>OZ007586.1:98641278-99841278 GCA_963931845.1 Maratus michaelseni
ATTTTCTATTGAAAGATTTAAACGTGAAAAATAAAAATGAAATAAAAAGTTTCACCAATTGAAAAAATGATTAATATGACGTCATATTGGTAATAAAACAGAAATGTTCAAACATTTCTCAATAATACAAGGAGTATATGAGTATGTGTAAGTACAGAAAGCAACTTGATATGATGTCATTAGAGAATTAAAAAGAAAATCAATCTGACGTCATATTGGAAGTTTAACGGACTTTTCCAAATGTTTGAGAATAATACAAAGAGAGTATCAATATGAGTAATAGAGAAAGCAAGTAGATATGACGTCAGCAAGTGATTATAACGTCATATGAGTTTGAGGAACGTATTGAATCATGATAAAAACCTGATTATGGAAATATCGGCATATTTTAACATTTTGAAGGTCTCTATACAACATGTTTAATTTTGAAATTGATTTTTTTTTTAAATATCGCATTTAGTCCACATGACAGATATTATTATGACAGAGTATAATAGCGGGCTTCGCCCGTTATCGGGCCGGTTCAGATATTCGAAAAAACAAGAAAAATAGACCGGTAAATTTGTACTTTATAAAAAAACATGACTTTTTTTTTTTGAAAATGAAATTTATTTGGATTTATTAAAGAAAGGATAAAGTGTTTTGAAAAATATTAAACGAAAACCCTTGTGCGATCTTCGATTATACTTACTCACTTGTTTCAATTATTATTATTTATTTATTTAACGGTTAGTAGTTTTCACTAATACCGATTACGTAAACAGTTCGCTACAATTTTAAACAATCTTTAAATTAAAAAAAAATAATAATAACAATTTGTCGTATCGGACTTGACAAAGCGTCGAATTTTTTGTGGCAAAAGTGAAAAAAAATAGTTCAACTTCTCTTTGAACTATTTTATTTTAATTTTTTACTTACACAGGATAGCACAATTGTGCTATTTTTTTTTTTTTTTATAAATTTTTATAGTGTTAAGGAACATTTGACCCACCCGATAAGTTAAGGCTGTTCTGAAATCCAAATGGGTTGCTTTCTGATACATACAAGAAATAATTTTCATTGGTGAATGCATAATATTTGCAGATATTTTTATTTAAATACAAAAAAAAAAAAAAAAAAAAAAAAAAAAACCAACAAAAGAAAAAACGAATAGCATATTTCATTTCCCCAAAAGGCAAAGTTTATTTCAGAAAATGTCATCAAACTTGTTTTTCTAAACCGAGTTTCGGTCTGGGAAGGGATACAGAAGCATTCGATTATAATTGAAGATGTATCCTATTTACGGGAAACTGAAAAACGCTATTCGATTCTTAGGCGATAGTCATTCATGAATTTACGATTTACGCTGGTAAAAATTTTCAATCTACGTACGAAAATGAGATCGTGAATATGTAAATAATAATAATAATAATAATAATAATAAATTATAAAATCTTTAAAAGGTGAAAATAGATGACAGCACCGACTAATGAAGTAACTTCTTTGAAAGCAAAAAGTAAATATGAATAATTTTAATGGGATGCTCTGCAAAACTTGTTTTACTTCAGTGTTGAATTCAAACATAATGGAGTTCCAGGGATGGGGTGAAGGAAGGGGGGTGTCTATTTCTTGACCATTAACCCCTTTACAACGAGCGTCACGTATAAGTGACATATAGGATACCCAGAATTCTTGATGATATCTACCAATAATTTTAAACAGTAAATTTTGCCTTACTTAATCACAAATTTTCTGCGATTAAATTAGGTAAAAATTTCTATTTGGAAATACCGGTAATAAAAGATTAAAACAATCTGTAAAGATCACTATTCTAGACCATTAATATTTTCGCGACATAAAATAGTAGTTATTACAGTTATATTCCTTTGTTTATACCATAAGAGACCATGAAATCAAATCTGATTTTTTTTTAGTGGTTTTGGTATCAATAAAGTGTTTAGAAAAGGAGATTTCACTGACTTTTATGGTATGAATATAGGGACATAACTGTGGTAGCTTCATGTATTCAATATTTTAATACAGGAATAAAATATTTTGACAAAAAATTCTTATGTCCAGGACTGGATTAAGCCATATAGGGTCCTTAAGCAATTCAAATCTCGGTGCCCCTTTTATCCTATATATATATATATATATATATAAACTCATAAAAAACTGTGCATCAGTTAATTTGCGAACCATTTTGAGGGATGTATTTCAGTAAAGTTTATAATTATTACAAGAAAAAATAGCTTTTTCAATATATAATGCTATAAAAATTATTCAAAGTTATCGATTTAAACGATATGCTTTTCATATAAGTAGATAATGCTTTCTACAATACATACTACTACTAATAATAACAACACTTTAATGAGAAAATCTACTTTTTTTTTTTAATCAAATTTGTCTGAAATTCTGAGGCTACGTGGCTCTTAGGCAATTGCCTACTCTTTTTATTTCAATACCGCATCACACAGACCAGATGGAATAACAGAAAACGACTTTCATATTATACACATTATATAGAGAGGTCTTTCCTTGTCAAATCACATATGAATACCACTTCCCCCTTTTGAGTTACAAGCTTTTTCAATATAAATGCTATAAAAATTACTCAAAGTTATCGATTTAAATGCTAGCTTTTCATGGAAGTAGATAATGCTTTCTATAATACATACTACTTATAATAATAACAACACTTTAATGAGAAAATCTACTTATTTTTTTAATAAAAATTGTCTGAAATTCTCAAGCTACGGGGTCTCTAGGCAATTGCCTACTCTTTTTATTTCAATACTGTATCTCATAGACCAGATGGAATAACAGAAAACGACTTGCATATTATACACATTATATAGAGAGGTTCTTCCTTGCCAAACCACATATGAATACCACTCCCCCCTTTTGAGTTACAAGCTTTTTCAATATATAATGCTATAGAGAAATTACTCAAAGTTATCGATTTAAACGTTATGCTTTTCATGCAAGTAGATAATGCTTTCTATAATACATACTACTACTAATAGTAACAACACTTTAATGAGAAAATCTACTTATTTTTTTAATCAAATTTGTCTGAAATTCTCAGGCTACGGGGCTCTTAGGCAATTACCTACTCTTTTTATTTCAATACTGTATCTCATGATGTGACCAGGTGAAATAACAGAAAACGACTTGCACATTATACACATTATATACAGAGGTCCTTCCTTGCCAAATCACATATGAATGCCACCCCCCCCCCCCCTTTTGAGTTACAAGCTATCAAAAACGCTGATTTCTAAAATTTATTAAAATTTAAATTGTTATAAATCAGGAAGGAAGAGAAATAACAGTCTGCCTTTTTCTGGACATGTTTGGAAGTAATAATATCACATATAAAAATGCATACTCTTATTTCTTTCCCTTCATGATATATAATTTTTCAAAAACTGTTATTTAGACTGATATTTCAGTATATTTTAAAGTGCTCAATTAAAAAAAAATGGAGATAAATCCACGAAAATTTGATTATCGAATAGAAAAAAGTGTGTAGATGATCTTTTTGAATTTTTTGTTTATCAGTATTAGTTCAAAAATATGCAAGATTTTATAAACTTTTGAATTTTGTAGAAACGTGCAAAATCGTAGTTTTCGACTTTCCCAAATCAAAAATATTTTTAAAATGGAATTTTTTCAAAGACTCCTTTTTTACAGTGCCTAAGCATCCTGATAAATCTATATTCAAAACTGCATAAATATACTCAGACATTCTGATAGATGGCGACACCATTCCTATATTAATTCTTATCAGTAAACCTGGACTGATATTATAGATCTTAAGGGTGTATTCAAATCCAAACTGCTTATTTTGAGACACGTTTGTAAATTCATTTTTGCTCTAAAATGCATCCAATTGGCAGGTTCTCTTATTCAGAAACTTTATAATGTCCGTATTGTCTCGATTTTTTGATAAAGGCAGAATATATTTCAAAAAATGCTATCAAAGTGGACATTTTGAACCGAATTTCCCAAAGCGATAGCGCTGGAAACAAAAAAAAAAAAAAAAAAAAAAAAAAAAAAAATGATCGTACTGTGAAAATAATTGTCTGTAAATCAATTTCTAATTAATTGAACGAAAAATAAAAACATGGGGCCCTTATAAATGTCTTTATAAATCACGCCGCCAAGTTTCCTGTTGTTACTTTTAAAAATGAGTGAGACGCCCTGTAATTTTGACGAAATAAATGTATTTCTGATGCTGGTTTCCTATACAATAGAGCACGGGCATGTGACGTTACGCTTCAGCTGCTGGGTTATTTGGGTGGCAGAAACCAACCCTATCCTAGTGTAATTTCCTCTAATAAAAGTGTATTAGAGGGCTTTTATTTGTCTGTGCGTTTTCTAATATATTTTTAAAGTTTTTAAACAGTGTTCTATGGCGGAACAGGACCGGGGGGGGGGGGAGCAGAAAGTTTTGTGGGGGAGGAGATATTTTAGATCAGCGGTCCCCAACCTTTTTTCCCTTGTTTGAACTTTCCATTTCACGTATCCCCTACTCACATAAATCCGTTTGAAATATTTTGTTTACGTTCATTAGTAATGTTCTTATGCTAGTTACCAATGTTAGATGCAGCTCTCTTAAGAATTCCAATTTTCAACCACTTATCCATTTTGAGAATCACAATACAATATCAACATAAAGTCACTCCAAACTCCAAATATTAGCTAGAGATTTTAAATTAAGTACTCACAAAGAAGGGTTGAAGCTGCACCCATTAACACACGTTTATGAGTTTATGCTAATGCTGAGTAGTCGAACACTAAAATGATGATCTGCTTTCAAACGGGTTTTAAATGAAATCCTCGAAATCTGAAGCCCCGATACGATTCATGTATTTTCTATTTATTTCTAGAATGGCTAGAAAGAAATGAACAGTAAAAGAAAGGAGGGACGCATGCGAAATTGTAAGATGTTATTAGGAGTGGGCGTAGATAATGGCATTTAAATAATAAATCAATTGCTAAGTTTAGACATTTTCCTTCATTTTATGCGAATAGCCTATTTTAATTTTACACAAGTCTCTCTTTGTAAACGAAAAATTTACAGTTTTGCTTATCTCTTTTCATTATAATTTTTTGCGTTATCCGCCATTACCAATGTAATTTTCACGTACCCCAGGTTGGGAACCGCTGTTTTAGATGATTGATTATTTGTTTATTGTACGGTATTAACACGGTAACGAAACACTTTTTTTTTAATAGATGGTTTTAAGATTTTAAATTTTGTATGCGGGAGGAGGGGAAGGGGGGAAACGGAAATTTCAGGGGGAGTTTAATAATTTATATGACTGATTATTTATTTATGATCACTACAGAGCAATGAATAGGACAGAAAATATTTTATATAAAAATAAAAATAACTTAAAGATTTACATTTTTTTGTATTAAATTATTTTTGTTGTATTGTATTTATTTATTTATTGAAGGTTAATTCCATGAGGGATGTAGTGTCAGTCACAGAGATGTAAATGGCTGTGGTGTTTGTGTACCAGTATTATAGTAAGAAAAATTTTGGCTTTTTCATTCCCATATATCTACAATTAAATGTAGTGAAGAATTTTTTTTTTTTTTTTTTTTTTTTTTTTTTTTTTTTTTAAATAGCGGTGGCCAAGAACGGTAAACTTTTGCGGCTATGTGACTTACACTACCAGTCACGCATGGAATTAGCCTGAAGTGAAAACTTCTTTAGTCGCGTTGGGCATTTTTTGAGATGGGAAAAAACTATTAAACTCGCGACACTGTTACTGTAACCGACACCTCTGTATATAAGTATGTACATGTATTGTGTATAGTTAGGTATGAGGTAGGACGGGGCGGGCGCGTCGCGCGCCGCATGCTTGCCTGTGCCAAAGAAGATGAATATACTATATAAGTGTCTAGTTTCTTTGCCTGTGCGCTATTGCACCACGGTATAGTAAGCGGTATAGTAAGCGCAGAAAAATGTAAGCGGTATAGTAGAGCGGTATAGTAACGCAGAAAAATGTAAGCGGTATAGGAACACCGAAAAAAATGAAAGCGGTATAGTAAACGCAGAAAAATGTAAGCGGTATAGTAAACGCAGAAAAATGTAAGCGGTATAGTAAGCACAGAAAAAAGTAAGCGGTATAGTAAGCACAGAAAAAAGTAAGCGGTATAGTACGCGGTATAGTAACGCAGAGAAATGTAAGCGGTATAGTAACGCAGAAAAATGTAAGCGGTATAGTAGGCGCAGAAAAATGTAAGCGGTATAGTAAGCACAGAAAAAAGTAAGCGGTATAGTAACGCAGAAAAATGTAAGCGGCATAGTAAGCGGTATAGTAAGCGCAGAAAAATGTAAGCGGCATAGTAACGCAGAAAAATGTAAGCGGTATAGTAACGCAGAAAAATGTAAGCGGCATAGTAAGCGGTATAGTAAGCGCAGAAAAATTAAGCGGTATAGTAAGGGGTAAAGTATTCGCAGAAAAATGTAAGCGGTATAGTAACGCAGAAAAATGTAAGCGGTATAGTGCGACTGAAGTGTGGTTCCCGAAATTTTTGTATGTAAAATAATATGCATTATTTTTCATGTACAATAGCGCATTAAATGAAAATTGTAATATAATTTTTGTAGTAGTAGTTTATAATAATGAATAAAAAAACACTTCATTTAAAAGTATTTCCTGCACAATAAAACATTTCCTGACAATTCAAAAAATACACACGTAATTGTTCAAGTTTTCACTTCTGTCGGCACTCCCGGAGTGCCACTGTTTTCTTTTGGGGGGGGGGCAGAGAGGGAGAAGCGTAAATTTGGGGATTTTGGGGGGTAATTTAGGGGATTATTTATTTATTTTAATTAATAAGTAACGAATGTAGTAATTTTTTTAAACAATTTTTTTAAATATTTGAAAATATGTGTACTGGAGGGGGGGGGGGGGGGGAGGGAGAAGGAAGGAGTGGAAATTTCAGAGATTGGGGATAATTTATATGATTATTTTTTGCCCCCAGAGAGCAATAAATAAAACAGATTTTTTTTAAATATAAAATAAAACTTTAAAATATTTTACGCTCCTTTGTATGCCGGGGGGGGGGGGGCTAAGGAGGGAAGCGTAAATTTGGAGAATTAGGGAGTAATTTAGGGGATTATTTATTTATTCTTATTAGTGAGTAACGAATGTAGCAATTTTTTTTTAATATTTAAGAATATGTGTGCTGGAGGGGGGGGGGAGAACGGGGGAGTGGAAATTTCAGGGATAGGGGATAATTTATATGATTATTTTTTGCCACTAGAGAGCAATAAATAGAACAGATTTCTTTAACATAAAATAAATATCTAAAATATTTTTAAATATTATACGCTCTTTTGTATGTGGGGGAGGGGGGCTAAGGAGGGAAGCGTAAATTTGGGAAGTTAAGGGTTAATTTAGGGGAAATTTTATTTATTTTTATTAGTGAGTAACGAATGTAGCGATTTTTTTTAAACAAATTTTTTTATATATTTGAAAATATGTGTGCTGGAGGGGAGTGGAAATTTCAGGGATGAGGCTAATTTATATGATTATTTTTTGTCACTCGAGAGCAATAAATAGAACAGATTTGTTTTATGTAAAATAAAGATTAAAAATATTTTAAACTCATTTGTATGCTGGGGGGAGGTAAAGGGGGAAACATAAATTTGGGAGGTTGGGGGGTGGGTAATTTAGATGATTATTTATTTATTTTTGTTTGTGAGCAAAGAATGTTGGAGATTATTTTTTTTAAATAAAGCGTTTTAAAGATTTGAAACACTAGATACTGGAGGGGGGGATAAGGGGAAAGCAGAAATTTCGAGGTAGGGGGGTCATTTATTGTTACAGTTTCCTGTACCATCCTTTAAAGATTGTACCATGAATTCGGGATCACCCTAAATGAAAGAGTGTGCTCTCCAAATACACTGAAATAACTTCATATAGGGTATTATTAAAAAATCGATTTATATGGTTTCAGGGCTCGCGCCGTTCCTAAAATTTTCTCTCTTTGCTACCACTATTTTAAAATGTTACATTTATTGTAAACTTCTGTTGCGGATACTAAAGGAATCGACCACGAAGATTCTTGATTTGAAACAGTGGTAGAAAATGTAGAAGAATATAGGAACGCTGCGTGCCCTGTTATTTACAATTTTAGTATTTTATTTTTTCAGGTATGTCTCTTAGTAATGGCATATGTGAAAAACATTTAAATTGGCTTTGAATTTATTACTTTATTTACTATGTGTAATAGTTTGAAATAAACATTGCACCACGCAGTGTTGAATTCAGACACTATTCTCCGGGAGGGATTTCTGTAGCTCCGGGGGGGACATTGTAGAGTTCCGGGGGAGAAATTGCACTTTTTAACCATTAAAAGCATAAAAGCTCAAATCTTCCGGGGGGAGGGGGGACATTTCAATGCTCCGGGGGGGAATGTCCCCCCCCCCGGGCCACCCCCTGAATTCAACACTGGCACCACGAAACAACTCAGCTGTGCTAAGATACGTTAGATCATTTCAACAGAACTCAATGCTCGGCAAATCCATGGGGTTTTTCTGACTCTTTTACACCAAAATTAGTTTTTTACTTAAAGGTAATACTGCCCAAACTTTAAAATTCAATATTTTTACCTTTAACCTTTATTTACTTGTCATATTATATCAAAAAATGTTTTCTAAAATATCATTTTAATACTTAAAATATATAGTTTTAATTTGTTGCGGCTGTGTCCCAAAATCATTTAACGCTTTGTTATTTGCTGAATTTTATCAATATTGCCTATTTAAAATTATTTTAATCAATATCAACTCGCATTGTGCCAAAGCATACTGATAAATCTATATCCAAAATTGCATAAATATGGTCTGACATTTGGCGACACCAGTCTTATATTAATTCCTATCAGTAAAGCTGGACTGATATTATAGATCTCAAATGAACTGTAAGATTTTCATTTTAATCACTGTCGTGAATTCTTAAACGATTTACGATTGTTCATTTTACTCGAATTATTTTGATTATTTTTTTGATTATATATGTTTTATATTTAATAAATCTCAATTGACTTTTGAGATTTAATATTTGATTTCGTATTTAAATGTTTCGCTGCTAGAGGGCAGCAGTAAATGAATTTTGCTGCGGTTTTTGGGTTTCAAAAAGTTATCCAAAGTCCAAGATGAAGTCTAAAAGAGTTTCCAAAAGTTTTAAACTTTACAAAAGATAATTTTTTTTTGTTTCTCATATTTAAAAAAATATATATACAATTTTTAATAAAAAAAAAAAGAAAGTGCATAAAAATATTCAAATTAGAACAGGGACAATTTTATATTGATTTGATTTTTAAATTTTAATTTCATTTTTTCCAAAAACTTGTTTTTGAAATTTGCGCGCACTATTAAAAAAAATGCAAACAGATAATTTTTATTTTGAACAAATATGTATAAAATGATCATTTATACCTACAATCTCCACCTACTGTTTTGTCAATTAAACGACTAAAAGTTTGCTTTTATGTGCTTTTAAAGATGTATAATGTTATAAACAATACATAAACCCTTACGTTTCCGATTTAATTTGTAAATCGTAAAATTACTTATGTATGGAAATCAATAATTTACACTGATGTCCAAAAATTAAGGGCCAGGGACCGGAATCTTTCGATTTTACACTTTTTGTCGAATATCTACTAAAATTCTTGACGTCTGTCCTTGAACTTCGAGGATATAAAGAATATGTTTGACTTCATATTTTTCAGTGCAGATTTAGTTACGAGGACAATTAAGGGGACCAATAATAAATGTGATAACCAAAATTATAGTTGCGATCACCCAAGTTGCAGAAAATGCTCAAAATGGTTTGTCACTGAAGCAAATGACTATGTGGGTACTGTTCAACGTTTGTGTTCATTTGTATAAGCATAGAACGCATATTCATGAAGATGTTAACGTTTCTGTGAAAAATTCAAAGGTTGTTTTTTTATAATCTTCAGTGCAAATAAAAAGTCTTAAAGTACTACATTTGTATAAAAATTCAAAATTTTAATATAGCAGATAATTTTCTTTTTGAAATTCGATAGAGATTTATTTGAAAGGTATGGTGCGCGAACTACAGCAAAGATTTTTTGTCATGATTTGATAGTCAATACTATATGGCAACTCATATAAAAATACCAGTGAAATATCGTGAAAACTTAAAAAGTTACAGCAATAATTGAAAAAATCTCTGACGGCTCGGCCTACAGGGACAGGTAGATTTCGAAGACGCAGACCGTGGGGCGCCTGTTTGTTGGGAATTGAAGAAAAATGTCCTTTTTGCCATGATGCGGCATTTGGAAACGCCCACTTTGAAAGCTAAATTGTTTGCAGGCGGAGCAGGCAGGGATTTTTTTAGTTTATTTATTTATTTTTTTTTTGCTATAAGGGTTGGTCCTATAAAAAACTTGTTAATATAAAAGTTTTAGATAATATTAAGAGGATTTATAATAAATTTAAGCGGATTTGATATCTATTGAATTGAGGAAGTTATGAATTTTTTTCTTCTAAAACCCCCCTTCCCCCCCCCTTGGGGTCATTTTTAATGATATCAAAAATCTGTCATACATAAATTTTCGGCCCTTTTCCTAGAAGTAATAATAACTTTAAACGGATTCGATACGTATCATAACTAAGAAATTATGGGTTTTTTTCTGTTTTCACAAAAAGTTCCCCCCTGGTTCGATTTTTACCATTAACGAACTTGGTCGAGATTTTATGCCCCTTGATTTTATGTATCAGTTTGGAAGAGATTGGTGCAGAATTATGGGAGTTATCGTATCCATAAAAAAGTGACATATATATATATATATATATGAAGCAGCATTAATCAATAATCATTAATTTCACCATTTTACATAGAATTTTTTACATAGAATTTTTCTTTAATACATCAATTACTTTTTTTTATGTAATTGAAAATTTATCAACATAAATTTATTTATTATTTAATTATATTTATTTATTATTTAACTATCAGTTATCATTCTTTAGACAGTATTTGTTTTAATCTTTAACTAATAATAGTAATCAAATGCTTTTATTAAATCATAGAATATTCACTAATTTTTCCATAGATGACAGCACCTTATTAATTCATTTGAATACATGTTTGGTGTTCTATTTTAAATTTTCTATAGAGGGAGCTGGTTCTATATATTGGTTTGTGTTTGGCTTTGCTGTACAATAATAATCCTTGGTCAATCATCTTTTAAAACTTATTTTGGCAACATGTACTGGTTTTTTCCAATTCATTGCCTGAGTTATGTGTTGTCTCCTGTTTGCATGATGTATTCTATCTGGTAACTCTTTTTTTTCTTTTCCCTATATCCTTTTTAATCTTGTTGTATTTTGAACTTAATGATTACATTTCACAGTTTATTTCTCTTTTTTATGGGTAATGTTTCTTTCCTTTTTAATATTGTTTTTATGTTTTGAACTTTATGATTATGTCACAGTTTATTTCTCTATTTTGGTGTGGTTGTCCCAAAATCATATATTCTTTAGCAATGTTATGGCTAATATCATGATGAAACCACACATTTTATTTGTGGTAATTTAGGCATTTGGGACTTGAAGATTCTGTCTAAATTCCACAAATTTCATTTTTTCAAATTTTTTAATTTGATTTCTTCTTCTTTATTTTTGTTTACTATGTATGTGGAATCTATATATAGAGAGTTTTGGGGGAACACTATTGTTGTCAATTAATTATTACATTCTAATTCATAATTTCATAGTTTTTGTTTGTGTTTCAGTAATGTTTCATTAATGATTATATATATAGTATATATATAAATAAAGTTTTGAACTGGGGGTTGTTTTGGGTTATGAGAGTCATGATCGGCGTAGATCTGCAAAGTTTTTCAAAAATTCCAACTTAGGGGAGAATGTAATAGGTAATATTTCTTACGAAATCTACCTAAAATTGAGGCGGAAATCCCATATAATCCTATGGGATGTTCTCCTCCATTTTTCAATTACTGCTGTAACTTTTTGAGTTTTCACGATATTTCACTGGTCTTTTTATATGAGTTGGCCTATAGTATTGACTATCAAATCATCACAAAAAATCCTTGCTGTATTTCGCGCATGCGCAGTTAAAATTTATATACTATTTCTGCGATTTTTTGTCAAGTTTTGGAAAGCAGTGTTAAATTCGGCTGATAACTCTGCATGCTATAAAAAAAAAGAAGAAAACTTTTGAATTTTTAACAGAAATGTTAACATCTTCACGAATATACGTGCTATGCTTACACAAATGCACACAAATGTTGAACAGGACCTATACATAGTCAATTGCTACAGTGACAGACTATTTTTAGCATTGTCTGTTACTTGGGTGATCGAAAATACTATTTTATTATTAAAATTACTATTGCCCCCCCCCCCCCCCACTTCTTAATTGTCCTCGCAACAAGATCTTCACTGGAAAACATGAAGTCAAGCATGTTCGTTACATTCTCAAAGTTCAAGGGTATTTCGGGCATTTTCGCACGTGTTTCAGTAGGTATTCCACGAAACGTCTGAAATTGGTCACTGCCCCTTAATTTTTGGAAAGCAGTGTTAAATTCGAATGATAACTCTGCATTCTATTAAAAAAAAACAAGAAAACCTTTTGAATTTTTCACAGAAATGTTAACATCTTCACGAATATACGTGCTATGCTTACACAAATGCACACAAATGTTGAACAGGACCTACATAGTCATTCGCTACAGTGACAGACTATTTTTAGCATTTTCTGTTACGTGAGTGATCGAAAATATTATTTAATTCTTAAAATTATTATTGCCCCCCCCCCCCCCCCCCCCGCCATCCGTCCTAATTGTCCTCCCAACAAAATCTTCGCTGAAAAACATGAAGTCAAACGTGTTCGTTACATCCTCAAAGTTCAAGGGCATTTCGGGCATTTTCTCACGTGTTTCAGTAGATAGTCCACGAAACGTCTGAAATTGGTCACTGCCCCTTAATATCTGGACACCAGTGTATATTGATTTCTGATGTTGCTAAAGCTAAAGAACTTTTTTCGGAATCGTTAGTAACCCGGAAGAGTTTATTGTATATTTTCGTTCGTGGTTATATA
Organism: Maratus michaelseni; assembly: GCA_963931845.1. NCBI lineage: Eukaryota > Metazoa > Arthropoda > Arachnida > Araneae > Salticidae > Maratus > Maratus michaelseni. Next base: position 98,654,388 of record OZ007586.1, read on the forward strand.
ATTTCCTACGTTAAGAAACATGTATTTTTTTTTCAGTGTACGCAGTAAAAGAACAGTTCTTTTATGACTTCGAAAATGTTTACTCTTACATTTTTATTGGCGGGTTCCCACAGGTATAAAAGCACCCTGACTGCTTAAGCGAAAAACAAAACAAAACAAAAACAAATTAGATGGCTCTCATTTTTCAATCTCCATTATCATCTAATTTTGTTTCCGTATCATTTATTTGTTTAATCTGTTCTCATTCAACTCAAGCAGAAATGAGATATAAAAATAAACGTGAATGTCAGCAAAGTCAAAGGTAAAACTATAGCTACTATGTGGTGTCTAATTTTGGTAAGTTCGGAAAATTCTTTAAACTGTTTTCTCAAGTGTTAAAGGATATCGTTATTTAGAGCTGGAGAGGAAGTAATATGAAGAAATAAATTAATCAAAGTCTTGAAATTAGTTTACATTTCAACTGTAACAGCATCAAAGGGTCACTTACACCCTTAGTCATGTTGCATGAGAGTGTGGGAAGTGCAGGTATTTATCATTTAGCAACTGGCTTCCGTTCCCACGACTCTGCTCATAAACCATGTACTGTGTAAAGCATTTTCAACTTAATTAAAAGTTAACATTTTTAGCTATAACTTTTGTTTATTAGTGAAAATTAGATAGAAAACTATCTTGGTATAGATTAGAAAACGATTTTGTAATAGATTTTTTTTTTTAATGAAAAAAATTACCAGACAATGAAATTGCAGAACCGATTATAACGAAGGTGAAGGCAACGTGAAAATTATTCGTTATACGCGAATTTCGTTATGACTAGAGCTCCTATAATATCTTAGTTTTAAAAAGTTTCCTTTCAACATTGGTGCACTTAGTGAAAGGTGTTACGGATACCACTATTTCTAAACAGTAATTTTAATCGCAGAACTTTGCGGTTAAATAATACGGAAATTTATGTACGAAAATAGTGGTATCCATAACCCCTCTCCCTCTGGGTGCTCCAATGCCTGGCACATGTTGCAATTTACTAGTAACTTTAAAAAGTTCGATTTATCCTATACTTCAATTTATCCCGGCTCAATTATCTAGGTTCAACCGTATTAAAAAAAAAAAAAATCCACATTTTACTCCATATTTGAACTCTGAACTAGAATCCCGCAGCGGGTAAGGTATCCCGATTTTACCCGAACCCAACCCGACCCGCTGTTCTGTTCGGTTCGGTTTGACACTAATTTATTTTCGTTGCGGGTCTATAGTTAGGTTCGGGATGACTTTAATTGTTTCGGGTGGATCCGGGTTGGTTTCGGTTTGGGGATTTACGTTTCGGATTCGGGATGACCCGATTTTTAAAAAATGTCTAGAATATTTTTTCAGATGAAAAAAAAACTATATATTTGAACATTAATGAGTATATATATATATATATTATTATTATTATTATTATTATTATTATTTCATTTTTCAACATAAAAGATAAAATTGATATTAGAGATATATATAGATTATTTTTCCACAATTGCATTAAAATAGAGATTAATATTTTTCCATTTCGGCTTCGGGTCTACTTTAAATAGAATGTTCGGTTTCGGATTGGTTATAACCCAACCAGCTCAGTTCTCTACACGTCAATATCAGTATTTGGACTTGTTTATTTTCCTGCGCTTTCGCTATTATTGCATACAATTAAAAATCTCATATACTTTAGATTTCGTGCAAAACATGTATTTTTTGAATCACGGGGCATTTTACATAATTTCGACAAACATGGACTGTCGCACCTTTTTTTTTATTTTTCCCATACTGTGGAAAAAATAAAATGTATGTGGGTATGTGGAAACCTATATATAAAAGAAGTAAAAAATCCATTTGCAAAAATTTTCTACCTTAAAAATCTTTTTAGTTAGAGAGGGTCTAAAACAGCGATTTCACAAAATTCAAAGGTTTATAAAATCTCACATATTTTTTGTACTAATAGATATATATAAAAAGATATGAGATCTGCACACTTTTTTCTATTAGATCATGTAATTTATCTGTATTTCTTTTTAATTGAGTGCTTCTAAATATACTGAAATATCAGTCAAAATGCCAGATTGTGAAAAATTATATCTCATGAAGGAAAAGAGATAACAGTATGCATTTTGTCTATATGTTATTACTACCTCCGAACATGTTCAGAAATAAAAAAGTAGGCTGGGTATCTGTTTTCCCTTTAGCATTATAACAATTTAAATATTAAAAAAATTCAAAAATAAGCATTTTCGGCAGCTTGTAACTCAAAAGAGGGAAATGGTATTTCATATGCGATTTGGCAAGGAAGGACCTCTCTATATACTGTCTATAATCTGTAAATCGTTTTCTGATTTTATAACTGGTCTATGAAATACAGACTCTTGAAATTGGAGAAATGACAGCCAGCCACGAATAACCTTTTAGAATCAAGACACATTTTATGAAATAAATTTTCTGGGTTTGATTAATTAAAAGTACAGTCAATTCCAGAAATATTTTTCTAATGCGTCTTGAAAATAAAGTTTTTTTTTTTCTTGAACGGATATAGCGTCGTACTTTTCTTTAGCATTTTTCTCAAAAAATTGGGGTCGTAGAGGTATAGATTTCGGCATCTTTTATGTACTCCAAGCGAAGTATCTGGCTGTGCAGAGTTTGGGCAGTCTTGATGGGACACCCTGTAGAGATTCCTGACAAAGCACGTAAAAGTGGGTTTTTGCCCTTAAATACATACAATTTTTTGAAAATTGTACTTTCGTGCCATAAATTTTTCGGAATTTGACCATTTAGCTTGAAAATATGGCTTTTCCCGTAAAATGATGCGGTAAATACCCGTGAATTTGCGTTTTTTTTCTTTTCTTTTTTTACAGTGTAGAGAACAGGTATTCTTCTCTTTTCTTTAAGCAGCTAGAAAAAGAAATTGTCTTTTTGATATTTAATGGGACTTGCCATGGGTCTAATGGAACACATTAATTAAACATATATGTTTCCTAAATAGGTAAATTCAAGAGTAATATCAGCACTAATATAAATTCAATGAACAAAATCTTACTTTTAAAATTAATTTTTCTTTCTAATTTTGTAAAACTTTTAAAGGAAAATCGATTGAGGTCTTTATTACCTTGTCATGCTTTTATTAAAAGATAATTTGGTAGAATGGTATTCATTTTAACAGATATAAAAGAATAAGGCACATTAAATTTTTGTACACAAAATGTATCATTTAACGTAAATTTTAGATGCAATGTTTGTATAAATCACTTTAGTGGTCCCCCAATCGGGCATTTCCCATTAGTCCTCATGCCATTTTAAACTGCATTTAGGCTTATGTAAATTAATTATTTATCACTAACATAAAACGAAGATTGTAAATTGACTTTCTTAATTAAGGGCCGATTTCTTCGATACTGAATATCAACAATTCTGAGATTTTTCCGAATTTTTTAACACCAAGATCGCTTAAAAACCAAGACACCAAGACCGCGGAAAAACTCTTCTTTTTCCGCGAGCAGAGTTTTTCCTTGTACAGAAGGACAGACAGACAGACAGACAGAATACCGAAAACTGTTTAAGTTATCGATTTAGATTTGGTTTAATTCCATGCAGAATGAAAAATGTATATGGAAAGGTTCCTAGTAAGGCTTTTAATATATCTGAGATGACGAATTTTTTTTCCTGAAAATCAGGGGTTTTGCAGCATTGTGGGACTGACTCATATAAGCGTACATACACCACTGCCCTCCTTATTCCCATATTTTTACTTCTCCCATTCCATTCTTACAGAAAACCACTAGGCTGGCAGCTTCAAATTTCTTGCTTGTATATGTTTCATCGATGTTATGACACTATCCTAGGAACTCAGCCCCAATCAAGCCCCACATTAACTATAAAACCATTTTGTTTACATCTAAAAGTAACTGTTTCAAATCCCCCTACGCTTAATTTTCCCCATGATTTTCAGAGGTCCGACTCTTTTGAAGTAAGGAGAAACCGCATTTGTCACTAAACGTTCGTTCAAATTATTTATTTTCTGAGACATTCCAAATACGAAAATACTAGAAGTTTTGCTAAGTGTAGACTGTAATTTGAATAATTTTATTAAAACGATTTTTCTGAAACATTTTTATTGTTTTGATCTATAATTAAATACTAAAATGTTGTTCTGTTTCAGAAGAGTCTAAAATTGCTACGGATTGTTTAAAGAACGAAATTTTTAGAATAACAATTTTAATACATGAAAGAAAAAAAAAATAGAGAGAGAGAGAGAGAGAGAGAGAGAGAAAGAAAGAAAATATAAAGGACCTGGATTGATGTTTTCTGACGATCGTAAGTGAAAGCGTCCATTTAATTTTTGGATCATAAACTTTTCAAGCATTTGTAACTATGTATCTCATTAAATAATATTTTACCTACTAGAAGAAACAAGACTATCATGATTAATAAAATTTATATATCAATGTAAATGCTGTGGGTCATAATCATTTCTCATACAGCACTATCGCATATTCTTCATGGACACATTTTTCAATCTGTTGGGGGAGAATTTCTTTTACTACACCATTTTTCAAAAACATTTGAAAAAGTCTCAGCATTTTGAAAATAATAAAAGTAATAAGAAGCTAAAACCTATATGAATGCATCTACATTTTTCATTCAATAACAAGGACGTTTATATGACTTTCAAAATTTACTTTGTGGGTATTTTGCTTTACGGTAATGTACATTGTACAATCCTAGATTAAAAAAAAAAAAAAAACCCTCGCATCACTTCATGCCATTTTGTCACCAAATTGTCCCAAAGAGATGGGATAGATACCTTTGACTGGGAATTGTGTCTATTTTCTGAATATGAAAGCACAATTTTTGAAACTAGTTGTCGTCTACATATTAAAAATTGCACCAATTTAAAATTTTCAAATGGTAACACCCCCTTTTAACACCATATTTGAGTTTCTTGGATCATGGTGACCCATGGCATAACAAATTGAATTTTTCCGGTACTTTTTTTAAAGATCTTAATTTTATTTTTAAAAATTTATGGATAAATCCCTACCCCCCCCCCCCTCTCCAATATCTTTTTTATAACTCTATGAAGATGTAAGGAAAGCAGAGTTGGGCAAATTTGCAATCTGATTAATCTGTAATCTGATTACAATATAATTGCATGTAACAGATTATAATTTTAATTACATGTAATCATAATCTGAATTTGAAATTCAATTAGGATTGTAATTGTAATTATAATGCTATGATTATGATTACACAGAGTTGAGAAAAATCTGATTAATCTGTAATCTGATTACAATATAATTGCATGTAACAGATTATACTTTCAATTACATGTAATCATAATCTGAATTTGAAATTCAATTAGGATTGTAATTGTAATTATAATGCTATGATTATGATTACACAGAGTTGAGAAAAATCTGATTAATCTGTAATCTGATTACAATATAATTGCATGTAACAGATTATAATTTCAATTACATGTAATCATAATCTGTATTTGAAATTTAATTAGGATTGTAATCATAACTATAATGCTATGATTATGATTATGGTGTAATTATAATTATAATTGAGAACTTATAGTTACAATTACGTGTAATTTCAATGGCACATTTACAATATGTACCATAAAAGACAATTTTTATCAGACACAGTAGAAATTTGATACAACAAGAACGAAAAATCATGCATCCGACATCGATTATAAAACACTTTCTAGCATGAACAGAATATTATTCAGAAATTTTCAATTTTATTAATTAATACCCGCAACCCTAAATATGTACGATGAAAGACAGTTTTTATCACACACAATAAGAACGAAAAATTACGCAGCTGGCATAGATTATGAAACACTTTCCCACATAAACAGAATATAAATCAGAAATTTTAAATTGTTATTAATACCCGCAACACTAAATATGTACCACAGAAGTCAATTTTTATCACACACAGTAGAAATATGATACAACAAGATCGAAAAATCATGCATCCGACATATATTATGAAACATTTTCTACCAAGAACAGTATCCTTCTATATATAAAAAAAAAGTAATGTTTTTGAAATGGAACAATGAAAATCTGCGTAGATACCGCAAAACGTATCTGATTGGTCAGAGCTTTATGACTTTTCTTAGGGGGAATTAACATGAAAGTAGAGAATTTAGATAGGATGGGCACTATTGAGGGGGGGGGGGTTACCAAGGGATAGGGACCCGGGTCTGTCACCAAGTTTGGCGCCAACTTGGCGATATAACGCCAAATTTGTCGGCCAAAATTAGCTGCCAACTTGGCGCTATTTTCAGTATTTCGCCAAATTTTCATAGACTCCCATTGAAATCCAATAGCTTTTACTTGCTTGCAAAAAATCAACAAATTGAGATACTGCAATGCAACAAAAATTAATATTAGCTTATGAATAGAGCTTAATTGAACTATTTATATTATTTTTAAGCACAAACACTAACTATTTACAATATTTGTAACACTATATATACAATTGGTACTTGTTAGTTATCCTGTCGACCAAATTACTGTCGCCAAATTCATATATATTAAACGAGCAATGGATTTTCCCGATTATTCATATATATTAAACGAGCAAGGGATTTTCCCGAATATGAATGATATCGTAATCAACTGGGAAGATTTTCACGAGACTTGTCCCCTATACTAAATCGAGCACGAGAAAAAGATCTAGCTAGGTTCCGAATACAAGAAAATTCGTTTTTACAGGGTAAAACAAACTCAGCGCTGAAAATGTTTTTTGTTATAAATGGAAAAATACTCAAACGATTTACACGAAACGTGTTGCCTATACTAATTCGAGCACGAGAAATCCATCTAGCTAGGTTTCGAATTCGGGAAAGGTCATTTTGATCTATTAAAACAAACTCAGCACTTGTATTGTAAGTATTGTACAAATCTAGGACTATTCAAGATATTGAAATCTAATCATAAAGAAAAGTATTTGAAACTTATTTTGTAAATAAATTTGTTTTATTTCAATTTTTTTATCTTTTTCTTTCATAAATAATTGAGGTGATAGGCTGGATTTGTTTGGTGAAGGATGAAGCTGATTTTTAACACTTTCCAACCTAGTTGAAAAGTGTTTATGACTTCGGTGTGTCTGGCCGTCTACCCGTCTGCCGTCTGTCCGTGCTCTAACTCCCGTAAATATGCTCGGATTGACCTGCAATTTTTATATGTTATTGTCGTTATATACAGCATGTTCCGTATTTCATCTGAAGTGTGTAGCACTTATAGTTTTTTTACAGGGACACTCAAAAGAATTCTGTTACATTACGGTCTATGGGGAAAAATCATTTGCGGTTTATTTTAATGATGTTCCACAATTCCAAACACAGTGTAATTGATATATATCACTAAGGTGCATTACAAGAAGCTTAATATGGAATATGGTGTGCATAACACTTATAGTTACAATACAGGGACAGTCAAAAGAAATCCGTTACATTACGTCTATGGAGAAAAATCGTTTGCGGTTTAATTAAATAATGTTTCACTATTGTAAACGCATTAAAATTTATATCTATCACTAAGGTGCATTACAAGAGGCTTACTACAGAATAGTGTGTGTATAGCAGTCATCGTTCATTTACAGGGACACACAAAAGAATTCTCTACTGTCTGTTAACAATAATTCCTGGAAGTGCGTTTTAAGTTGCTGAACGCGGTTTTGAATTTAACTCACTTTTTGTCTATTATTTGGTGTTTATAAATTCTGTAGATCATATACAGGGCAGCACAAAAGTTCGCGAACACATTTCCGTTTATTGACAGAAACTCCAGAAGGAGAATTTTAAACTGTGCTACGCGTTTCCTAACTAAACTAAAATTTAGCATCCTATGCAGTATATATACAAATCTATGGATCATATACAGGGCTGAATAAAAGTATTCGGATATTTTTCCGAATATTGTATATGTTGGAAATTCCTAAAATTACGTTTTTAAATATGTTATGCGTTTTCCAAATTGTTTACTTAGATGTTATCTTTCAGCTTATTAAACGGTAATGATTTGTAAAATTATTTTGGAATCGTTGAAAAGTGTTCATAATCTATGATTGACGCATGATTTTTCGTTCTTCTTATAATAAATTTAGGTTTCATTTAAATTGCAACAACAATTACGTAGTGGAATCTAAAAATTGAATGCATAGAAAATACAGGATCGTGAGGCGATCCAGAATGGAACAATGGAAACGCGAAACGATTACGTCTGGGTTTGGTTAGGGCACGATTACGCGGGGGGTTGGTGAGCGTAGCGAGCAGGGGGGCCGGGCCCCTCTAGTATTATTAAGAAATTTTAATTTTTTATTAATAACTGCAACCCTCTATATGTACCATAAAAGACAGTTTCTATCACACACAGTATAAATTTGATACAGAAATAATGAAAAATCATGCATCTGGCATAGACTATGAAACACTTTCCAACATGAACAGAATATTATTTCAGAATGCTATTTAACAGAATGCTATTTTTCTCTTAAGAGCGGTTCAGACGATTTGAACTAAATTTTGTATCCTACAGATTTTGGGCAAGAGAAAATCATTGGACTAAGTCACATGCTCGAGAAAATCCGATTAGTGGGTCATTTTTGTGTCACTATGGTTCAAGCTATTTTTATCTAAAAAACGTCTCAGACTATTTTGACTAAATTTTATATCCTACGGGTTTCGAGAACGAGAAGACTATTGGGCTAGGTCACATGTTCGAGAAATTTCGATTGTTGGTCATGTTGGTTGATCATGTTGTTGATCATATTGGTGATTGATCATTATGGGTCAAGCTATTTTTATCTTAAAAAGTGTTGGCGACATTGGCGAGATTTGGCGGGAAAATTTACTTTTAAGATTACCATTGCCAAAACACTTGCTTGGCGCCAAACGGAAAAAAATCGCCAAATTTGGCAATTTTGGCGACATTTGACAAAAAAAATAACTTTCAGAATTTGAAGGAATTTTCTAGAAATTCCCAATAGGAGACGAGATTCATGATTCAACCAATCAGAGTCCATAGAACGTTCTCGAAAACAGAATTAAACCAATCAGTGTACATAAAACTTTCTAAACACATACTTGGCACTAAATGAAAGAATGTCGCCAAACTTGGCGATATTTTGGCGATATTAGGCGAAAAAGCTGGCTTTCAGAATCTGAAGGAGTTTTCTAGAAATTCCCAATAGTAGCCGAGATACATGATCGAACCAATCAGAGTCCACAGAACGTTCCCGAAAACAGAATTCAACCAATCAATTTACATATGATAGGGGAAATTGACTTTTAAGTTTTTCAATGCCAAAACACATGCTTGGAACTTCAAAGCTAATTTTGACCGAGCATAGCTAGGTCAACTGTATATGCAAGGCTGCGTAAAAGGGTTCGCATATTTTTCCGACTTGCTGAAAATGGGTTTTCAAATGCGATATGCGTTTTCCACATTGTTTACTTAAACATTTTTCTTTACCTTAGTTTTATACAGTCAAGTTTTGTTACAGTATTCTGAATGTCTTGGAAAGTGTTTCTCATCAAGTATCAGTGATGGCAGTTCAAGAATTCGAAGCAAATAATAATATTCTAGAACGTTTTCATGTTTTGACGACCACGCTTATACATTATGCATAACAATTAATAGTTCAGTATATTGGTTTGGTAAAAATTATGCGGTATGAGAGAAATATTCAAGCAATCCTTGTCAGTCAATTGAAAACGTCCTCTACAAGGCGTTAAAGTTAAGCAAGTTTAGTTAAAATTAGTTTTTTGTCAGTCGTAAAAAATAGTAATAACATAAACATTTAGAAGTTGCCATAGGGGACATTTAGTTCTTCGGATATCGCTTTTTAAGCCTGAATATGTGTAATATGTAACGTATATGAGAATGTCGACTACCAAAACACACTTCTCAGAATGTTTTTCAGTATTCGATGAATCTGCATTACGCTTGATTTTGTGTTATTTTTAAATGATATGTCTTGTCGAGTGGTCAAATGTAGTGTGCTACAAGTGGCAAAACCACACTGGTTGCAATTTTCCACCTCAAAATTTGTAGTGTAGCATGCTATTTTTTGAAAAAAATTATGTAGCGAGTAGGGTGTCAACGATTTTAATCAGATGATTGAAATCAGTGATTAAATCATGACTTAAATCAATTGACTTTTTTTTTTAATAAAAATCATTGATTAAAATCCTAAATTTTGTACATGTTTAAAATTGCATAAAAAGTAATAAAATCTAAGTTGGACATAATTTGGAAAATTTCTGTGGGTATTTTTCCTTTATAAATAAACAAAAAAAGCATTATATAATTGTTTCTAATCTTAATTCCTTAGGCTTGTAAAAAATTAAAAAGTCCTTCCGGTCTATACCGGGAGGAAAAGGTAGCATTCCAAATCTTCGTTTTAAAATTTTAGCTAATGTTACTCGAAAAAAGCAAGCTAAAATGCAAAGAAACCGTTTACAAAAGATTCGTTAATACTGAATTTGAATAAGAAATTCGCCAAATTATTGAGCTATAGCCAAATTGGCTTCATTTATGAAAACTTATTTTGGTCGCCAAATTTGGCGATATTTCGCCAAACGTCGCCAAGTTAGGCGAGAATATGGCGCTAACGGATATGAATATATAGTTTTATGCGTATGATTGGGGAAATTATTACAACAATGAAAGAAAATAATTTGCGAGTAATCGCATTAATGTGCTGTTTTGTTTCAAAATGTCAGCCACCCTAGAATTTCAAACTACTCTATCTCAGCCATTTTTTAAGATAGAGGTAAACCAAAAAATGCTCTGGAATCCTCGTTTCAAGGCCTAACACTGAATTAAAAAATAAATTTGAATTTTTAACTTTTTTGTATATTTATTTTAGTTTTAAATTTTTAATTGGCCGCCATCTTGAAACAAAATGGCGGACCAAGCTGGCCAACGAACTCGGTCGAGACATTGGCGAGCTTAATACACACAATTAGTTTCATCAAAATTGATTTATAAATACGAGCGTTATCGTATGACATAGGTCAGATATATATATATATATATGGAGATATATATATATATATATATATATATATAAATCAACATTTGAACGGAGGGTGGTTTTGGGGTCTGGGGGTCATGATCGGTGAAAATATATCGAAATTTTCCGGAACTGCTTTCCTCCGAACGGCTGCAATAGGTAGCTTTATACTTTTTTGTATTGAAAGCTACCTAATACATTTTCGCATTATTATTTACAGCATTGTCTATTAGCATTATATTTCTTTGTTTTATAAAAAAAAAAAAAATCAGCATTTTATGATAAAATATAATTTCGGTTCTAATACTGTAATCTTTATAAAAATTAGATTTCGGGATTCACCGAAAAAATATATGCATATATATACAAAATTTTCAAATTCGTAAATGCAATATTAAAAAAATCAGCGTTTTTTCCCTCCCTTCAACAGTTGAGATGAAAAGGGAAGGGCCGGGATGTCTCGCTCATAAATGGCATAAGTCTTCCAATTTCACAACCAGCTGCAAATTTTCTTTTGATTCTGATAAAAATTAAATTCATTAACAAAAAATTAATTCGTAATTTCCGTTCTAATCACGCCAACTTTATAAAAAAATAGATTTCTGTCTTCGCAGTAAAAAAAAAATATGTATAGATGTATTAATTTCAATTCGATAAATGCAATAATAAAAAAAATCTATAGAGCCTGAAAAATGCATAGTCCGCCATCTTTGATGTGCGTGAACAGGTGTCGGATTGTTCGTCTGTGGTTTTCCAATGAAAGGAAATTAAGCGAATTTATTCAAATCGATTTTGAATTGTTATTTACACTTCTAATGGGCGTAATTAAAATATTTTTAGAAATTCTGAAAGCTAATTTTGTGTGTGTGTGTGTCAGAAATTTCACGTTCCCAGGTGGAATAGTTTATGTGAGATAGAGGTGTCTTTGAAAACGTTCAATCTGTTATCGCCATTGAAGTGCAATGACCATGGCAACCCTTTCCCCTCTTCTGGAGTTTCAGATTGCGGTTTGATTAAATTCAACGCTTTAGTTGATTTTTTTTTCATTAATGAGGGGGTTTTTAGGGTTTTAATTAATATATTGTGTTAATGAAGATATTTTCAAAGTTTTATGATTATCAGTGTGACAGTAAGTATTCAGCTGTAGGTACAGACAATTTGAAGTCTCTAACTTATACGGTTTCTGATAACGGACACTCTGACGGAGAGACAGAGAACCGAGAAGAATAGGGTTTCGTGAGATGAAAGAAACCCTAAACACGTGGGTAAGTGTGATCGAAGATCGCACAAAGAGTTTCGTTTAATATTCCTTTCAAAACACTTTATCCTTCCTTTAATAAATCCAAATAAATTTTATTTAGCAACAACAACAAAAAAAGTCATGTTTTTTATAAAGTAAAAATTTACTGGTCTATTTTTCTCGTTTTTTCGAATATCTAAACCGGCCCGATAGCGGGCGAAGCCCGCTATTACACTCTGTCATAATAATATCTGTCATGTGGACTAATTGTGATATATATATATAAACAATTATATAAAATAGATATTTAAACCTATTGCGTAATCCTCTGTAATCCAGGTCCTACTGCCAAATTGCGTATTTTAGAAAGTGAGACTTTTCATGACAGTTCTTTAAAAGTATCTACATTGATTTTAAATTATATTGTTGCTAGCAAACGTCCATGTTTGGAGCTAACCTTGCCCACAGATTACGGAAGATTAGTTATTTTATATTTTACTAGCTGTTACCCGTGACGTCGTTCACGTAACATTAAAAGAAAAATAAATGCATTAATTAAGAAAAATGTTTCACCCTCGATAATTAAAACATATGTAACTCCCTTTATAACAAACTCCGTTTTTTCAAATATCTGAACAGGCCCGATAGCGGGCAAAGCCCGCTATTATACTCTGTCATAATAATATCTGTCCTGTGGACTAAATGCGACATTTAAAAATAATAATTTCAAAATTAAACATGTTGTACACTTTCAAAATGTTAAAATATGCGAATATTTCCATAATCGGATTTTTATCAATACGTTCCTCGAACTCATATATTTACTATTCTCTATTACTCATATTGATACTCGATTTGTATTATTCTCAAACATTTGAGAAATCCGTTAAACTTCCAATAGGACGTCAGATTAATTTTCTTTTTAATTCTGTAATGACTTGATATTAATCTGCTCTCTGTACATACACATACTCATACTCCTTGTATTATTGAGAAATCTTTGAAAATTTCCATTTTATTACCAATATGACGTCATATTGATATTTTTTACAATTAGTGAAACTTTTTATTTCATTTTCATTTACACGTGGAAATCTTTCAGTAGAAAATTAATTACAGTAGAAAGAATTTTAGTGTGGATTTTTAACTGTTGACAACTGCTATAACGAAAACTGATTAAATTTAATAAGAAAAGGCTGTTAAATTTTTTTTTATCTCTCCATATTAAAGTAATACGATTCTTTCAGATTTTATTATTTTGAGCTTCATAGTAGGCATTTAGCTATAAGTACACAAATTGTCATGCCTGTAAGTTATATAGCTTCTGAGAACGGCTCTGTGACGGACAGACAACGGAGCGGGAGTAATAGGGTTTCGTGAGATGAACGAAACCCTAAAAAAGATGGATGAACTATATGGCACAGTTTTTTTTTCTTTTCAGGTTTTAGATTAGAATAAATCTTGTTTAACATAAATGCTGACATTCATATAGTGGAGAAGGGTTAAATGTATGAGCTTCGAAGCAACCTATTTTTAAAATTCATAAACTTTTTGTGACCGTTGACACAAGGGGTGTAAAAACTGGGTGCCAATGGGCCAATTACCACCACTAAATTTCTTAGTATTCTTCACCTAAATTTTATTAGTATACTTCGCCTAAATTTTCTCTTTTTATTAGGCGAATAATACTAAAAATTTAGTGACGGCAATCGGTCCATTGGCACCTACATTTTGCACTTCTGGTTGGCACCCTGTAGAATTAGTAATAAAATATAGCAAAATTTAAATAATCGGAAAATGACAAAATAAAAGGAAAAGTGCGCAGTTAAACTCATGGCATTGAGCTCACAAGCTCTTCACACTAATTGTATTTTATATTCTTATTTCAAAGAATAATACCTCTCGGAAAATAAAGAAATCGAGAATAAATTGAGGGGGATTAGCCCCCCTACGTTTCTCCCTTTATACTTAACCAATGAACCCCCAAAACTAATCAGGGAAGCGCCTTATCACAATGGAACTATATACAAAATTTGAAATAAATTGGATAATTCTGCATGGAAAACTCATTTATCAAATTAAGGGGGGGATTAGCCACCGTTACCCCCTTTATACTTAACCAATGAACCCCCAAAACTAAGCAGGGAAGCGCCTTATCACAATAAAACTACTATGTACAAAATTTGAAGCAAAACGGATAATTCTGCATGAAAAACACATTTATCTAAATTAATGGGGGATTAGCCCCCGTTCCCCGCCCTTTATACTTAACCAATGAACCCCAAAACTAACTAAAGAAGCATCTTTTTACAATGAACCTATATGCAAAATTTGAAGCAAATCAGATAATTCTACATGAAAAACCCATTTATCTAAATTAAGAGACGGGGGATTAACCCCATTCCCCCTTTATACTTAATAACTGAACCCCCAAAATTAATTAGGAAGAGCCTTGTCACAATGAGCCTATATACAAAATTTGAAGCAAATCGGATATTTCTACCAAGAGTTATCGCGTTAAGTACATACATACGTACACACATACATGCAGAACCTGCGGGCACATTAGCTCTCAGGTTTTGATAGCCTATGTTAGCTAAAAAAAGGAAAAGTGCCCAGTTAATGGCATTGATCTCACAGGCTGTTCACATTAAATGTATATTACACTCTTATTTCAAAGAATAATGCCCTCAAAAAATATAGAAATTGACAATAAATTATGGGGAGGATTAGCCTCAGTTCACCCCCCCCCCCGTTCATACTTAACAAATCAACCCACAAAACTAATCAGGGAAGTGCCTTATCACAATGAAACTATATAAAAATTTGAAGCAAATTGGATAATTCTTCATGAAAAAACCCATTTATTAAATTAAGGGGGGGTTCTCCTTTTATATTTAATCAATGAACGACCAAAACTAATCAGGAAGCGCCTTCTCAGAATGAAACTATATAAAAAATTTTAAGCAAGTTGGATAAAACTTCATGAAAAACCCATTTATCTAAATTAAGGGGGGAATTAGCTCCCCTCCCCCCCTTTATACTTAACCAATGAATCCCAAAAACTAAACAGAGAGGAGCCTTATAACAATGAATCTATATACAGAATTTGAAGCAAATTGGATAATTCTGCATGAAAAACACATTTATCTAAATTAAGGGAGGATTACCCCCTGTCCCCCCCTTTATACTTAACTAATGAATCCCCAAAACTAATCAGGAAAGCGCCTTGTCACAATGAACGTACATACAAAATTTGAAGCAAATCGGATAATTCTGCATGAAAAACCAATTTATCTAAATTAAGGGGGCGATTTAGCCTCCCGTTCCCCTCTTTATACTTAAACAATGAACCCCCAAAACTATTTAATGAAGCGTCTTATCAGAATGAACGTATACACAACATTTGAAGTTAAATCGGATAAATCTGCACAAAAATCCCATTTATCTAAATTAAAAGGGGGTTAGCCCCCCGTTTTCCCCCTTTATACTTAAACAATGAACCCCCAAAACTAATCAGGGAAGTGTCTTGTCAGAATGAACCTACTTTCAAAATTTGAAACAAATCCGATAATTCTGCATGAAAAAACAATTTATCTAAATTAAGGGGTGATTACTCCCCCGTGTCTCCCCCCTTTATACTTAACCAATGAACCCCCAAAACTAATCAGGGAAGCGCCTTATCAGAATCTTATCAATTATATACAAAATCGCCTTTCAGCGCCTTATCAATTATATACAAAATTTGAAGCAAATCGGATATTTCTATCAAGATTTATTGCGTTACCTGCATACATTTACGTACATACGGTACATACATACATGCATGCGTACATACATACGTACATACATACGTACATACAGAACCTGCGGGCACATTTACTCTCAGGCTTTGATAGCCTGTGAGCAACAAACGGAAAATTGCAGTTTCGCCGATCCCTTGAATGTGTGGCTTTCCCCCAGCCCACTTCAATTCCGCTGTAGAAATCGGATTACCCGACCCAATGCAAAACTACGTTTTAAGGTATTTTTAAGTAATTACAAAATAATGATTAATTAGAACTAAAATATTAAAATATTACTCAAACATACAAAAATTAATTTTTCGTCAAAATAATGCATAAAAATACATGCAGAAATTCGAAGAATTTGAATTTTAAATATAAAACTTTATTTTTTTCAACCATAAATACTGAATCACCTTGAATATATTCGTAATTGCAAGAAGTTTAAAATAAAAAATGCGCTGATAAAATATGTCTTCGTGGGCTGGGTGGAAATCTGATAACGAACCCGATGGATGACTTTAAACTATTTTAATCAATTAGAGAATAATAAATAAATGAACATATATATTCCAATATTACCCAAACAAGTGAAAAATTATTTTTCCATCAAAAGAATGCACGAAAACGTAAACAGAAATTCCATGAATTTCGATATTAAATATAAAACTTTTTTTAAACTATAAACACTAGATTAATTTCAAGAAAATATTACTAATTGCAAACAGGACCAAAAAAAAGCCCTTCCTCCTCCTTTTAAACGATTCCTTTTACCATATGAAATTTGTATGTTCTGCGACAATTTGGATCCTAGATGTAAGTGTGTATAGTTATCGGGCCCTTATATTTACGCTATACATTAGTATTGGGGCTTCTGTTAAAAACACCAACAACGTCCCCCTCCCCGTTTTAAAGATTACGTTTACTATACAAAATATCAGTGTTCTACGATAATTACAGCTTAAGTTATAATTATTTTAATTTGCCAGCACCTTATATTTTGGTACACCAAAATATGCGAGGGCTTCTATAAAAAAATCTATAGAGCACCCCCCCCCCCCTTTTCTAAAACGGTTACGTTTATCATACGATATTTGTGTTGGTGACGATACAGGTTTCGAGTTATATGTGTTTGTGATTATGGGGTACTTATATTCGCACTGTAGTAAAATTCACGTGGTTTTGGATAAAAAAAAAGACAATGTAAAATTATGTCACTTTGTGGGACTGAAATGGCACTGGGACCCAGATGTCAGGATCGAAGTGCTGCGACTTAAACACAAGACCAAAGTGTCGGAACCGAAATGTTGTAGGTCCACGGGATGGATTAATTTAATATTCCTTCATTTTTAACATTGCATTCCCAATCGTTAGATTATCTATAAAAAATTAAATACATTATATTAATTAATTAAACCACAGATATTTAAGATCTATAGTTTAAGAATACTGTAAAATCGTTCTTTTGAGAGCGGTAAGTAGTTTTTAACATTTCATAATAGTTTAAAACTCATGTATTTACTTTTTGGGGGGTAAAAACCCTATAAAAAAAAACCTATCTCTTTGTAAAATTATGGAGTATTCACAATAACGAACAGGCTGAAATCGGTATATCTAACTCAGTACAGAAGTTGGAAAATGCATAGCATATTTGAGAACCCAATTGCAGTAAATACCATTAATAATCGAAAAAATATCCGATTTTTTTTCTGAAGCTCTGCATATTATTAATAGATTTGTATATATATTACATAGCAGTATGCTAAAATTTAATTCGGTTATTAACACGGTTGAAAATTCCCATTCGGGAGTTTCCGTCTATAAAAGTCAGTGTACTAGAGAACTTTTGTGTAGTTCTGTATATGATTTATAGAATTTATACAAACCAAGTAATATAAAAAAATAGTTACATTCAAAAACGCGTGCAACAACTGAAAAAAAACGTATTTCTAGCAATTATTGTTCATAGTCAGTACTGTAACCGAAATTTTTGTGTGTCTCTGTAAATGAACGGTGAATGCTATTATGTACTCCATAATTTTTAGTAAACATCTTGCAATGCACCTCAGCGATATAAATTAAATTCAATATGTTTGAAATACAGTAACATCATTAAAATACACCGCAAGCGATTTTTCCTAATAGGCTGTAATGTAAAAGAATTCTTTTGAGCGTCTCTGTAAATTACATGCTACATACTTCATTTTCTATACCAATCATACCACAGTAAACCTCAATAACATATATCAATTGCATGGAAATCCGAGTATATTTACGCGCATTAGAGTACTGATAGACAGACAAACTAAATTCATAAACACTTTTCAACTTTGTTGGAAAGTGTTAAAAATGCAATTAGAATTAGCTCGTAATAGATTGCAGTTTAATTTAAATACATTTTATAGAATTTAATTAAGATTTAGTTGCATTACATTACACGTTAACCAAATTGTATTCTGAACATAACTGACATTAACTCGTAACACATTGCAATTTAATCTAAATTATATTCTTAAAAATGTAATTAGAATACACCTATAATCCATTACAGATTAATTGGATTATACAATTAAAAACGTAATCGGAATTTTCCTATAATGCATTACAGGTTAATTAGATTATACAATTAAAAACGTAATCGAAATTCACCTATAATCCATTACAGGTTAATTGGATTATACAACTAAAAACGTAATCGGAATCATCTTGTAATCCATTACAGGTTAATTGGATTATACAATTGAAAACGTAATCGGAAGTGTCTTGTAATCTAATTACAAATTAATCTAATTACAGATTAATCTAATTATATTTTAAAAGAGAAAATTAGAATTGTCTTGTAATCGATTACACGGTAATCAGATTATGCGATAATCAGATTATATTCAAATTACTTTGTAATGATTACAAGATAATCGATTGCATAGTGAGGAGATTATAATATAATTTAATCTGTAATTTGATTACTTTGTAATCAGATTCTGCCCAACACTGAAGGAAAGTTATATAAACTATACTATTTTTCGTCTTGATGTAAGAAACTCAAATTAAGGCGGTATTAAAAAGAAATATTTTTCCACGCTCAACAACTCCAAATTTTGAGACACATGTTCAGATTCATTTTTAAAAGTAACAACAGGAAACTTGGCGACGTGATTTATAAAGACATTTATAAGGGCCCCATGTTTTCATTTTTCGTTCAATTAATTAGAAATTGATTTACAGACAATTATTTTCACAGTACGATCATGTTTTTTTTGTTTCCAGCGCTATCGCTTCAGGAAATTCAGTTCAAAATGACAGCATTTTTCTTTGACAGCATTTTTTGAAATATATTCTGCTTTTATCAAAAAATTGAGACAATACGGACATTATAAAGTTTCTGAACAAGAGAACCTACCAATTGGATGCATTTTAGAGCAAAAATGAATTTACAAATGTGTCTCAAAATAAGCAGTTTGGATTTGAATACACCCTTAAGTGTAAAAAATCACCATTTGAAAATTCAAAATTGATGCAATTTTTAGTATGTGGACGACCCCTATTTCAAAATTTCATATTTGGAAAGTAGACACAGTTCCCAGTCAAATAGTACCTCTCGCAACTATCTGCGACAATTTGGTGATAAAATAGCATGAATTCGTGCGTTTTTTTTCTCTCCGATGATTCTATAAAAATATGTGAACTTTTGAAGTGTGCAGTTGCAGTCATGTACATTAAAAGAGAGAGAGAGGGAGAGAGAGAGAGAGAGAGAGAGAGCACTCCACGCACTTTAATCGCCAATTGACACGGAGGAAAACGAAAATAGCCATTCGAATGGGAATTATGTCTTCTTTGAGTTTATATTAAAAACTGCTTAAAGGCCGGTCTCCATATTGCAAGATGAACAAGCTTTAAAATTTTCAATACACACATCTGATTTTGTCTACACATACTAGGAACTTACGTTAAACTTATGTTAAACTTATGTTAAAATATTCATAGGTTAAAATGAATAATTTTTTTCAGATATTAATTTCATAATTCACATTTCGCACACGTTTATTTTAAATACATGAAAATCATATAATCATGTTTTGTATGCTTAATGCTAACACCACAAAAAATAGCGTAAAAAATGATTATTATGTCAGATATGAATGAAAATATTAAAAAATAATTCAACACCAGAAGGTTAAAATTTTACATCTTTATAATTCCTGAAGTTTTCCAAGGAATTCTTTCAAATTTGGTATCTAAAGTTAAAAATTACCATAGCATCAAAATATAAAATCAAATTTGGGTGTTAGTATTAAAATTTTTAAAGTTTGTTACTATTTCAATAAAAAGACAAACCCCTAACCTTTTTCAAACACAAATTTAAAGAAGACATACTTCCCAATCGAATGGCTATTGACATTTTTCTCTGCTGCGACAATTTAGAAATTAAAATGTATGGGTTGTTTTCTTTCGGTCTCCCTCTTATCTTCTTTTGGCCGACTGTACTACAAACAACCTCGCCATTTAGTAATCGCATGAATCAATGGAACGGTAACAACAAGATTTTTGTCTTAAAAATGTTTCATAAAAGTAATAATTTCAAAAGTCCCCCATTTTTTGTGTATGTGCGCCATCCTGTACTTTAGTGTACCTGGGCAATTTTAATACAAAAATCTAAAAACTAATATTTTTGCATGTTTCGACATTTTTGAGACATTGACTCCTCTTGGAACAATTTAAGTGTAAATGCAGCTAACATCAAATCTGAAAGTCCGAAAGCAGTGAAGCATTGAGCTTTGTCGAAGCGACAAAGAGTGAAAATTCCAACAAACAACAAACCTGTCTTTGATTAATTTTAACCTAGACTACGCGAAAAAAGTTAATAGTAAAACAATACCAGAAAAATACTGAATTTTTTTGATAATACATAAAGTTATATCGGTTTTAAAAAGCAGTTTTATTGTAGTATCTACTTTGTATGCAAATAATGTAACATTTTCAGCTAAAATTTATTATAAGTTAATAAGTCTAACAATGACTTTCAATCCTAAAAAAATAAAGTTTTTCCGAAACTTTTTCTATAAAAACCACTTTTTCTCTTATTTGTGTTAAAATTTTAAGCCCATCCGTTAAATATATTAACAGAATCGCATCGGTATGTTTTTGTGAAATCTGGGTTTTTAAACAATAGAAGCATCTTTCTCCTCTGAAAGTATTTCGTAAATTGTTTCCTAGATAGGTTTCTCAAGTTTATGCATCAGTAAATATCATTCAATATGTGAATGTATTATAAAATGTGTTACAATCTAAAAAATATATGGGCAACTTGATATAAATGCATTTGTGTAAGGTAGAAGCTACGCCCTTAGTCAATGATGTTTTTGGAAAACAAAATCTTAGTTGTTTATATCATTACATTCTATAATGATCAGTGGAGGAGGATTGTGTAACACATTTTTATAACAACTATTTTAAAATAATAATTTTAGCTTTATTCAAATTAAAAATTTATAAGCTGACTATTGCTACTCGGAAATAGACAGTTTAAAAATCGGCAAGTACAAACACCTCTGAATGATATTATATTTTAAGATAAATTACTCAACTAACTCAGCTAATTCAGTGGCATGCCTGACGATGAGATCTACTATGGAAATTTCGCACAAAACTGTTAGTACAATCAATTTTAACAGTTTAATGGCAATTTCCAATGCTAGAAGCACTTTATTAATTAGTATTAAGAGAAAAGAAATCGGCCTGATAAAGATAATTTTCAAAATAAATTTATTCAAATAGATATACGTGCCATATAAAGTGTACTAGTACGTCAACAAGTAATTCTGACATTATAATAATCTAACCTGATGTTACATTTTAGGATAAATCTGACTGAAGTCGTATGATGAGATTATACAAGATGTACATGCCATTCTCGTAATTTCGCAAAAAATCTCAGTACAATCAATTTTAATAGTTTAATGGCAATATACAATGTCACAAACACACACGTTATAATTATAAATATTTTTTTAAAAATTGCCTCAAGAATGGACGATTTCAAAAATAAAAATTGATGTACCATATAAAGTCTGCTAATACAGAAAAAGGAATTCTGACATCATAATATTTTGTCGTGATGTTAATAATTTAGAGTAAATCTGACTGTCCAAAGATGTCAGGGACGGTGACATCCTATGTTGAGATGTACTTTGATAATTTCGCACAAAATGTCATTACAATCAATTTTAATAGTTAATGACAATACCTAATGCCACAGACATTTTATTAATTATAAAGACAAAAAAAAAAAAAAAAAAAAAAAAAGAAAAAATCCCCCTAAGAATAAACTTTTTCAAAACAAATTTATGCAAAAAAAAAAAAAAAAAATGGCGTGGCATAGAAAATATTTTAGTACGTGAAAAATGAATTTTGACAGCATTGCATTCTATCATGATTTTATACTTTAGGATACATCTGACTGCTCAAAAGTGTCACGGGCAGTGACGTCCTAAAACGAGTTGAACTCTCATAATTTCGCCCAAACGCTTCCAAATAGTCCGCGTTTTGAATACCAGTATATTCTAAGAAAAATTTTCGTGGTAGGATTCTACAACATTTGCAGTAGAAATAACCTTCAGGCAGGTTTCGGCGAAATTTGCAAGAAAAATCTAAAAATAAATTTTTCCTCAGAAAATACTGGTATTCAAAAAGCGGACCATTTGGGAGCCTTGCACAAAAATCGCAGTACAATCAATTTTAACTGTTTAATGACAATACCTAATACCACAGCCACTTTAGTAATTATAAGGACAAAAAAATGCTTAAAATATGCAGTTCACCAACCTAAATTTATGCAAATAAATATTGACGTGCCATATAAAGTGTACTAGTACGTGAAAAAGGAATTCTAACACCATTATGTTATATCATGCTGTTACACTGTAGGA
Organism: Maratus michaelseni; assembly: GCA_963931845.1. Classification (NCBI taxonomy): domain Eukaryota; kingdom Metazoa; phylum Arthropoda; class Arachnida; order Araneae; family Salticidae; genus Maratus; species Maratus michaelseni. Next base: position 98,677,397 of record OZ007586.1, read on the forward strand.
TAAATATGACTATTCAAAAATGTCACCAATGCTGTCGTCCTTCGATTAGATGTAATCGCGTAGTTTCACACAAAATCTTCGTACATTCAATTTTACAGCTTAATGACAATATCAAATATTACAGACATTTTATTAATTTTAAAGATAAAATGCCCCGGTAATGAATTTTTCCAAAAACAATTATGCAAATAAAAATTGTTAAGCCATGTAAAGTGTGCTGGTTTACAAGAAGTAATTAAATACGCTACAAATCAGGATTTATTTACTGCATGAAAAAGGAATACTGATATCAACACTTTTTTGCCATGATATTACATTTTAGGGTAAATCTGACCACTGGTAAATATCACCAGCAGTGACATCCTACAATAAGATGTACTCTCATAATTTCTTATAAAAGTCTCAGTACAATTAAATTTAACAGATGAATGACAATTCCCAATGTCATAGACACTTTATTAATTATAAAAAAAATCGCCCAAGAATGAACTTTTTCAAAATTAATTTATGTAAATAAAATTGACATATGATATAAAGTGTACTAGTACGTGAAAAAGGACTTCTGACATTACAACTTTCTAAATTTTTCGTGAAAGAGTCTATTAATTGAGCATTTAGAGTATTACAGAACACTTTTGTTTTACATTTCTATCATAATGCTATATTTTAGAATACTTCCAACCTCCAACTATTCTTCCTTAAAATGTTGTTTAAGGTAATCCAGGTTAAATACGTTTCGAACCAGAAAATTTATTTGATTTATCTTTATTTATTTAATTTCATGTTTCTATGTAAAACTTAATTGATTTTATTTCTATATAAAAAAAAAAAATCTGGTTTGAAACGTGTTTAACTTGGGTCAAATTTACCCACACTCTACGGAAATACTGGGAGATTAGCAGGTATGTTTTAGGATAAAACTGACTACTCAAAAATGTCACGTGTGGTGACGTCTTACAACGAGATGTACACTCGTAATTTCGCACAAAAGTCTTAGTACAATTAGATTTAACAGTTTAATGATAATTCCTATTGTCACTGACAGTTTATTAATTATATATATATATATATATATAAAAGCACAAATGAACGTTTTCAAAATAAATTTATGCAAAAAAATTGACACGTCATATAAAGTGTACTAGTGCATAAAAAAGGGAGTTTTATTATCATAACATCCCGAATCTTCCTTGAAAGAGAATATGAGAAGAACATTTAGAGCAAACAGAACATTTATTTCGTAACATTGCTTATCATAATGTTATATTTTAGGATATATCAGACTCCTCATAAGTGCATGGTGAGATGATGAGGTGCCCACGATGTACTCGCTTATATTTGCTTAAAAATTTCAGTACAATTAATTTTAACAGCTTAATAATAACCCGAATATCACAGACACTAGCCACTTTATTAATTATACAATATATATATATCACCCCAAGAATGAACATTTTCAAAATAAATTTATGCAAATAAAAATTGACAGGTCATATAAAGTGTACTAGTACGTGAAAAAGGTATTCTGACATCATAACATTCTAAATATTCCTTGAAAAAGAATATGAAAAGAACATTTTGAACATACAGAACATTTATTTCGTAACATTGCCTATCATAATGTTATATATCAGGATATATCAGACTTCTCATAAGTGTCACGGTGAGATAATGAGGTGCTTACGATGTACTCGGGTATTTTTGCTCAAAAGTTTCAGTTCAATTAATTTCAGCAGCTTAATAATGTTCCCGAATATCACAGACACTAGACACTTTATTAATTATATAAAAAAATATCACCCCAAGAATGAACACTTTCAAAATAAATTTATGCAAATAAAAATTGACAGGTTATCTAAAGTGTACTAATACGTGGAAAAGGAATTCAGACTTCATAACATTCTAAATCTTCCTGGAAAGAGGATATGAAAAGAACATTTAAAACATACAGAACATTTATTTCGTAACATTCCCTATCATAATGTTATATTTCAGGATATATCAGACTTCACATAAGTGTCACGGTGAGATGATGAGGTGCCTACGACGTATTCGGGTATTTTTGCTCAAAACTTTCAGTACAATTAATTTCAACAGCTTAATAATATTCCCGAATATCACAGACACTAGACACTTTATTAATTATATATAAAAAAAAATATCACCCTAAGAATGAACATTTTCAAAATAAATTTATGCAAATAAAAATTGACAGGTCATATAAAGTGTACTAATACGTGAAAAAGGAATTCTGACATCATAACATTCTAAATCTTCCGTGAAAGAGACTATTAATAGAACATTTAGCACAGATCCAAATTTCCACTCCTTTATTTCGTATATTGATTTAATGTGTAGAAATCGAACTTCTTGTATGACACCTAAAATGAAGACTTTACGGTAACGGACGGAATAATAAAAAAAAAAAAATGAAGAAGAGTTTAATTCCCAACTATTCTTGCAGATCGAGTTCATTGCAGCATGATTCTGATAAAAGTTAATATATGATCCATTTCCACTCGAATTTCTCCGTTCTCTCAGCTCCAATCATCATTCAATTCCATTCTCCTTAAAAGGGATTTTCAAGGAAATCAGTCTGCTGTGAAGATAGCTTCGAGATTTCATTTATTGTTCTAACATTGAGTGCGGTTACAGGTCCACCGAGGTCTCAGTTTCCAAATGAAGCAGGGAATGAAATATTTTTTGCACAATTAATTGGGGCGGGAGAGTTAAAAAGTTAAAATTTAAAAGAAAAATTAGAGTTTATATAAATGTATACGAGGGTATTTAGGTAGATTTATTTAACAGATTAAAATGTAAAAAAAAAATATTTAATGTTATTTTTTCTTAAAATATGCGACGGTTAAATCTTTAAAAAAAAAAGTAATTTTTTTAAATATATATAAGCAATATTTTCTGAAAATAAAGATACATAAAAAATTCTGTAATTACATTAGTTATGACTAAACATGTATCTGGTGTTCTCTGTAAACAATAGTTTAGAAAATAAACTTGAGATTTATCTCAAAATGTGATTTTTTTTTTTTTTTTTAAATTGCGCGAAAGGTATCACTTGAACAACTTAAAAACTTCACAGAAAAATCAAATATCTATGTCTATATTATTAAGACTGAATCCAAATTTATGTACTCTTCGAAACGTAAAAAATATTTTATGTATAGAGAGTGTTTTTGAAAAAATTGCAATAATTTAAACATTAAAAAACATCACAGAAACATCATACAACAATTGGAGGGAAAATATTAAATATGAAAAATGAACACGTACCAGATCGAATAATATCCAGAAATATGTAGAGAAAAATAGTAACTAAATATATAAAGAGAATATATAACAGATTGGATGAAAAAACGAAAATAAAAATAAAAACCTGGAAGATGAAACTCAAAACTGTTATGAAATGTATCCATAAATTATCAAATAAAGAAAAAGTGAAATTTTGAAATAGATGAAATAATTTGAAATAATTTGAAATAATTGTGGAACCATGGCAGAATTGTCAAGCCCAAATAACCATAGATTCCACAAAAAAATTATACAGGGTGTCCGAAAAGTCTGGAAACGGTCAAATAATTCGAGAAATATACATAGGACTGAAAAACGACAAAATGCATGTTCAATATTTTTGAAAAATCTATTTAGGGATATGAAAGTTGAATCCCCAACTTTACACCCCGGAGGGGAAAGGAGGGCAACTTTGAAATCTTAAATGATGACCCCATTTTTTATTGCAGATTCGGATTCTACGGGAAAAAATACGTAACTTTTGTTTTGAACATTTTCTTCGAAGCATTGTAGATGGCGCTGTAATCGAGTGCAATGCTGTGAGAATCGTTACCATTGCAATGTCTGGAACCGCTCGAATAACTCGAGAAATCAGATTGAAAAACGGAAAAATACGTGTTTAATATTTTAGAAAAATGGCAACTTTGATATCCCTAAATAGATTTTTCAAAACTATTGAACATGCATTTTTCCGTTTTTCAATACGATGTATATTTCTCGAGTTATTCGAGCGTTTCCAGACATTCAATTGTAACGATTCTCACAGCATTGCACTCGATTACAGCGCCATCTACAATGTTTCGAAGAAAATGTTCAATACAAAAGTTACGTATTTTTTCCCGTAGAATCCGAATCTGCAATAAAACATGGGAGTCATCATTTAAGATTTCAAAGTTGGGGCAAAGTTGAGGGGGGCAACTTTCATAACCCTAAATAGATTTTTCAAAAATATTGAACATGCATTTTGCCGTTTTTCAATCCGATGTATATTTCTCGAGTTATTTGACCGTTTCCAGACTTTTCGGACACCATGTATCTATGAGGGGATTAGAATGACAGTGGAGTAAGTGAATAATTAGTAATTTGAGAAATGAAGGGTTTTGTGAAACTTGTCGTAATGCCGTTGCATTAAATGGTCCAACTTGTTTTGCCCTCTAGCGACTCCCTAAATGAACTATGACTTATTTGAATGTCACACTTAACAGAAATTAATGTACGTTCAGTGAAAATATGTTTATCTAGATTTTTCAAAATTTTGACTTACTCCACTGTCATTCTAACCGCCTCATACAATATCTTTGAATTCAAAATATTATGTTTAAGATATTTTGGGTAATCATGCTCGCATGCTTACATGTCATTTTCAACAGAAAAAAGTTACTAACTGTTTTTAACTTTCAAACACAGGTAACTCTGTATATTCTATAATCAATAAAAGTATTTATACCATACTTTATTGTTTTTACCAAAAATGTGTAAAAAAAATGTAACGAGTGAGCGTTTGGATTCCAAGAGATGAAATTCCGAAAATTATCAGTTAATTTTTTTTTCAACTTTTAGCAGTCGTATGGTACGTTAAATATGATGGTATTTATTAGAACTAATCAGACTTTATTTTTATTACCTAAAAATAAACAAAATAAAAAATAAACAAAAATAAATTATATATATTCATTATTATAAGCAATTTTTAACACTTTCCAACATAGTTGTAAAGTGTTTATGAATTCCGTTTCTCTGTCTTTCTGTCCGTGCTCTAACTCACGTAAATATACTCAGACTGTCATTCAATTGATATATGTTATTGAGGTTTACTATGGCATGTTCGGTATTGAAAATGAAGTGTTGTAGCCCTTATAGTTCTTTTAGTGGGACACTTAAAGAATTCCGTTACATTACGGTCTATGGGGGAAGGAAAAATCATTTACACTTTATTTGAATGATGTTACACTATTTCAAACGTTTTGAAATTGATATATATCACTGAGGTGTACTGCAATAGGCCTACTGTAGAATATGGTGTGTATAGCACTTATACTTCTTTTACAGGAACACTCAAAAGAATTCGATTAAAGTACTGTCTGTAAACAATAATTGCTGGAAATGCGTTTTCAGTTGCTGTACGCGTTTTTAAATTTAACTAATTTTTTGCCTTTACTTGGTGTGTTTAAATTCTACAGATCATATAAAGGGCAGCACAAAACATATCCTGTGCATCTTTTATTGACGGAAATTGCTGAAGGGGAATTTTCAACTGTGCTATGCGTTTCCTAACTGAACTAAATTTTAGCATTCTATGCTGTATATATACAAACCTACAGATCATATATAGGGCTGCATTAAAAAGTTCGGGTGTTTTTCCGAATATTGTTAGAAATTCCTGAAATTGGACTTTTAAATGTGTTATGCTTGACCTTGCTAACTTAGACATAATCTTTGATCTTATTAAATGGTATAGATTTGTAAAAGTATTTTGGAAGTGTTGGAAAGTATTACATAATCTGTGCTTTACGCATGATTTTTCGTTTTTGTTAATAAGGTTACTGACGGTAACTGTAACTGTAAAAAAAAATATTTTGTATTAAGAATTGAGTGTTGGTACTATTAATTAAAATGTTTGCACAAATATTTCTGAACAATTTTCATGTTTTACAACAACATGACAAAAATGACAAATAACATGTAGAACAAAGCCACTAAAACAGTTGCTTCTATAAAATAGTGCACTTAAATGTATAGAATTATGTAACATATATTATTATAAAAAAATTCAGTGCTGTCTGGACAGTTTACACGCCGAACGTGTGCAAAAAAGGCAATAAAACATTTGTTTCTACAAAATAGAATAATAAGCATATAAAAATAAAACCGATATCACATATCAGATATGATGTCCTACCCCGTAAACAATAATCGACACCCCTTATTTATTCTGCCCGAAATATTCGGATAAATATGACACTAGTACCAATCGGTTGTGATCGATATTTCTATTAAATGGTACCTATACATTTTTCTATCTCCATATTGAAATTCGTGTACACATTTTAATTAATAGTACCAACACTCAATTCTTACAAAATATTTTTATTTTATAGTTACAGTTACCGTTAGTAACCAAGTTTCAAGATGTTTCAACGATAAGTTTTGGGTTTATAAAAATTCGAAATTTTCAAATTTCTCGTGTGCAGTTAATTAAAATTTTTTTAGGTGCGGTTATGATGGTCTCGTGCAAATTTTTTCTGACTGTACTGTAAAGATACTCAAATTTAAACATTTGGTTCTGTAATTTTCATATTTTTTTATAATATTAGGTAGAGGTTTGTAAATTAATGTTTGAAAACATTATAGCACAAGAAATTTATGTTGTTTTTAGAGTTAAAGTGTTTTCTACGTGTTTCAACAAAATTTAGCTTTTAGTTTCTTTGTAGTTTTTTAGTTATATTTCATAAATAACCAATTACTGCATTTACAACAAGGTAAATACTCCAAAAAAGCGACGGTTTGATAAAACGTTTATTATTTTAATGTGCTTTAAAAAAACTATTATTTTCTTTTTTCATGTAAGTAGAAATGTTTGTGCAGAAAACCTAGTAGAAAAGAGTAGTAGTAGAAAACCAACATTGGTCCAGTATTGATTATATTGGCCATACCTTGTACAATTTTGGCTATATCTTGGCCAATACTGACAATATAGGTATGAAATATTACAATATTGGTGAATTTATGTTAAACCATTCCGTTGCCAATACTTCCAACAATGGAATTTTATTGAAAATATTTTCAATGTAAAGCCAACTTTTCGGAATTTTGGCGTTTCATTGCAATTAGTCCCACTCTAAAGCACTATTTCTTGAATAGTGAAATTACATTGCAAATATTTCCAACATAAAGCCATATTTAACCAATATTGGTTTTATATTGGAAATGCTCATTTAATAATTTCATTGGAAGTATTTCCATTGAATGCAACTTTGGCGCAATATTGGACCCCAATATAGCTAATATAACCATTATTGGTTTTTCTTCAAGGGAAGCAGACTTTTTTTTTAAATTTTAAGCCGTTTAAGAGGTTTGACTTATGAATATTTCCATCAACAACAAAGCACCCATTCCTTGGCAATATAGCCGTAATTCACTATTGTCTAATAAAAATTCCCTATTTCATTATTTCATTTAAAGCAAATTCATATCGTACTAAATGAAATTTAATGTTATATAAAGCAGAAATTTGTAAATGTTCAAAAAATTAAAAAATGTATTTCGATAATCGTATCTTTTAGCCAAAAAACTTCTTTTTTCTGCTTCATTTGCTTATTCCGAATTATGAGTATAATTCCTTACTTATGGTTACATTCAGTGATCGCCAACTTTTGCACTATCATGGACTCATTTCAATTTTTCTAATTTCATCGTGGACTCACTTTTCTAATACATATGTTTATTAACGCATGCGTGTGTTGGGTGCACATTGCATAAATATGCGCACTCCCACATATGAATGGATATAGATGTACATTTGCAAAATGTTTCAAGGCTGACAAAGCTTCTTTACAATTTTCTTTAATACAAAGGATGCAAAATATGAAACAATGTGCAAAGATCTTGTCTCACTGAGCACAAGTGAATCTTTCAATATTTTGTTTACAGAAAACACCACAAGAAAAATCTGTATAGATAGACAACATTATGTTTCTTTCAATCAAAACAACACCTAGTGTTCAAGAGTGCAAAATGTTGTGGTTGTTACAAATGCACTCTGTATTACCTAAACAAAAGGCCAGGTCCCGAAGGAACAGGGTGAAGTGGAGCACTTCTATTTGACAAAGCACCACAGGGGTGGAATGACGCATATCCATTTTGTTTCGGATTATTGGTGCTCAGTTCAGCATTAATCTACCGCAGCCGGAGTTGGGGTTGCCTAAGACTCGGTTCTGATTGGCTGAACCGGTTCAGATTAGCTTGGTTTTCCGACTGAACTTCAATTTGAGCACCAAATCTGCGAGGATGCGTTAGCCTCTATTATAGGAGCTCGAGAGTGGAAGTCTGACTTGGTTTCAAGGTTTTTCCACAATTTTGATTATAATCGAAAGGGAGAAATCTATCGGCTCGGTACCCCTCTCTCACTTATCGACCTTCCAGTGGGAGGATTGCTACACTATTTAACGTGTCGGTCTGTGGCATCGACATGCGTCAACAGCAGCGCTGCCAGTACCCTGGAATCTTCTTCAAAGGACTAACTGCACCCAATGTTGCTTAAACTTCGTTGTTCTGATGGGAACCGGTACTCTATTGTATCGTATGCCGTTGGCAATGAGTGCAAAATATATAGCTTTAATACAAACGGAAAGATGCTTTGTGCTTGCAAGCGAGTCCGCGGATGCATGGTTGACGACCACTATGTTTAAAGGGTCCCACGACTGTTAAATGGAAAAAAAACCTTTTGTTTTTAGCATTGAACATGAGCATAACAAACGGTCATCAACATTATAAAAGCGCATAAATACTTTTAAATTATGTAAAATATCGTATGCTATTACCAGTGAGCAGTTACTTGTAGCTATATTGCCTTAGAAGGACGTTTTAAGAGAAACATTTGAAAGTGAGAGTTGTCCGAATTCTCATTTTCACGGAACGAAACCCTCTAAAAACTCTACACATCTAAACAGCCTGGAATACGCAGATTTGCACTAAGGAATCATATTTTTAGCCAGTACGTTAACTATTGGAGTCGATTGGAAATCCTATAAACATTTTAAACAATAACAATATATAATAGGAACCATGCAATTAAAATGAACAAATCATCCCAATTAAAAGTAATTATATATATTTTTTTCCTTTTTCTTTTCAATCCTGATAACATTGGGTGTGGTTTTATCTAAAAACTACTTTTTCTATAATTTTTATCAGATACACTAATTTTATTTAAAAAAGTTCCATCGTACTTCAGTTACATAAGATTTGTCCCGCATACAAGTTTCTTCATAATAAATATATATCTTTTCTCACATCACATGAATAACTAAGGAGACGAGGACCTCGTAACAGATTTGTGGAGAAAATTTGATGAAATATTTTAAATGTGTTAATCAGATTTAAAGTTTCTACTGAAATAATATCTCTATTTGAAATTTTGTTATTTAAAATGGTTAATAAAAATAGTTCTCTGTGAAGTTTAATCTTATCGTTTTGCATCCTACCTTATCTTATATCCTATCTTATTTTTTCGCATCCGAAGCAGTAGAACTACATCTTTAGATTATCTACAACGCCGTGCATTACTACATAATACATTATTTCTAGGAAAAATACACAATAGGCATATCTATGGAGAAAATGTAAAATGCAAGAATAAAAAGAATGGTTATTATTACTTAACGCTTTATATAACCAAATCTAATTAATTAAATTACCAGAAAAAGTATCGTTTTAATTCGTAGAGAGATATTTTAATTGTACATGTCATATTTTATTAGGGGATGTCATATGCATATAAAGTTCAATGGTAACACCATAACTTTATTATACCTGAAATTCATTATGCCAAAAAAAAAAAAAAAAAAAAAAAAAAAAAAAAAAAAAAAAAGCGATGATAGATAATAGACGCGATAATATATAAAATAATATAAAAATAATTATTGAAAAATGAATCAATCAATGTTAACGAGAAACGTCGGTAATTTAGACAAAAAACAATCAATAATTTATGTATTTCATTATTTTTTGTTTTATATAATATTTTGCAAAAGATCAAACAAAATGGTCTTGCGTATTTAATATTAGTTTTTGAAAAATTTATTTTTTATAAATATTGCGATTGTTAAAAATTCATATAGAATCATATACGCCACCTTTGGTGTTCGCCACCTTTAGAATCCGAAAGGTATATAAATCACCCAAAACAAATTTTCTTACGCGTCGCGTCCTAGTTATGAGCAAATATTTAAAATTCGAAACTTTAGGGAATCTTACAATAGATTAAAATTGAATATCTCTTTTCAACCCTTTCACGTATTGATAATAAGCAAGTCAACGATATATTTATGGATTTGCATATGAGCATCGATTTTCACATTAACAAATATAATTGTTTTATCATTATTTTAATAGTTTTAGCCGCAATACCACCCAATTATCAGAATGCATTTCTCAATATTGAAATAGTCCTCAAGCATATTTTAACTCATATTTAACGTGTCAACAACCATTTCTGCAGGTTCCGTCAATATCTTATGAGAAATAATATAAAACTTTTCTCAGATATGTGACGCTTTCTCTCACATATACTAAACTAATGTAAAATTGTCATTTAGTTTTTAAATATTTAATTTTTAATTTAATTTAATTTTTATTCACATAAGTTACAATGAAGTTTCATAGTGTAATACGAGCAGGGAAGACCGAGCTAATGCTCGGTCAAAATTAAATTTGAGTTCAAATATCATGACCCATGACCAAAATGACCCACTAATTGAATTTTCTCGAACATGTGACTTAGACCAACAGTCTTCTTGTGCCGAAAACCATATGATGCGAAATTTAGTGTAAATAGTTTGAGCCGTTTGTAAGATAAATAGCTTGACCTATAATGACCCATGACCAAAATGACCCACTAATCGAAATTTCTCGAACATGTGACCTAGCCTAATAGTTTTCTTGTTCCCTAAACCTGTAGGGTGCTAAATTTATTTCAAATTCTCTGAACCGTTTTTAAGATAAAATAGCTTGACCTATAATGACCCATGACCAAAATGACCCACTAATTGAATTTTCTCGAACATGTGACCTAGCCCAACAGTCTTCTCGTGCTCGAAAACCATTGGATGCAAAATTTAGTGTAAATTGAGCCGCTTTTTAGATCTTGACCCACAATGACCCAGAAATGACCCACTAATTGAATTTTCTCGAACATGTGACCTAGCCCAGCAGTCTTCTCGTGCCCGAAAACCATTGGATGCAAAATTTAGTCTAAATTGAGCCGCTTTTTAGATCTTGACCCACAATGACCCAGAAATGACCCACTAATCGAATTTTCTCGGACATGTGACCTAGCCTAATGATGTTATCGTGCTCGAATCTCGTAGGACACAAAATTTAATCAAAATCGTTAGAGCCGTTTTTTAGATAAAATTAATTTGACCCGCGTTGACCCAAAAATGACCCACTAATCGAAAGTTCTCGAACATGTGACCCAGCCCAGAAGTCTTCTCGTGTCCGAAAATGGTCGGATACAAAATTTCGTCAAAATCGTTTGAACCGCTTTTTAGATACAATCAGCTAGACCATGACCCAAAATGACCCAAAATGACCCACTCATCGAATTTTCTCGAACACGTGACCTAGCCCAATGGTTTTCTGGTGCCCCAAAACGGTAGGACACAAAATTTCGTCAAAATCGTTAGAGCCGTTTTTAAGATAAATTTTGCATATATATATATATATATATATATATATATATGTATATAACCACACACAAGATTTGCTGGTATTAGAATATATGATAAAGATCGTTTTACTGAACAATTTGAAACTTAAAATTTCATTCCTTCCGTAACAGTTAGAATTGATCATGTTGTAAAAGCGCAGATTTAGATAATCTTGGTAAATTTTTTCATAAAATGATTTTTAAAAATGGTTAGAAATATTCTACGAATAGAAAAATACATGCATGCGTGTCCTAAACAAAAACAATCCGATATTACTGCGTTTTATGAAACGATATCTATTTCACAGGAAATTTTGTAAATAAAAACAATATGTGGTAAGGCAATATGTTGCATTATTATTTTTTATTTAGTGACTATATTTTTTATAATATTTTTAAACCTTTAATGTACTTAATTAATGTTTCCATAGATCGAACAATAATGCATGTATAAAGTTATATTAATGTAATCAGGACCGGCTCTAGGCTTAGGCACACTAGGCACAATCTGAAAGAGACTTTGTTTTGGGAGCACCTGTGTACTGTTATAAAACTTTTTATGTATAAAGGGTGTAAAAGAGCGTCAATAAAAAAACGACTACGGGCACAATATACCCTCGAGTACTCTGTCATATTTAGACTTTCATCGAAAAAAATATGACCAAATCCAAAACTTGCTTTAAAAAAAGTCAGTTTAAGAAGCATTTACTACAGAAAAATACAATAATAACATTCGAAAGAGTGAATTTTTTCAAATGATTTCGTAAAAAACGCCTACTTATTATCCAGGACTTCGGACAGTATTTTTTTTTCTGTTCCGGTTAACGTTCCGTCTCAGTTAAAATAAAATACTTCTGTTATTTTCGGGTTTTCATTCCGTTAATTTTTTTTTTGCTCGATCATAAATAGCTATTTTTTCCCCTCAGTTTCCGGTTTTTGCTTTGGTTTTGATTTAAAGCCCAGATACCAATAAAAAAAAGCAAAAATGTGAAAATAGCAAAGATTAGCCACCAAAATTATATGTATAAAATTTGTAACTGAACCTAAATATTATGCAATATTTAGGATTTAAAACAATAACCAACTTTAAAACAATTTAGAAAACACATTTATGTTCACTTTCGAAAAGGGCCACTTTTATAGTCTTATCTACCTTTGTCCTTTAAGGCAGTTCTCAAAAATAATAATAATAATAATAATAATAAAATAAATAAATAAATAAATTTTCGCTTAATATCACGAAACTTTCTGACACATTTACGGACTCATTTTTAAACGCATAAGCATGGCACTTGAATAGATTTGGAATCGAATGGTGATTTCTATTTCTTGATAAATGTTTTACTTATCGAGTTAGAAGCGATTGATGTCATGTGACGAGGGGTTTTCTCCTTTCCCGCGCTGTCACGTCCGGAAATTCGGTTCAAAACGCCAACTTTGACAGTATTTTCTGAAAGATCTTCTGGCTTTACCAAAAAAGGGAAAACACCATTCGATTACGAAGTTTCTGAATAAAAAAATCTGCCAATTTCTTGCGTTTCCAAACAAAAATGAGTTAAAAATGTCATAAAATAGCCAGTTTGGATTAGAGAATAACCTTAAAATGGTTGTTTACTTTCGTGCATTGCACGTTAACCTTCTTTTTTCTACACGCGTTCCAATGCGTTATTATTCTGTACTCATTACAAGATTTATTACAGCGATATGTGTTTTGATGCTCTGTTCATTTAAATAAATCCTAGATTCTTTTACGACTTAAAATATGTACTGAAAGCAACCCATTTAATATCATCATCTGATAGAAGTGTCCACTATTGAAAGCAGACGTTAAAACGCGATTATCTGTAATTGTGAGAACTTCTATGGCGAGAAAGGTTAGACGTGACTGTATTGCAGTACACATTTGTGTGCTTCCGACAATGCAAGAAAATACCGACAGCTAAAAACTTCCTGATGTAAACTTATAATTATTTCTGGCCGAGTCCATCATTTTGTGCAAGGAAATTTCTTTAAGAAGGCGATTTCCATCTCGCCTTCGCCCCGCAACAGCGGTGACAGGTCACCGGCCAAATGAGGCATGCCGTTTCCGGTGACCATTGTTATGTTTTCTCCGACTTCTATCTTGCCGAATCATGGAAACGGAATTTTCTACATTCTGCAATATTTAAAGATTTGTTATTTTGGCATACCCTCTTTGTTAACATTTTCCAATAGCTAATTCCTAAAACGTTAGTTTTAGAAGTATACTTCAAATTTTTTAAAGGTGCTTTTAATGCTTTTAATAAAAATATTTTCTTCATCATATTAAGTTATTATTTTTTTAAAGTTACTTAATTTCAATTTTTATGCGTTTGGGTCTCATCAGGGCCGGAGCAATGTCGCGCGGGGCACTGGCAAATCCCTTAACCCTTTCCGGCACAGTGGTCCCACTCCGGGCACACCTAATTTTAATTCCAAACTTGCATTCAGCACCAAGAATATTTTAATAAAATTTTGCTTCTATAATGAAAGCTTAAAATAAGGAGTTCTTATTGTCTAAAAAAGTCGTTTGTAAATTCCGGTGTCAGTCAGTAATTTCGCATTTTACGAACAGAATTTGTCTGTGCCGGAAAGGGTTAACGGGGCCCAATTTCTCTGACTGCAATATTCGACTAATAAAAATCATTTTTAAAATCGCATATATCGTAGAATAATTTCTAATATAGAGTATAAAATGTATGAAAAATATGCAAATTCTTATACATGCAATGTGTATAATTATTTTTAATTTCTAAAAATCTTATTTCTTTTAGAATATTTTAAATATTAATTTTTTGTGTTTACATTTACTTTCAGTATCCTGACATCTATTCGTTTCCGGACAATTATATCAACTTTGGCTGTAAGAAATAAAGCTAATACTAACTTTTTTTCGCGAAAACACATTTAAAGACAATCTAGAGCAATAGTATCATTATTTTACATAGGCTAACTTTATTTCAAATTGTATTGAGATGCTCGGGAATGTTAACAAGACTCCAACTGACGGGGAGGGGGGAGGGGGGGGGGTGGGCATCCTCCCCGTTGCGCTGGCCCTTGTTCTCATAAATTACAAAGTAGAAAATATATATAACTCAAATCTATATAATGCAATTTTCTGTATCACGGTTTCTCAGGTGCAAATATTGAATTTTGCAGTTAAGAAGCGCATGCATTCCATGCATTGTAGAAATATTGCTACCCGCTAGAGTACTAAGTTTCAGACATCATTTCATCTTTATTTCCTTAATTCAGAGCTTTTTAATAAAAGAAAATATCTATTTATTACACGAAAAAATTTGGAAATAAGTAACATTAATAATAATCATTTGGCCCAGACATATTGAACCATGTTTATAAGGCAAATTTAACAATGTGTAAAATGGTCTATAGTATGCAAAAATTTCTAATGTGCACAACTTTTGATCGTAGGAGTGCAATATAAATATTTTCTACTGTATATTGATATGTTCCAGACATATTTGGCTATGTTTACAAGGTAAGTTTAATGATGTGGGAAATTATTTAAATAATGCAAAAATCTATAAAACGCACAACCTCTAGTATCAAGGTTTGCATTATAAGTATCATCTGCTGTGTTTAGAAAAGTATTAACCATGTTCTAACAAGTAAAACGAAAAAAAATATTTACGGCCAAAACTTACTGAGATATTATACTTTGAATTTTAAGAACTTTCAGTGTTTTACGACACTAAAAAGAGAAAAGCAGGTTTTTTTAATAGTTTTATTTATAAAATTTAAATTTTCGTAATTCGATAAATTTTTGTCATGCAAAAAGTTTTTATTTTTATTTTTATTTTTATTTTTTTTTATTTTTTACTCGCTAGAGAATGGGTGATGTTGTTCTAAATATAACTTATAAAAACCAGGGATCGTATAAATGTCTACATTTCGTAAATTAAAAAAATATATAATTTGACATAAATGGCTTTTAATATGATAAATAATAACATTTGAAATATTTTTGAAATTGAAACTATAACTTTAAATTTAACTGTTTAGGAATTATATATTGGACAAAGATAAGAAGAGGAACCTTGTTCGGCCTATCGAAATGAAATCTGTGGCCAGTCAAGCTTTTATCATTTTAAACGTGTTCGATTCAGTTGTTCGAATAACTCACTCAAAATCTATTGTTATAGAGAACACGGTTGCGCCGATAACTGTTGTCTTAGACATAGAAAACATCAGAAAGTATAGGTATGTAGACATATCTAATTTAATTTTAAATTTCAGTTCCAGATACAACAGGTTGTGAATGGGAAATTTATTTTCACTTATTCATTTCATCTCTATTGATGGATGTTCAAATTGATGATGAGAATTTATCATTGTAATTAATCCAATTTGAATTTGTTATTAAAAAATATATGAAATAGGATTTCCAAATTTCTATAACTATTTCTGAATTCTCTGATTTTCAAAATTATATGTGTAATTTTGCGTATTTTAGCTTTGTTTCACAGCGCATCACCGTTGCGCAACATCTTAGCCGTTTTTAACTTTTCAAATTAATAAAAACTTCGGAAAGATCAAGTTTAACAGACTTGCATGAGCAATTAATTTTAAAATTACAGCTCAACAAATTAAATCAAATTTTTCAGATTGGTTATTGGAAAACTTTATACAAAGAATCCGTCAAAAGGAAAATCAATTGTAAATAATAGTAACACACACGGCTGTAACAAAAATTTTGAGACTGAATAAAAAAATCAATGAAAATATAAATATTAATTACCAAAAAGCGTTCACATTAATAAATGTATGCCCCTTTATATTCGAAATATTTCTGACATTTGTCTGTCAGAGTAAACCACGATTCCGAAATTCTTTATCTTTCGATCCAAAGATATTTGTAAAACCCACATGAACTCTTTAAGTTCAGAAAAATCTCCAAAATGGTGTAGTGCATTCTAGTGATGTGAATAAACGATGGTGAACACGGCGGGTTCTCGAACATCTCCAATTCTATTTTATTCAATGTGGGTTATGTTCGGCAATCAAATATGTTGTTTTACATTATCGGTTCAAAATGACTGGACGTCGACGAAGAACAAATAATACGACTATGGAATTTTAGCATTCGTGGTCAATCCTTGTTCAACCAAGTTTGAAGGGATGAAACCATCTCGATTCCAAAAACTGATCAGCATCACTTTTAGAAAGTTGAGCTGAGACTTTTGTCCTGTTCGTTGTCGAAACTGCCGAAGGTTGCTCCGGTGTGGATTTGCTAACTATACCAATTTCTTGTGTCGATGCTGCCGAAAAATTCAGATGCGAACCGTGGACTCTAATGGAGGAGTGTAATTCGAGCTCGATGTGGTGCCCAATAATTCTAGCATCATTCTTTTTTGCGCTTCCTTCAAAATCCTTGCAATAAATCTATGATTGTAATTAGAATTCTAAACAAAATCTCATGTCGTCATAGTCGGATCAAATCGATTGTTTAAGCACAGTTTTTCAATCAATTTTGCGTATTCATCCGGATCTTGGCTGATTTTTCAAATCATGGTCGCGTCATCCTGGAACTTGGCGTACCATCGACGCTGTTAACTCAACTTCTTGAGCTTTTCCATTGTTGATGTTTACAATGGCAGTCTCAGAACCTTGAGCCAATTAAAACTCATGAAGAAGCAAATTGCGAATGACGGCTAAGGCTCCATTATTGGACAAACAAGTACAAATGATACAATAAAAGATGCGGAAGAAAATTCTGAACAGAAATGAGTAATAAATATAGCTGTTTAAATGATTGAATATATCTATTTAAAAATTATTTTTTCTAAGAGCTTTTTGTTAATAAATATTGGTATTTTTATTGATTTTCGGATTCAGTCTCAAACTTCTGCTATAGCCTTATAATTTAGTTTGAATTATGTAAATGTGAAACATTAGCTTTTGAAGTGAACATTACATGAACAAATTCTTAACGTGGTTGTATTATTTTGTATGGACAAATCTTATTCTGAGTAATAGTAATAAGATAAATCTGTTTTTAACACTTTCCAACATAGTTGAAAGTGTTTATGAATTCGGCTTGTCTGTCTGTCTGTCCGTCTGAAAAACAGTTTTAATGAAAATATATCAATATTTTCTGTAAATTAAACTGTTTTCCACCATCGCCGAAATTGACAGTTTTTTTCTGTCAATTTGAGAGATTTTTTTTTTTTTTTTTTTTTACAGCGTGTCACAAAATTTGCAGCAGTAGATTCCGACAATCGTAAGACGTATTTTAGCATATTACCAATTTAGTAATATTTGTTATAGAAGTCGCTATATATTTTACTTATTGAAAATAAGGTATCCAACACTGGCTTCCCGGTTTACAGAATATAGGTGAAAACCATTTTAAACACTTTCAAACGTAGTTAAAAAGTGTTCATGAATTCGGTTTTCTGTCTGTCTATCCGTGCTCTAACTCGCGTAAATATACTCGGATAGTCATGCAATTGATATATGTTATTGAATATTATTGTGGCATGCTCGGTATTAAAAATGAAGTGTGTAGCACTTATAGTTCTTTTACAGGGACACTCAAAAGAATTCCGTTACATTGCGGTCTATGGGGAAAAATCATTTGCGGTTTATTTTAATGATGTTACTCAATTTTCAAACATATTGAAATTGATATCTATCACTGAGGTGAACTACAAGAGACTAATTATAGAATGTGGTGTGCATAGCACTTATAGTTTCTTTACAGGGATACTCAAAAAAATTCCGTTACATTACGGTCTATGAAGAAAAATCGTTTGCAGTTTATTTTAGTAATGTTTCACTATTTCAAACATATTGAAATTGATATATATCACTAACATGGATTACAAGAGGCTTACTATAGAATATTGCGTGTATAGCTTTCATGGTTCATTTACAGGGACACACAAAATAATTCGGTTAAAGTACTGCTTATTAATAATAATTGCTGGGAATGCTTTTTCAGTTGCTGAACGCGTTTTTAAATTTAACTCATTTTTTGTCTCTTATTTGGTGTGTATAAATTGTATAGATTGTATACAGGGCAGCACAAAAGTTCTCGAGTACATTTTCTTTTATTGTCGGAAATTGCAGAAGGGAAATTTAAAACTCTGCTACGCGTTTCCTAACTGAACTAAAATTTAGCATTATATTTAGTATGTATGCAAATCTATAGATCATATACAGGGCTGCACAAAAAAACCTCGGATATTTTCCCGAATATTTTTGGTAATTCCTGAAATTCAATTTTTAAACATGTTATGCGTTTTCAAAATTGTTTAGTTAGATATCATCTTACACCTTACGGTAAAGATTTGCAAAATTATTTTGGAAGTGTTGGAAAGTGTTACATAATCTATGCTTGACGCATGATTTTTCGGTCTTGTTTCATATCATTTCCATAACAAAAGTACGAATAAAACTAGCGCTTCAATATGGGCGAAGAATATTTCAATAGTGTTTCTCAGAACGAAAAAAAAATTAGTAATAATTATTATTATTGCTTTCTCCGAGGAAGTACTAGTTATTTAACCAGTAATGGAGTAGATGTTTACCAGTTTAGTGTGAAAAAGACTATGCATATTTCAGGATCTTCTTTTGCACTGGGAATGCGTACATCGCTTAGATCCAATTCATTAAAGGCTCTCTTTGAATTTTTAATCTGTCATTAGATGAGAAAATTTCTATTTAATTCACCGGCATTACCTGGCACTGTCTCCCTTTCTTGCTTCAAATAGTTGCTGTGCTGCACTGTAAAAAAAATCTGTAATTTTGACAGAAAATTATTGTATTTTTTACAGAAAAAAATCTCTTTTAAAGAAAACCAGGTTTTTCCTATGTAAAAAAAATGTGGATTTTGCAATTTTTACAGACAAAATCTATATTTTTTTTTTTACAGAAAAACAGTTTTAATGAAAATATATCAATATTTTCTGTACATTAAACTGTTTTCCACTATCGCCGAAATTGACAGTTTTTTTTCTGTCAATTTGAGAGATTTTTTTTTTTTTTTTACAGCGTGTCACAAAATTTGAAGCAGTAAATTCCGACAATCGTAAGACGTATTTTAGCATATTACCAATTTAGTAATATTTGTTATCGAAGTCTCTATATATTTTACTTATTGAAAATAAGGTATCCAACACTGGCTTCCCGGTTTACAGAATATAGGTGAAAACCATTTTAAACACTTTCAAACGTAGTTAAAAAGTGTTCATGAATTCGGTTTTCTGTCTGTCTATCCGTGCTCTAACTCGTGTAGATAAACTCGGATTGTCATGCAATTGATATATGTTATTGTGGTTTACTATGGCATGTTCGATATTGAAAATGAAGTGTGTAGCATTTATAGTTTTTTTACAGGAACACGCAAAAGAATTCCGTTACATTACGGTCAATGGGGGAATCATTTGCGGCTTATTTTAATGATGTTACACTACTTCAAACACATCGAAATTGATACATATCACTGAGGTGTACTACAAGTGGCTTACTGTAGAATAGGGCGTGTATAGCACTTATAGTTCCTTT
The DNA here is from genome assembly GCA_963931845.1 of Maratus michaelseni. Classification (NCBI taxonomy): domain Eukaryota; kingdom Metazoa; phylum Arthropoda; class Arachnida; order Araneae; family Salticidae; genus Maratus; species Maratus michaelseni. Next base: position 98,697,678 of record OZ007586.1, read on the forward strand.
AGAAGGACACTCAAAATAATTCCGTTACATCACGATCTAATTTGAAAAATCGTTTGTGGTTTATTTTAATAAATTGTCACACTTTCAAACATATTGAAATTAATATATATCACTGTGGTGCATTACAAGAGGCTTACTATAGAATATTGTGTGCATAGCATTTATAGTTCATTTACAGGGACACACAAAAGATTTCGGTTAAAGTACTGTCTGTTAACAAGGATTTCTGGAAGTGAGTTTTTAGTTGCGGAACACATTTTTAAATTTAATTAATTTTTGCGTATTACTTGGTGTGTACAAATTATACAGGTCATAATGCAGGGTTAGAACAAAAGATCTCGAGTACATTTCTGTTTATTAACGGAAATTCCAGAAGGTGAATTTTAAACTCTGGTATGCGATTCCTAGCTGAAATAAAACTTATCATTCTATGTAGTATGTATATACAAATCTATAGATCATATATAGCGACGTGCAAAATAATTCGGATATTTTTCCGAATATTGCTGGTAATTCTCGGAATTGGGTTTTTAAGTGTGTTATGCTTTTCCACATTGTTTACTTAGACATCATTTTTCATCTTATTAAACGGTAAAGATTCGTAGCAGTATTTTGGAAGTGTTGGAAAGTGTTACATAATCTATGCTTGACGCATGATTTTTCGTTCTTGTTTCTTTCGCAATGTGGCTCGCGGCCTTATGTGGCATTTCATGCTAAAGAATCATGGCTGATATACAGAGTATTTTTATATATATATATATGGGGGAAACTTTAACCCTATAAGGGTTTTGTATGCCTTTTTTCCGTCATGTAGTTGACTCAAAATTTTGAAATGTATGTTGATTCTCTTTCTATTGCTTAACACAAATAAAATTGTAAGGTATTCAAATTCCAATATTTTCTAGCTACCGTTTTAGATTTTATTAAGTGTTAAATTAAAACACTCAAAGGGTTTTAAGGTATGATAGAGCACACTACAACAAACAATTTTCGTATGGGAAGCCATAATAATCCCTTTATCCAGTCAAAAATACAAGGTGTCCCATTCCAATCCAAACCCGGAATTTTTTTTACTTTTAATATTCATAATTTTATTAATTAATTGGTTGATTTTTCCGGTTTTTTCCAAAACTATTTTTGATATTGGAATGCTTCAAACTGCAAATTGTAGCCAGAAACATCCTCTAGCTGCTCCTGATAAGTTAACGTTCAGCATTTTTGGTGAAACCGTTTTTATGCCCATTCCTGACAAACATACAGACAGACAATTTTTTTTAAAATGTCATTTTTTACTATACGTCGTGTAGATAGTCGAATGAACTTAGAATTAGGTGTTTTTCTGAAAGTCATAGATAGACACTCCAATTTGATATATACAGAGTGTTTCTACGATCATGGGACAAACTTGGAGGGGTGGTACAGGACGCTGTAACAAACAATTCTTGTATAGGAAACCAGGGTCAGAAACCAATTTATACAGTCAAAATCACAGGGCGTCTCCCTCCAATCCGAAGTCGCGTTTTCGTACATAACTTTAACAGTATGGGGAAGATACTTTAACGATATTCTTACAATATGCTTACAATCCATACAAAGATGAGTCTGTTGCGAATTTTGTTAAAATATCTTCACTACTGTTAAAGTTATGTACGAAAACGCGACTTCGGGTTGGAGGGAGACGCCCTGTGTTTTTGACTGTATAAATGGATTTCTGACCCCGGTTTACTATACAAAAATTGTTTGTTACAGCGTCCTGTACCACCCTCCAAGTTTGTCCCATGATCGTAGAAACACCATATATGTAAAGATAATATTAATAATTTTAACAATAATACAGATATTTTAACGAACATTTTAATATAGACTTATCTTGCTTTGTGTGAAATGCGATAGCATCACGAACAGTTCTAGATGTAACATAGTGCCTTGTTGAGCAGTGCCCATTGTAATGTCAAATACATTACGAAATATGGAGCATTTAGTTCAGCGCTGATTGGTATTTAGTTCAGCCTGGATGTTGATGGTGTCCATCTCCATCACTTCTCACGATATCATTATATGTCACCCAAAGCAAAGTAAGTGTGCTTAAAAATTTGAATCTTCATTATTTTAAAAGTTATGAACAAATATCCAGATTCAGAATGAAGTGGAGCCACAGTGTATTTTTGATTGAATTAATGAATTGCTAACCTGGTTTCCTGTACGAAAATTGTTTGTTGCAGTAATCGCTACTACCTCTTGAAAGTTTCTGTCATCTTTTTTGAAACACACTGTACGTGTACATTAATAGACACATACAGGGTAATTCAAAATAACGTCAAAGATATTCTATAATTTTGTAGAATAGAACATAAATACATATTTATTAGTAAATAAAGCTAAAATTAAAAGGATTTTTTAATTAAGGAAAGTGTAAATTACGCAAGTCATTAAATCAATTATCATTGAAAATTTATAAATTTTCAGTGTATATTTTCCTTATTTTTAAAAGTATTATATATCGTGTCGTAATATCATACTGCAAAGAAAATACTTAAGAATACTTGAAGTATAACATACTTCAAAAAGTCATGCAGACTAGTAAAGGGCATTTAAACTTTTTAATATAGTAGAAGCGATGATCGTCCAGATACAAATTAAATTTTTTTAGCACCAGTACTTCTAAACCGAAGTTTTTGCCTAATTTAATCTGATAAATTCGGTGATTAGATAAGGAGAAAATTACTATAAAAATTACTGGTATGAAGAATCAAGGAATGTACACGCTTCACACGTCAGGTACATGCGAAGCTTTTCGCGAAGGGGTTAACGGAGCTGCATAACTTTTAGCAGAAGTGGATAATTTAAAAAGTGCTTTATTTTGCTCTTTCCTACTGCTAAAAGTATGTGAATAGTGAAAAGTAGTAAAATTTTGAACGGTATCTGTGGCTCCATTGAATATTGGTATCATTGAATATTTTATCAAAAATACACAAAATGTGAGAGGGACTTAGATTACGAAAATTTATTTTCATTGGGATTCTCCTGTTGGAGAAAGTACTATTGACCTATATCTGACCTATATCTATTGACTGTACTGTTTGAGCATTTTAAATTTCGAGATTGTATAATACTAAATCTACTCCATGAAAGTCATGTGGATGAATCATGTGGAATTTTAAATTAGGTTTGGTCATCCTTTAAATGATTTAATTTAGTGGGTTTTTTAAATTCAGTTTCTTGGTCAGGATTGCTTGATCCACACTGTTTTGATGCTATCTCCAAGCACGTGTAGGGTAGATATTGAAAGTCTCGGCAGGGCTGACTTCAGTACCGGCCGAGAAAGCTATTGTTTGATAGGGGGATGGTTAGGAAGGAGTTCATGACGCCAGATTACGCGATCTTCGCCTACCCAATCGGCCGAGAAAGCTGTTCTAGAGAGAGGGAAACAAAATAGAGCTATCTAAATCTAATGGTTTGACCGGAGATCACATGATGTGACGTCATGAATACCGTCCAAAGGCGGGAGAAACAAACAAGACCTTTTTGCCCGGTATTGAATAGGTCGTTATCTAGGGCAGTGTTTTTCAATCTTTTTTGTCGCACGGCACACTTGTATGCATAGTTATTTTCCTGGGGCACATTTTAATGTGCAATATTTTCACGGCACACTTATATTATGATGAAAAAAGTATTAAAAACATATCTTTCAAAAAATCAATTATTTAAAAATAATTAAAATGCTCTATCACAGCAATTAAAACCATAATAATTTGTTATCATTTGAAATTTAAAAATAACAAATTCTTAAAGACTTTTTAAAAATCAATATGGATATCTGAAGTTGAAGTTTTTTTACTGTCTGCTTTGCAAGATCGAATTTTCAGATCAGCCTACTAGTACATTCTATACCAAGCATGTAGCCGAGATCTGTTTCAGTTTTTAATATTATTCTTTGCAGAAATTCTCACAAATATTATATTTAGAACGAAAGTATTTTTCCGTAATATTCTTAAATTCACAACTGAGAGAAAACTAACAAATTATATCTGTTGCTGAATTTCCCATTGCAATCTTCTGTCATTTCTCATTTATATTAACTCTTACTCTGCTTTCATGTTTAAATTTGCTGCCGTTCATACACTTAAAACAACAAAAAAAAATCTCTAGCCTAAAAAAAGTGTCAAATGTATCTGAACGGATACATACATTTTCCAAAATTTGCATTATAAATTTAAAGTGTTTAAATTTTTCAATTTTTCTGTACAGTTTACAATTTTTTACTAGTATTCTAATTCAGAGTATTCAAACTCCGAATATATATCTGTAAGAAATGCTACTTTATCGCATTAAATCTTATGAGACAGTAAATCACATAGTTTAAATATATGTTCGTTAAAAAAATAATATTTCTGTTACTTCATAAAATCTTGACAGGATGTATTTGAAAATTTTCGCGGCATATCTGGTTATTTTAATGACATACCACTGTGCCGCGGAGCAGCAGTTTAAAACCCGTGGTCTAGGGTAGTTCAAAACACTGCGTCCCCTCCTTAGTAGCTAATATAATTGTTTATGCAGCAAATTTTAATGTTCCTAAAAAGTTAGAGCCAGTGACAATTGTCCTCCCCCCCCCCTCACTCATACGCCAATGTCACCAATGACTTCGAAGAATTAATTTTAAATAACTAAGCTTGCTTTTCCTAGCAGATTCTTCAAATATTTGGCACTGTAGCTCTGTATCAAATATGTTGCACAATAACTGTGGAAAATATTACGTTTTCTCCAAGTTGTTAATGTTTGATGAAAAAAAAACTATATATTTAAATTTGAGTATTTCATTTGAAGATCCATAGAAAATACAATTTTATCTAGTTTCGTTTAATACTTATTCTTTTGAAACTCTAATAGCCGTGTAATATACTCTTATTTTAAATACATTCTGAAAATAAATTCGCTACAGAATAATTTTTTTACAACTTATCTTTGTTCTAAAATGTAAGAAATGTATAATATAGATTGCTTTTATTCTATTTGTTAGAATGATAAGAAAAGTAAATGGAAGTAAAACTGAAATAAGAATTAATGCACTTTCCTTCCCAATTTTAGTTAAAATATCGTTGATAAGTTCTATATTTTTACCGCAGAAATCGATTTAATCTAAAATTTTCTAGTTTTTGTTTCAAGTTTTGCCATACAAAAGCCTAATGTCAGGTCAAAAAAGTTATCAACTTTTCCCAAAGAGATATCCTGACACAAATCAATTTTTCAACCAATTAAATTTTATTAATCGTTACTCTTCCAAAATATTTTTTTTATTTTTACATACTTTCTTTTAACTTACATTTCTATAAGTATGTTGCAGTCAAATCTTGTGACTCATTTTTCACCCACTTCTTGTTGACGTAGAGCTGTGAAATTTGGAATATATAGGTATTCCTGAGGGCAATACATTGGAAATTATTTTTTTTAATTCGATCCCTAAGGGAAGTCAACATTGGCCCAAAATTTGCATTTTCCCCTTGAAATAACGTTACGATTGTTCAATTGAAAAAATAGCTTCATTGTTGCAACATTCATCCATTTTCCCCACATTGTTGCCCGCATCATTATGGCGTCGGCATTGAGCGACGCACACATTTGTGCTTTATAATATAAGTTGACTTCTTTGTGAATTTTAATGAAAGTATTTTTTTTTTTTTTTTTTACATTTAATTATTAGGTATAGCATTGCTAGAGTATTTTAATTTGACAAATTATATCGTTTTGTATTTACGATGCGTTGAAAAACATCGTCATTTGTAATTCATTTTGATGATTACATTTGTCAATTACGTTTGTAATAACAATAGAAATCTGAATATTAAAACAATTGAAATTTCATCTAGTGCAATTAGAGAAACAAGGATAAATAGGATATGTAATAAAATAATTATTTATATTAGTTTAAAAAATAATTGAATATTTCTTTCATTATTCTATATCTATAGCTTGGCAGAAAAATTATTGAAATATTTCAGGAAAACAGACGATAAATTTGTAAATTTTACATTTATATGACTCATAATATTTTTGCACTCAAAATCATCTTTTCTGTTGCTGTTGATTGATGAAAAAGTTTATAATACAGTATATAGCATAGCAATCTTATTACACCTTTGCTCACTGTTTTTATTAAAGGTCCATTTGCCTTATGGCGTTATCGTCCTAGGCGTTCGGGGTCCAGGCGTAAATCATAAGACCCAATCCAACCAAACAGAGGCGACGCAAACAGCTAACGAACACGCTGATTGGTTGGAAAACTTTTGCCTCGCAGATCTAGTAGATCTAGGGAGATAGTTACGCCACAATGCAAACGCAGCATAAGAGTTTTTTCCGAACAAAGTTACAACCACAATGAATCTTACTACAAAACTCATTTAAAGGATATAATTGTTTCAACAGTTTTTAATTTTTAATTTTTATTTTGACACCCATTGTCAAAATAAAAATTAAAAATTTTACTTTATAATTAATACTTCACAGAATTTGAATTGATTCAAAAAATGTCAATGATTTATTTTGAATTGCAATTGCGATAGTAATCTGAATATCGAAAACAAACCATTGTGGAGTTTTATTCTGTATATTTAGAAGAACAAAAGTATCACGATAAATGATGAAATTTCTATGTATATCAGTTAAAAAAAATTAAATTTTTCGTTTCTTTTCTCTAATCTATTTTGAATTAGTCTATTTATTTTAGTTATTCTATTTTTTTTTTGTTTTGAAAAAACTCCAAATTAAATATTCCAGAAAAGCAGACGATAAATTTGTAAATTTTACATTTCTATGACTCATTGTACTTTTTCTCTGAAAATCGTTTTTTCTGCCGCCGTTGATTAATGAAATTTATCTTATTATACTTTTATATACGGATTTTAATAAGATTTTTTCCCAATGACGCCATAAACATAATGAATCTTGCAATAAAATTTTATTTTTGAGCTGTTATTGCTTCAAAATATTTTGCTTTAATATTTTCATTTTGGCAACGGGTTTTTAATTTATAAATAATATTCTTCAGAATTTGGGAAAAGTCGAGAAAAATGTTGACGACATTCGTAATTTATTTTGGTTGGAATTATAATACGATAACAATTTTAATATTGCAATCCAATAAGTGTTTAGCTTTTTATAATCTTTTGTAATTTCATCGTGTACATTTATAAGAATAAAAATGAATTGATGAATAAAAGACATTCCATCAAGATATCTTCTAGGCAAAGCCTAGCAAATCTAGTTCTACATCGAAAGCGGCATACAGTGTTTGTCCAGAATCACGATTAAGGAAAATCTTTTAAGGTATGATTGTATTTTACGTTTTTGAAAGAGTGACTGAAATGTATTTTCATAAGCCTTCATTGTAATGAATTTTCAGTTATGTTTGAAGTAATGCATGTAAAGATTCTTGTTTAACAATAATTTAGAAATAACAATCTAGAGAAAACAACAATGATTTGTTATGTTCGCCTTATTACTCTCGGTTTTAGATAACATCTGTATATCACTCTTGATGATTACTAACAATATAAATTTGTCACTAACAACGTAAATTATGTGCGATATTTGTGCTATATTATAACTGAGGTTATAGAGCATTTAGAATCAGCCGAATTAAAATAGCTTTGTTTTCATTTACAGAGTCATTCAGCATGATTAATTGATTAACAGTCAGTAATCCCTAATTCAGCCGTTTTGTTTACAAATGAGATACAAATTTTGTCAAAGATGAAACTATTTTAGCTCACGACATTATGATTTGAGATTTTATCTCTTCATGTACGGCCTACGTTTCATAATCCCAAATATACATTAATGAAAGGAAGGCAGGTATTTATTTGTAGTAGAGCACACAATAGATTAGAACAGACAGAGTGATAACTCAAAATCATAAACGGTGAAGTAGGATTGAAGTGAATCGTGTGGGAAAGGACTTGTCCATCTCCTAGAGATGTTTTGTATGATATAGGGTAGATGTGCCAGTAATGGACACCCTTAAGGAATTTCTTTAAAAATTATTTTTTAATTAATAGTTATAATTGTTATATTCCACATTTTTTAATATTATATTAATCTACCAACAATATTTAACTATGCTCATAGTCACATTTCCCAATGTGAATCGAAATTTAATTGTAAATAACAGAAATAAATCAAAACACCCTAAATTCCAGTAATGGACACCCCACAAAAAGTAATAGATAATTGATATTATGATTGTATTTAAAACTAGAATTTAAAGAAAACATATTAATGAAATAAAAAAAGCTGAATTTTTATTGGTTATTTTTTTTATAAACAAAAAACTTTGAAGGTGGCTCATTACTGGAAAGCGGTCTATTACTGGCACATCTACCCTAGTTGAACTTCTTCATAGCGATCTCGTATGTAACGAGAATCCGGCTTTAACGAGCAAAAGGAATAAAATGGTTGGTCTAATATCAGAATACATTTTGAAAACTTGGTTGTGACGAAAGAAACGCAGAAATAATAAACAAAATAAATTAGAATCTTGCAATTTAAAAAAAAAAAAGTTTTTTTCAGTTTTTATATGCGAAATGATGTAATCTAGAATTTTAATGAAATGAGGGGGAAGCATCTGAAAGCGATTATCATTTATAAAATCATTCCTTTTTAATAAGCTTCTTTTCAACAAAACTAATTTTAGTGGTCTTCTTTTCGGTGTTTATTGAATAAATTAGAAAAGAAATACATGATGTGAATGCAAAAGCAAAATAAAACATTTTTGAAAGGCTTTTAAATTAAAATAAATAAACAGTAAAAGTGATTTCTTCAGTTATTTTAAATAATTTTACCCTTCATTACAAATTCAGAATTGAAAGAGTATTAAAATAAATGTCAAGATTCTACTAGTATTTATTTTCACCCTTCTAATCTAGACATGTAAAATTGCATCTATGCATTCTGTAGTTTTGTAGTTTTACTTATTTTCTCGCATTTTATTATGCGAAATCTTAGACTTGTTTATAGCAAGATCTTTGTTATAACGAGTCAATGGCACATGGTCTCTTGGTTCTTAATGTAACAGAGTTCGTTCATGAATATTACTTTGTAAAAATGCTAATGTAGATATTTATAATGAGAAACATAATGTAAAAATGGTGCTATTGTCGATAAATATTATCTATATCTATACCTGCCTTATAACTATACATATCTTCTTACAAAATCATATTAAAAAGTGTAGATAAAATTGATCTTTTATTTTGTTGAGTAGGATGATAGGAATGTTAGTTTGTTAGTTAACGGAAAACGTATCTTATCATTTACTTATTTTTAGACTAGCAGGGCTTTGCCTGCTATCTTTGGGCGCGTTTTTTAAACGAACCTAGTGTTTTTTTTTCCCAAATGCTTTCTGCAGAAATGATCCAAACTTCACCCTCATTCGTGCCCATAAGTCGTTAATGAACCGATCACTATAACAGGCCCTATTACGGAGCTCCATGCGCTTCGCGCCTAAAAACCTTTAATGCGGAAATCACTATAACGGGAGCTCTCACTATAACCAAGGCCTGTGCGTACAAAAAAAAAAAAAAAAAAAAAAAAAAAAAAAAAAAAAAAAAAAAAAAAAAACGGCTGTAATAAGGTGAACTTTTATATAAATGGAAAAAACTTTGAAAGTTTACAAATGATTTTCCTGTTTTTAGGTGCGCTCGTAAATATATAAACACGTAGCACCTATAGTCGTCGTCTGGTCCGTCCGTCCGTCTGTCGCATATAACAGCGCAAAAACTACTCAACCAAATGATTTGAAATTTAATATATATAATCCTTGCAGAATTTTGTCGAGACATTTCAAATTTTATGAAAATCGAATCAAAACTTTAGAAGATATTAATAAAAATATTTATTAAGAAATTTGAATTATTTTTAAAAAATCGGTGCTTTCTTGTTATAGGAGCTTCTGAGGTTTAGTCGTCAAGCGACCGAGATGCTTATTTTATTACAGAAATTAATCTGCAGACGATATAATTCATTTAACAGAATTAAAAATCATCAAAATCTGAACATTTGTATAACTAGCTATAGTATGAACGCACCTCGTTTGTCACCTTTGACGTACAATTTCCAAATTGTTTCAATTTTATTAGGCTAAGTACGTATGTTAATTAAAGTGCGTTCTACACTTTCAATGAAAAGGGTAAAACACCTTGAAGAGATTATCACTTATGCAGTTATTCTTCTTAAATGACTTAGCTTCTTTTGGCTAAAACAGGCAAATGGCAGTATTTTTTCTCTTTTCTGAATTTATTGAATTAGTTAAAAGAAAAAAAATACAGGATGTGGCCAGAACAAATCTTATTAAAACTTCTTTAAATGAATAAATAAATAATAATCGTGATTACAAAAATAAATTACATTCCACAACTTTGAAGAAGCTTTGGGAATTTTCTTTAAAAAAGTTTAAAGCCAATTTTTGATGTTTAACCATTTTTACCGTAATGTCTTTATTATTATTCTCCGAGGGGGTAATAACACATTATTGTCTCTTATTACTCCAGCAACCAGAAAAAACCGGTGTAATAAGAAGCATGGCTGAAAATACGTACGTAATTTTTTTTAACTAATTTACAAATAAAGAATATGAATTAACGTCTAATTGATCAAAAACTGATATATCAATTATATTCAAAATTTTAACCCATTTTATACGATAAAATTTTATTGTGAAAAAATCTTGAAATATTATGAGTGAAGATATTTTTCAAAAACAAAAATTTATGTATATATAAAATTCATGATAGCATTTTATTTAATATGTAATAATAATTTAGAGGTAAGAACTGTATTTTAGCATATTTTAAAATATTATTAAAATATGTATTTAGGGTGGTTTTTTTTTTGTTCGTCTCTTATTACCCCCAACTTTCCTTACTTTTAAAGAACTCTATCCTAAACATAAATTCAGAATTAAAAAAAAAAAATTAAATATCAAGCTGTCAGTAATAATTTAATGTTACTCTGCTAATCTAGATATGCAAAATTACGCTTATCAGAGTAACTGCATCCTGTAATTTTTAATAAATTACCTGAACTTTTACTTATTTTCTTATGATTTATCATGTAAAATCTTAAAAACTTGGTTATTGCGATAATTCTGATATAATGATCAAATGCCGTGATCTCTTTATTTTCGTTACATGTACACATATCATAATTAAAAAAATATAAATAAAAAATTGTCTTATCTTTCTTTTTTTAATGCTTGTTAAAAATTTTCCAGAAAAAAATCAACCCTTATAAATGATTGAGATAATACCATTGTGGTACCCAACACAACGAAAATTCAATCCTAATATTTAAAAACTAACCAGTCTCTCTAATTTATTATTACTGTGATTTAAACTCGGCAGTCTTACGCAGATATTCAACACGAACTCAAGCAAATCCTTTTAAATTGCAGTTTTATTTAACCCCTTCGTCAGTGCTGCCAGTGGGCTACTTTTTTAAAATTCAGATTTCTTGATTGCTATCATTTCTTGAAATTATAAAAATCGCCTTATTTAATGACAAATTCAACAAGGTGAAAACAAAGTGAATTACACCATTTAAAAAAGGTGGTGCCAATCAAACAATCTTAATTGAAACAAGTTGAAAATTGTACATCAAACGTGACAAATGAGGTGCGTTCGTACTATAGCTAGTTATAAAAATATTCAGATCTTGAGGATCTGTAAAATGAATTATATCGTCTGCAGATTAATTTCTGTAATAAAATAAGTATCTCGGTCGCTTGAAGTTTAAACCTCGGAAGCTCCTATAACAAGAAAGCACCGATTTCTTATTAAAAAATTCAAATTTCTTAATTACTTACCCATCATACGTAGTATAGGGTAAGTCTTGTAATCGTTTTGAAAATCGAAATTTTTTTTTTGACGGATTTACACGTTTCAGACACTGGAGATTCCGAAAAACATATTTTTAGAAAAAAATTTTTGCCGTCCGTCTGTGTGTCTGTGTGTGTGTCTGTGTGTGTGTCTGTGTGTTTGTAAACGCTCTATCTCCCGAAAAAATTGAGACAGAGACTTGCAATTTGGTATGTACTTAGTATGTAATAATGGGAAGAAGCCTATTCCATTTCAATAACCTCGATTAACCGGAACTATTTTTTTCGGACTCTCAAAATATTCGTTCTGATAAAAGGTATATAAAAATTTTCGAAATTGTTTATTTTAAGAAATGAATATAAAAGACAATAAAAAAACATAAATTTTGCATAAAGCATGAAGTCGATCGGATAATTAGTTGCCGAGATATTTGGAATCCTATTTTCTACACTCTTCGATTTTTCATGACCCTGTATTTCATCCAAATTTCACTTTAAAGATATATTTTAATTGGAAATTTGACGCTTAATCAGATGCAATAAACCGCTAGTTAATAGGATTATTATTTTTGGAGTTATAAGGAAAAACCTCTTTCAAGCAATTCAGTAATCAAGCCTTTAAAGTTTTTGACGTCATCAAGCCACGATTTTATTTGAATTGCAATGCATTTTATAAGTAGTTTACGCATTTTTATTTTAATATTTTACATTATGCATATCCATGATGGGTAAGTATTACGGTGGCCCCCAACGACTAGTTAATATTTTTATTAATATCTCCTAAAGTTTTGATTCGATTTTAATAAAATTTGAAATGTCTCGACAAAATTCTGCAAAGGTAATATATCTTAAATTTCAAACAATTCGATTGGGTAGTTTTTGCGCTGTTATATGTGGACGAACGGACAGACAGACAGACAGAGGGACGGACCAGACGACGACAATAGGTGCTGGTGCTACGTATTTATATAATTATGAATGCACCTAAAAAGCAGCCCACTGACAACACCGCTCTCCGCAACGAGCGTCTGTTACACATTTTTTTTTTTTTTTTTTTTTTTTTTTTTTTTTTTTTTTTTTTTGGCACCAGTTTTTCTGAATAGAATTTTTCGCCTTATTGAGTCTGAAAATATGCGCTGTGAAAAGGCATTTTTTTTTTTTTTTTAAATTTACTGGTGTTTAAATTCAAGGATTTTGCGAATCATCAACGGCAGGTATACGTGTCGCTCGTTGCGAAGAGATTAATCGTTAGTCAAAATGTAGTCAGTATGTTTTTAATCAATAATCTATCTTAAAAATTCGCTATTTAAATCCTAGCGGAAATCAATTTTTGCTAACTTGCAGTATTTTAAGAAATTTTGTGTATTTTTTTACATAGTTACTGATTATTTTTCGTTATTGTGTTTTTTGTTAAGTTCCACTCAATGATGATTAAAGAATAGAACAAATAGCCTAACGACCAGACCTCGTACAAGAGAAAGATTAAAACTATTCGTGTATTATGATGATCAGCGCTGTGATTCCGCGGGATGGATCAGGGAAGGGCTGAAAATCGGAACGTCCCGTGTAAATCGGACACCTAACAACGCTTTGACTTTGACTTTGAAGGGAGGTGGGCTTTGAGACCTATAGCTACAAGGCACCTAACAACGCTAGTCATAACCCTAATACTTAAAAACAATCGGAAGCGATTTTTTGGATATGCAAGTAACAGTAAAGCGTTATAATATACTATATGGCATTATAATATATGAGATTTCTATTCTTTATAAAAGTACGTAACAAATAACTATCCGTTTTGTGATTAAAGCACAGGCTGTCCCAAAAGTCCTTGACAAATTTCAAAATTCAATAAAAAAATTAAGCAATTGGTGTACAAGAGTGCGGTTTGGACGAAAATACTTCTTATGATTGAAATATTTCTTTAAAAGAATGAAAAAAAGTTAAAAAAAATTTCCCATAGGTGGCGTTATTTCTGCAAAGCTACCGAAGAGGTAGAATGCCTTTATACGTAACAGTGGCGAAAGACGCGCAGTGCGTATGCACAGTTTTTGTCCAAACTATGGCAATCTACATTCCAGAACTTAACAATACTCAATAGTTCTATTAGACGAGTGAGACAAGTCAACAAATGTTAGTTTGAGGATAATAGAAAGCTTAACAAGTTGCTTGGCGATTAGTTTTTTTTTTTTTTTTTTTTTTTTTCAAAATTGTATCGACCAATCAAATTTTTTTTGTCCGTATGTCGCTATTATCTTACGGAGGCATACTATAAATCTTGGTGACTTTCCTATTATCGCCAAACTAATGTTTGTTGACTTGTCTCGCTCGTCTAATGAAATTCATGAAGGCGAGTATTTTTAAGTTCTGGAATGTGGGTTTCCATAGTTTGAACAACAACTGTGCATACGCACTGTACGTCTTTCGCCACTGTTATCTATAAAAGCATTCTACTTTGGTAGCTTTGCAGAAGTAACACCATCTATGAGATAATTTTAGAACTAATTTTTATGTTTTTTTTTAAAGAAAATTTTCGATCATAAGAAGCATATTTGTCCAAACCGCACTCTCGTATGCCAATTGCTTAATTTTTTGTCGAATTTTAAAATGTGTCAAGGACTTTTGGGACACCCTCTATATCCCCTGTCGACGTAATTTAGGTAAAAAAATCACCTGTTTGTAACTTTAAAGCTTACAAGATACTACAAATGACGGGTTTTCTTATTTTTTTCGGTTTCATCTAAGCAATGTACTCTCCTATCGGGTGTCCCAAAAAGGAGGGGACCTTTCTTAAATTAAATTATTTGAAATCGGTTAACAATAGAAATACCCCATTTGTTGCATCTTTGTTAGAAGAGCAATACATTTTTAACCATACATTTTCCAAATTAGTTTGAAATTTTGCCAATAGTTGGCGCTGTAAGCTGAAAACACTAAATTACATTATTCGCCAAATTTGTATCCTTGCGATTTTATCTGTGGGGACACTTAAAAGACAAAGTTTACCTACAAAACCCACACAAGCGGAATTAGAACATTACATCTGTAAGTCATGTGAGGACTTTCCTGATGAGACATATTCACGGGTATCGGCTAGTTTTATTATGAGAATACATCAGGTTATTCCTACAAATGACGGATATTTCAAAAATATTGTGCTTTTTTTTACATCTTTATTATAAAAGCAATAAATTGTTAACTATACGATTCAAAATCATTTTAAAATTTGCCAATAGGTGGGAATGTAAGCTATTTATTTTACCCCCCCCCCCTTCTATTCACTGGATTTGAATCCTTGCAATTTCTTTATCGCACTTAAAAAACAAAGTTTACCTACAAAACCCTCAAAGTTTAGCGGAACTGGAACATTACATCTGTAACGCATGTGAGGACATTCCTGATGAGACATATTCACGGGTATCGGTTAGCTTTGTTATGAGACTACGTTTATGTTATTGCTGAAAATGGCGGCTATTTTTAAAATATTGTCATTTAGTTTTTTTCAGCTTACAGCTCCACCTGTTGGCGGAATTTTAAACTAATTTTGAAATCGTGCGGTTAAATATTTTTTTTTTCTAATAAAGATGCAACAAATGAGACGTTTCTAATAAAGATGCATAACGAGACGTTTCTATCGTTAACTCTTTTCAAATTAATTCATTTGAGAAAGGGACCTTCCTTTATGGGACACCCGGTAGAATAAAAATATATAAATGTGGCATTTATTGCACCTTTTATTATTTCAAAATAAATAAAGCTTTAACTATGCTCAAATTACACAGTAGATGTGTGGATTTGGGTATAATTGTGTATTAACAAAGAAATATGTGTTTTATATTCTAACTGTACTTAAGTTATCCCCCTCTAGCTAAGTTTAGGTTTGTTAAGAAATAAAGAAGACATTTTAGAGGTTTATTAATGAACAATTTATTAGACATAAATCTAGAATAAGCAGCATACATTGATTGCTGCAGCATACACTGATATTGTATGACTCTTGACATCTTCTAAAGCCATGTTGAGACCGTTCCCATTACATCTCATGGATGTTTTTCTTACATATAAGTGCGAGACATGTCTGGTAAAGAACAACTATATTACTAGATTAATTTTGACACAATTATTCTAATTGGTAAAGAAATCATATGAGATGTAATCTTCCCAACCGGACGAAAAGTCCGGGCCAGGATTTGAACCAGGGATCCCTTGGCTGAAGTTGCCAACTGAGCAATCCCGGTCGAAATCAACATGGCTGAATATGGCTGAGCAATATGGCTGAACTAATTCACCCAGTTAACCTTAATGATCATAGCATCTGGTCTGATATCTGAATCAGCACAACAAAATAAATAACAGGTAATGCGACCTCCAGTAAATGCTGGAAACGTGATTACATCAAGGCAGCTTCAGCAAAGGGATCCCGGGTTCGAATCCTAGCCCGGACTTTTTCGCCCGGTTGGGAGGATTACATCTCAAACAAGTATATTAGTTTATACGCTTGGTTCTAGAATTAGTTCGAATACACAAATTACCCCACATTTTCAAAATTACAATTATGTTCTAAGTGTCTTTTATCTCATTTAAAGCGCACGGATCGCCAGAAATAGCTTCGTGGATCCCTGTTTCATAATCCCAGGTTGAAAATAACATTATTTAAATAATTAACATACAAAAAACTCTAATACAAAATAATTAATAATCACACGAAAGTGGAAGTCATTGCACGTTTTAGCTTTATTTCAATAAATAATATCTTATAAAAAAGAAAGGTAAAGATTTTTTGGTTGTTTTGTCTGTGACACAACCTTTTCAGAAATAAAAGTGTTATTGTTTCGCTAAATATATATTTAACTCAGATCATACCCTATTCAAAATCAATATAAACTGATAATTGTGTTCCATTCATAAAGCGAAACGTTTAATTTCGAACAAGTTAAAAAATATATCAAAATAAACGACCCTTTCTTTTGCTTATTAATTGAGCAAATATTACCAAGTTATTTCGTTCTCATTTTTCCAAATGTTTCTTGTATCAGATAAAGAGAATTCGATGTTAAGATATAAGTAAAGACATAGCGTGGTCTCAAGAGGTATTGAAGCAAATAAGATATTCGCACTCTTGCTCCGTGAAGTTTTTCTTTCTATTATAATCTCAAGCAATTTTTCTGTTTTTAATATACCAAGGGAAATGAATCAGTGTAAAAATTATAAAAATATGTAACACATATTTTCTTACTTTAGAATGATTTTTATATGTGCACTGGAATAAAATCAGTCATTTGCCAGTGCAGTTTCCGTATTTTTACGAAATTTTGTTTTCCCGATGAATGGGATTTTGTAAACGTGTCAGAAAATACTGAATACAAATTTTTAAATAACCTTGACAAATAACAGTGCTAAAGGTCTAGTTAAATTGACCTTTTCAATAAAGATGATGATGTAGGATTTATTTTTATTTTTACACTGAAAAGTAAATTTTGTAAAATTACGGAAATTGTACTGGCAATGTACGGATTTTTTTTTCAGTGTGAAAATAAAAATATATCTCGCAACCTTAGTGAAAATAACAATTCAACAAGATTTTTAACATTGTTATCTGGAAAGGTTATATATATATCCGTATTGGCTGCTTTCTGATACATTCACGAAATCACTTTCACGGAATAAAATGTTTCCGTGTCAAAATACGGAACATTGTACTGGCAAATAACGGAACTTTTTAACAGCGTGATTCGTTAACTGCGAGATCCCCATTTATTAAATGGACATCTATTTTTTAATAGTTACACAATATTTTTTTTAATACATGATTTCTAATTATTTACAACTTCTCATTTATGAATGGCACTTGTCTGTATAATACCATATTTAACCGAATATTTTTCTCACTTTTTTTTTATTATTATTCTTAGGTAAAGGATTATTCAAGGATGAAAAAAATACACGAGTTATTTTCTGAAGTGTTTATGGATATTATTTTTTTTAATTAATATATTTATCTTTAATATAAATATAATATTTCGGTAACTAATAAGTGTTAAATAAAATTAATTAATGAATTAAAAACTCAAATTATCCAACATTCTTCATGGGAAAATTGTGCCAATATTTCTTTCTTCCATTTTTTTAAAATAATTTTTTTTCAAAAGCCGAAGGAGTGAAAAACATACGAATCTTTTATTTTGATCAAAAATTTCTTTCAAAAGTAGAGGTTACGAAAATTAAGCAGGGATGCGACTAAATACTGTATTCATAATGTATGAAGTGCGTTCCATTTTGAGAATATTTTTACGCAGAATGTGAATTGTGAAATTTTTATTTGGAAAAATGATGTAACTTAAAAATTCTTCCGATTTTTAAGAAATTTAATGATAAACGTTTTACTGAATTTGTGAGATTTCAGTTACTTTCTTTCAATAGTAATTTGGCTATGCCTAAAAGATATTTTTTGATTATTAACAGCGGTTTTAAAGAAACAATATATTTCACAAAGCAATCTTATTATTTGACAATAATATTTCTAAATAAACCTGCCCACAGAAGATATTCTTGATTGCAAGATTAATATAAAATCCGCTTTAATTTTTAAATGTCTTTTTAAAATATTGCAACGTTTGAGAAAAGCATCAGTTGATTACTAAAATTAATTAAAATTGTAATATTTTGTTAAAACGTGAATAGAAAATGCTTAATAACTACACCAACCAATGAAAAATTAGATGAGACAATCAATGTATGTATATATATACAGGGTGTCTCAAAAAGATTGAAACGCGCTTTAATTTTGGCAATATAAATTGCAAAAAAGTCCTTTAACATTCAAAAAGTTACACTTTTTAAATTTTTATACGGTCTTTGGGTTCTAGGTTCTATATGTTATATTTGAAAAAAAAATCCACGGTCTGACAAGTACCACAGTAAAAATTTCATTCTTCTACAACCAAAGCTTTGATTGGGCAACGTCGGGTATTGCAACACCGAGCGGGTCAGCTAGTCATATCATAAGCCAATTATGTCACAATAGTTATTTTTGTGAATGTTACAAAATTTAAAATTTTATACAGTTCCAAAGTTCTCCAATTTACATTTATATAAACTTTCTGCATGATGTAACAAGTAAAACAATAAATAATTAATTTTTAATAAACATGTGAATTTTCTTACATTACTAAACTGAGTGGAAAACCAACAGAGTGAAAATGTCCAAGCCGGGACTTAGAATAACGCTCCAAGGCTCTACCCCTGACTGAGCTACGAGGACGATACCCATTTTGGCACCTTTCACTCACATAATCGGACAGGCTGCAACCGCAGCGTCTTCAATCTGTCGGTTTTACGCTCAGATTAGCAATGTAAAAATCCACATATTTACTATTGATTGGTTTCGGGCGATTTTCACTCCTGCGAATTAATTGAAAAATTAATTGTAATTTACTTATATGTATTGGTCTATGCTAGACTTGGTGTCGCTTTATATGTCGTCTCAAATATGCCACAGGGTTTGTTAATTCACGATGACATTACCATCTTGCGCTGCGGTTGCAGCCTGCCCGACTTATGTGAGTGAGAGATGCCAAGTTGGGTATCGTCTTCGTAAGTCAGTGGTAGAGCCTTGAAGAATTATTCCAAGGGCCCGGGTTCGATTTCCGTTTTGGACATTTTTCACTCTGTTGGTTTTATGCTCAGTTTAGCAATGTACAAATTCATATGTTTGTTATTCATTGGTTTCGGACGATTTTCACTCCTGCGAATTAATTGAAAAAAATATTGTAATTTACTTATAATTCCTTTTTGTACGACTAAAACATACCGAGTTATAATACTTTGGATTTCATGAATTTTCACCATTTTTTGACACTAAAAAGGTGTTTTTTATGTGTGCCAGGAAACGATGATGACAGTTCATAAATAAAAAAGAAAATCGGTAAGTTTTTGGTTTTACAAAATTTAAATTTTATTGTTTTACTTCTTATACCATGGAGAAAGTCTTTATAAATATAACTTACAGGTCACAGAGACGTTAAAAATTTTATTTTTTTTAATTTTCACAAATTTTTTTGACGTAAATG
The DNA here is from genome assembly GCA_963931845.1 of Maratus michaelseni. Lineage (NCBI taxonomy): Eukaryota > Metazoa > Arthropoda > Arachnida > Araneae > Salticidae > Maratus > Maratus michaelseni. The sequence continues at coordinate 98,717,616 of OZ007586.1, forward strand.
GCTTTCGATATGGTGAACAACACTTGGAAACACGTCTGCAATTGGAACCATACATCAAAAACTCAAACTAAACTCAAACTGCAACTCAAACTAAAAAAAGTCTCAGAGAATTACAGTCAGTCGTAACTTCTAGACAGAGTTCATACGGATCAAGGCACGTCCGTTCCTTCTCTTTCGGAAAATCTACTAATCTCTAGGTTTAGGATTTAGCTATTGGGCAACGATAAGAGGGAACATCCTGTATATGAAGGATTCCGAAAAAATCATTTAAAAAAAAAGTACTATTATGTTAATGTAAAAGTTCGTTCACGGATATTTCGCAAAAATCAGAAATCATCCGTTATGGTAACAGAAAATTTAATTACAGAAGTTTCGTTAATAAACAAAATATAATCGAAATAAAAACTGAAAACCCATTACAAAGATTTCGTGAGAAAAAACGAAGACCTGTTCTTAAAACAGAAAGTCTCATCACTGAGATTTCGGAAGAAAACGGAAAAGATCCGTGATGAAAACTAAAATTCCATTATGGAAAAAAATGTGGAAAAATTCTTTTTAGACACGTAACTTTTCTTGACAGAAATTATTTTTAAATAACAGGAGTGTTCCGAAGTTTTTTTTACGTTTTTTTAGCACAACTTTTTTTGAGTGTATTTTCATTTCATATGACGCCGTTGGTTAATAAAACAGCAATGCAGAAATAAATTGAAAATGCTAAGAAAAAATTACAAAATAATCTTTTAGAACATTTCGGATGAAAAGGCTTTCCAAAATTACCGTTCTTAAAAGAGTTTTGTAATCAACTGTAAAACATAGCTTCAACTGTAAAACAACTTTTAAGCACAAGAACTTTTTAACTAATTGTTGACTGGTTTTGGTAGCATTCAGCGCATCGTCATCAGTACAGCAAAGAATGATGGAATTTTGTATATAATGATTCCAAGTTTATTGACCAATAGAATTACAAGACATTACAAGGAACAGCCAATAGGAAATTCTATAGGGAAAGAAACTGGTAATGGGGGGGGGGGGAATTTAGTAGAAATTCTGAAAAAAACGTTTTTCTTTAATGTTTACAACAATCTGACAGGTTTTATTTATTTTATACAATTTCCTATTGTATGTTCCCTGTAATTTCTTGTAATTCTATTGGTCAATAAACCCATCTTCCCGAATCTGCTTCTCCTGAACAAAATTCTATCATTCTTTGCACTGATGACGGTACGATGAATGTTAACAAAACTAGTCTGCAATTAGTTAAAAAGTTATGGTGTTTAACCCCTTCGCGACGAGGATCCTTTACAGAATTTTTAATCTTCTGTCACCGGTAAATCAGAAAAGAAATGTTTGCCTAATTTATTTGCATAAATGCAGTGATTGAATAAGACAAAATTTTCTATTCAAAATTACCGGTTGGATTAATCAAAGATTCCGAGCATCTTATACGTCACGTATATGTGACGCTCGTCGCTAAGGTGTTAAATCGCTGTTTTTACTGTTTATATAGTAATGCGCTAAGTATCATCTTAATTTTCCATTATGAAATTGTGTTTCCAAATATTTTCAGTCATTTTATTGTTACACTAGCTGATCCGCCCGGCGTTGACCGGTCTCCTCAAAAAATAATACGAAACGCTAAATCACTCTAAAAATCGCTGCACGAAACCCTTCGTCTGGTAACTCTTTGTCTTTCGGAAATTAAATAGAGAGATTTACCCGAAGCGGAAGTAAATTCAACACCACCCCATCAAATGTCTGGATCATTTGATTCAAAACGGGTCAGTTTTTGGTCAAAATTAAAGAAAGGTTCCCGTCTGATTTTTGCAAAATTTGCATTTTCGGAATCAGAAAATAAACTGTGAGTTTCGATTCAAATAATCCAATATTTTTCTTAATACTCGAGAATGAATGAAAATGAAACTTTTTAGTTGTCCTGGATTATCAATCCGGTAACTTTCTTTTGCGGTTTCAATAAAAATAGCCATTTTTGGCGCACGCGCAGGAAAATCTTTTAGTTTCCACCGCCAGGGGATGCATTTTGTTTTAAACAAATTATCCGACACGAGTCTCCGCTGCCTATGATACCGTGTGTAGCAGACGTGCTAGGCACGCGCTGCAAAATCTTTTAGTTCCAGTTTCTACCACCAGGTGGAGCATTCTGTTCTAAATAAACCTATTTCCGAACGAAACTCTGGCACTCGTTCCTGCTTACGGAAATCTGTTAGTTCCACTTTCCACCACCAGGGAGTACCAAATCTATGTATTAAATAATTAGCTATATCTGAATTAGTTCAAAGTTGAGTGAACCGATTCCCGTTGAAATCGGACCCGTAGAACCCGAGAAAATAAATCACCCCCTGGATATTAATATTTAAATGGTGGTAACCAGGGGCTAAAAAAGTGATACCGAAGTTTATTTAGTACTCTGGAAACCTCGGAAGAATGTCAGAAAAGATTTAGTTTGAATCGGACCAAGATTGAATGCAAAATCTTTTAGTTACATTTTCCAGCACCAAGAGGTACACTCTGTTCTAAACAGATTTCCTTCCGAAAGAAACTCCGGCACGTGTCCCCGCTGCTTATAACAACGTATAGAAGGCATTCTGTGCACGCGCTAAAAATCTTTTAGGTCAGCTTTTCACCGCCAGGGGGCGCCAAATCTATGTCTTAATTAGTTATCTATATTTTAATTAGTTCATGTAATGTTCAATGAATCAATTGTCGTTGAAATCGGGCCCTTTGTTTGAATCGTGCAAGTTTTAAATGCAAAATGGTTTAGTTTCACTTCCCACCCCTAGGGGTGCACTCAGTTCTAAATAAAACTATTTCGGATCGAAACTCCGGCACGAGTCCCTGCTGCCTGTGACACTGTATAACAGGCGTGCTGCACACGCGCTGCAAAATCTTTTAGTTCCATTTTCTACCTCCAGGTGGCGCTAAATCTGTATCTTATTTACTTCGTGTTAAGATCAATGAACTAAGTCTCATTGAAATTGGAACCATAGAACCCGAGAAAATACCCCTCCCTGGACATTAATGTTCAGAATAGTGGTAACCAAGGGCTGCAAAAATGATACCGAAGTTTATCTAGTACCTGGGAACCTAAAAAAAGGTTTCGTTTGAATCGGACTAATAATGAAATAGTTCTGATTTTGGAGGCAGGGGAGAAGGAGTTTCGATCAGAGCATTAACGCGATATTTAAACTACAACCGCGAACACCGGCCCCTCCCACAGAATTAAATCAACGACGTTAAAAAAAATTAGGAATTATCATTAACTTTTGAAACAAAAACAAAAATATTTTTTTTTTTTACTTACAAAAAGAGTAAGTTATCGTTGTTAATTTCTGAAATCAAATATATAAATGACGTGTACATGAAAAAACTGTAAAATTCGCAAAAATTCACAACTCTCTGTTCGAATTGCAATCAACTAACGACCTTTTCATATGCCTATCACAATTGCCCGGTTGACTTCCAGCTGTGCCTCAGCTATACCAATCACAGCTGCCCTCCAATGGTGTTTCACTTGTAGTAGGCGTTTTGTGACGTCATTCGAAACAAAAAACGGTGCAAAACATGAAAAAAAAAATTGAAAACGCATAAAAAAAGGAAATTAAAAGAAAAAAATCTAATTAAAAAATCTGGATAATAAATAATCCGCCCTTCCCTTTTAAAATTATGACTTTTTATGTGTAAAGAATTATCAACTTTCTTCAAGCTAAAAAGAGTAAAAAAAAATGACGAATCTCAGCGTATCTGAGGCTGAAATGGGAGCAACCACCGAACCAATCAAGCATTCTGGGCAAAATTACTTAGTGTCGAAGAAAAAAATTCGCCAAAAAATCAGAAATCGCTGTACGAATTTCGCATAAACTTTATTCAAAAGAGGATAAAATTTACTATATTGGGCTAAAAGATTGGAACCGGATTCCAGTTACTAATGTGGGTAAATCGCAGCAAAACGTCAAAAATCGCTAAAGATCGCATTTTTTAAATCATGATTTTTTTTCTATAAAGAATTATCAACTTTCTCCAAGCTAAAAAGAGAAGAAAAAAATGACGATTCTGAGCATGTCTGAGGCTGATGGGAGCAACCACAGAGCCAATCAAACATTCTGGCAAATTTTCTTAGCGTCGAAAAAAAAATTCGCCAAAAAATCAAAAATCGCTGTACGAATTTTGCATAAACTTTATTGAAAAGAAGACAAAATTTACTATATTGGGCTAAAAGATTGGAACCAGATTCCCGTTACTAATGTTGAAAAATCGAAGCCAAACGTGAAAAAACACTAAAAATCGCGTAAAACATTTAATTAAGAAAATCTAATAAAAAATTCCAAAATCTGGCTTCGAGGTGCAAAACTACATGCATAGTGGTACCTTCTGACCAAATGTTGTAGCTCTGCGTGCAGCGGTCTCTTCAGAACACAACCAAGAAACACACACACACAAACTTCCTACTTTATTATTTGTTGGAGTTTGTAATTAGATACAAAGAAAGGCTGTATTTTAATGTAATATTCTGTTTTGTTTCTCCATATAACGAGTCTTTCTTTGAACTCAGAAAGCGCCCTCTAGCGACTTAACGTTTCAATTATAATTACATACTTTTTTACTGCTGGGTATGCGGCAGAATTTTTTACTTTTGTCGCATTTATAACTCTTGAAAATTTTTATATATTTTTTTTCATATACAAGGTTCGTACGGATGCTTACTTTTGAATACCCAAAATTTTGAAAAGTAATTTTCGCCTTATTTAATTAGAAGATTCTGCGATTACATACACTGATTTTTTTTATACATAGAAATAGCGGTATTCAGAAGCAAGCACACGTACGAACCCGCATAAGTTAATTATAAGTTGCAACGTGACATTAAATTCCCCACATATTTTTTGAATTTGTGACATTGTTGGATTTGTTGCCCACGTAGATACCCATTTTCTACTTTTTTTTTTTAGACCAAAAGATCCAGTTTCTTTTTAAAGCCACGTGTGTTTTTATCGAATAAAACATTATTTTGTAATTTTATTTAAATACTCTCTGAAAGAAAAGATGCAACAATAAAAAAATTGTTTAAATATAAACTTACACTGCTTGTGACACCATTAGGAAAGGATTTATTTTTCCGCAGATACCACACATCCATTTATAAAAGTAGATATTGCATTATTTTTCGACTTGAAAAAAATCAAAATAAATTTGAAGGTTTATTTCAAGGTTTATTTCAAGGTTGCAAATATGCAGACTATTCATTTCCCCGTAACATATTCTCCTATTAATATGATGTATCCTATTTTTCCTTCATTATAACGATATTTTGAGATATTGAGTAAACAGGTTATTACTACAGCAGTCACTTATTATATTGCGTATTATGCTCCCTAAATATCGACCTATCATATTTTCCCTTCATTATAACGATATTTTCAGATATTTAGAAGGCATATTATTACTACAGTAGTCACTTATTTTATAACGAATGGCGGGAGACAACCAAAAAGTGCAACTTAATTGAGGGCATTACGAAAGATGACGCATTTTGTACTTTCTTCCATAACTTTACTTTTTACGCGTAATAAAAATTATATAATGAAATAGCAAAATTGCAGCTATTTCAGCGATTCCAACTTCTAAGGATTTTGAAAACTTGTTTTTTCATATTTTATTTTTAGCTCACAGGCTATCAAAACCTGAGAGCTAATGTGCCCGCCGGTTCTGTATGTACGTACGTAATGAGATGATTCTTGATAGAAATAAGCGTTTTGCTTCAAATTTTGGTTATAGGTTCATTGTGATAAGGCGCTTTCTTCATTAGTTTAGGGGGTTCATCGTTTAATTATAAAGGGGGGAAAGGGGGCTAATTCCCCTCCACTTAATTTAGATAAATGGGCTTTTCATGCAGAATTGTCCGATTTTCTTCAAATTTTGTATTTAGGTTCATTGTGATAAGGCGCTCCCCTGATTTGTTTTGGGGGTTCTTTGGTTAAGTATAAAGAGAGGGAAAGGAGGCCATTTTCCCCCCTCCCTCCTTAATATAGATAAATAGGTTTTTCATGCAGAATTATCCGATTTGCTTCAAATTTTGTTTATAGGTTCATTGTGATAAGACGCTTCCCTGATTAGTTTTGGGTTTGCACTGTTTAAGTATAACGGGGGGGGGGGACGGGGGATAATCCCCCTCTTAATTTAGATAAATGGGTTTTTCATGCAGAATTATCCGATTTTCTACAAATTTTGTATATAGGTTCATTGTTATAAGGCGCTCCCCTGATTAGTTTTGGGGATTCTTTGGTTAAGTATAAAGAAGGGGAATGGGAGACATCCCCCCTCTCTCTCCTTAATTTAGATAAATGGGTTTTTCATGCAGAATTATTAGCTCACAGGCTATCAAACCCTGAAAGCTAATGTGCCCGCCGGTTCTGTATGTACGTACGTACGTATGTATGTATGTACGTATGTACGTAACGCGATAGCTCTTGATAGGAATAAGCGTTTTTGCTACAAATTTTGTTTATAGGTTCATTGTGATAAGGGCCTCCATGATTAGTTTTGGGAGTTCATTGGTTAAGTACAAAGGGGGTAACGGTGAGCTAATCCCCCCTTAATTTAGATAAATGGATTTTTCATGCAGAATTATCCAATTTACTTCAAAATTTGTACATAGGTTCGTTGTGATAAGGCGCTCCCCTGATTAGTTTTGAGGGTTCAGTGGTTAAGCATAAAGAGAGGGAACGGGAAGCCATCCCCTCCCCCTCCTTAAATTAGATAAATGATTTTTTGATACAAAATTATCCGATTTTCTTCAAATTTTGTATATAGGTTTATTGTGATAAGACGCTCCCCTGATTAGTTTTGGGGGTTCATTGGTTAAGTATAAAAAGGGGGAACGGGGGCCATCCCACTCCCTCCTTAATTTAGATAAATGGGTTTCCATGCAGAATTATCCGATTTGCTACAAATTTTGATTATAGGTTCGTTGTCATAAGGCGCTTCCCTGATTAGTTTTGGAGGTTCATTGGTTAAGTATAAAGGTTGGTATGGGGACTAATCCCTACCTTAACATAGATAATTTGGTTTTTCATGCAGAATTATCCGATTTGCTTCAAATTGTGTATGTAGGTTCATTGTAATAAGGCGCTTCCTTGATTAGTTTTAAGGGTTCAATGGTAATTATAAGAGGGGGGGGAACGGGGATGATACCCCTTAATTTATTGTCGATTTCTTTATTTTTCGAGGGGCTTATTTCAAATTATTTGAAATAAGATTATAATATACAATTAGTGTGAATAGCCTGTGAGCTCAATGGTATCAGTTTAACTGGGCAATTTTCATTTTATTTTAAACGTATAATTACAGAATTATGGTTTGCAGTTTTTAAAATTATTGAAAATTACATGTCTTATTGAAACAAGAATGAAAAATCATCCGCGAAGCATAGATTATGTAACACTTTTCACCACTTCCAAAATAATTTTACAAATCTTTACCGTTTAAAAAGGTGAAAGATGATATCTAACTAAACAAGGTCAAGGTCAAACCGGACGGGGAGGCCTACCTTTCAGCTGAAGCTCAACTACCCAATTACAGAAATAACCAACAATATTCGGAAAAATATCCGAATTCTTTTGTACAGCCATGTATATGATATATAGATTTGTGTATATACTACATAGAATGCTAAATTTTAGTTCAGTTAGGAAAAGCATAGCACAGTTTAAAATTCCCATTCTTGAATATCCGTCAATAAACGGAAATGTACTCTCAAACATTTGTGCTGTCCTGTATATAATCTATACAATTTATATACACCAAGTAGTAGACAAAAAATGAGAAAAATTTAGAAACGCGCTCAGCAACTCAAAACGCACTTCCAGCAATTGTTGTTAACATACAGTACCGAATTTTTTCCTGTGTATTATTCCTGTGAATTTTTTCCATCGTAAATGAACGATGAATGCTACACACAGAATATTCTATAGTAAGCCTCTTGTAATGCACTTTAGTGATATATATCAATTTCAATATGTTTGAAATAGCGAAACATTATTAAAATACACTTCAAACGATTTTTCTCCATTGACCGTAATGTAAAGGAATTCTTTTGAGTGTCCCTGTAAAGGAACTATAAGAACTATGTACATCAGTCCCCCGAAAGAGGCGATAAACACTACAGCGATAATCCACCATGAGCGTGACAACCCAACAGGGATAACAAATATGTAAATCTATGTACGCTAAAGACGCCTGGTGCATGTAAAATCCGTCGTGGTTGCAAAGTCCTCCAAGTTACCTGTGAATTATACCTCTGGGGGTGCCTAGTCAGGTGAAGGTCTCGTCACCTAATCAAGGTTCTAAATTACGAGACCAATTACTTTGTATTCCTTAATGTTTGCTTTTTTTAATCTGTCAATTCAACAAAGTTAAATAGAAACCTTGAACCGGCAAAGAAAGAGAATTGTAGCAAACCACTTAGAGAGCAAGCACTGCAGCGATGTCAACAAAACTATAGTCAGGTGGATCACAGCCATGCTGTGATCAGGCAATTTCCACCCCGCTCCCAGGTACTAACTCGTCAAGCTAGGCACTCATGCCGGGCAGGTAGGGGCCTGGTTAGAGGTATAAAATAAAAAATAAATATGTGCTATGCACACTATATTCTATAGTAAGTATCTTGTAGTCCAACTCAGTGATATATATCAATTTCAATATGTTTGAAATTGTATAACATCATTAAAATAAACGCATATGATTTTCTCCCATAGACCGTAATGTAACGGAATTATTTTGAGTGTCCCTGTAAAGAAACTATAAGTTCTACACACTACATTTTCAATACCGAACATGCGATAGTAAGCCTCAATAACATATATCAATTGCATGGCAATCCGAATATATTTACGCGAGTTAGAGCACATACAGACAGACAAACGGCAGATAGATAGACAAAACGAATTCATAAACACTTTTAAACTATAAATACTCATCAAACACTTGCTTCCAACGTAAAATTATTTAATAAATATGAGTTACTTTTAAACTACATATATATAAAATAAACCTCGACGTTTCGGTTAATCTTTATAACCATCATCAGGAGAAAAACCTTCATAAATATGAACAGCAAAAATTAAAATGTGTTACATGATTGAGTCACAATATTCAATCTGCCAAGACGCTCAAATAACGGAAAATTAAAACAACATATTCAAAATACGATTTTGAATATGTTGTTTTAATTTTCCGTTATTTGAGCGTCTTGGCAGATTGAATATTGTGACTCAATCATGTAACACATTTTAATTTTTGCTGTTCATATTTATGAAGGTTTTTCTCCTGATGATGGTTATAAAGATTAACCGAAACGTCGAGGTTTATTTTATATATATGTAGTTTAAAAGTAACTCATATTTATTAAATAATTTTACGTTGGAAGCAAGTGTTTGATGAGTATTTATATGTTAAGTGTGCAACGTAAAGTCCTTATTAATTACTTTTAAACTATGTTGGAAAGAGTTAAAAAGACTTCATTTCAGGTTAAAACCATTAAAGATTACTGAAACTCCTTAATATCCATGGCTAATGGTAAATGTGTTATTTTAACGCAAGAGTAAGAAATGGAAACATCATTATTAAAATTGTTTTAATGCAATTTTTGTAACATTTATTAGTTATTTAAAGAAAATGTTTTGAAAAATATTATTTTGAATGCAAATGTCTAAGAGCTGAAAAAGCAGAAAATGAAGAATTTTTGTTTGTGTTTTTTATTTTTAATAGAAACCAAAATAGTGTAACACAAATAAATTAAAATTTACTTTTTATCAATATAAAAAATCATTGTCTCTCAATAGCTGAAATAAATTCTGTGTTTTGCTACTATTACTAGCAGACCCGCAAGGCGTTTCCGAAGAACTCGACCGGCCCGAATCTGCAAAAAAACACTAAGTCCGTGGCTGGCCGGTAAATTTTTCCTTTTCGCTGGATACACGAAGTCTAAAAAATAACTTTATAAGAAGAACCAATTAAAAATGTACGAAGAAGAGAAAAAACTAACCTTTAAATTTCGATTGCCAAAAGGTCTGTCACATGATGAAATCAGTTACTTTCGCCTTACAATTGTAAAACTTGTCGTCATAATAACAGGCTTTTTACGGATAAAAGATCACTGTTGCAACACAGAGTATAAACAATTTGGAAATTGTACGTTAAACGTGACATAGGAGCGTTCGTTTTATAACTAGTTTCACAATGTAAAAAAATCATCCTTATTATTTCAGTGAAATGAATTATATCGTCTTCTATGAGCGAAATTAGCATGCCTTTTTTTTTTCTTATGATGTATGTCACGTTTACAAATGCAATTTTTTTTCTACACCAGACAGCACTGTAAAATTTACCATTGAGATCTTGCTTTGCGAATGATTACGTCCATGGTTTAATATTTTTATCATTCATAATGAACGTATCTCCTGTATTTATTTACTCTAATGGATTGAGATATTCGGCGGTTAACGTCATTTCCACTGACGTTATCTCAGAATCTATACATTTTTCAATGTAACTCAGCTCTCAAACAAGCCATTTTTTTCAACGATCTATCTAAAATTGTAACTTTTATGCAATTTTATTCGAAAAAATAATTTTGAATAAAAATGGCCGCCTGGCATATGAAAAAAGAAGTGGATTGCCCGTACTTGTTTTCCTGAGTCACATGACTTGCGCTTTTATTATATAGATTACGTACGATAGGATTTAATAGAATAAAGAAAACTTTTATTAATATTTTTTTAAGTTTTGATTCGATTTTCATAAAATTTGAAATGACTCGACAAAATTCTGCAACGACAATATATATTAAATTTCAAACCATTCGGCTGGGTAGTTTTTGCGCTGTTTTATGCGGACAGACGGACGGACGGACCAGACGACGACTACAGGTGCTACGTATTTATATAATTAGGAACGTGCCTAAAAATACCTTCTTGGAACTTCATTACCGTAAACAAGAATTTCTCATTTTCTTATTGCCTTTAAAAAATCGTTTAAATTCAAATTATTAATATTTTTTGAATTTTTTAAATGATTAGTTAGGGATTTCTTCATAAAAGAATATAAAATATAACATTAGAAGGCAAAGATATCAAATAGAAATCGGTTCATAAAATTGCTCATTTTTGGCGGAAGGAGGACTATTTTTTTATTTGTGAAAAATTGAAAAATTTCTGTACGAATTTCAAATACACTTTATTATAAAGAGTACAGAATTTAGTATATTGGGATAAAAGATTGAATTTGGATTGCTTTTATGAGTAGATCAAAATTGCCGGTTGACTTGGAAAATCGGGGAAATGTGCAATTTGTCCCATTCAATATAAAATAACAACAACAACAACAACAAAAGAATTAAAAAAATTCGAAAATTTGTGAGCCACAAGCACTTACTTGGACATGCCTTCGTCTATCCGGAACCAAAATTTTCAGACTTTTATGCGAAATAGATTTTGCTAACCATCGCAAACACATACACGCACACACGCACACATCTTTCATGTAATATTATCATTGTTTTTTGGGTTTGAAAACATTCTACTGTGCTCGGCGCCAATTCTGAAAGTCAATTTCCTGCATGGGCTTGCATGTTTTATCTTTACAACGTGCGAGTTTAGTGCGTTCACAGTGCGTTTCTTTTCTAAAATGGAAAAATTTAGAAAATCATTTGAAAAATGTATGGACTTTTTTAGTTTTACAGCTTTTGACTAATAATTATTTATCTTTAATTTAATGATGAAAAAATTATAATCAGAAATGTACTGTTTTTGTCTCCCTCCGCATAGATGTCGCCGATCATCTCCAAGATTATTTGCGATTTCTCTAGATATATAAATATATATAGTGGCTGAAATTCGGAAAAATATATAAAAGTACAGACTTATGAATAACACGTAATGAATTATTTACATAATCGCATTTTACACTATTTCTACACTTACTGCCAAACGACACCTTTTAGGATTATGACTTTTTAGTTCTATGACTTTAGTAAAATTTAAATATATTTTAAATTAAAATAATCACAAACCATATTTTAATACATATAATACTTATTTTCACAAAGTTTCTTTCAAAAGCAAAGATGCTATTAGAAACCTTTTTCTGGTATTAAAAAAAAAAAGGTATGAATGGAAAGACGGTATAAATGGTATTAAATTTTTATATAGTATAATAAAGAAATAAATTATATCAGTAAAAAATTAAATGCAGTTGCACAACGTGACTTTGATTCCTAGCAAGTTGATGACGTATAGGGATCATGTATGCGTCAAAACGTATAGTATTAAGGTGCACGAGTTTAGTCAGGAACTGCCTGGTATAAATCTCGGAACGGAGTTTTGTAGCGCTTCAGATCCGCAAAAATTGTGACGTTACGGCAACTCACTGTGACGTCACGTTGTGACTTTGTAACAGTCGATGTGTAGTCACATTGACGTGGATGTAAGGCCGATATGGCCGATTCTAAGCCCTTCTATGACCGCACACTGTGACTACTTTTGGAAGTCACAGTGCGACTAATTTGTGAAAAGTGTGACATTTTTGACAATTCTGCATCGGGTCAGGGGACCTCATTTTCCAGAACCCAACCCAATCTCATTGGGTCAACTATGTTTTTGGTAGACAGGATTCGGATCTTGCATCGGGTCGGGCGACCAGATTTTACTTGAACCCGTCTGGATCTTATTATGCCGGCTGGTGTCTTTTTCATTTTTTTCTTTTTGGCTGTAGGTATAATTCGAATTAGAATCTGGCATCAGGTATCCAGATTTTACACGAACCAGACCCGAGTCCGGTTAAATGAAATCTGATTACTCAACTCAATATAAAAATCTAATCCAAAACCAACCTGCGGAAGAGAAAAAATAGAAAGAAAAACGACTCAATAACTTTGAGTGGGGTTAGGATAAAATCTAGTCACCCGACCCGATGCAGAATCGTCACTTGTGTTTTCAATATTGATATTTTATAAGAAAAGTTTTTTTTTTTTAATTGCAACATCTTTCAAAAGTACATTTATTTCTGTACATTTCAAATTTTTGACTTTTTCTTTTAAGATATTAAGAACCTAAGCAAGTAACGCAGACGAACTTGCGAGCTAATGTTGAACCAATGGCAGCGTTCTTTATTTCACGTTTGCATTTCATTATTTTTTTCTGGGAGTACTTTCAATTTTGGAACCGGTCCGAAACTAAAAATGCCATCAGAAAAAGAATAACTGCACCCAAAATTGAAAATGTGTAAAGATACTCGTTAACACTTAAAATATCCTATGTTAACAAAAAATAAAAAAATAATTAAAAAAAATAAATAAAAATATTGAAATGGAAATGAGAGATTTGAAAATAATGTTGCCATTGGTTTAACATTAGCTGGGATGTGCCTCCGCGTTATTAGCGTAGCCTCTTAAGGGGAATATGACTTTTAGATCTAAACTGACTTTTTTCTTCAAAAAGTTCCCCATTTTCGAAGGACGTATTTATTAAAGCGTATATTCTGAATATATTTTGAACCTTTTAAAACAAACCGCACAAAAATTTCCCATAATTTCAGTAGTTTTGGTTAAAGTTGTGTCAGTTGTTTTACTGTAAAAATTATTAAATTCATACAAAATAATAGATAATACTTTAAAGTGGATATATACTAATTTAAAGTGGTTTATCTCAAAACGTCCCTTTTTTTAAACAATTGCGCGCAAGATTTCTATATAACTACTTTATATTTTTTACATATAAACTTTACGTGTTTATAGATTATATCTATATTTTAAGACTGGGCCAAAATCTGTTTATAATTTCAGAAGCGGAAAAAAGCATAGATAAATTCGAAAAAAAAATGTGCAATCCGTTCAACTTTATTTTTGAAACAAATTTTCGCAAAATTTTGCTAAAATATACACAAATTTAAGTTCAGTCTTAAAATAATGAATTCGCAAAGATTGCAGGTAAAACATTATATAATTTATTAGAAATATTGAGCGCAATTTAAAGAAAGTACGTTTTTAACTTTTTGGAATAAACGACTTTAAAGTATCTTTTTAATGATTGCTTACAGTGAGAACAACAGACACATTTTTTTAGCCATAACTCGGGTAATTATAGGGTTTTTTCTTATGTAGGTTGTCTTAAAATGCTCAAACAATATTGTTCTTTCACGTATAGTCCCCCCCCCCCCCTCCGAAAAAATTGAATTATTTGAAGATTGAACAGTCATATGCCCGTTTAAGATTTCAGAAAAATAAGATTTAAATTTTTTGTGCCTATTAAAAAATAATTTAATTCCTGTTAAACAACAGGCATACTTCAAATATACAACCATATTAATATTTTTCATTAAAAAATAAATGCACATTTTAAAATATTATAATCCTTTACAATATATTAAAAAAAATTCAGATTGTCGAGTGATTTTTAATAGGAGGGAAAAAAAAAACATTTTATGCACTTACATTCTATTGCTCTCAATGCATGCACCAAATTGTAATAATTATTATTTTTTAACTCTCATTTATGTATTTTATTTTGTATATAAAGTTACACATAAAACTTCTAAAGTCAAAAGAATTAAATTAATAATATAAGTTTTAAGTTACATTTTCCAGTTCCGAAAATATAACTAGAAGTTTCTTTATGTAAGTTTTCACTACTTGTGTTATTATATATATACACTTCTTTTAAACCTTAATGCGTAAAAGTTCATAATTCTGTTGAGTAGTCATACGTATGCATAATATACATTCACACGAACAGATGGGCTGCTTTTGACTCTTCTATAAGTCAGACAATAATTAGGATTTTGCTACGGAAACTTTTCTAATTTAATAAGATGGCTATCAGTTAGATTAAATAATTATACTTTTATGATAATAATTTCATAACAGACACAGATTGAACATTATCTCAATTTGTTATATCTGAAAGAAATTTCAACTAGAAAAAAAATAGTATTTATTCTAAAAGAAAAAAAACCCGGCCAGTTTTATAAACTAAATTCCGTATTATATCTCATTTTTTAATAATAATATTAATAATAATACTTTTGAAATTAATCTAAGTTCCCTAATTTTAGATTGCAGAAGTTAAAAACTTATAGCTCAAAGAAGAAAAAAACTGAATTGTGAAAATTGGTTTACACCAATTATTGATTTAAAAGTTTTTAAATTATATTTAAACAATTACATAACTTTGTTATTGTATATCCAAATTTTTACCTCCGAGAAACGGAAATCGTAAGTAGAATAAAATTCGAAATGAAGAACAATTAATTAATAAAAGATTAGCTACAAAGTGACCAGATAACATTGGGGGGATTATCAAATTCACCTCGACAAAGTTATCCAGATAACATTTTTCTTTTATTATATGATATGAGATTAAAATAAAATGTTTTAATATTTTAGCTGGCAAAAGAGCGTGGTTAAAAGAATAATGGCGGCATTTTGACAGTGGAGATTTTTTTCATTGCTCACGAGTTTACTTGCGCAGACAACTGGACATTCCAATTTAATTTTCATGACTGAATTTTTTTTAAAGAAATAAATAAAATATTTTTTGATCGTAGACTATTACATTTCAAAATATATGTGCATATTACAACTGATGCTTTTACAATAATTAACTCGTATTTTTCCATTAATGTTAATGAATTATATAGTAGAATCCTTTTAATTATAATAATGACAACATGTATAGATAAAAGGTTTTAAATTACTAAAAACGATTCTGTATTAACCTATTTATTCCAAGAATTAGTTCCTGTTTTTTTATTATTAAAATTGCTTGAATGCTACCACTTTTTTGAAATAGTAATATTAGCCTTATTTAATCTAGCATTAAATAAGACCGAATATTACTAATTCAAAAATATTCTGCAATGAAGCAATCTGATTTTTTTTTTTCAAAAATGCCCGCCCAACTGACAACACTTCTTGGCAAGAAATTTTGCCTTTCGGATAATGTGGGCTAATTTAGTCCATCATAAATGTTTTTAAGGTAGCAAATTCTGTTTAATTTCGAAATTATCGCAGTGCATACCTCCCCCTGAATTTTTATATTTAAATTTAGTTGTTTTAATCTTTGATGATTTTGGAAAAGAAAAAAAATCTAAATAATTTAAATTAATTAAACAACTCCCCCCCCCCCTCCATATATTTCTTTCTGCCGGATCGGTCGTAGCAGTAATTTATAATCTATAAGCTTTTTGAAATTATTTTAACACAAGCTATTAATTTTCGTAAAAAAATAGAACGAACATGAAAAACTCTCTTAATTTAAAATAAAAACATATTGTTTTCTTGGAGTACATCCTGAATTATGTTTGAGTCATAATTTCTAATTACGTATTAACTAAAATTGATCTATTTAAAGTTCATTTTACTACAACTTGGTAAATTAAAAATTGACAGTCCTGTACTGACGGCTTATTAAGACGGCACATTTTTAAATGTTTCCTCTCATTTTCAAAAATTTTGAAAAGTCTCATTTTGGTCCCAATGAGACTTCAAAATATGGTGGTTTTATGGTCACAATGGAACTTCACAATATGGTGGTTTTACGCCACAGTCCTCAATGTGACTTGCAATGACATCACAGTGACGTCACAAAAATTAAAAAATGTGCCAGAAAGTTAAATTTCACAATAAATAACCTGTTTTCAAGTACTGTTGTCTTTTTTTAAAAAGTTTTTGGAGAAGTTCACATAGTCACAGTGTGGCGTTTTTTTAAAGTGGCGACATTTTTGTCACAGATGTGACGTGACCACCGCGACTTGCAGTGACATCGCAATGACGTCACATCCACGTCACTGTACGAGGAATTCTAAGGAATGGGATGTTAGTTAATGCCCCTGATTACTCCTTGATTGCTTAACCCTAGAACTACCGAAAATTTTACACAACCTTGATAAAATTATTTCACACCAGAATTTCTATTTAAAACTGTTTACCTTATTTATTTACTTTAATTCTGTGTGGTTTATTTAACTTATTTTATTAAACAAATTCTGGTTCGAATAATCATTTTGAATGTACCTGTCGGGTTCATTGGACTCGTCTGGTAGGCGGAGCGTTAAAAAGACCGTAACGGCATAAAGCCATAGAATTAATTACTGTCATCCGTGTACATATCAGTGCAATGGAAGTTTACACAATACTTCTTTGATGTTATAAATCTGGTCATAGTTTTTATTGAGAATTTAGATTTTGAAACTTATTAAATTGGGTATGTTTTATAGTATTGAAGATAGTCTTGTTTTGTTATTGTAATAGTTTCTCTTTGAAGACATTTTATAATCAAAGGTTACGACTCACATTTTTGTGAAGGGTTCTGTTTCAGGATGAAAAAAAATGTGAAGGGATCCCAATGTTTTTTCCAAACAGGCCCTTAAAAGGACCTACTTTCGAACCAAAACTTGTATTCTTTCGATAACAGAAAGTAAATAATTCATGAAAGCCGTAATTCATAAAATAATTCATACAACTTTTTAAATACATAAAGCAAACACATTTCGTGCATATTAACTGAATAATCAAAATGTTAGGCCGTTATATATACATTCGTTTACTATACAATATGTTACAATTGCATAATAATCTGGATAGCCAATTTAGCGAAATCGTGAGTAAACTACAAATTAATAATTTTGAAAATAAATATACTCTAGGCAGTATATAACGATAGTTATAGTTATTTTTATCTGAACGTTTGTTCTAACCCAAAATTTTCAATGCAGCTTTGATTAAAACATTACAAACTAACTAAATTTTAATATGAATTAATGAAAACAAATTCGATCGGGATATAAAACTTTTCTTTTCTTATTCATATATATATTTTTTACTAATTTTTTTAAATGCACACACACACACACACATATATATTATATATATCCCTTTTCAAATGTAAATTCTTTTAAAAAATTAAAATTTAATTTTTGGAAAATAAAAATAATAAAATTTTAGCTCTTTTTGGATACTTTTTTCATTTTTGCGTACAGAAAAGAATAAATATTATTTTGTCTTAAGGACTGAAAAAAAAAAAAAATTAAAAAATTAATAAAAAATATTATTTTTTTTCCTGCATACTTTTTACTACAAGAACCATTATTTTCAAAATTTCCCCCCAAAACAAAAAAACCCGAATTTATTTTACATATTATATAACTGCAAAACATTCAAATTATAAGTACAATAAATAAGATTTTGTTTATCGGTCTACATTAAGTCTTATAAAGTAAAAGTTTGAATATTTTCGAGATTTTTGTATCTCGAACTATCTTAAGGAAAATAAAACATATATGTTGTTTCTATAAAATACAAATAAAAGGAATCGAATAAAACTCGTAAACTCGTATATTCTCGTAAAACTTAAAATCTGTTATAGCAGTGATCTTTCTTAACTTTATATTTTCCGCCGCTCTTTCACTACTCCTCCCAGATCGGTGAGAGGTGAGTGTGAATCTGTCTTTTCTCAGGTGATGCGGGGGAGAAGGGATTTGATCCTAGTGATGCGGTGAAACCGGCTGTCCCGCGGCGCGAACCGAAACAGTCCGAAAACTACTCAAACTTGGCACGCGACCAACGCGCCCCCCATCACGTGATGATGCCACCTTGCGCTGGGATTGGCTAGCTTTAGTTGGCGCGAGCGCTGGAAAAGGCACTCCCGGTGTTCCCGATGACTGCGCGAACAGAAGAAAGAAAGTACTTGCTTTTCGCGGCCGCATCAGGGAAGAGATGGTAGACGCAAACCACGTCTGCACGCCGCCCGCTTCTGCCACGGTGAGTACGCGCCCCCATGTGATCGTTTACACTTCAGCATGGTGTTAACTGCTCGGGCGCCAAGATTTAAGTGGGACAAAGCGCACGATGTTCGCCCTTTTTGCGTTGCATCACACAAAACGTGTCACAACTGATAAAATTTGCGGAGAATGTTTTTTTGTTTGGATCCGAATATTCTGTGAGAGAAATGTAAAATTGGTTTAGGAAAAATTTTTGAACATTTTATTTATTTATTTATTTATTTATTTTGCCAAAAAACACGTTTCTTAATGAATATGGCTGAAAATAATTAATTTTTATCACAGAAGTAAAAGGTAAAGGGTGCGCAGCATTTTAACTAAGCATGACACCTTAGTTCAAGGAATACGACATACAAAATACATATGAAAAGAAAAATATATGAATGTCATAAAAGAATGTTATTTTTAGGAAAATGCAACATCTCCTGATGTATGTATTAATGTTTTCTAAACTTTTAACCAATACTCTGATGCAGAAAATCAACAGGAGATTCGGAGATTATTTTCCTTTTCAATTCAGATTAGATAAAATCAGTCAATTTCTATAACAATATCAATACATTAAATTAATTGTACTTTATAGTGAGAATTCTTCGTTTATTTTCGTAAAATAGTTTTATTAGACTAATCTGAAATTATAAAACTTCAATAATACATACGCCGGCACAACCATTCTTCAAATTTGTTAGACAATTTTTTCAAGGCTTTGCAGACACAGATCTTAATTTAATAACACACATAATTCTAATATAACTATCATATATATATTTATACATTAAAAATATATATACATATAAATATCATATTATTACTCGAATATTTTAAGATTTTTTTAATATAGATTTTTTTGTCTCAAAGGTTATGAAACATGGATTAATATTAGAAAATATAGAATTTTGAAGAAATCTGTTTCATTTTTTTTTTTTTTTTTAAATTACAAAAATAAAATTTCAGAGGGAGGTTAATTTAGGTACTAAATATTGAGATTAATTAAGATAAAAAAAATATGAATTTTTAAATATTCAGAAAATTCCTTTAAGTAAATTTATAATTGTAATATATATATTTTATTTCGTATATATTCCCTTCATTCTGATGAAAAAAAAAAAAGAAAGAAAGAAAAACATAAATTCTGTAGTGCAGTTTAGAAATAAAATTTTCTCTTTTATATGTAAAACTTATGGTTTAGGTGAAGACTGTGATAATTGATGTTATAAAACAGAAATTGCGCGCAACACTTCGGTAGTTATTTTTTACTGATGTAAAATAATGTTTAAAAATGCACTAAAAATATTAATCTGATTGAAATGGCAGGATTTAAGCGGAGCCTAG
The DNA here is from genome assembly GCA_963931845.1 of Maratus michaelseni. NCBI lineage: Eukaryota > Metazoa > Arthropoda > Arachnida > Araneae > Salticidae > Maratus > Maratus michaelseni. The sequence continues at coordinate 98,737,794 of OZ007586.1, forward strand.
AACTTATGATTTATTTGACAAACATTACAAGTTGGAATAATTGAAATGAATACAATTTGTCCCATTTAAATCTGGTGTACCTCAGTAATTTTAAGAATAATTATAGCTTTTTTTGCAGGATTTTCGTAATATGCTTACATAACTTTGATAACATATTTTTCATTGCTGAATATAGTATAAAATTAAGTATCAAAATATGTAAAATTGAGCAACTATTAACCATGTTTAATTTTGGAGATCATTTGATAATCTTTCAAAATGTATTAAGCTGTATACATTATATAAAAATAAATGTATCAGTAACTAGGCAACATAAGATATTAAATTCAAATATTATTAAAAATGATGATTTACAAAATATATTTGAAAAGCAGTAAAGGTATTAATAAATAATCAACAAAATTTATGAAATTTAGTTATTAACTGTGTTTGATTATTTAGTTGAGTTTTTATATAGTTTATCAAAATTTATACATAAAAATTGTTGTAAAGTGCAAATGTCTAAAAAACAAATGAAAAAAAAATGAGGAAATTTCATTGGTGAAATTAATGGTTTCACAAATGAAATAAAAACATACTTTTAGGTTTAAATAATTTGTAATATTTCTTTTAAAATTTGTGCGCACTAAGACTTTCTTTCCAAAATTGAATAAAAAGAAATCACTAATTTATTTATATCTTAGTTTCAGCAAATATTCCTGTGTTTTAGTAATAGGGTGTAAAACAATGTAACAAAGGAAATGTAAGTTTCGAGACATTCAATACTTAATTTTTCTAGGGAAAAAATAAATCTACAACCAAAACCACAATTTTAACTGCCTATAAAACAGCTACTTTGTTAAGACTGAACGTCCAGTTAACTATGTGTAAAATTTTTTGTCTGCTAGATTTTATTTTATTGGACATATTGAATTTTAACAACAAAAACTTCTTGTACTTATATATACAATTTATCTTTGATTATGATGGTAGCTATTGATTAAAAAAAATAAAACTTGCACTTTTAAAAGGATGTTATGATAAAGCTAAATAATTTTACATGAAAATCACAAAAAAAATTTCAAAAGTGTCAGCTACCATAAAAACAGTTAGTTGTTAGGAGTTGCTGTTCTCTTGTTAAAAATATAAGAGAAGAAAATTAATAGCCGTGGGAATTTGTACATCCATATTTGTAATATGTAAACATGTTTTTTTTTTTTGGGGGGGGGCGGGGGGTTACAGCCATTTTTATAGGTACAGGGTACATATTTTTTTGAAAATCTAGCAAAGAAAACAATAATCAAACACATTTAAAAACCAAATTTCCTAAATTTTGTAGCTTAATAAATAATGTTTTTACGGTCTTTCAAATAATATTAAAAAATTAAGCATTTTGAATAATGATTGAATTTTATACCTTATGGTGTCTAATTCTTAATACATTTATGGTCATTTACATAGGTATACTTTAATACTTTTTGAAATAAAAATAAAATAAATCTAACAAATGAAGCATAGTTAGTAATAGCTGAATTTTATATATATATATCGATACTCAACTTTAGGCTATTATTTGTAATTAAAATTTATAATATGAATCTACATAAATGGGTTTGTATATCAACTTTTGATTACATTAATATACCGGTTTAAAAATAATATGAGTAAGTTTTGACTGGAAAATTAAATCTTCTGATGTTGATTTCTAACTTTTTAAAAATATTTCTTTCGCACGGCATTAATTTTTATAGAAAATGTTGTTCAGCTAATTTCGGATACGTGTGATAATCAAATCAACATTAAAATATATTGATTTTAAATTTTACATAATGCACAGAATTTTTAACACAGATTATGTATTCTGGGAGAATTCTTGAAATTATTTGAATAGGTGGATATTTTAAAATTAACGAAAAAGTGTTCATATGAAATATTTTAAAAAGTTTACTGGGAAAATTTGAAATCTTGAAACACTTACAATGATAGAATTTGAACTTTGACAAAAGCAGGACAACTAAATGAACTTAGAAGAAATAAATTTCATAAAAAAAAAAAAAGACTAACAAGCAAGAATCATACATATGCAAATTGAATGCGATTGTAAACAGCAAGATTGAATACTTCCAATGATCATCTTCTGATATATTTCCTACATCACTTTTCTCGTAACTGATCTAATTTTTATTGAGCGTTTTTCATGTTATTTTCATGCTGAAAAATATACGCTATTAAAGATTATATCATCTTTGACGGTTATTTACAATTACTGAAATTCAAAGAAAATAGGAAATTTTCAAATCCTAAGAAATTACTTGCAGTTACAATAAATTACAGTAAAAACTCGTTAACGTGGAATTGATTATAGTGTAAGTCCAATTAGCGTGAAAAGAATTATTAGTTCTGACAAGCAAGATTGCAATAATATAATAGTTATTTGTATGTTTAACATGAATAGTTTTTCTAAAAAATCGCTTAATATAAATTAATTTTCTAACTGGACTGCGCAAAAACATTTTTTACCCCTGGAAAGGTAATTTTTTTTATTAATTTTTTAACAGTCTGACATACTTTTCAAAATGAATGTTTCCCAGAAAATAGGCTTTAGGAAGGTTTCTTATTAATGAGGGAAAATCACATTAGCGTCTCTTTTCTCCTTTCTGTGGGAATTCTTAAAGCCGGATCAGTTTTTTTTTTTTTAAATGAAATTTGCAAATTGTACAATATGTATATTAAGGGTGTTTGTCACTGAGATCTCAAATTCCTTCTCTAATGTTAAATTTATGGCCGTGGAATGCATTCGTATTTTAAAAATATTTCTTCAGAAAATTAATATTTTTAACTTCTTTTTTCTTTGTAATATTTTTCAAGGTTATCTCTTCTTCTTCTTCAATCTCTCTCTCTCTCTCTCTCTTTTTTTTTTTTTTTTTTTTTAGTTTTTAAAATATTTCTAAAATCCGTGCTCTTTCTTGTACCTTTTAAACTCGCCAAAAATCAACAAAACCATTCAAAGTTTGAATTAGTGTATCTTCAAAACTTTTTATGTATAAACATAAAATTTTGACTATTGATTTAACGGATTATGCTTTTTAATATATTACCATTAGAAAAACTGTCTAGTCTATGACAGAATTTGTGTATTACTGAAATAAAAATAGCTCTTTTTTTTCCCCTTTCGTCATTGCGCGCAAGATATCTTGAGAACGTATGTATGTATGTATTGTTATGAAATTTGGTATCGATAATATGTGTTTTTAAAATGATCTACTCTCAGGTCTAAATTATTTCCTTAACCAAGAAAAAAAAAGATTTTGTTAAGAAAAAATGAAAATTTTACATTTTTTTAATGAATAAAAATAGTCATAACTAAAAATCTTATCACTGTAAATACTTAAAAGTATTTACAGTATTATTTTATTTTAAACATACGTGCGTGCTTGTGATCTACACCAATTTTCATAACAATCCATGCATACGTTCTGGAGATTAAAAAAATAAAAAGTTATTTTATTTTCAATAATACACAAATTTTGAAAAAGGCTAGTCAGTTTCTAATGGTAATGTATTAAAAAGCCAGATATGTTTAATCAACAGTCAAAATTTCATGTTGATGCATAAAAAGGTTTTGAAGATACACTAATTCATACTTTGAATGTTTTTGTTGATTCTCGTCATGTTTAAAAGGCCCTTTAATTTAATATTTTATGTCTTAAAAGCTAATGAAGCTGTAAGATTTTAACACTTCAAATAAAATTAAATATATATTTTATTAATATTTTGACGACTAAAAAAAAAGAGAGATCCTTTCAGAAGTGTACATAGAAAAAATAAGTTAAAAAAAATAATTTCCTGATGAGATATTTAAAAAATAAGAATGCATTCCACGCCCATAGGTTTAAAAATTAGCGAGGGGAATTTGAGACCTGACTGATCAACACCCTGAAGTTTGTTGTTGTTAAATGGTTAAAATATTTTGTTTTCCAAATCTGTAAGCTTAATTTCATATTTTAAATTATCATATGTATCCTACCAAGGTACAGTCTTATTTCCTTTTACGAAATGTTTTATATCTTCATTTGAAATTATATAATATTGTATTAACTTTAAATTCTGTTAACGTAAACATTTTTAGCAGTCTGTTGAGTTTTACGTTAAGGAGTTTGGAATGTTTTATTATTTATTTGTAGCATATTTGTTTTTGCTGCAAAATAAGTATTACTGAAGACTAACGCACTTTGGTGGAATTTCCTAAAATGCTGGTCATCTCCCGAAAACAAAAGTTATTGCTCTTTTTACGCACAACTTTGCATAATTGTATATCAGTGCTCTTAAAATATGTTTAGCTCCCCTTTATTTCATGAAGTAAAGGACAGGTTATTTTAGCTCATACCATCGTGATATTGAATATTTTGAAAATGAATGATCTTCATTGTTCAAAACGATACACTGAAAATTAATCTTTTCTGGCGATCATTTTTAGTATTTTACGATGAACTGTGTTTCATGAAAGATATATCAGTAAGTTTTGAACGCAAGCATTTTTGAAAATCCCATCAATTTCACATTTCCTTACATACCTTTATTGAAAAAAGTTTGAAATCTAACCAAATTCAGTCGGAATTAATAAAACAGAGAAATAGTTCATAATCTTACCTTTTCACGATGATTAATTTTGATTGCTACATTTTTCTACTTTAAGAAAAATGCTGTTTTATTTTTTGAATGTTTCATTTAATAAATGCAGGAAATAGCTAGAATTTTGCATTGAAGTTCACAAATTATAGTGTATGATACCTGTAAACTCTATGTTTTATAAAATTTACCCCCCCCCCCCACCCATGCCCAATCATTTAGTAATGCAATTCACCATTCTAGCTATTAACTTGTTCTCAAAGAAAACCTAAAAAAGCAAAAATCTACTCGAGCTTTGGCGAAGATTTCGGGAAAATACGCAACTGTGTGATGTCCTTGTCTGTTATCTACAATTTAAGGTTGTTAAACTGAATCGCGGAAAAAATAAGAATTTAAGAGTTAGCTGATATTAAAATTAGCAATTTCGTATGATACAGATAATTTCCTGTCTGAATTCACGTTTTAAAAAAAAAGAGTTCTGTTTTTCTGAACTACGCTTGAGAAAAAAAAGTTTTAGTCATCTTTAAGATAGTGCAGGCAAATAAAAGAAATTTGAAGATGATTCGTAACTATGTATAAATGAATATATTTTTTCGTACATTTTTAAATATAGGAAACGCATGTACATACGCAAATTATTAAATTTAGACATTTTTTTCTGGGAGGGACTTCTGTAGCTCCGGGGGAGGGGGGGGCACTGTGAATTTCCGGGGCAATTACTAAGCATAAAATCCCAAATCTTCTGGGGGGACATTTTGATGCTCTGGGAGTAATCCCCCCCCCCCCCCGGGTCACCCACTGATTTCAATACTGTATACGTAAACAACTTTTACTTCAGATTAATTAGAACCTTTATTGAGAAGTAAATACTTACATGTAATATATATAATTCCGATTTACAGAGATATTTTAACTTGTTATAAATCAAAATGCAAAATGAAACAAATATAATTTTAAAAAAAGTATAATCAAATTATGTTTGAATGCATGCTGAGTATTCCGATATCTTTGATTTAAAAAATTATATAATTAACTTATCTTTCTCTTATATTTGCTTCCCTTTTATGATAAAAAAAAATAATTAGGATTATCTATTATTACACGCCTTTTAAATGACTCTTTTAATTTACACAAAGTTCATAACATTATGTATTCATTTATTTAATCTTAAAGGGTAAAAAAAAAAGCTTGTGAAAGAGGGATGACTATGTAATTTTACTGCATTTTTCATTCATTAACTCTGGATACTTTGCGCCTTGCCTTTTACAATACATATAATATCGTGTTTAAATGCAAAATATTCATTTTTCGAACACGGAAAAAGCAGTGCACGGACGAAAAAGGGAGGCTTTCTCCTGCGCGAAGCAAAATGTTGCCATGGGGAAAACTTTAATGGGGTTGTTCAGACGAACACCCGGCAGAAGAGTTTGAAGGGGTCGGGTTTTCATTTGCTTTCTAATCTTTGAATCGGTTCTTCGGATTTATTTAATCCGCGAAAATATAAATGTCGAAGTTTCATCTAAGGATAATTTGAAATGATTTTCACAAAATCATGATATATATTTAATGCTTGATATTTAATTGGGAATTTTTTAACAAAACAGTTTCTAAATTAAGAGGCAATTATTAATGACATTTGACCCTTAAAATTTTTAATTATGCTTTTCTTATGTTATGCTACAACATTTTTTGCACATTTTAGAGCATGACTTATTTTTTCGCAATTATCACTTGGATAGAAATAATTATAAATTAATGAATGTATTCTCTTGTGGTTGAAAGGACATTTATTAATTTTATTTGCTGTTTTCTTAGTTCGTCGGATTTTACTTTTGCTGCAACATTTTGCAAACTTATTCGTAAAGTGACATTACCTCAAAAAACGTGATTGTTGAGATGTTATTATAAATAATTTTCACAAAATCATGAAATTTAACAAGGATGTTTTTAATAAAACAATTACTAATAGTAAACAATTATTAATGAGATTTAACACTTAAATTTTTTTAATTATTCTTTTCTTTGGTTACGCTACAACGCTTTCCACACATTTTAGTAACATGGCTGATTTTTTCACAATTCTTACTTGAATAGAAATAATTATAAATGACTGTGTTCTCTGGTAATTAAAAGAATATTTACTAATTTTTAATTGCAGTTTTATCAATTCCTCGGATTTTAACCTTACTGCAACATTTCACACATTTATATCTAAAGTGACACATTTCAAAAAACGTGATTGTTGGGATGTCATTCTGAATAAATCATAAACATGTTTCCCCATCTGTCATTCAAAACACATTTAATTATTTTGTTAAAAGATAGAACTAAAGCAATTTATCATATTTAACTTATACAACACTATTGTCTAGAAATCTTGAAATAACCGGATGTAGAATGCCTCATACTGAAATACGTAAGTTACATTTCTCTCCAGATATTAAAAGAAAACTTGAATACCTTCACTATTCATTTTGAATAAAAAGTAATTTGTTTTCAGATTTTAAAACGGACGCCTTTTCGGAAGAACTTTATTTATTGAGTTGTGCAACTTTATGAATAATAGTACATTAAATGATCTTAAAAAATATTTGAGGAAACATGATCGATGTACGCAGTTTAATTCCCATAACCTTAAATTTAACGGCATTTTCAGTACTTGTATTTTGTGTTAATGTTTATCTTGAAAAAATGGTAGCACATTTATAAAAGTCACAAAATCTTTAATATCTAAAAATTAAGTTATAAAAAAGAAACATTTCAATTTGTAAAATATTTAAATTTTCGGTATAAGTTCAAGACAAAATGTTATTTTCAGAATAATAATCAGATACATTTTTGTTGCTACGTGGAATTCTTTTCTTGCAGTTCTGCGCGTAGTGATTTCTCCTAATTATTTTTCTTTTAAAATTATAATCACTTTAACGTTATTAAAAATATAAAATTCATTTTCTGAAACCTGCTAAAATTACGATATATATAATCTTAAATATAAATCTTAAGTAAATTAATACGAATAAAATCAATATAAGAATTCAACCTGATCAACCTGAATTCAAACATCAGTGAAACTTGATCCCAATTCATTATAATGTTAAAAAACAAACAAAAAAAAAAACCACTTCAATTCAAAACATAAAAAATGCACGAGACACATCAAAACGTCAAAAAACAATAACAAATAGCCGATAATTTAATAAACGTCTTCAGGAAACACTTTTTCTCAGAAAAATAAGCGAACGATACAAGAGAATTTTATCTATGGTAATTCAGATTATATATACCCAATTTCCTGAAAAAACAAATACATTGAACGAAAATAAAATTGACTGAAATTCACAAAAATCTCTTAAAATAGGATGCAATGCATCATAATTTCAAACCTCAAAGTCAGATAATACTAAAATAAAAAGCACATTCTAAAACAAATTAAATTTCAAATATCGAAGTAATACAAATTCATATTAAGTAGTTAGACAAGAAAAAAAAATCTACCCTTTTACTTTATTTGATATGAAGACCATGTTATATAACTTTAAATATCAATGGATACACACACACACACACATTTTTATATCTATATGGAGCTTCGGTAATTTGATGTTTGAATTGGTTAATTATTTATTAACTTAATAGTATTCTGTATACACTTTATACCTACCTATATTAAAAAAAAAAATAAGGAGATTTGGTCAGTTTTGTTACTAGAACTTATTTTTTGTATTTTGAAATCAAAGGTATTATATGTATCTATTACATATATAATGTTTCATATGTATATATTAAAAGGTAATTAACTACAGGTAGATATTTCGGAGTAATATAAAATTGAGATAAGAAGAACTTAATTGATATGTAATCTGACAAAGGTCCTCCTCTGCGAATAAAATATGACTTCGAAGACATCCCTTCCAACCCTTCGAAGAACTTTGTTGACAAGGAAAAATACGAAACATTTTCTTTGTTGATTTACGACAGATTAATTAGCATTTTAGAACTGCACTTGAAATAGGGTGTAAAAAATAACACATTTTTTAAATTTATACATTTGCTTCGAAAATTACTCATGAATGAACACGAGTTGGATATTTTCTGACTATTTCATAATGATTCTTTAGATACCATCTCTAAAAAGAAAAAAGCAGCAGAACTAAGATTCGCTTCGATAAATTAGCTAGCGCACAAGTTTATAAAGATAAATAAATATATATATTTTTTATTTGTAAAGAATATTCTAAAATTCCCATTTGCTACTTTATGACACATTCAAGAAATCAGTTTCATCGAAAAAAAAAATGTTTCCATAAACATACGGGAATTTTACTGACGTATAACAGTTTTTTTACAGTGTATTTCATATTTATTTTGAAACAAAGTGGTTTCAAAATTTAAGGGGGGGGGGGGGCACAAAGTTTTGAAATGACGAAAATTGACAGAAGTTTGATTATGGATTAGGAATCCTGTAAATAATTTAGACTATTACTTCTTTTTGTATTTATTTATTTATGTTTTATAGAAAACAAAAATGTTAAATTGTAAAAAAAAATAATAACTGAAAGTTTTATTGTACGACAAAATAATCTTGCAAAACTAGTTTTGCACCAAGTTTAAGTTTCATATTTTTACCTGATAATTTTACCTATCAGTTTAAAGGAAGAAGGTAAAATAAAATTATCAGGTACTAAAATTAATTTTACCGGTATTAAAGGTATTAAAATTAGGAATTAAAAATACGACAGAACTTTTGCATCAATCTACTTAGCTCCTTGATGTTTGAAGGATTGTTTTTATAAAATGTCATCTATAACATGCCATAATTTTTCATTCGGTTATCTGTATAATATTTGTCAGATTTTTTATCTGATGTATTTAGGAAAAGTGAAAATGCAAATATTCCATCAAAAACAATGAAAAATCTGAAATATGTAAAACAGTTATTGCTTTATAAACTTTTTAATATCTGATAATTTTCATTTGTATGTTTAAAAAATGTACTAAGACTTAGCAGTAATTAGGAATAAGTAGGAATTAGTTTATTTTGCTGACTATATCGAACATAGGCCAAAAAAATTACAGTTACTTGAATTGAATTAAAAAACAAATGATTCATTTTTAGAATAAGTAGTAGCTGCAAAAACTGACTGCGTTTTTAAAAACTAAACAACTCGAGAAAAACTATTTTATAAAATGACCATAAAAAGTTAATGTTAATTATTTCTATTAAAAATTGTTTAGCTAACGACATATAAAATAAATTTTTAGAAAAGTTTAAAGGTGTATCTTATAACCCATGGTACTAAGAACGTAAGCAACTACGCTGAATTCTTTTTATTTTTTAATTCACAGTAATTATGTACTGGATAATTTATGCTTACAGCTTTTCCCGCTATGTAAATAAGTGTACGTGGTGCAATTCAGATGTTCTCGATATGCATTTAGCATACATAATCTGTGGATCAAATAAATCTATTTAAAAAAATATATTTAATAAAATACAACTTATTCCATTGTGTTACGTATTTGACTTCACTTACTTAAGTAAAGTTTATGGTTCAAAACAAGATTTTTTGATTTGTGGGTTATACTAAATTCATTACGGGAACTTTTGGGTCGAACTACGTATAAATAAAGTTTCTATAAAAATCGTAGTATCCCAAATGACAATTTTATTTTCGTAAAGATGCTTAGGACCAAATCGAGATTTTTATATTTTATAACATTCATATCAATAAGTGTCAAATATTTCACGTCACAAAAATTTAAAGGTAAATGCTTTTATATGTTTAATAGGAAGAAGTTCGTTACACAGTCGTTTTACCTTTTTTATATATAAGAATTTTCACTTGTATGTTTAAAAAAATTACTAAGCCTTAGTAGGAATAGTACTAAGTAGGAATTACTTTATTTCACTGACGATATTTAAAATCAGTTGAAACGGAAAATTTACAGTTACTTAATTGAATTAAAAAACAAATTGCTCGTTTTTGAAATAAGTAGTAGCTTCAAAAACTAACTGCATTTTTGTTAAAAAAAATAATAAATTTTATTTTATTTTGGATGCGAAGATAACATTTTTTAAGATTAAGAAATTCAGCTGATAACATCTATAGTAATCATCTCAATCTGTTTCCATGGTGTTATCCTACTTTTGAAAGTTGTAAAATAATTTTTTATTCAGCTTCTTGTGGCAGGATTGTTTTTTCTTTTTATTTATTTACCTGAAATGTCGTTCTTTATGTGGTAAGGAATGTAGTAAGCTAAAAATATATCAATCACAAACACAGAAAGAAAAGTGTTCATACATAGAACTTAAATGCATGCAAACATTCTTTTAAAAAAAGCATTTTTCTTTATTTATAATTATCTTACAAGAACATTAAATTTATTTGCATCAAAATAGGCTTACAAAAACAAAATAATAGTTAATTTTATGAGAAGCGTATTGATAATTTTAAATACAATTGCTTAGGTTCAGAAAACTTTTTCTTGGAGTATTATATTAACAATTTACATACATTTAGAATTATGATGTTAATTTCTCATGTAGAATTCTGATGTAAAGTGAAAGTAAATATTTTTTTTTATGTATTTCATCTAATTTTGAATATACCGATAATTTTGAACATAAATACCGGGTTCGTAAAGGGTCCTGGAATTATCTGGGAATTACCAGTATTTTCTTATAGAAAAATTCGCCTTATGAAATCGCGCGATTCCATAAGGCGAGTTATTCCATAAGAAAATACTGGTAATCCCTGAAAATTCCAGGACCCCCGTACGAACCCTGAAATAGCTAAAATTTCCTTTTTACGCCAAATATTGCGCGCTGCATTCTGCTAAATGTCTTTTAATTTCCCTTTAACACTATTCGACTATATTTTTTTTACGTGCAATAATTACGTGTCAAAAGATGATTTTATATACATATATCTTCAATTTCTGTAATCTAAGCATTTTTGTCCCTGCAACTTAACTGTATTTCATTTCACAGAAAACATCTCAAAACGATTCAAATGAAATTAGGATTTATTTAGTAAAATTAAGCGTGAACTTTCTCTTAGAGTGATATGTTGACAAATTATATAAATTTATGATTAAATTCTGAGATAAAATTATAAAATGTAAATAATTCTTTTTATATTTTATCTAATTTTCGAGAAGCTTAAAATTTTAAACAGAAAACAGGATGCCAAAGACAGCGAATTGAATTTTATTAAATATATTTTTTAATTTCTTTTTAACACTAAGCTGTTATATATGTTTATGTGCAATGAACTGAAGGAAGACTTTTTAAAAAAAATTAAAATATGCCAAATAAGATTTTGTATATAAAAAAAAATTGTTTAATTTCTGTAACCTAAGCATTTTTGTCCATGCAGCATAATTATATTTGATTGCACAAAAAACATGTTAAAACAGCGTATTGTTCAAATATATATGGTTACGATATATTTAGTTGAACTAAGTGTGAAATGTTTGGCCTCATTATCAAACTTTACCTAATTTGAATTTAAAATTAAAGAGTAATTTTAAAATGAATTTAGGGTAATTCACCAAATAAACTATAAATACATACCACTAAATAAGATTGTAAAACGAACATAATGTTTTTGAAAAACATTGTTTAAAATTATATTCTAACAAAGACTATACAACTTAGTAATTTTACAGAACCTGAACAATAATTCATAACCCATATATTTCAATACTTTTTATTTTATATAACACTTTTTAAAGCCCAAACAAAACACGTCTGGGTATTTTGGATTAAACTGTTTTTGAAATATTTATTAATATATAATTTTATATTATTTAAATCAATGTGATTTTTATATGTTGTAGAAATATATGTTAAAAATTTTGGTAAAACACAAATAAAAATAAATACATTTTCTTAATTTTATATCAAAATTCAATCTAAATTAATATATTTTGTCAGTATATATCCGTATACAAAGTGCTCCGAATGTTTACACACCCTTTGAAACGTAAGGTTTTCTTCTTATTATTTTTTTAACCACATCTCAGTTATTACTTTCACAATTTGTTTTGGTATTAAATATGTTTCTGTGATTTGAAAATATATTTAATTTGAATATAAGCAGTCTTCCTGTGCGATATTGGTGAAAATTAATTTAAAGAGACAAAAAAAGTGTGTACTTTCGTAATTCTTTATAATAAAAATGCAATTTAAATCAATATATATTTTGTCGGTATATTATAACTTTAAACAAAGTGCTCAGAATGTAGACACAGCCCTTTAAAAACGCGAGGTTTCTATAACAGTTTTTTTACTACTACTTTACAAAGAGCTTTCTTGTATAATGTACTTAAATTCTTTACTATGATATGATACAATCCACAATTCAAACATCCACAGTCTTTCAGTACGATATTGCTGAAAATTAATTTAAAGAGACAAAAAATGTGTACTTTCGTAATTTTTTAAAAGTAAAAATACAATTTAAACCAATATATATATTGTTAGTATATAATTTTAAACAAAGTGCTTCGAATGTTGGCATAGCCCTTTAAAAACGTAAAGTTTTCTTAAAAAGTTTTTTACTACTCCTTTTCCAAAAAACTTTTTTGTACAAAGTACTTAAATCCCTTACTATGATTTGATAAAATATTCAATTCAAACATCCACCGTCTTTCAGTACGATATTGGTAAAAATTAATTTAAAGTGACAAAAAAAGCGTACTTTCGTAAGCGTTTTAAAATAAAAATACAATTTAAATCAATATATATATATATATATATATATATTAAGTATATAACTTTAAACAAAGTACTCCGAATGTTGAACAGCCTTTCTAAAACGTAAGGTTTTCTTCAAAAAGTTTTTACTACTACTTTACAAAAACCTTTTTTTGTATAAAATACTTAAATCTCTTACTATGATTTCATACAATTCTCAATTCAAACGTCTTCCCTCTTCCACTACGATATTGGTGAAACTTTATTTAAAGACACACAAAAAAGGTGTACTTTCGTAAGGGTTTTATAATAAAAATACAATTTAAATCAAATATTTTGCTAGTATATAACTTTAAACAAAGTACTCCGAATGGTACACAGCCCTTCTAAAACGTAAGGTTTTCTCTAAAAAGTTTTTACTACAACTTTACAAAAACTTTTTTGTATAAAGTACTTAAATCCCTTACTATGATTTGATACAATCCTCAATTCAAACATCCGCAGTCTTCCAATACGATATTGGTGAAAATTTATTTAAAGAGACAAAAGACGATGATAAGAAGCATTGCTCGTCCAGTATCTCTCTCCGCACTTGAAGAGGGAGATCAACCACTTTGCGTTTGCCTGACAGCTATCATTTGCACGACGAAGCATTCTTACCGCTAAAGGGGAACTAAATAAAGGCATTTAGAGAACAGAAAGTTTTATTTCTGGTTGCATCGCTGTTATTATTTTTTTTTATCGGTATTGGTGTTGGATTTGCATAATGTACAGAAGCTTTGATTTAAAAAAACTGCATGCGTTGTACAGTTTTCTGAAATTTTTCATATTATAAAACTCGTGATTATTAAATCAATTCCAATAATAATAAAAGTGCATTTCATAATTCTACTAAGATGTAAATTCAAAACTAGGTATCAGAAATGTTTTAAATGATTTTATATTTGTTAAACGTAAAAATTCCGTTACATCATAAGGATTATTTTTAGATAATACAGGGTGCTTTCAGTTTTATCACAATTTTTTAATAAAATTTTTCGCTTTATTTAATCGCGGAAAAATATTACAAATTCTGCTATTAAACAAGGCAATTACGAATTCTGCGATTTAAAACATTGAATAGAAATTTTCTAAGAAGAAAAAGAGGGTGTCAGGCTTTTTGGAGATTCCAAGCATGTATGCACGCACATTGATGTTAACATCATGAAGAAAAACCTTGATACATCTTTACTAAATTAAATATTATATAAATAATTTTTGAAACTAACTTAATAATTTCTCCATTTTTGTGACAATATATATATATATATAACAGAAATATTTGTGAAAATATTTATTTCATTATTTATTACTCTACTATCGTATTAAATTATTTGATGTACAAATCCGGCGAAAAAGACATGCGTATGGTTAGTATTCCGTTATTTATGTTTTTTAAGATTCGATTAAAGGACATTCATGATTTCTTAAAGTATTATTTTTCTAAAGCTTTTAGAAAAAACACTTTTCTCGTATTAATTTAATATTTCACAGATACTGAATTATGAATTATTTCTGCGATTATTTTTTATTTTATGAGATTGATTTTTCTTAACAAAATTATCAGAAAGTATTCAATGATATATTTTTTTTTAAATGCTTATGCATATTTGAAAAAAAATTTCTCTTATTTTTTTTTTTTTTTTTTTGCTTTGCTCTTCAAAAGAAAACATTATATTATTAGAATTAAAAAATAAGGATACATTTTTGTTTTGAAAGGTTTATAAAATATTATTGGATTACCACAGTGTTTTTAATGATATAATCATCTAGAAAATGCAATTATTTTTGATAATGTAAAGTTATTATGCAGCTATTAACAATTTTAAATTATCAAAACTTCAAGTGTATTCTTTTTTGAGAATACGCTGTATGTTAAAATTTTTAAGTCTAGTAATTTACGTATATCTGTTCCAATATATATATATCTTGATATGTTTTTTGAAATTCATAGATATTATAATTATATATATATATATATATATATAAAACTTTAAGTAAAATTTAACCTATATATATATATATATATATTTATTTATTTAAACCTTTAAGAAATAATATCAAAAGTTTCTTAAGTATAATACTTCATAACATTTTTCGAAAATGAATAAATAAATATATGTGCATGTAAATAACAATTTTCTACTCTCGAAATGAAAGAAGTAATTTACCAACATATTCTTTAATATGTAATGCATTTTTGTTTATTAATGATGGGATTTTGTTAAGCATCGGCCAGTTTTTGGCAATATTGCTATAGGAGGGATGCTTTCAGGGAGGACATTTGAAAGGAAAGCGACCCGAATTATAATTCCCGTACAAGGAAAAACCTGAAAACATTTCACAGTCATCCTGCCTAGACGACGCTGGTTTGGAATACGCGAACATAGGGCCCAAGCTTCCGATTTTGTGGCCATCATGTTGACCACGGGGTTAAGTGGGTCTATTATCAAGAAGTTTTTTTTTTATTAAAAAAAATAATAAATGTCTTTTATAGTTTTGCATTTTCAAATGTAACAGAAAAGTACATCACCTGTGATTTTGTTCTGTGATTTTGTTTTACCTTTCATGCCGTTTCGTCACTTAATTTACCATCCTGTTGTTAGAATAAAATCACCTAAGAAAAGGCTATGTTGTAGATCAACCATACTAAACCTTTTATTCTCGCGGGTCGCAAACATATGTGTGCAACTTTAGGTGGGCCGCAACAGATTGTACTTATATATATATATATATATATAAGATTTCTGTACAATTAATCCATTGAAACATAAGATATTGACCAAATACTATGAAATCATATATATATATATATATATATATATATATATACATACACATATATTTTTTTAAAAGGGAAACTAAAAGAGTAAGAGTAAGTTAATGAAAATAATATAACAAAAGCTATGTAACAAAATTAATATAATCAGTACTAGCTACATAATAAGTATAAAATTTAATAATATAATAATACAGAATGTCTAAGTTCTAAAAGATAAAAAGAAAAATGCAAATAATCATAAAGCATTTTATCAATGAGAAACTTTTTTTATCTTTTTAAAATGTAAAAGTATATAGCGAAAATTTAATTAATTGTCAATAATGCTTGATTAGTGTTAATACATACACTTCGATAACGCTAATAGGTAACATGTAAACAAACATGTAGGTAACATGTAAAAAAACAAACAAACAAACCAACAAAAACCTTTGACTAAGCAATTGACATTTAAGATGTTTTAGCATATTTTAAATTAATTAAAAATAAAGGGACAGATTTTGTCTTTTCATAAAAATATACAAAACAACTTTAATACATTTTATGTGCATCTCATATTTTTTTTATAAATATGGATTAATGCTTGTGTGTCTCGGGCCGTAGGTTGATTATGGCTTAGATTGTAAAAAAAAGTATTATACAACTTTAAATTAAAGCAATTTAAATATGCAAACTTGTGTTTAAAAATGTACGAGTTTTATAGGCATGTCATATATTATCATTTTAAATTGTGTTACTCAATTCTCATTAACAGTATTTCAGTAGTTAAAAAATAATCCCAATATTATCAAACAATATAGTATATATAATTTGGAAATAAGTAAATAAAAATCTGCATAAAAATTTAAAAAAAAACTTTCACGAATTTCTAAAGTTATTTAATGTGTGACAAAATCTGAAATTAATGCTGAGGCATTATATTAATTAGGAATATATTTATAAAGGTTTCACAATTTTACATATTTTACAATTTCTCACTTTAAAAGTTTTTGAGATATTAAATTTATGAAGATTTTGGATATGATGTGTTATTGAGAACAAATTCAGAACTACAATAATGATTGAAGTATTTATCCAAAGATGACTTAATATTTCTGTACTTTAAAATCACACCTTCTTGTTAGGCTTACTATAAAATATTTTAACATTAAAGTTTGGATATATTTTTTTTTTCATATTCACTCTATGATAATATCTCTTCTTCTGTGATAATAATAAAAAAAGAAAACACGTTCCGTCCTTGATGGATAATCGGGGTAAAGGAGAATTTTCAGCATTACAGATTAACTTCGACGAGATATTTAATTAAATATTTATTCTTCTTCGTCACTCCCTTTCTCCTACATGGGCTGACAATTAAACGGGGGACCTCCTGATTTATTTTTTATTGTTGGTTAGAAGAAGCAGGGGATACTGTTTATTTTTATTACACTTTCCAGTTTGAAAAGAAAAATAAGTTACTTTTGTCTGCTACAAATATACTTTATTTTCATATTTTTGAGCGTTATTTAGCACCTTTTGAAAATGCATTTAATTATTCTAAAAATCAGAGAAACTAAACAAAATTTATGAAAAAATATTTATATTAAAATATTATTACCTTAACAGAGGAATATGTAAGTCAAAAAGCAACTTTTACTCTGCGTTATACAGGGAATCCATAAATTATTGTCGTTGTTTCATTACTTCACAACTTTTGATTAAAAAACACGATGAAAATATTATTACATATTCGTAAATACAACTCAAAAAGTTTTTTTTTAATAACACAAACAAGGTTACATATGCGTAAAGTTGCAACTCAAAGCGCTATTAATCAAGTAACGAGTATAAAAAAATAATAATTAATATTAAAATTTTATCAAATTTATCAAAACGTTATTACTGAATTACGAGGACAAAGTCAGACAGTTTCCACATGATAGTTTACACTAACCCTTTTTGATAAATATGATAAAAAATTATTTTTAATTATTTTTCGATTATAATCGTTATTAGATTTATAACATTTTGAGTTGCAATATTACGCATATGTAACTTTTCGTGTATTAAAAAAAGTTTTTGTGTTGTACTTTACGATTATGTAATAGTATTTTTCGCCATGTTCTTAAATCAAAAGTTATGAGGTAAGGAAATCCGGACAATAATTTATGGACACTCTGTACATTTACTTTTGCATTAAAACTATTATAATATCAACGTATTTTAATTAAAATAAATAAGATTTTTGCCTGCGTTTATCGTTCTGTATCGATAAGTATTTAAGTACATTTTTTTATTATATTATAATGTAAATTTTGCAAGTTCGAATATTTATATATTTTTATAATATACAAGGTGGAACCATAAATAGCTCAGCAAGTTTTTGTTTTTATAATAACTATTGAACTAAATGCTTTTATATTTAAATATTTCTGTTAAAATGAAATTTAAAATGTTCAAATCGTTTCAAATATGATTACCATTTATATGTAGGCCCATTTGAAATCTGGAGGGAAATAAACAAATTAGTTTAAATGTTTTCTTGAACATTTATTTTAATAATTTAAGTGACAGGCGTGACTGAAACATTGATGGTTTTGATTCCATCTTGTTTTTTACTTTGTGAGTTTTTCGTTAAAAGCATGCATAATGTTCCTGCATTTTCAAAATAAGCAACTGCTACACTCCCAGTGATCTTGAATTTGACTGACTATCAGATAAATTATTGCATTTCTGTATGACACCGCGTGCTTTCCAAATGTTTTCTCGTAAATTTTACGCAATTTGGATCTTGAATGACAATTTAAATTATATTTCATAGCAAAAATGACTCGTTGTCCAACAAATGTCGTGATGGAGACATTTTTATTAGTTTTGGTCAATATATATATATAAACGAATAAATATAAATAAATTAAAAATGGAATAAAAGGTATTTGTTGCATGTAGATATAATTTTTAAATTAAGTATTAAAATTATTAAATTATTAAATTATTAAAGTATTAAAATTATTAAATTATTAAATTATTAAATTATTAAATTATTAAAATTATTAAATTATATTAAGTATTAAAATTTTTAAATTATTTTTTTAATTAATTAATTATTTATTTTATTATTTTATTTTATTATTTTTTTATTTAATTTAATTTTTAACTTTTTAATTTTTAATTTCTTAATTAATTTTTTAAATAACTTTTTAATTAATTATCTTTAAAACAATGCAAACAAATTTTTGTACTCGATATTTATATTGTCTAACAGCAGTGCAGATCATCTGCATTTTAAAATATACATTAGAAAAAATAAATTATGAACCCCAATGTTACAAGTTCACCTGACATATCTTATCATTGTTCAGCATATAAAATTACTTACTCTCGCAGCTGGATTTCACAGAAATCATTGTTTTGGGTGGAAGAAAGCACTATAAGAATTTTTCGCTGATTTTTTTTTAAAAATATTACATAGACTATATAACCTACGCATGGCTCTAGATAAAAATTTGTTATATAATAGTAAATGATTTATTCCAATTGAAAGTTACAATTTTTATTTGATCTTGGTTTTGAAGTGTGTACAGAGGACACCACTTTGCTATTGCCTCAAGACATCCACATCATATCATTTGGCCCTGACCATGTTTAAACCCAGTTTTTTTCCAATAGTTTTTGCAATGCTGTTGAAATATATATGTAATGAGAAATATATATACTAGGGAAAAATATAATATAGTATATAGTGTGATGTAATATAGTGTAGTAGTATAGTGTATAGGGTGATGACTTCATACGAAACATTTTATGCGAAACACAAACACGTATGGGTTATGTATTTCAAAATTAATTAAGAGAAAGTCATAAGGATAAAGTAAAGTGCTTTTCCATGTGAAATATTAATTGGGTTGGGTTGATTATTGACGGCCAATTATCTACACTTCGTACCCTTCGTGGGGGTCTTTCTAAGGGAACCTAACCCGTATTTACGCATGGATAAATCCACGGCTCGAAGAAAACCACGAAAACTCCGAAAGATTAGGCCGACGGGCGCGATTGGGATCGAACCCAGCACCTCCCGTCTACCAGCTTCGAGAGCAGAACCTCTCAGCCACTGGGAAATACTAATTGGACGACTGCAGGCAAAAAGTTACCAACCACGTTTGGGAGAAAGTTAAATAAAACGCTCTTAAGATTTTAAGCTGCTGTTGCTCATTATTATTGCTAGAAAATTGCGTAAACAGGTTTGCGCTTTGTGTTTTTCCATATGTTTGTAAATTGTAACTTAATAAAATATAGACATTAAATTATAAATACGAATTCTGATAGGTTTATGTGTATCATCATCTAATTGTGAATCGATTGTTTTGCATTGTAAAGATGTCTTAAATGATTTAAAAATGCATTTTTTAGCATAACTAATAATTTACCTTGCTTCTGTAAGGGTATTATAGGGGTTAATTACTTTAAATACTATAAAAATGTTTAGATATAAAAAAATAATATATTTTACCATTATTAAAAATAAATTAATATGAATGTTTATATTCGAAACAATAACTGACGAAGAAAAAAAATGTTGATGATATGAATGTTGATGAATGATAAATGTTGTACAAGACCTTTTCTTGACTCAAGCTGTACTTAATAATAATAATAATAATAATAATAATAATAATAATAAACAAAACAAAAAAAACAGTTGTCGGTCACGTAATTTTAGCAGTCGGCTATACTTATACCAGAAATACATACATACATAAATAACTAATAATGAAAAAATACCTACAATTCTTTGCTAATGATTGATGACATATGAAAGATGGCTGCACATCTGTGAAATGCTAATATTTCATTTTGAATAAAAAATAAACTTCAAGCATTTTATCTAATTGGGGGGGGGGGGGATCAAATAAAGGAGTGCTTACCCTAAATCCAATGAAAGTATGTGTTATTATCTCTATTGTTATTTGAATGACAAATCTGCTAATAAAATGCAACTGTATTATATTCTTTCAGTTTAAATAGTTTTTTTTCCGTTTGTGAAAGTGAAAACATATTGGTTAGGACACTTACAAAATCACACTCATTATCAAACAAAAAATTTTTTGGTATTTTTTTTCTTAGACGAAAATGTACGATAAGCGAGTCAGCTAGCTTGGTTAATCTAAAATAAGTGATATCAAATAAAGCATATATTTTGGCTTAGTAGTTTATCAGTGAAGAATAATTATACTTCATTATTACATTCATGTCTGAATCTAAAATAGAGTCATGCAGTTTAAGAAAGAAAATTAACGTAGGAGCAGAATGTTTTTAAATGTTTTTTTTTTTTTTTTTTTTTTTTTTAATGTATGAAATCAAATCTAATACTCTTTAATAAAAATATTGCGTGACTTCGAGAATTTTTAAACTTTCTTTTGAAGCGTTAGGTGTATTACTATAGAAAATACTAAAAGTATCTCGATTTTTAAGTATATTTGTTTAAATTATATTGTTTAAAGAAATAAATATAAACAAACTAAATATAGGAAATGTTGAAATATTTCAACTTTTTTGGAAACGATTGTAAAATTAAATTTTTTTTTCAAGTCCATATATTCTTAAAGTTGTTAAATACATCCACGTGTTCGTTCGCATTTTTCTTTTCTTTTTTTCTTTTTTCAAACGTTAAATATCGTTATTCGTCCGCATTGAACATACAATCATTTTTCAGCATATACTGAGGTAATATTATTTATGTTTTTATTACTTCATTAAATAACAAAAGACATAAGAGGCATCAAACTATTGTTTTAAATACATGTTAGTACTAAGACTATAATAAAAAAATTTTAATTTTATGTGAAACAAAAGTAATAGTTATGACCGGAAAATCTAGGCTTTTATCCCACCGTGCAAAGTGTAGATTTATCGCTGTTCTTCACCATCAAGAAAAGTATCAAAGATTTTTGCAGACTACAACATTAGAACTTGCTCTGTTTTGCTAGATGAAATAATATATAAAATCTTGTTGTCGAATCTAGCTCTACCTATCGTTTGTTTTAAGAGTTTAATAAAATGTTTTCATAGAAAATATAAAAAGTTACGAATTACTTCTACTGAAATTTAAAAAAAAAAGTTATATTGCTACAATTCGATTAAATTAAATGATTACAATTAAGTAATATAAAATACAAGCATTTTTTCTACTTGCAGTTAAAACAGAGCCGTCAAAGAAAAACTGGTTACATATTTCCTATTTTTATAATGCTGTTAAAAGAATTTTTCTTGTACTTTCATAATAATATTGTAATAGAATTGCCACTTAAATGAATTCGGTAATGTCAGAAAACAATAAATAAAAAAAAGACAGCTTGGGGATTATTCCCGATAAACTGAAGTTTCTTTACCTTCAGATGAAAATTCTTTTCCACATTTCTCTTTACACAGTCGTCTTCAAAATTTCGCTTAATGCAAATCAAAACATCCAAACACAGAACAATTAAAATAAAAAGAGCAGAACAAAGTTTCTTAACCTTGTAAGGTGGGGAACTTATAAAGCAAACATGTTCTGGAAAAAAGACTACATTCTCTTTCTCAGGTAAATGGAGTAACATGACGCCATATTTCTAACTGATTGGTATGCTTTTATTTTTTGAACCGTATGTGCGAAATGGATTCTTTTGTGCAATGTTTCTTCTTCAAGTCTGTGAAGGTCATATTATCTGAGAAATAGTTTGAACATTTGAAACAGGGCTATGATTCCAAAAACTGTTATTTAATTGGTTCTAATTTTGCAACAGAAGTAAATATGTAATTTTTTCTGAGTGTCTAATCTTTTAATAACGTTTATATCAAATTATTTAAAAATGTAGGGGAAGAATATTAAAGAAGAATTTTTTTCATTGGAAAATGTTGGTATTTTATTAAATATAAGCATATTAAAATATGTATACGTAACTCATAAATGAGCCTATTTAGCTGCAGGGGATTATAGTATATAAATAACATAAATAGATAATACAAATTTGTAATTTGAATGCTGGAGATTTTAATGGGAAAAAAGAGTAATTCATTTCAGAAAATCTATAGCAACTTAAGGGTTAATTTTAAATAAACCCAAAAATATTTTTCTTTTATATATTTTGAGCCCTTGAAGTGTCTAAAATATGTCCTCAAAACCGTATATCTTTCCATCCATTATTTAAGTGATGACAACCAGTTCAACAAACCAGTGTCTCGTTTGGCAAAAGGGCTGATCAAAACTTTTATCATGGTTTTCTTGAAAGAAGTCTTTTTGATTCGGCGTATCTTCTCACATTTAAATCTTTCAAACTTTCGACAGTTTGTTTTCTGCCATATTTTTTAGTTGGAGAACAAATCTTCAAAATCTTAACATTTTTAATAATTTCGGTCTTTCAAACAGTTTGGAAAACTAAATATTAGTACCAAAATTTCACTTCAAACTTTAAACAACCACCACTTTATGAAATTTTTACTTATGTTCGGAATTTGAGGTTCGGAATCTAATTAATTTAATATATTTTAAGAATCTTCGTGTGAACGTTTAGTTTGAGACAATAATTTACACCAATTTACTGTGTACGTCTTGCACAATGAACTTTAGAGGAGTTTAGATCGATTAAAATATCACATTTTTATATAACAATATTCGCACATTTAGACAAAATTCAAATAAATTCAATGCCAAAAACCATTTTCTTCAATGTGTATTATTAAAACAAAATCCCGAATATGCCCTAAAAATCAAACCGTATCAGGAAAAACTCCGCTTAAATATAATACATTTAGGATTAGGCGTGACAGAAGTTTGTATTCCTAAGATCTGAAAGAGAGGGTTATGCAGCGAATTATATACAAACAGGTGGTTATGCAGAGAATTATTCACAAACTGATGCAAGGAGAAAAAAAAAATACTCAACTGAAGGTGCTCTGAATGTATAGATGGCATTTGGGTGTCAATTAAATATTTAGATGGAATCAAACTTTCAATGTTCACATTTTTCAATATCTTCAATATTTCGATTCACATGAAAAACCAGGAAACACCAAGTAGCTTTAAATTTAAGTGACTGATAAATGAGATATTAAAAATTTTAAATGGAAAATTTTAGACAGATCCTAAAGAGAAATTCGATTTTTTTTATATATATACTATAGTGGAGTGTAGAACAAAAAATATGGATAATTTAATATTTTTATTTTAAATGCCATGTTTTTAAATCTGAAAATTTCTATGCGTATTAGAATGAAAATAGGTTGAAAAGAATTATGGAAAAATTATTATAGTAAATTAAAAACTGTCTTGCTCATATGTATATAGAGAAACTCTCCTTTTTGTTTCTATAAAACACGATAAACATTCTTTATCCTGGGTTAAGATTTCAAATTAAGAAAAATTTGTAAAACTACCTACTGTATGATAATTAATAAAATATTAATATGGTAAATAAGAGTTTCACGCAAGCTTTAAATTACGAAATATTTTTCTTTACGTAATGTAAGAACATTAATCCGGGGAAACATTTTTTACGGATAGTTATATTATAGATAGAAATATTGTTAGAAATATAGAATACTGTTATATAAACTGTTAAATAAATCGGCCAAGTAAGAGTTTAACTCGTGCTCAAAGGGTTCCGTACATTAAATTTATTAATTACTATTTATTAATTAATAAACTCCTACTACCACTAATGTTTTCATAATTTTAGTTTCAGTAGATTCGGAAATAGGAGGGGGGGGGGGGGTATATATTTTTCCAGTATACTTTCGACGATATCTCTGAAAATATAATACCTAAAATTATAAAAAATATATTTTTGAGTTCGATGTTACGAAATCTTTAGAACGATATTCTATAAGATATATAAAAAGAATTTTTTTTTCAAGTAACTTCATTAATATCTCGGCTAACTACCGACAAAATTTTTTGAAAATCATTATCAAATATCCTTGCGATGATTCTGCGTTGATAGATACCTCGAGCGCCCGTCAACTCTCCCGCTGACCGCCTGAAAAGTAAAGTTTGTGTGTAACGGAAAAATGTGTTTTCCTCAAAAACTATGGTACCTAAGAAAACCGCTATATTTTTCTTGCAAGCTTTACTACCCTTACTACTCCTACGACCCCTAATTTTTGAATGCATAATTTTAGTTTCACTAGATTCGAAATAGAGGGGGGGGGGACATATTTTCCCAGTATACTTTCGACGATATCTCTGAAAATATAATAACTAAAATTAAAACAAATATATTTTTGAGTTGGATGTTACGAAATCTTTCGAACGATACCCTACAAGATATATAAAAAAGATTTTTTTGAAGTAATTTAATTAATATCTCGTCTAATTACCGACATTTTTTTTCTAAAATCATTATTAAATATCCTTGATCCTTGGATGATTCTGCATTGATAGATACCTCGAGCGCCAGTCAACTATCATGCTGACCGCCTGAAAAGTAAAGTTTGTGTGTTACAGAAAAATGCGTTTTTCTCAAAATCTATGTTACGTAGGAAAATCGCTATAGGTTTCCTGCATGGTTTAAATAAACTCCTACTACACCTAATTTTCTTATAATTTTAGTTTCACTAGATTCGGAAATAGAGAGGGGGGGGGGGATATTTTTGCAGGGCATTTTCGACGATATCTCTGAAAATATAATACCGAAAATTAAAACAAATATATTTTTGAGTTCATTACTGCGAGATCTTTCACACGATACCCTACACGATATACAAAAAGAAAACTTTTTTTCAAGTAACTTAATTAGACTCGTAATTTTTTCCAAAACATTTGTGAATGGCTGATAATCTGAAAATATATGGCTAAAAAGGCTTTATAACTTTCCTAAGTTTGACCTTTCCACATCCCATAGTTTACGAGAAAAAAAGGCTCTGACAGACGGACAGACAGACACAGGAGTGATCTTATAATGTTTCCGTTTTTACTTTTTAAGAACGGAACCCCAAAACAATAATAATAATTGGTATTGGTGGATCAACAATGTCTAAATAAGCAACAAAACTTTTATCATGAAAGTTCTGCATTTATTTCTTTACCTTTATATTCAATATTTAAAAAAAAACAGAAATATGTTAATTTTTCAAGTTAGTTTTGCTCAATCTCCAAGATACTTCTCGGAATAAAGAAAAAAAAATTTCTAAACATATGAGAAAACATGACCAAAGTCTTTTATAAAATGCAGCCATGAAATTTAATTTTTATAGTAAATTAAACATGTCATATTTAGCAAAAGAATACGAGTTGAAGTTTTTTGACAAAAGAATAAATATTGCTATTTAATTTATTCCACAAAAAATCAAAGTAGAAATAGAAGAATATGGTTTATTTGCTTTATTTTATTTCTAAAATTAAAACTATTACTTCAGTGAAAAGTGCGGATGTGATATCTAGATATATATTACCTGAACGTATATTTGTAAAATGATGTGGGATACAGAAATCTCGAGAAAAAGATATCACATTTGTACTTTTTCGGTTTTAAAATATTCTGGAGTTTTTAGAAAAAAAGTTACAAAACGCTTGTAAATACGATAATTATATCAAAACATATACAGTAGATTCCCGTTACAACGAATTTCATTACAACAAAAATCCCGTTACTGCGAAATTTGACAAGTCCCCTTTTCAAATGGCACTAATCCCAATGTATTAAAAATTCCAATTTAACGAAATACATTTTATAGACATTTCGAAACAATGAAAAGCATCATCGAAATTTTACATTTGGATGAGTCTTCTGAGCTAAACACAATGTGGAAGGCTGTCAAAAAATTAACATCAGTCCCTGATCAGGCGGATTTGGAGGATTTCTTATGACACCATTCAAATATGATCTGAAGTGACAGATAAAGATATCATTTTGTCCATTAAAAATACGCTAGTTCGACTAAGTGACGAAAGCACTGATGACAATGTTGATGTTGCCAACGAATTAAAAGTTACCGCTTCGGAAGTCCTCTCATGTATACAGAAAATGCGTATCTTATCAAAAAATGTTCCAGAGGAGGCATTTTCTCACATTCATTCGTTACACATGTTTTCGTTATTGTCAAGTACAGATTGCCTGGTACAAACAAAAATCACAGATTTTCTACAATAATGTACTAGTAAATAAAGATTAGTCCTCAATTTTGCTTTTTTAATATTGAATTTTATTTCATTAACTTTTCCTATGTTAATTTAACTAGTCTTCCGATAAAATCCTCTATAATAGGTAAATCTATCATATATTAAATTTACGTGTATGTAATTCATTATATAAATTAGGAGTAATTCCGTTACAGCGAAATATTTTAGCGGTTCCGTGGAATTCGTTGTAACGGGAATCTACTGTAATACATTTTACAGTGGGAATATTTGCACACCAGCGAACCAATTATCACCAATAAATTTAAATAGAATTCTTATAGCCTTATTTAATGTCCGAATTTCTGAGATTTAATAAGGACAAAAATACTATAAAAATTTAATGGTGATAATCGGCCCACTGATGCGCAGCTGTTCCATCACTGATTTTTACGTTGTACTGTCTGTGGTTACCAAGTTCTTTTAAAAGATTTAACCCATTTATCTCAGGGTATACTTTTTCGATTATTAAGATTTTAAGATTCGCCATATTTAGTATGATATAACTAAATTTATGTGAACGATAAAGCTATGAAAATGTGAACAATGTTTTTCAGTTTTAAAATCTTAAAATTGTCTTCGGAATTTTGAAAATATGGTTCTCGCATTAAAAGTACTGTTTAAATAAGCCTTTCTTCCTTTTTAAAAATAGTTAATTTTTTTAAACAAATATATTTAAAATTTCGATTACAAATTAATACGTATTATTTTTTGTATTCAAAATTGGAAAAAGAAATATGCAAAAAGTGTTATTCTTTCAGAAGATATTTCGAATATTAAAAATTGCTAAAATTTAAAATTAAATAGTTTTAAAAATTCAATTAAAATTTTTCTTAAAGAAAATATTTTTAAAATGTAAAAAGAAATGAATATATAAATACTCATTTGAAGAAAAAAATAATAAAGAATATTTTATAAATAAAATATATAATTTTGTGTTCCATCTTAAGTGTACACGGAAAATAATACAGTGTACGATTATAAAATAAATTCACTGTAATCTTCATATACTTATGCAGGGAATTATTTCATCTAGGAATTGCTACTCTGTTTATTATTATTATTATTATTATTTTGGTAAATCACAGTGATACATTTTATCTGTTACTTTGCCTCTTAATGGGAAGGCAGTTTAAGAAATATACCCAAGTGGTGATTTCAGTATAAATGATTTGAATTATCTTTTTAAAAGATTTTATTGTACTTAAAGTAAAGACAAAATTATATTTATTATACAAACTGCGGAGGGGGGGGGGGGATCGAACCGTAGATTTTGTTTTGTTTTATAAAAGTTTGTAAGATATCGGTCTACATTTGCATCATAATAATTTACTATATAAGTTAGCAATATTACTTTTCTCTCTTCACAATAAATGTACTTGTCTAAATCTGAATGCATGTAAAGTGTATGCGACGTGATATATCTCGGTCGTGATATATCTTGGCATTTTTATCGTTAACTTTTAAGTGTCGAAACGATCAAAAACATTACAAATTTCAAATTATAAAAACTCACATAATATGCAATTGAGATTTTTTTTAAAACTTCCTGCGTAAAGTATATTATAGTACAGAAAAATAAATGTTGCATGTTCAAAAATAAAATTTTAATTTAATTTAAAAAAAACATATCAATAATACGTGAATGAAAATCATAAAGTGCTGCGCGCATGATAAAATTAGAAATTATGCATATAAAAAACCATTTTTGACTAAAATAGAATTATTACATACTCATCTCTAATTTAAAAATGAAAATATACACAAAAAGTATTGTTTAAAATTTAATTTTAACACAAAATTAAAACAAAATTCAAAATTTCAAAAACAATTTCATATTTTTCAAGTTAAAAAAAAAAAAAAATGTTAATTTTTTGGTTTTAGCATGATGTGGCTAATTATATAGGCCACATTTTTCATGTATGGGAAAGTAGGGTAAAATCAGATTCCTCATTATTAAATATATATATATATATTTCTAATGTTAGAACATTAAATTCAGTTTAGTATACATAATTAAAAACATGAAAACATTTAAAATGAAATAACCTTGACTTATTATTAATGTCAAATTTTTCAACGGAATAAAATTTTGAGAAAATGCTCTGCATTTATCTTTGTATTATAATATCATTATAAATATTAGAGGATCCAACCAGGCTTTCCGGGCTACAGAACATAGGTGGGAACCATTTTTTAGTATTGAAAACTTTAATATATTTTATTAACTATATTTTATAAAATTTATTAAACATATATATTTTTTTCTAATGTTGGAACATTAAATTCAGTTTAGTATACATAATAATTAAAAACATGAAAACATTTAAAATGAAATAACCTTGGCTTATTATTAATAAGTCAAATTTTTCAACGGAATTTAATGAAATTTTGAGAAAATGTTCTGCATTTATCTTTGTATTATAATATCATTATAAATATTAGGGGATCCAACCGGGCTTTCCGGGTTACAGAACATAGGTGGGAACCATTTTTCTAGTATTGAAAACTCTAATATATATATTTTTTATATTCAACATATTTCTTTTTTCAGATTGTCCATTATCAACAACAAAAAGGATTTTTATATGAAAAATATGAATAATATATTCAAATAAAGTTTTGAAATTTATTAAAAGCGATACTTTAGTATAAGCGCATGCCAGGAGTTAATAGCCGAAGAAATTCTCAAAGATCGCTACTTACAGCAGCCTTTTTTATAATGAAAATTTCAGTGGTTTAGGCGCGTAGTATTATTTTATTATTTTATTTATTTATTGATGAAATTTAAATTTCACTATGTAAAATAAGCCGGAAACAAATGCTGAATGATTTATAGTGTTTTAAGTGCAAACATGTTAATTTTTATTTACTGATCTTCACAGGATAGAGATGCATTTAAAAAAAAATCATGCTTGAAAATTATTTTAAAACCATAAAAAATCAGTAAATTGAGAAACAGTTTTCAAACAAATTGCATTTGAAAAAACCTTTTTTTTTTTCTATACGACGGTGTAAAAATTGAAATTGTGCGATATTTAGAAGTTGAAAAAAATTGAGGTAAAGCGAAATTAATTGGTCAGGTGTTGCCCTCATCAATATGACGTCAGCCTTACTCACGGATATATATATATATATATATATATATATATATATATATATATATTGTTATAATATGGATATAATTTATTTATCACATTTGTATGAATTGTATATCTGGAAAAGGCAAAAATCGCTCTTACCCCGTCGGTGGGGGAGGGGTGTGCATCTTATATAATGTCCATGGTGGGCAATTTATGGGGGATGACTTATTTACTGATGGGAGATAACTAAAGCTTATATAAAAATCCATTTAGTTAATAATTTGGAATTATTCTGAATTTGAAAAGACGAGGGGTATGGGTCACTTTAAAATGCATAAAAAATTCATAAGCTAAAGTTGATTATTTTCACGAGGTTAATAGTTAAAATAAATTACTAAATAAAAAATAACGGGAAAAGTGTCTCTCCTCCCCAGTTTATTTTAAAAAATCTTTCAAAGAAAAATAAAGAAAAAAAAAGTTTTAAGGATACGAAACAAACTATGTTAGAATAGAAAATTTTCACTCTTTCCAATGACGTGGTAATAGTTTTAAAACACATGAAATCAAATAATGCAAATTCTCGGAAATATCTACAAAAATATTAAATGAAAAAATTTCCAACCAAATTAAAAAAAATTCGCTCTGTTATAAATGTATAAAAAGTGGCAACAATAGAATTGCAATAAAATAAACAAACAAATCAATTAATTAATATAATTAATAATGATAATAAAAACTTTGCAATAAAAGGAATATTTTTCGCCAGTACTATGGAAATATAACGCGAAAAATTTTCAGCTTACGGATGTTTCTGATGTACTTCCAAATTCAAATGGCACTAGTAAAAAATAGTAATTAATCTATAAATGTTTTTGCATTATTGATTTTTTTAAAGAAAAATTATTATCTTGAGAATTTTAAAATATTCTGATACAATATTTTGATTTTTTAAAAATAGTTTTATAATAGTTTTGCAAATTCAATAATTTCAAAATGCAAATTCTAAGTCTGCAGAAAATAGCGCAGTTTCGAAAAAAAAAACATCCTTAGAATTCGGAAATCATTTTGAGAATTTGAAGGATTTGAAAAAAAAAAAAAAAAAAAAAAAAAAAAAAAAAAAAAGAGCATTGTGAGAATAAAAATTATTTTTTCTTTTTAATGGTCTAGATTTCTGTTTCCAAAAGTTTAGTATACAAGGTGTCAGAAAATAAAAAGAGAAAATAGGTAAAACTGCCACAAAATATTGAGTAAAATTTTCCATATCGAATTTTGAAAAACTGAGTTTAAAGTTATCTCCCTACCAAATTTGGTAGCTCTGCGTGCGGCCGTTTGTATGGAATCCAGCTGACATACATAAATACATCCTCTTTTATTATACATGTATGTATATCTTTAAAATCATGTGTGAATTAAAGATTAAAATTATTTGACGCCTTTTTAATTTTACAACTATAATCACAAAAATGATATCCTGATTTAAGTATTTTACAGAATGTGGCATTGACGCTATAGAAAACTGTTTAAGAAAGTTCCTTATTAAAAAAGTTCTTGCCTAATTTTTGTCAATATCTTTTTTGTTTTATACAGGTAGAGATCAATAATACTTAACATAATACTTCTAAATTTCGCCAAAATCTATAAAGGATTCACCTTGAAATTGATTTCAGAAAAGTTTCTGAATCAATTATTATATATACATTTGACGCTGAAGAAGAGATAGAAAAAAAATCTACATTGTTGTTCAGCTATAGCGGAACTATCGCCTTGAAGGGGGTTCTAAATTCCCGAGTCAGTGCTAATAGTGGTTCAGGGGCACCCGTGTTTAATTTATCGATAGATGAAAATCATTATCACAATTTTTCTCAAATTTTTATTTTGGGTCTTTAGAATATTAACTTTGTGGATACAATTTGAACTTGGCAGCCTTTCAATTTTGTAAGAAAATTCCAATCATTGATTTATTTCTCATAAAAATTGCTCTGAAGTTTTAAAAGTGAAAGAATAGCTCGCCGATGCCTCTTGATAATGATGCGTAAAAAATAAACTTAATGTGGTAAAAAACCGATATACTGTCCACGCCTTACGGGATAAACACTTTTTTAATCAAGTTCTCAGCCTTTCTGCGCATGTCTATAGCCTTTAATTGCTTCTTTAGTGTCATCGTTTTTAAAAGTTTTCTAGCGACGCCATCATGTGCAAAATCTTGTAACTTAAAGCATATTAATGAAGTTTAAAAAGTTTTCAATTAATAAAATACTGATTAAGGGGTATTTTCTACGCATTTATCGTGTACATTTATTTTTAAAGATAATAACTGTTAAATTTATGTAAATGTGAAATGAAGCATTTGTAAAATCAGTTCTTTATTAAGGCCGTTGGTCAGTGAAATCTGAAATTCCCCTTACTAATGTTAAACCCTTGGGCATGGAATGCATTTGTATTTTTAAAATATCTCATCAGGAAATTAACATTTTAAACTATTTTTTCTGTGTATTCATCTTAAAGGATGTCTCTTTCTTTTTAGTTAATTTTTTTTTCTAAAATATATACTTAATTTTATTTTATGTGTTAAAATCTTAGCGAAGTTGATGAGTTATGAGCAGGGCTGTAGGCTAGAAGTGAATAATAAAGGGGGCTCAGAAAATGTAGGAGAGGCTCATATATTTTCTCTCTCTCTGATGCATGCACAAAAACACACAGATTTATATGATCAAGGTGCTATGTAAAAAGATAAATTAGTGCATATTCATATTATAGGCACTATGTTTTTTATTAAACTTTTTATAATAACTTCATTTTATACTAAGAAAAGAAAAGGCCCCAGAATAAAAATTTCCAGTGTATAACTAGTGTATAATCATACTGGTGAAATAATAAGTGATGATGTCAACAAGTAAATAAAAAGCTTGCAGTTCATCTATTTCATAAAGAGTTGCAACCTTTAATTTTTTTCTAAATATTCCCTGCCCTTAAGGATTCCCAAAGTTGTATTTTTATAATGAAAAAACAAAAATCATTAACAAAATCAAGGATGTATTTTACATTTTAAAATTATTGTTTTTACAACACTTATTTAAACTAATTTAAAACACTTATTTGTAATTTTTATGCACATACTACAGTTTAGTATTTGTAAAAACTGTAAAAGGGCCCCAAAACTAAGTTAGATTTTTGAACAGAGTTTCATTTGGTGACCTTGGAATATTTCCCAAGGGAGGGGGGGGGGGTCAAAAAATTTTGGCACCCCTCTAGCTACGGCCCTGGTTATGAGTTAGATCAAATGAAATTAAATATATATTTTAGAAATATATAGACAATTTTAAAAAAGGAGACATCTTTTTTAAAAAGTGCACTAAAAAGAAGTTAAAAATGTTAATTTCCTGAGATATTTTAAAAATACGAATGTAGACTCCCATAGGTTTAACATTAGCCAGGGGAATTTGGAATCTCATTGACCAACACTCTCAATCCTAACTTTCGAGCTACGAATTAAGTTATCTAAACTGGAAAAGAAAATTGCGTATATATTTTTTTGTTTCTTATAGCATCTACACCAATAGATGATGAAATCTACACATCGGAACTGTCTATTTTTTTTTTTAAAATTCATATTTTCAATTATTTCTCGTTTTTAAGAAAAATAAAGAATAAGTGGTATCACTTGAAAATCATTAATAGGAGTTAGTCAAATCTTGAGTAATATTATAGTTATCCAATTTGTATTCCTGTCTTTTTAATTCTTACATAATCTAATAGTTACTAGCCAATAAAAAACTTTAAAATGGCCAATTACTGTTTAAGCAGCATAGGGAAATTAAATTTACTTTTTCAAAACCTGACCTATACTTTATTTTTTAGACATTCAAAAACCGTTTTTAACACTTTCCAACATAGTTGAAAAGTGTTTACGAATTCGGTTTGACTGTCTCTCTGTCTGTCCGTGCTCTAATTCACGTAAAAATACTCGAATCGTCAAGCAATTTATATATGTTTTTGATGTTCACTATGGCATGTTTGGTATTGAAAATGAAGAGTGTCGCACTTACAGTTAATTTACAAGGACACTCAAAAGAATTCCGTTACATTATCGTCTATGGGGGAAAATCATATGCGGATTATTTTAATGATGTTATACTATTTCAAACATATTTAAATTGATATATACCACTGAGGTGCAATAGAATAGGCTTACTATAGAATACTGTGTGTATAGCATTCATCGTTTATTTATAATGACACACAAAAGAATTCGGTTAAAGTAATTGTTAACAATAATTACTGGAAATGCTTTCTCAGTTGCGGTACGCGTTTTTGAATTGATCTAATTTTTCGCCTATTTTTTGGTGTGTATATATTCTATACATCATATACAGGGCAGCACCAAAAATATCTAATTTTCGTTTATTGACGGAAATTCCAGAAGGGGGATTTTAAACTGTGCTATACGTTTCCTAACTGAACTAAATTTTAGCATTCTATATATACAAATTTATTTATTGTATACAGGTCTCCACAAAAGAATTCAGTTATTTTTCCGAATATTATTGGTAATTTCTGAAATTGGGTTTTTAAAATATTTTTTAGACTTAGACATCATCTTTCAGCTTATTAAAAGGTAATTATTTGCTGAAGTATATTGAAAGTGTTACATAATCTATGCTTGATGCATTATTTTTCGTTCTTGTTTAATTTCATTTGGAAATAGAAACATTTTTTTGTACTTTAATTTTAAATTATGAACTTTAACCCTATATTTCAC
This sequence comes from Maratus michaelseni, assembly GCA_963931845.1. Lineage (NCBI taxonomy): Eukaryota > Metazoa > Arthropoda > Arachnida > Araneae > Salticidae > Maratus > Maratus michaelseni. The sequence continues at coordinate 98,772,897 of OZ007586.1, forward strand.
GAATCAATGAATAATGACATTGACTATTTTAGAAAGAAGTCTTATATGTATGCATACAAATACCAAAATACACATATATACAGTGCCGCAGTAACACTATTTGTCACCTTGTACTTCTTCTACATTGTTTAAAAATTGCAGCAAACTGTCAAGTTATTCGACCATTTTTAGAGAAAACGGTTATATGACCGTAATTTAACTCTATTCTGACCATATAATATAGGCAGTAACATGGTCAGAATGGAGTTTAATTACGGTTATAGAACCGTATTCTATAGAAACGGTTGAAAGACTGGACAGTTTTTAACAGTGTTGGTAAAAAGTTAATTAGTTATCATTTAGTGTCCTGTTGTCTTAAATAATAATAAAAAATGTTGCTGCTATCAATTTTTCCAGTTCAATAATTTTTAATTTAATGGAAGAAATATAAAGATGAATTTTAATTAAAAAATATAATAATAGAACATTAATATAATTAAATTCGTTAAAAAATGATCCTTCATATTTTTTTTAACTTAATAATAAAAATAATAAAAGATTTTAGTTTATGATTAACGGGAAAACCATTTGACTCCAATAGTAAATGCTAGGGTAAAATCTAAACAGAGAAAGGGATGATTGCAAGTTTATCCAAGCAAGTCTTTTATTCTGTCTTTGAAAAAAAAAAAAAAAAAAAAAACATTGTGGGATTTTCAAATGAAACAGTTTTCTTTTTCAATATTTTCACTATATTCAAAATATATTTCTATATTTCAAACTTTTCAATGTGCTTTTCACGTAAATGTAACGAGTGATTTTTTTTTAAAACTTAGTTTTAAGTTGTTTTTATACTCATCGCACTGGATGGTATTCTATCTAGTTCATTATATATTTCTAGAAAATGTCTTGTATCTACGAGTGATTTATACATTTATTTTTAAGTTGTTTTTATACTCATCGCACTGGATGATATTCTGGCTAGTTCATTATATATTTCTAAAAATAGTTTTGTATATTTATTTTTACTATTTTTCAAATGACTTTCTAAAGCCCCACAGTGCATTTGAATAGTTTGTAAATGGATATTTTTTATTATCTCGTAGGTTATCTAAAAATTTTAAAGTAATTATTATGGACTTTTAATTGTTTTTTTTTCTTTCGCGTATTGTATTAAAATCTGTATTTAAGGCTTATTTTAAATTAAAATACTTTCTTTTAAATTTCGGAGAACTTCATTCTATATTTCATTTAAAATTAAATACACCGCATTTTATATATTTCTGAATCAAAGGTTTATGAAATTATAATGACATTATATTATGATAATTTTACTTGCATACTCAGGACCAGTACTAGCTATGTTTCCGAAAGTAAAAATAATTAATTTCGATCTCTACCTGATGATATAATAATAATAATAATAATAATAATAATAATAATAATAATAATAATATGTTAATATGTATAAAAAACACAATTTATAAATTAAACTCATGGTTATATTTTCTTATTATGCATGGAGTTTTTTAACGATATATGCATTAAGGAATGTATTACACACATATTTCAAATATATAGAATTTCTTAAAGAAATCAAATTACACATGAAACATAGAAAGAATTCCACATTTGTATTAAATTTTGTTTAATGCAACAAAACCAGAACAAAATAAATATTTTACAATTTTATTCTCCTTACCTTTTAATTCTTCCGCAAAATATTTAATTTTTTTTTTTAAACTCATTATTAAAATGGTAAATATCTTGGACTCAATAATCATTCTCAATAAGGGATCTTTTAAGAATTATTTTACACTTGAATAAATTCAGGTGCGAAACATCTGAAAGAAGTATGCGGAAGAATTATAGCAAAACTAAAAAAAAAAGAGAAGGCAAAAATATATAATAATACAGAAGGTCGTTCGCACTTTATGGAAACGATTTTCACATTTAATTTCTGAACATATATGCCATATTCATTGTGAGACTTTTACGCTACTGTATAGTCCTTACTCTTGATTATAAGTCTGCATCGAAATTTCCATCATAACCTATTTTTCTCTTAGTACGATCATATCAATTTTCTCCCGCACCTCTTGAAAAACTTTCCAAAGTGTTCCAATGTGTTGTGGCCAGTGCTTTATAACGTTCGCTTTAACAAACACATAGGCGGTGATTTATAAAAATTTATCGCAACACTGGATGAAACATGGCTTCATTTAAGTGAGTGTATCAAAAAGAGCAATTTTTATTAATTAAAAAAAATGGGTTTGTAAATGTAAAGAAAAGTTTCGAAAAAGATTAATGATTGCTGCTAGATGTTGTTATAAAATTAAAATAAAGGTAAAAAATGTAATAAAGCATTTAGAACTAAAAACAGTAAAGCTTTATATCAGTAAAATATTTTAGAGCCCATTTTTGAAGAAGAAATTCCAGATTTATATGAAAAAGGCATTAGAGCTTCATATGAACAAAGAGCTCCCACCTACTTTTCCATAACTTAACTGATGCATATTTAGCAAAGAAATAATCCCCAACGGAAATAAATTGTGTTCCAATTGAAGAAATACACGTAAAATCACCTGACGAACCCTTCCTTCTTCCTCCTCAATATACTTTTTCTGCATTTGGCTTGTTTAAATGAATTCACGAACGTTCAAAAACTTTCGAAAGTTTTCCAAGAGATGCGGGAGAAAATTGATATGATTGTACTAACAGAAAAATCAACTATGATGGACATTTCAATCCAGAGTTATAATCAAGAGTCAGGACTATACAGTAGAGTAAAATTGTTGCAAAAAATATGGCATATATGCTCAAAAATTAATTGTGAAAATCATTTCCATAAAGTGCGAACGACCTTCTGTACAAAACAATTTTTATTCGTAATTATAATCGTATAAGTATATGTATTACTCTTTTTTTTTGTAGTAGATGGGTTAAAAAAACTTAAAAGACAACACTCTTTAACTGAATAGGAGGAGCGTGGAATACATGGTTTTTTTCTATGGGAGGTAATTTTGCAGCTCCCGGGGGGGGGGGGTATATGGATCTCCGGAAGCTATTTACACTGTTAAACCACTATCAAATACAAAATCTCAAATCTTTCCGGGGGATCATTTTGATGCTCCGGGAGGAGTGCCCCCCCCCCCCCTCCGGCTCATGAATTCATCACTGAATAGAAGAAAAGAAGCATGAATACGAAATATTGAGAATGGCTTGGTGCAATCATCATGTTCCGTAGTAGCTTGCCTTCAGCGCATCTCATAACACACTAAAATTCAGCCTTTCTAAAAAATTGATTCAGTAAAATTAATTAACTAAGTTAATCTGACTCAGTAAAAATCTGTATTACCACCACCAATATAGATTTATTATATAAAATTATAGTTAAATTGGCGTGCAAAAAATATGAGTTGCAAAAGTTGAAGAAAAAAAATATGTTTGAACTTTTGCAGAAAAAGCAGAAATTAAAATAAATTAAACAGTGATCAGTTTAATCTCCGGCCTGTCTTTTTTTTTCTTAACAAATGGTCGATATTAAACTGATTTCAATTTGTATAGTTTAAATAAAATCACAAAATTAAAAGAAAATTATAATTACCTGTGAGAATTTTTTCTTAAAGTTTTCAATATATTTAGTTATTAAATTATATCTAAGTAGCTGACCCACTCAGCGTTGTCGGGGCCCATGATAATGATCTGAAATATACCTAAAATGAGTGTTGAATGATTTTATATTTTTAAACGAAAATCTATCTAAACGTCCCTAGAGTTGGGGTCCCCACTGCCTTTAGCAACATGAACCGGGCGTACTACGTACGCTCCTAATTTGTCTTTGCAAACGAATCTTGAATTTGTATGATTTTATATTTTTAAACTTAAATCTATTCAAATGAACTAAGTTATAGTGATTGCCGATTTAAATTATGATATTTAGATATATTAAACTTTCAATTCTGCCAAAAGTTCCTGAGGAAACCTAAATAATGTAAAACGACATCCTCCTCCCTTTTTTAAAACACGAAATGATATCTCCTAGTGTTGAAAATATAGAGGTTTCCCCGTCCATGCACAGAAACGAAAACACCCCCGAAAATGTTCTAAAGCACAATTAAAACGGGAAAGTACCTATCGCGAATTCATGAAACGACCTTCGATTTTTTTTTTTTTTGAAATAGTAAATATTAATATTTTTTTTAAACCAAAGATATCGTTAGAACAGGAAGTGTACCAAAAATAAGCGGATATTTCTGGGTTTTTTTTAAATATATTTTTGACAGGGAAAATAAGATGTCGTTTTAAATCTAGAGCCGAAACGGTAAAGATGAAAACGAACGCGAATCGTGACTCCTGGAAATAATTAAATAATAATATTTTTTAAAACCAAAGATACCACAAGAAGAAAAAAAGTACGCTAAATAAGTGAGTATTTTTTGTTTTTTTACATCTCCGTCAGGGAAGCAAATGCGGCAGTTTTAAAATGTAGTAAAAATAATAGAAAACTTGAAAAACAAACGAAAAAAAAACGAAACTGAACTTTAGAAAATATTTTATTTGAAAAAGTAAATTTTAATATATATAAAAAAACACACTGTAGAAAGGGAAAGGTGCCCCAAATAAGCGGGTAATTATTTATTTACTTTTTATTATCATCCTGGAAGTGGATATATCCGCTTCCAATACCACAGTTTGAAATTGCAGAAAAATCGAAAACATGAAAATCAGCACGAAACAACGTTCAGTAAAAATGTTTTTTGGAATAGTAAATATTGATATTTTTTAAAATGAAAGATACCGTTGGAACCTGGAAGGTAGGGAAAAACTTTCTTGTTTTCTTTTTTACCTAGCCCTGTGGGGGCCCTACGATCACGATTTCTAATGCAGGAATAACGGAACACCTCGCTTCTTTCTGCTTGAAGTTACACGGTTAGCCTGTGCCGACGCACCATTTTGCTATGTTCATTATGACTTTTAATTAATATTTTGGCTAATCATCAAAAAATGAAACTCTGAACCTCAGGTGCATTCGGATCTACTTTCGTCTATCCTCATTCAAATTTTCAGACATCTGCGTGCAGTAGATATCTCTAGCAATGTAGCCAACACACACACACTTAGAAACAAACATATTTCTTTTATTAATATAGATAAAACTATAGCTCTGTAAAATATATTTAAAAATACGCATTGCACAATACGGATAAAATTCTGTAAAACTATCTCATAGCAAGTTACGCATAAATTAATGCTATTTCATACAATAACCAACAATTGCAGTTAATATCTGATGTTAGGTTTAGCACTTTTTTTTTTCTAGTTTAGATTTCCAATAGAACATTTGAGCTCTGATAACATCATATAATAATAATAATAATAATAATTAAAAAATAGTTTAGCTGTACTATTTACGTTTTAGTTGGTAAGGATTAGCAAAGGAATAGTCTGTAACTACTAGTCGAAAATACACAATTTGTATTTCTCCTAAAAATCTGTAATGAAATTTTGTTCTTTTTCTATCGATACTTAGAGCATCAGCATTGGTAACCGAAGGCACCGATGAAGCGCCTATCAGCGCTGTGAATCGATTGGCGCCTGGTGCGGGGACACTACCCGTACTAGACTTGTTGAAACTCTGAATATATATACTGCATAAAATACAGAAAATTCGATTAGTGGGTCATTTTTGGGTCACTGTGTGTCAAGCTAATTTTATCTAAAAAACGGCTCAAACTATTTTGACTAAATTTTATATCTTACGGGTTTCGGGCACGAGAAGACAATTGGGCTTGGTCACATGTTCGAGAAAATTTGATTAGTGGGTAATTTCGATTATGGGTTATTATGCGTCAAGCCATTTTTATAAAATGAAAGGCATTATAGTAATAATACAGAGAGATAAATACATCGAGTTGAACTCAAAGCTAATTTTGACCGAGCATAGCCCGGTCTTCCCTGCTCGTTTAAGATTAATTTGATGAAAAATCCCACATTTAAATTTTTATATAGCCCCTGTGGCGTACACGTTATATTTAGAAATATTTTCTACATGCTCTGACAAGTACAACAGTAAACATTCCATTATTATACGACCATAATTCTATGAGTTATGATACTTTGAATTTCATGAAATTTCGAAGCTTCCAGGCACTAAAAAATCATCTGTCTATTTTTAGTGCCGTAAAATTTAAAGAACGTTAAAGTATCATAACATGGTGAGTTTTGGGTCGTAAAAGAATGGAACTGTTACTGTTGTACTTGCCCAGAGCACGAAGAAATTTTTTCTAAATGTAACTTATAGGAACCTTGGACCGTATAAAAAATTAAAAAGTGTGACCTTTTGAGATATAATCGCAGGACTATTTCATGTTACAATATTAATTCCTGTCTTATTTTGAACATTTTACAATCGAACAATTTACCTTCCTGAACAATTTGCATTGCCTATGTATATCCAACAGGTAAAACATTAAAGCGCGTTTTAATCTTTTTGAGACACCCCTGTATATATATATATATGTTGCATAGTAATGGGATAATTAATGGGCTAATTAATGGACTTAAACAGCTTTTGAATGCACACAGATACAGACTACACAACCGTATTTTAGCGTGCAAATTGAATTTCTCTTTTATGACCTAACTGGTATTAATAATTGTGAAATTCGAATTTTACGTCTTCTTTTAGCGCTTTTAATGCATGCAAAATGTAATTCTACGACACTTTACGGTTTTGTAACTATTGTTTGTCCATATCTCCAACAAAGTTGAAGAAATAATTGCTAAGTAACAACATTTGCCGCTAAGGTCCGCAATCATTTTGTTTTCAATGAAGAAGATGACAGGATGCCTTTTCAATGTGTAGATCTCACATTTTAGTTATAGCTCTTTCTGTTCACCAGTTATATAGCTGTATAATTTATATGCACATTTTCATGTTCTGATAGTTATATACATAAACATACAGCTACAATGGTTTCTAAATCTAAATACAATTGGTGGTCAAAATAATAGAAACACCTAAAAATAGAGTAAACATCTTTATTAATGAAGCGTAAGCCACTTTTATTGAGTAATACGTTCTGCATTCGTCTAGGAATTGTTTTGTACGAATACTGAATGAAGGCTAATGGTATATTATGGCATTCCTCATGGAAATATGTTGAAAATTCCAATATAATTGTTGGTTGTAGATATCGATGCAAATCTCTATTCTCTAAAATAGATCACAGTGGCTCAATGATACTAAGGTCAGGGTACTTCTAAAGCCAAGTAAGATTTCGGACTTCGTAGTCATGCTCCAAAAGACACAACTTGACGGTTATAGTGGACCACCCTATGGCCGTGGTTAACTAAAAATTTGAAATAGTCGCTCCTAGTTACTCTTCTTTGGAAGGTGTGAAATTAAATGTCCTTTGCATATTTAAATTAAAAAACAAGTAAGTAAGATAAATGTGCCAGTAATGGATGACACCCTCCAAAGTTTTTGGCATAAAATAACCAATGAAAATTTAGATTTTATTATTTTTTTTCATAACTTTCCTTTACATTTGGGTTATTATTGGCAAATTTAATCAAATCAATTAGGAAGCAGAAAATAATTTTTCCCAGTTCCTCTGTCTTTTAGTGAAAATTTTACTGAGCTGGTTTTACTTAATTAATTTATATATTCTTTATCTTCTTTCAAAAAATACATATATTAAAAACCAATGTGTATTACTGGCATGCTTAATTAGTGGATATTCAGTAATGGACATCCCATTTGGTGATTACTAAAAGTGAAAATTTCAATAATGGTCATAGTGCATAAAAAGTTTTCTGATTTAACTGAAAAGCTAAATAATTAAATTAAATTTTGAAATCGCATTTACCAGAATGTAATAAGAACAAGTTTTTATAAATAGCTGCTTTTAATTAATTCCATGTGGTAAATATTTTTTTATTTAAACCAGATAAACTGTTTTCATAACTTTGCTTTGCATGTTTTGTAATCTGTCAATCAGTTAAACTAATCAGGATGTAGAGAATACTTTTCATGGACAAAGGAACAGGAGAAGCTCATGGTGTTCAAGGCCTGTCCATTTAAATAAAGACATTTTTTTTTAAATCACAGGAGTAGTTAAAGTATATTATTTTCTGTCTTCAATGTTTGATTATTTATTTCTGACAAAACAACTCTGCACATAAAAGATACTATAAATATTAATTACATTTATAACTAGTAAATCAAGCAGCTCAAACGTTCGTTTTGCAGTTTTGAAATCATTTAAACAAGCATTCAAAATTTAAAATTCAAACATAAAACATTCAAAATTTTAAAACCAAACTCGCAGTTTCATTTCTTTTATATTTGTATTACTTACTACAATACAAGTAGTTTCAGGAAATTTAACTTTTAAGAATTGTAACTGTAAATACGATTCCATCCATGCACCTATACTCGAAGACATTTTTTCTCTGATTTTTTTTTTTTTTAACATCTCTTATAAATTCCCATATTTTCTCAATAATTTTATAACTGTGATTATTTGTAATTCCGCATTTTAAATCTCGTATCTGAAATAATAAAATATTGATTTTGTGATAATGACATTAATAATCAATTTGAACAATTAATTATTCTGATACATATTTTATTAATTACGTTACAATTTAGAAATTTCTTTGAGTTAACATAGTAAAATAGCTTATGTAAATTTAAATTTTAAAAGAAAGTTACTTGCAGACCCGTCCGGCGTTGTTCGTGCTCATCTAGGGGGGTGGTCTTTCGGGTAAAATAAATAAAAATGGGATAAAAAAACAAAAATGTGGCGATTATTGTAATTGGGTCTTGTGCGTTTCGCGCCCAAAAATTGTTAAGATGGTGATAAAAAAAAGGGGGGGGTGTATTTCGCAACCATAAATCGTTAATACGGCAACCACTATTCCGAGAAACTGTGTGATTCGCGTCTCATAAATCATTAAAATGATAATAACTATAAGGAGCCTCGTGTACTTTGCGTACATAAACTGTAAAAACGACAATAATTTTAACAGAGCCCTGTGCACTCCACGCATATAACTCGTTCATTTATTACAACAGCATCATGTGCACCTCGAGCCCATAAGTAGTTAATACAGCGATCAGTATTTAAATCGTAAATCTCTACTCCCAAAAAAATGTTTTTTGAAAAGAGGAGGGAATTTTGTATAAAGATTGAAATTCAATCGCTAAAACACGAAAAGTGTAAAAACACTTTATAAAACATGAAAATAATAATAATAAAGATTGAACAAAAATTCACCTGGCAAAACGTGTTGCACAAAACATCTAACCAAAATTCGGGAAAATTTGTCCTATTCGCCCATAATCGGATCCATAGCCAAGTTTGGCGACAAACATGAGCGATGCTGGCAACAATTTAGTTTCAAGATTATGCGAGTGAAACAATTGTTGCAACAATAAAATTAGTTTCGCACCAAACCACGCTCGCTAAAATAGACAAATTGGCTGTAGACCTGATTACGGAAGAACACATTGTGTTTCATTTTTTCACATACAAAACATTAATTTCTAAGAAGTATCGATATGTCGAATGTAAAAATTGATAGCTCGATATATATATATATATATATCGACAGACTTACCATCGATGTCAAAAACTGTATTTTTTTTACCTTATTGAAATTTTCGTTGTATCGATATTTCGATATATCGATATATCGATCTTTGGCTACCATCACTATATCCATATGCACTGAAAGATTCAAACATTATTACATAATTTTTTCCGTCTTAGAAAATTAAGAATGAATCTTTATATCAAATGAAAGAAGATTTTCGAATTTCGAAAATCAAGCAACGACGTTAGAAATAAATGAAAAATAAATATAAGTAACTGAACAGATACAATGTAATCTTTTCAGCCTACGGCGAAAAGAGATATATCCGTAATCTTTTACAAATTTTAAATGGTTTATTCATAATGGTTTTGCGATATAAAAGGACTTTGTTACTTTGATGCTCACAACGTTGATAATTTCAAGGTTTCACATGTCATTTAAAAGTTTATAGTTTTTTAAAAGTTATAGTTTAGTCATTTAAAAGTTATAGTTTAAGTGACTCAGTTTTAAATTTTATTTGTTTATCTGAAATACTTCATTTATGATATATTTCCCATCATACATTGGAAAATTCTAGTAACTGCAAACTTAATTTTTAACAAAACAAAGAAAAAAAATATCTATACATTAAATTTGGACTGTATGCATGCATTTCACATCTAATCTTTTGAAAATATGATAAATTTCCAGCTGAAAAGAAAACAAATTATTTGTAAATATTGGAGGATGTTATAATATATCTCTAAATTTCAATATTTTTTCCGAAGTACTAGGTTTATTAAAAAAATTAATGTATAATTTCTCTAAAATTGTGACAATTAGATTCATTCAGTGTTGTGAAAAAAAAAAAGTGAAAAGGACAGAAATTGAGGATTGTTATATCTTTATTGGTGTCATTTTTTCATTAATATTGAAAAGAAAAAATAATTTCAATTGGTGGTAAGATAAATTATGTGTTCAAGTAGAGAGATGTATCAAGTAGAATGTTTTAGCCGGCGAAAATGATGTCACTTTTAAAAGAAGGCGTACATCTTAATTCCTAAAATTTTAATATTTTTTCTATAACCGCGTATAAATAACGTTATTTTCATTCCACCAGCTCCAAAATTAGTGGAGAAATTGAAATATTATTTCAAATACTTTTGGCAAATGACGTCATTGATATCGTGCATTTTCGTTGAAAAAAGGGAATTTTTTCTTTTACTGCATCGAAATCACACATTTAACCTACATTGTAAAAATGATCTCTTGCTTATTACAAAAAAATTAATAAAATTCTAACGTCTTTTCTGAATGTGGAATAAAATTAATTTTTTTTTCCCAAGATCAAAAGATCTCATTCAATGCAAATGCATATCGAATTCCTGCAATGTAAAAAAATACAAATGTTTCTTAACCCTTCTTTGCATTGTGATGGAAATTTCCATCACTGTTTATTTAACTTTTAATAAATAAATCAACTTCTTCGCCACCACTATATTTATATAGAAATATTAATCTAGTAAATTTCCCGTGAACTATGTTGCTGAACAAAGTTAAAAATCTATCTTAAAATTTCTGGTGTCTAATATTTAATATATGTATAAAAAAACAATTGTAAAAGAAATGCAAAGAAGGGTTAATCAAGCTCTTATCTTTCTTAAAGGTTTACAAAAATGCAATTTAACCTCTTCGGAGTCACCCGCGATTCCAAAAAACATTTCTTTATCTTAAAAAATTTCGGAAACTATTAAATTTCAGAGATTTAAAGAAGCAGTTCTCAAACAAAAGGTTATTTTGCTGCCCGAAATTTTCGGAAAAGTTACCGAGTTGTTTTATAGGGTAGTAATCAGTTTTATTTACCCGAAATATTACTTTCTCGGATGCTATCAATTCTCAAGTATATATTTTTTGCCGCGTAACAAAATTTATACATGATGCAAGAATAATAAAAAATAATGTTGATTTTAATGTTAATGTTATTAATTTTAATATTTATATTAATGCTGTTAATTTATCATGTTTGTTGAACATGAGAACTGATAGTCTTTTAGGGTTGAGAAAACTTATTAATACACTGTAAACACTACTCTGAACGTTTTAAAAAATTTCAGGCAGCAAAAGAAACATTTGTTTCATAAATGCTTCTCGGAAATCTTTTGGTTTCTGAGGTTTCTGTAGATAAAAGAACGCTTTTCAAAATCGCGGGTAACTCGGAAGAGTTTATATTACCTTTTCGCAAATCTTAAGAAATATATGAGCTAGATTAAGAAACATTTGTCTTTTTTTACAGACTCAGATTGTACTCAGATAGTTTAATATTATTTATTTGTGTTTTGAAACATTTATATTAAGAAAATAATGTCAGTAACTGTACACTTCAGTAACATTCAACGAGGGAGTGTTTCGACAAATTGCGTAATTACCTTTTCCAAATTACAGTTCTAGTGAAAAAAGGAAAACAAAATACCCCCCTCCCTCCTTATAATTCTGTCTCAAACAACATTAGAAAAGTAATATAGGTGCCAATCAATTAGGAGAGTCTACTTTAAATTGATTTTTTAAAAAAACTTTATCTTAGAAGGTTATCTTCATATTAAATGGAAACTAAACTTTAAAGTTTTAAATTTTGTTTATACATATTTTATTTTATCGTTCGGTTGTGTGAGTTTTGAAATGAATGCGTGAAATGTGTTGAAGTTTTCTATTTCTGAGTTTATTTTGAGTATAAATGCTTTTATATCTAGTAAAAGTCATTGCGAAACATAATTGTTTCGTAAAGCAATTAAGAAACAATTTCATTTGAGAGTAGAACATAATGCCTATAATATTTCCTATGTAAGGATAAAATTTCTCTATCTTTTACGCATTTATCTTAACTAAATGTACTTTCTAGTAAAACTATGTCACACTTTGGCTCTTATACATAAATCGTATTATTTCAAAGAAAATAGATAATGTAAGTCCATGAATCAATTTCTGTTACAAATTAGCTCGTTGCATCAATATCGATTACCTGAGTTTCCTCGATCCCCGCTTATCGATTTTTAACCACCGTATAAGTATCGCAGTTTCAAACAAAGCGATCTATCGCTAAATAGTTCAAAGTAAAATGAGAGAACAATTATAATTCTTAAATTATACTTTTTCAATTAAAAGTTTAAAAACTGGTTCAGAAAAAATTATAGGAAATTAAGGAGATTTTTTTTATATTTATTAATGTATAAATGTCTCATATGAACTTTGAATTAACTTTTTAGCAAAAGTTTTGTCAATTTTTTGTGATTTCGCGACTTGAATGGATACAAAATATTGCTAACGAATTAACTAATTGTTCATATTATTTAATTGTTGTTGTTTTTAAATTTACATTGAATACCAGCGTTTTTGAATGCTTATTTCAGATGTAAAGTTCTTTGAGAAGTAAGTAGATGTAAGTCAGATGTAAAGTTCTTTAATACAGGGGAAACGTTTCAAAGGAGGATATAGGGAGTGCAATAATTATTCGTTATGTACGGGCTTCTTTGTAACCTATTTCCTTACAAAATACATAATTTTATTAAGACATTTTGGTACATTTTTGTTAATGGGGTGCTAATCGCGCGTACAATGTTTAGAATAATGTATCATTTAAAAAAAAGTTTAAGTTCCATACAAATTTAAAAAATAATTAAATTTGCTTAATTATAGTTTAAGTTGTATTATTTAATGCTAATTATATTAATTTATCGCAACGTCATGTGTGTGATAGGTTTGATATTAAAAAAGGTGTACTCAATTTCCCCATCATTATTTTTAAAGCTAAATTTTATTGCTATAAAACCTGTAAATAAAAGTAGTTTTAAAGTAAACGTTTAGTTAAATTTATTTTTTTTAGAATTTGTTATTAAAATTATCGACGATTTTCACTATTAGTGAAGGCTGTTGTTGGAAGATTTGTGGACGCAACACATATTTGAAATTTATTCAGGCTTTTAAATATGACGTCATTCGATTTTTTTTTCTGCAACAATTTCTTCGTCATCACATTCTAAACTGCATTATAATTTTTCCTTTATCGACACTTCCATTTCTGGTACTTGTATCTTCAGTTTTGAGTGATTCGCCAATCTGCAAATAAATTTACCAGAAGAGGGTACATATTTGGTGCAAAACTTTATTACACGCGATATTCAGATTTTAAAGCATTATTTATCGACGGTAGTTAAATTTATTTTTTAGAATTTGTTATTGGAATTATCGTCGATTTTCCATACCATACAACCTGGCCGAAGCGCCACAGGGACACAAACCTGCTGGCGCGCTAAAAGTCCCTCAGGACTTGGGTTCGGTGGTCGACTACGCGCCGGGCGCTCCTCATGGCGCCTGGCGGCGCAGCTTACTTTTTATACCATACCAACCTACCTACACTCTGAACTTATTTTACAAGGATTCTATTATTTTAATACCATAAATTAGAATTACAATTTGTACTTGCGATTTCTTAAAATGAAGATTCCCATAATAATATCAATAATAATAATAATAATGATAATAATAATAATAATAATAAACAGTAATATTAATTTGTGCAAAGTAATGAAGGAAAATCGATATTTAACAGGAAAAAAAATGTTTAAGGGGCTACTTCACTCACGCGAAAACACCCGCAAGCTAATGTTAATACAATGGGATAATTTTTTAAAAATATCTCGTTTGCATTTCAATATTTTAAAAAGATTTCTTTACATTGGATAGGTGAGGTCTGTCTCTACGAAGGTCGTTTTAGGACTTTTTCGATTTTGTTTGCAGGTTTTTTTATGCGTATGCTATCATTTTCGAAGCCGTTTCCGAAAGTGAAAGTATCTTAATAAAAAAAATTGAAAACAAAATCGAAAATGTATAAAACGGCCTTCGTAGAGATCGACCTCAGATGTCCAATGAAAAAAAAATCATTTAAAAATATTGAAATACAAACGAGATATTTAAAAATATTCTCCTATAGGATTAACATTAGCGAGAGGGTACTTTCGCGTGAATGAAGGAGCCTCTTAACTCAGATTTTTATGAAGACAAAGATGTCGCTAAAAACTATGATGCTTTTGATATTTGTTCCTTTGCTACAACTTTTATATTATTCCTATAATAAATGCAGAAAAAAAAGTAATTCACGTATATATGTTTAGTTTGTTTTTAATATTTATCCCTTAGATTTATTCAGTAAGCTCTATTTACATATAAAACATATCACAGTATACTCTTTTTGTAATTCGAACCTCAGAAGAACAAATAAAAAGTTAAAATTATCCAAAATTTGGAAAATTAATATAAATCAGAGAAGTATAAGAATATGAACAATGAGAACAATTTAGTCATAGAACAACAGCATCAGATTATATGCATTCCAAAAAGAAATATATATACTAAAACAAAAAATTAAACAATACGAATAATTTTAATACGAAAAATATTTTGTAAAACAAAGCTCTATACAGGGTGTCTCCAAATAATTGAAATGGGCTTTAATTTTTCAATGTAAGTTGAAAAGTGTTCAAAATAAGGTAGGAATTAAGATTATCTGGATGAAATAGTCCTGCCTTTAATTTTCAAAAAGTTACACCTTTTAAATTTTTATACGGTTCCTGGGCCCTATAAATTATATTGAAAAACATTTCTCCCATGCTCTGACAAGTACAACATCAACAGTTCCATTCTTCTGCGGTCAAAATTCACCGAGTTATGATGCTTTGAATTTTGTGAAGCTACGGACATTAAGTAGTAAGAGACAGTAAGTCATTAAAAAACGTACGTACACAGTCACATTACGTACTTATTGTGCTGTCTTCTAAAAAAAAAAAACATTTTAATTGAATTTTACTCTATATGAAGTCTAATAAAGAATGCAAAAAAAATTAAACATGGCTAAATTTTTACAGATTGTTCTGACTAAGATAATGTTGAGCATTTTTCATTTTATCACTTTATTACAAAGTGGCAGCCAATTAAGCGAGAATTTTAAAAATACCTACTTTTCCAAAAAATGACCCATGTTGTCTGAAAAAAACCCCCCGCATCTGACGTAATCGGATAAAAATGAAGCATTTTATAACATAGTAATAGTTTAACATACAAACAATTAAAAACTTATGTAGATCATTCTAAAATTCTATTACAACAAGAAAATATGTAAAATTAAAGCTCATGTTTTGTCAGAATTCTGAAATTGTTAGTTTAAATTATTTTAAAACTAAATAAGCACTCTTTAGGTATTTTTAAGTATTTTTATTATTCTAAATGGTGCATAAAACAGAACAAAAAAAATTGACTTTAGTGAAATATTTGATGAAGTATTAGGGTGGGTTTTTTTTAGGACATTTTTTTTTAAACATTTCACTTTTTTTTAGAGGCTAGCACAATACTCAAACAATAAATGTATAGGTCATCGTAATTTACGCCCTTTGAATCATCTAAACAGATGATTCGAAAATTTGAACTGTACAAAATTTTTAACTCTGTTTTCTCAATACAGATTTCAAGAGGAATAAATCTAAATTCGAATTCCGAATTCTCCAATTTCGAATTAAGGAGAGTCAACATTATATTAATTTGACCTCAAAAGCAACAATAATTTTTCAGCACACTATCTGTATTTATTTTTGATAAAAAAAATCTACGAACAGCTATGATTTAGTTTAATAAATCTCTGTGCATAAAAACCTCTGTATTCTTCAAAAACTGTTTATCTAAGACAATCTTTTCTCAAATGTACGATAATTTCTTTTTTCTATATAAAAATATTAATCATATTGGAGGTACTATAATATTAGTAGAGCGAAATAAATATGTATTTCTCTTAATTTTTTTCAAAATAACTTTAAGAAAGAAATATAAACAAAATACGACACAAGTAATATTTGATTTTTTGATTTCCGGAATATTTCTTGTGCTTTTCCATTTTTAATGCAAGAATCTATTTGCCTATATATCTTTCTTGAATGATATTTAATGAAATGGATGATATTAAAACATAAAGACGTGTTCTTAGTGCCGTAAAACGCTGAAAATTAATAAAATTCAAAGTATCAAAGTTTGGTAAGTTTTTCTGGTTTAAAAAAAAAAAAAAAAAAAAAAAAAAAAAAAAAAAAAAAAAAAAAATAATAATAATAATAATATATATATATATATATATTCGTTTTTACTGTTAAAGCAGGGAGTATATTACTTACCATCATACGTAGTATAGGGTAAGTCTTGCAATCGTTTTGAAAATCGAAAAAATTTTTTTGACGGATTTACACGTTTCAGACACTGGGGATTCCGAAAAACATATTTTTAGAAAAAAAAAATTGCCGTCCGTCTGTCTGTGTGTGTCTGTGTATGTGTCTGCGTGTGTGTCTGTGCGTGTATCTGCGTGTGTGTCTGTATGTCTGTGTGTCTGTGAACGCTCCATCTCCCGAACAAATTGAGATAGAGATTTGAAATTTGGCATGTACTTAGTATGTAATAATGGGAAGAAGCTTATTGAATTTCAGTAACCTCGATTTTCCGGAATTATTTTTTTCGGACTCTAGAAATATTCGTTCTGATAAAAGATATATAAAAATTCTCGAAATTGTATATTTTAAGGAATGAATATAAAACACAATAAAAAACATAAATGATGCATTAAAAATGAAGTCGATCGGATAATTAGTTGCCGAGATATTTGTAATCATATTTTCGACAATCTTCGATTTTTCATGATTCTGTATTTCATTCAAATTTCAATTCAAAGATACATTTTAATTGGAAATGAGACGCTTAATCCGACGTAGTAAACCGTTAGTTAATATGATTATCAATTTTGGAGTTATAAGGATGTTTCTTTTACGCAATTTAGTAATAGAGCATTAAGTAATAGAGCAAAAGTTTATGACGTCATCGAGCTACGATTTTATTCGAATTGCAATGCATTTTATAAATAGTTTACACATGTTTTATTTTCATATTTTATATTATGTATATCCATGATGGGTAAGTATTATGGTGGCCCCCAACGAATAGTTTCAAATAAAATTTATTTTCAGTTTTATTACAGTAAAATATTATAAAATATATCAATTTCGTAACCCTTATAAAATACTATTTTGATTAAAATTTTTAAAACATTTTTGCATTCGACAAGTATGTCTCCAAAATTAACGGATTAAAATATTTATTCATGAGAAGTTTCTATATATATATATATATATATATATATATTACAATCATATATCTCTTATACAGCACAATTGTGTATTTTTTTTTCATGAAAATAAATGTAAATGCAAATTAAAAGTAACCGGCCTAGATATTTTATAACATAGGAAGCTTGTAAGAATTAAACTTTTTTATTGTCTTCCACATCAATTGCATTGATTTTAGAGACTAATATACCTTACAATTTTAAAAGATTCAGAATTTAGAAACTTTACTTAATATGCAAAGCCTTTTATGAATCTTTAACTCGAAATGAAATTCGCGGCAATTTATAACACTTTGAATGCTAATTAATTTTTATTTTTTGATATCGAGAAGAGTGGGGCACCTTGGACATCTTATGTTTCAGGAGTTGTAGTGAAAATGAACAGTAGTACCCGTCTCAATGACTGAGCAATCTAATTCTGAGTGTAATTTAAAATTCATGTGATGAACGTATTGGAATTTATATCACATTCTTCGTTTCGAAAATATTTCCCTGAATTTACTCTATTGATTTATATCACATATCATAATTGTACATTATAAATAGAAATGAAAAAAGAAAAAAGAAAAATCAAAATTTTAAAATACACACATTTATCATTCTATAACGCGTTAAAAATCTCATTGTGGTACATTCTTAACAAGCAGAAATTGTAAAACCAAAATCCAGGAAGTGGTGCAGGTTGGAACACATAGTAATTTGCCAAGATATACACAAGGTGTACAAGATAAAACAGAATATATATATTTTTTAGTATCTAAAAAGCTTCTAATATGCAATTATGAATAATAATATGACTACAAGTAACTTTTTATTAGTAAAAATAGCTTAATTACAATAATTACGAATGCCTTCGTAAGTTAAATAAATAATTTTAATTTATTATAATTAATTATTTAAAGAAACAATTCCTTATTTAAAAATTCTAATTTATTATTTAATTATTGGTGAGGTTTTTTTTATTAACTATCACTAGATCATATCCTTTTTTACTGAATAATGTGTCGCAACAGTGTAAATAGCATGTAAAATAACCAACCTGCTCTATCTGGTGTAGCAATTGGGGGGTGTACTTTTAATTAAGCTTTTCCAAGGTACCTATTTCAGTCACATTTATTTTACTATTCCAAGGGATCAAGGAATATGTAATATTCATTGTATTAAAATTGAGCAAGTAATAAAATGTACAAAAATAAGTAATGAAGAAGTGTCCCAATGTGTAAAAATATAAAAAAATCCCCCCCCCCCCCCATCCATACACCCACACACTAGTAAAAAATTTTCCCAATATTGAGAAACACTTGTTAATATTTATCGCGTAACAGAATGTGTGATTTAACATGTATAATTCAAAATTCGGGTGTTCACAGAGCTTCGAATTAAGCATAATTGAGACAGATGAAGCAACCTTCAATGAATTTATATTAGAAGTTACATTTGCTAGAATCCATATTAATATTTTATTGTTTAACAAAGATAAAAATTCTAAACTTCAAGAACAATTAGTTATTATTTTATAAATTTGCAGATAATGTCTAGTTTAAATATCTATTTATTTATGTAATCATTTAAATTATGTAAATAAAATAGACCTAAATTATGTTTAGAAATGCAATGATTTTTGAACAACACCTGTTTTAGTTCCACAAGTAACAAAATGAGCCTATTAAGAAAAATAAAAAAATAATGAAGCAGTGATAAGGTAAAATAATCTTTGACACTTGATTTTCTCAAAATGATTTAATCATCTATTTTTTACGCTTAGTTTTCTTGGTTAGAGTACTTAAAAAATATATTTGTTCAAAAGTAGTTTTTAAATATCTGTAGATCTCTAAGCTTAAGATCAGTATCTCATACATATCGGGAATATCTAACAAAGATAAAACTTTTAAAAGTCAAGAACAATGGGGTAGTATTTTGGAATTTCGCAGAATATATGTTGTTTAAATATCCTCTTTTATATAATAATTTATGCAAATAAAACAGACTTAAAGTTTGTCAAAAAAGTTTGAACAGGACATCGAATAACACCTGTTTTGGTGCCAAAAGTAAAAGAATGAGCATCTTTTTTTAAAAAAAGAAAGAAAGAATTACCAAAGCTGTAATAAGGTAAAATAACCTTTGGCCTTTTACTAAATATTATTATTTTTTAAATTTTGACTTGTGTATTTCCAAAAATTTTTATTTTTTGTTTTGTTCTTGATTTTCTCAAAACGATTTAATAACATATTTTTATGCTTATAAAACACTTAGTTTTCTTGGTTAGAGTACTTTAAAACCATTTGTTCGAGAGTAGTTTTTAAATATCCGTAGTTTTCTAAGCTTAAGATCAGTATCTCATACATATCAGGAATATCTAATGGGCGGCGAGTGCTCCCTATTGATTTTAAAAATCACCCATTTTCCCACCGAAAATATCATTTAATTTTTCCTACCTCATCTAAATGGGCATTATACTGGGTTATGTATTAATGATGTGCCCTGACATGCCATTTAACTCTCGTGATTTTTAATATCACTTGCTTATGATGGAAACTAAGCATTTTACCCCATTTACTGTTTTCTTCGCAGAGCTTAATTGTCTTTGCTGCTCTTTATGGATTTTATTATTTATTTATGCACTTTTGCAGTGAACAAAACTTTTTTATTCGACAACATTCGATGAATTAATATTGTATATATTTCATATTTGAGTGTCGGTAATTCTGTTTAACGTAATTTTGCAAAAATAATAATAATAATAATAATAATATCTTAAGGGAAAAAAATGAAAATTTGAACTGTTTGGGAGGATAAAGTCAAAACAAAGTTGAAATTATATTTCTGTACTCTTCCTGGAAGTTTATGGAAAAGAAGTTTACAGCCGATTTTTGTCATTAAAACTGTAATCATCTATTCTTCCTTTAGTATGGTCATAGTTTTTTAAAAATTATTTTATGAAAAATAATTTATTGAGGGAGATTGGAATACTAAACAACGCAGAGATTTTTTTTTCATTTTTTTTATTAAAAAATATACAATAAAATAAATAGAGAGATTAGTTATCACCCGGAAAATTGTGACGTTCACTGCATACATCGAAGGAAGAAAAAAAGAGAACACCCCATGCCTTATAATCACAAAATTATCGTAGACAAAAATGAAAATAGCCATTCGAATGGAAACTATGTTTTATTTCAACTTAAGTGTGAAAAAAATGCTTAGGGGGCGTTTTCATGGAGCAATTGTACTAAACTCTGAAAATTTCAATACGAACCACCCCATTTTAACATCATACTTGGATTTTTCAGGAAATTTTACGGATAAAATTAGAAAGTGATTCCGTGAAGTAACTTAGGAATTATGCGGATTTAAAGTTTCGAACTGCTAATGTTAAATGCATTTTTAATAGTTCTAAAACAAACTGCAATGCGTGTAGCATTTTAAACATAACTCAAATCCTACTTGGCAGAATGACGTGCAATTTCGAAATGAAGCTTCTTGTAATTTATTTGTGTTAAAAGTTTTATAGATTACAATACATATTTTGTCTAATATTTATTAAAAGATATCTAAAATATAAAATAAATATTCGAAAAAAGAATAAGTACTGTAACATATAAAATGTTTAACAGAAGTCTATTTCTAGGATCTTCAAACATGTGAATCCAAAATAACACCAAGTAGGTTTTGAGTTAGCTTAAAAAGTTAACATGCATTGCAGTTTGTTTTACAACGATCAAAAATGAATCTAACGTTAGAAATTCTAAACTTTAAATCTGCATAATGCATAAGCTACTTCACCGAATAACTTCTCGTTTGGTACCCTAGAGTAAAATTTTCTGAAATATTCAAATATGACGTTAAAATTGGGTGTTCGTACTGAAAATTTCAGAGTTTGGTACAATTTCTCTATGAAGATGGCCCCCCATGCCTTTTTTTCCCCACACATAAATTGAAAGAAGACATAATTTCCAATCGAATGGCTATTTTATTTTTTTTCAGCGATAATTTGGAAATTAGAATGTATGGGGTTTTCTCTTTTTTTTTTCTCTCTTAGTCGTTTGTACCTTCTGGAACATCAAACTGTTATTAAATTACTCTCAAATGTTTAGTTGTACAGTAAGCAACAAATCTCAATGTGCTGTCAAAAAGCTTTCCTAACATAATGTTCTTCCAAAAATTACTTCGCAAGTTACTTTACCGCAGGATGTGACATAACCTGGGCGCGTTTTTACATTTGTCACCCCTTTTCAGTTTCCTTTTTAGCAGACTATTGGCTGCTATTAAATAGGGCGAGGAATTTTATTTGTAAGTAATGGTAACAAAATGAAAAACGTGCGCAACTTACGTAAAAGCAAGTGTTCCCGGGTTAATATCAACATATCAGTATCCAGTAAGATAGCATATAGCACATATTTTCACGCATCTACGAGTTCACAAATATGAGTGACAACGACAACGGATTTATGTTTACACAAAACTCACTGCTGCATAAACTAAATTATTCTATTAACTGTTTACATTCATTCCATTGGGATAAGACAGAATAACTGGAAGCAAAAGAAATTGAAGCAACATAAAACAAAAGCTCATTAATTCAACTCATCTTTCAAAATGCATAACAACAGTAAAATCGGTAACTCTAAATTAATGTATGTAACTAGGGTGTCTTTTTATGCGTTTATCGCTTTGACTGCTTCGAAAATGTATTTCAGGCAATTATTCTTTTACTTCTGTGGTTGCTTAATTTTTAATTTTACAGACCAACAAATAATCTGTTATTTTTAGCATTTGTTTATTTAATTAAATTTACGAAATGTATTAATTCCTTTTATTATATTAAATTATTGTAAACAAAATTTCATTTTGTTTTCCTCTCACTCTGAGAAATATATTCAAAATCTTTAATTCTTTAAAAAAATGTTATTCAAGAGTGCAGTCGGCCAAAACAAAACAAAACAAAAAAACAAAACAAAAAAAAAACATCTTCATGCATTTTAATTACAAAATTGTTTCAGAAAACAAAACAACAACTGCAACAACAATAAATAAATAAATAAATTAATTTAAAAAAAACGGAAACAGTCATTCGACTGGGTATTGCGTTTCTTTCAATTTATGTTATTAAAATAAGCCTAGGGGCCGTCTTATTATTGAAATTGCACCAAATTGAAATTTTCGATACGAACACGTAATTTTGATATCATATCTGGCTTTTTCAGTAAATTTAGAATACCAAACGATAAGTGATTCAGTCAAATAGTTTAGGATTTATGCAGGTTCCAAATTTGGAAATCCCAATGTTAAAATCACTTTTAATCGTTGCAAAACAGATTGCAATGCGGGTAGTGTTTTAAGTGTAAATCAAAAACTGTTTAGCGAAATGAGCTGTAATTTTGAACTCGCATATTTGAAGCTTCTAGAAATCGCTTTCTGTTAAAAAAATTCATAGGTTACAATTCTAATTTTTTTCGTAAATTTGTTTGGAAAATATGTATTTTTTTAATTAAATTTCGAAAAAAAAAGTATGTATTGTAATCTATGAATTTTTAAACAGAAGACTGTTTTTGGAAGCTTCAAATATGTGAATCCGAAACTGCAGCTCATTCTGAAAAGTAGTTTTAAGTTACGTTTAAAAAAATTAGCCGCATTTCAATCTGTTTTGCAACGACTATAAGTGAATTTAACGTTAGGAGTAACAAATTTTAATCCTTCATAATTCCTAAACTACTTGACCGAATATCTTCCCGTTTGCCGTCCTAAGGTAAAATTTACTAAAAAGGTCAGATATGATATCAAAATTAAGTGTTCGTATTGAAACTGTTGTTGTTGTTATTGCAAATCCCCTTAATCCAGCAGGACTAGACTAGGTCCATGACATTACACACCCCAAGGAAATCCAGCATCATCAAGGGATCATCAGCAAGATCCTGTTTGGAGATCCCCAGGCATCAAAGGATATGATCAGGGGAGGCCTGCTCAGTGGAACACTTTGTGCATTTTGTAAAGCACTTTATGCCCTCAGAAAATTTCATAGTTCTAAGGTGTCTAATACGAAAGCGAGCAAGAGTGATTTGTTCCTGCCTGTTATAACCAAGAGCAAGAGGTCCTCCTGGTCGAATACTCTGGTACCAGTGGTGCTCTAGTGGAACAATCCAAGTGATCCTATTCTTGCTTTTTGTTCTTGAGTAAGTCTCCAAATATGTGAGGGGTGCAGAAGGCACCGAGACATCACACGCACCCGCCTTGGGCAAGGTGTCCGCGATCTCATTTCCCTCAAGATCGACATGGCAAGGAATCCACTGTAGATGTATACGATGAGACAAGGAAAGTCGTTTCAGTCTGTTAAGAATAGTCACTTCCATATTATCCCGCACACTATGCCAATTGGCCAAGTGTTGGATTGAACTTCTGCTATCGGACAAAACCCAGATTTCATTTCCATGAGTGAGTGGCAAAGATGAACCAAGGCCTTCATTTAAGGCAATTAGAAGTCTCGTATCGTATTATTGAAACTTTCTAAGTTTGGGTACAATTTTATTATGAAGACGATTTCGAAGCTTATTTTTACAACATAAATTGAAAGAAGACATTATTTCCAGTTGAATGTCTATTTCAATTTTGTTTATGACAATTGGGAGATTAAAATGTATAGCGTGTTCTCTCTCTCCCCCCCTTTTTTTTGGGGGGGGGTGTACATTTGGCGAATGTACATTTTGTTCTAACGTAGCTGTATTCAAGCATTTGGAATTTCCAGAATTCTGACTGTAAACACGAAATTATTAATCCCTAAAATAAAAGTCTTAAATAATATCGAGAAAAATTATTTAATTATCTTTATTTCTAGAAACAACAGTGGTTGACATTTTCTTTCAAGATGAAAAAAGTTTTAAATAACGAATCAAAATTATTTATTCGATGGAAAATTGAAATGTAGGAACCCAAATATATTTTTTAAACAATAAAAAAAATCTAATATTTGAATGGTTTTTTTGTTGTTTTTAAAACTCCAGTTTTTAAAATCAATTATTCAGTTTGAAGAACATTAAAAAATATTTGTCGTTTTACCCTCATAATTATCAGAAATAATATAACATTCCCTGCATAATTTTTATAGTAATTTTGTGAATTACTCAAAGAGGAATGAATAAAATGAATATTTTGTGAATAAAATTAAGAATGGATTTTTGACAGACATATGAGAAAGTGAGACAAAGAGTAGGATAAAGAAAGGAAATTACTTCATAATCAGAAATGTTTAAGTAATGTAGGTTTTTCTTACTTGATAAGTATTTTTTATCTCTATACAATCATACTACAGTGAAAAACGCACTTACTGTAATTTTATCGATCATAAACAGTACTGTATCGGAATTCTTTTGTGCGTCTCTGTAAATTAACCATGTGTGCCAAGCACTCCATAAGCTACAGAAAACATTTTGCTGTACATCTCAGTGCTCATTTTTAATTTAATTATGTTTCAAGTATCATAACATCATTAAAACGCATCACAATCGATTTTTCCCTGTAGATCATAATGCAATTGGAATTCTTTAGAGTGTACCTGTAAACGCACTATAAATGCTACTTATCCAATATTCCTGAAACAGCATGTTGTATGTTTATCTCTATACAATATCCTCTTTAATAAAAAACTATGCGTTGCTGACGACTGGATTTTTTGCTAATCGTTGCCGCAGATTAATCTCGGAAAACAAAACATTTAAAGTTACTGAAAAAATTAATAGATCGAAAGGTATTTGTCAGAAATTGTTAGACAAACTGCGTTAGAAAGGTAAAAAATTGTATTTTTCTTGATATAAATTTCAAATCTAATGATTATGCCGTTTTCCAAGCATTGAATTAAAAAAAATATCAAATTTTACAATGGAGTATCAGAAACCTTCACGAATAAAAAGATAAAGATAACGACAATGTATCCTGACGTATGTATACTGACTATAGCACGACTCACAAATTATAGTAGCCTTATTATTCTGTTAAAATATAAAAGTGAATTATGATGTCACGAGTGCATGATTTTTATTTAATTCTCGACGAATACTAGATGCTCTATTCCTTTTTAGTGCATATATATTATATATTAAGTGTGAAAAATGTGTTAGAATTTTAAATTAAGAAAAAAAAAAATAGTTTTCAGCGATGTTCTGTAACCCGGGAAGCCCGGGTTCGATTCCCTATAGTTAATGCGTATTCTTTGCTAGAATTTGAGAGCGAGGAACCTATAATTTGTTAAATACAATTTTTTAATGTTTAAGCACATTAAAAGTGTTTTAAAAGATAATGATTCAAAATAAATGTAATGACGATTATATCTTAAACCGCCAGTGGAAGCAACATACTCCCAAATAGAAAACATACGAATTAAGTATTGTCTTCAGATATGCCATTTGTGTTACGAGGGCTGTCTACATATTAAAATAGGAAATTTAATGTTTTATACGTCCCCATTTCCTATGTTTTATTTAGAAAATTTTGCCATGCGTCTAAGTAGGAAATTAAAAAAAATCTTATTTATTTACGACCAAAAACTTATGGAGTTATGTTTCTTTAAATTTCATGAATTTCTATATTTTTCAGGAGCTAAAAACGCGCATTTCTGTTTTTGAGCCTTCTTACAAATATCCCTGTCCATTTCATTTCTGTTTAACACATGGCATCAGAAAGGCAGCCTTACTTCGATATGTGTATGAAGTAATGATGTGTAATTGAATTTTTTTACGTGGAAAAATCTGCATCAACTGAAATTCCTCGATAATAGTTAAAAAGTGGTAAAATCTAAACCAACTAAAATCCCTTGACAATTGTTGGAACTTTATAAAGACCTTAAATTAAAGAACCTGCAAGATAGACTGCATTCTGGTTGCCCATATGCCGCTTTAACAAACGCGACTGTGCGACCACTTAAAGTGAACGTAGGCTATATTTTATGTCAGTAGTGCCTTAGTGTGTCAGTACCTTCAAGGAGTTGAAAGAGCGAAAAACGTTCTAAAACTGCAATTTTTGTCAAACTGAAGGGATTATAAACTTGAAAATGGGCAGGGTACTTATAAGATATATATGCTGTCTAAGAAACAGTTTCTAAAATATTCAAAAATTAAAAGGGTGGTGTGAGGGAAAATGTTATAAAAAAATTCTAAATTACGATTTCTATGGAATTGTTAGGAATAAAAACTTGAAATTTGACATGACTGATACTTTTTAAGACGCAAGTACACATCCAGAACAGAACAGTTAAAAAAAAAATCGAAATTTAAAACGGTGAAAAGGAAAAAAAGGTTGTAAATTACGATTTTTTTTAAATACAGACAGGATTAGAAACTTTAAATTTGGCATGGCGCTAACTTTTAAGATACAAATGCTCGCTAACAATGGTTTGTAAAGAAATTCAAAATTTCAAAGGGCGAAATGAGCGTAAAGCTTTTTAAAAGCGTTCCAAATTACGGTTTCTGTGAATTGTTAGAAATAGAAACTTGCAATTTGACATACCTGTTGCTTTTAAGACATAAATGGTCTCACAGAACAATTAAAAAAAATCGAAATTTAAAAGTGTGAAAGCGCGAAAAGCGTTCTAAAACCGTTCTAAATTATGATTTGTTTGGAGCTGTTAAGGCGAGAAACTTGAAATTTTGCATGGCTGTTACTCACGTAAATGATCACCCAGAACAGTTTACTAGAAATGCGAAATTTAAAAGGACAGGAGCAAAAATAAAACGTTCTAAAATTGCAATTTATGTGGTACAGCTGGTATTGCTACATATCACCTTCTTGTACTAAAGTTCTCTGTATGATATCGTCAAACGGTCAGCAAGCGTCAATGAATTTCGTGTTGTGCTAATTTTTTAAAAGAATAGTTACATACCATTGCGATAATTTTTAAACCCTTTTATTAACGAAACAACAATTCTTCTGACACATTATAGGTATTTAGACAAGTAAAAATACTTCAACAGAGAGGTTCTTCAAAACTTACAAATCTTTGCCGAGTTATATCAAGTTTCGAAAAGACTTGCTATAAAATCTGGACATGGCCGCAAACCAACTGGAGTACATAAAACAGAAGAAATGAAATTGCATTAATGGAAAAGGTAATAGAAAATGCACATTTCTTTTCTTCAGAAATCTAACATTCAAGCTTTAAGAAAACATGTGTAAGAATTAGGCTGCAATTCTCCCAGTAGTTTTAGCACCAGAGATAGCTAAACATCACCTATTTAATTTTGACAATCCTGTACTGATTATTCAAGAAGAACTTAAATATTTTAAAATTAACACTATTTCTACCAGTGTCAAATGACACCTTTTAAGGTTTTTATTTATGATTATTATATATGTAATATTTAACCCATGGACTCCGCACTTCGATTCACCAACCACGCACTCTACACTAGGGCGATTTGGGATACCGTAACTTTAAATGTATATAACTTTGTTGGCAATATACTGATAATGAAATATAACACATGATATTCACACAAAAAATATGACGAAATATAACACATGACATGTCCTATACGAAATTTAATGAGAAATCGAACTGTTAGATTTATTTTTATTAAATGTTTCATTTTATTAATGAAAACGTAAATTAATAAAAGCATGTTTCCAAAAATATGCTTGTACATTTGAAATTTCGATCGGTGCGAATTCGCAGTAGTGTAGAGTTCACGGGTTAAACTAAGACAATCATAGGTCAAACATTCAGATTATTAAAGAGGATTTGTGAATATTTTAATTAAAAAATTACGTATAAAATAACCATAAATCAAAATCTTTAAAGATGTCGTTTGACACCGGTAGAAACAATGTTAATGCATAGGATACAGAAAAATAACCATAAATCAAAATCTTTGAAGGTGTCGTTTGACACTGGTAGAAGCAATGTTAATGCCTAGGATACAGAATAAATCATATTTTCATTAACAGTCTATTAATAATATAGAAGTTTGTTAAAAGCGTAAATTTATATTTACATATGAAATCCACTTATTTAAAGAAAAATACGGTAAAAATATTTTAATTTGATCTTCATGATTATCTTAACAAATTTTCTATTTTATGTAGACAGTCTCTAAGACTACTTAACAGTAAAACAGACGATGCATATTCTATGTTTTGTGGTATTAAAAGGGATCGCTTAATACATTAGAAAACCTTTTGTATGTAAAATATCTCACGCATCTATAATGACCTATTGCTATAAAAATATTATACATACTTACTGATAAAATGAAGAGAAATAAAAGTTTATCTTTTTAGCGAATTTTGATCGAAGACAACGTGAAGTTTAAATCCTTATTTTAGGAAATACTTGAGGTTCGGAATTAGAATTTCAAATACGGATATTTCAGGCTCCAGTTAATCGATTAATATGCAAATCAACTTTACTTATAATTTATAAAAGCCTGGGTGACTTGTTTTAATCAGTTTTATACTAAGCATTGCCGCTATGCATCTAGGATTACTTTTTAAAGAAAGTAGAACGATAGGGAAAGAAGATGGGAGATTTAAAACCGAGCATAGGGCACTTAATTTTATATATATGTATATATATATTTGTCAAGTAAGAGATTTTTTTCTGTTTTAGGATAGGATCAGTTTAATTTTTTTACAGTTAAAGTAGAGCAGAAATGATTACTAGTACTTATTTACCCAGGTCGTACTTATAATGAATATCTAAATTTTCATCACATGGCATCGAATTTTGTTTTTTACAGCATTCAAAACATTCTGTGAAAATTTTTACTTTTGTTTTATTTAAATGTAATAGTTTGTATGGATCATAAAGTTAAATTTTAGGACAGAAACTCAATAAGGCCACTATAACGAAGTTCACACTTATTTTTTCATGATTACATCGAAAAGTAGGTGTGACTTTGTATCCTAAGATCTCATCTATCATTATTAATAATTTAATAGTTAAAAGTATTTTGATGAAGTTAGTAAATATTTAAAATAGATAATAAAATATAGAGGTCCATGACTGTACTCTAATTCTTTTAGTGGAATATTTCTGTAATAATTTTGAACCACATTTTTTTTCTTTCGTAAAATGACTGTGAGTACTTATCAAATAAATTTTATTGGGACGGGCAAAAATATGGATTAAGGAATAGTCTTTTAATATTACAATATTCACAAAATATTTACATAGTTTAATTTAAGATTGTTCAGTGACACTAGCATAGTTGCATAGTTTAATATAATTAGTTAAATATAACCTTAAGAAACTAAAATTTATGAAAAATATGTCTAATTTTTATTACATTCTGATGTGAAATGTCAGAGAATTTTGATGGATTGTAATGATTTAAGATGAATAGCCATTTTGAAATTAGTAATACCAGATGTAAGTTGTTTTCACGTCTCTCACTATATTTATGGTAAAGTAAATACAAATTTGATTACTATATTAACTTATTTTGATATATTTGCACACACACACACACACATATATATATATTTCTGGTTCAAAATATGCTTATTTGACCACACAATGGGAAAAGCTACCTGTCTTCAATATGTTTAATATCTCATATTCAAAATTTTACAAATAAATAAAAAATTCACAACGAGAGAAGTGAAATTTCATTTTAAAAGCTACTTTTCTGAACTTCTATTTTTGATTGGATGTGGTAGCTTACGGTGATCCCAGAAGAAACTAATGCAATATATTTAGCACAAGGTCTGATATATGTGTATTATGTATACAATGTACATATTTAAGATCTATATAGCTATATTCTAAATAATTTATTCAGAACTGTGTAAAGCATTTTTGCTTATATTTATATTTTACATCATTTAGTGATTGGCTTTTCGCATTCAGTTTGAACATAAATTTTGTATTATAGTTCATATTCGAAAAAAATATATATAAATTATGATTTAAATACTTAAAAATGTTTTTTATTGCCTTTTTTTTATAAATTTAAATCCAATAAATAGAAATTAAAAATGTGATCAGTTACTCTAGATGAAAAATGGGAGATTTGATCCGGGTCAAACAACCCACAAGTGCAGTGGGGTAAACGTCTCACAGTTGAAATAAAAAAATAATAATAAAAAAAAAGGGATTAAAACACATAGCAATGTCCATATCAAGTTCTAATTAACTATCTTTTCTTTTAAATCATTAAATAAAATATATTTTAAATCAAAAATATCTTGATATTAACTTTACATACTACTGTACGAATTGGGAATTGGAAAATTTACTCTTGGGGGGGGGGGGGAATTAAAATATCCACTTCTTTTTCTATTATCACTGGAAACAGCTGAAAAGAAACATTAATTAGTAGAAAAGGCATATACTCTGCTTTTATCTTGCGCTTATTATCAAAATATAAAATAAATAAATAAATAAAATAAAATAAAAGCAGTGTGTCAATCCTACCCTATGGTTAAACATTCCAAGTTTTCCCTACCGTCGACTTTCCCTTGTATATTGAAAAAAATATTCAGTTAATAATAATAATAATAATAATAATAACAATAATAAACCTTCGTAATAAACTTAACCATTCGAAGAAAATGATTAAAAGAGAGGTTACAAAATATTACGCAGGGAAGTAGCCATTTTATTTAAATAAAGAAAAACTGGGTATTTTTCTTCCCAATAACATTTATTTTAATTCACTATTCTTATACTTTTAGTGAGTCATTATGATAATTTAATGCTATAGATTGTATTTATAATTCTATTTTAGAACTCTTTTAAATGGGAATGAAATATTTGTTAAGTTATCCTTAACGAATTAACCATTTTGGTTAAATAATTACTAAAATTTAAACGATAATAAGCATAAAAATACTTAGTTAACATGAAAGTAAAAATAGTTAATTTGTATAATATTAACCATTCCACTTAAATTGTACATTGAAAACTTATTTCAATCAATGAGATTTCTTAGAATTTGAAGAAAGAAGCTCCAGATATTATAGTAATACTCAGATTTTAAAAAACCCTACTTTCTTTCCGAAATTTTTTAAGTAAAGCTTTTGCTTTAACGGAAAAGTACATTTTTAACGAGTAAAAAAAATCGCAATTTCATGTTTTATATTATATGAAATATTAGTGATTAAGTGATTAGTGATTAAGTTAATT
The DNA here is from genome assembly GCA_963931845.1 of Maratus michaelseni. NCBI lineage: Eukaryota > Metazoa > Arthropoda > Arachnida > Araneae > Salticidae > Maratus > Maratus michaelseni. The sequence goes on from OZ007586.1 coordinate 98,804,771, forward strand.
TTTATATTAAATGAAATATCATTTTGATATAAAAAATATACGTTTCATAGCTTTTTATTAAAAAAAAAATTTCACACAAAGAAATAAATGGTTTTATTCGTTTCCCTTGAAATTAAAAGTTGTAAATGCTTTTACTCGAGATACAAATTATGGGACTGCGAATAGTGTAATTTTACAAACACTGAATGAAATAATTTGAAATTTCCGTAGCTTATAAATGTAATATATATATTTTTTTGTACAATAACTAAAATATTTGTGATATTTTAGAGATGTATGCTTAATCTGTTCATTTATTGCGTGATAATTATGAAATACAGAATTGTTGAAACATAAATTTTGTATAAAAATGTTCAGAAATTAAGTCGCTTTCATTCGGAGCATAAAAATTAAAAATTCGAACATTTAACTGGTTAAAGGTGTAGCGCCCACTTAAAAGGAGGGGAAGGGGGGGGGTGAGATGACCTCAAAACCTTCAAAATAGTGAAAAAAAATCTATTTTTTAAAATATTATGACTGTATTCCAATTAGATCAAAAGTTACGACTAATTAACGCAAGTTAATTTATATAAATTTAAAGATAAATTTCAACTTTAAAGTCATTTTTCTCCAAAGTATGATTTTTGACGTTGTGCGCATTCTAATTTCAAATTAATTAACATACAATCTTTAAATTTTATAAGATGATGCATTTTATATGTGTTATAAATCTACACCTATTTCTAGGTAAGGTATATATATATATAATTTTGTTTTCTTCATTTTCATTGAAATGTTTCAGAACTTTTGCTTTTAATGTTATAATTGACTGAAAAAACTATTTTCTACAGTAAGTTTGATTATTATTTTAGGTAGAAGTTTGAGTAATACTTCTTAAGAAAGTAATATACAGGGTGTTTCTACGATCATGGAACAAACTTAGAGGGGTGGTGCAGCTGACTAAAACAAACATATTTTGCGTAGGAATGTATGGTCGAAAGTCATGCGTTGAGGCACGAACACAAATAAAAGGACATGAAAATAAAAGCTTTTTTTTTTTATAAAATCATCACAAAGTGCTTATTTGCAGCAATGCTTACAATGAATGTTCAGATTTGTTTCATCATCTGTTTATTATTTTATTTATTTTATCGTCTACGCTTCTTCAATTTTATATTTTATATTTATTTCATCATCTGTTTGTTATTTTATTTATTTTATCGTTCGTGCTTCTTCAATTTTAGATTTTAGATTTATTTCATCATAAGCAAATATGTGTGATAGTGTTTTCATAATCTTGGGCGCAAGACATGTATATCAAATGTGACTTGGAAAAATCCTTAACTAGTTAATAATAATTAAAATTAATTTTATTTGCATTTTATTAAATATTTTTATAGGAATGGATTAGGAAAAAGTTGTACAATTTAATTAAAAAAATATTTACTTTCGTATAATATTTGCAGCTCCATGAAATTTAGAATTTTGGTGTAAAATCATGTAATATCGAGCTGCTCAATGTGGTCACCACTCTTAATATCAGAATTAACCTCACTGTTCTGTAGAAGAAGAATAAAAATTCTCTGTGGAGAATCCAAGACACCTTATAACCGTAAGTTGAGCGTTCATTATTCAGGCTTAATTTGGATATAAAAAATCAATTACTCAGGGAAGTCTCCGCTCTGAAGGTGGAAATTTCCCGACAACAGTTTGGCGGCCAATGGATTTTCTTTTTCTGAGCACGACTCGAACCGGAAAATCGCTCTTATCAACTGATAACTTCGCGGCAACATTGTACTTTGTTGGTGATCCTTGTCGGTGCTTTGATCCCCCCGGGTGGCTCTTTGGAGAAACAATAGAAGTGTCGACATGCGATTTTCGGATTGGATGATTTAAGACAAGTGTTTACTTGTTATTTTCACTGTCTCTGTATCGCTTGATCGGTTTTCAAATCTGTTTTTGGTACGTAATAATATTATATTCTATCTATTAGCCAGCAATGAAACAAGCACTCACAATCAACGGCTTTAGTGTACATTCGTGTCGTGAATGTAATTATTACGCTTGATATTAAATAAAAATTGTTGGTCCTACATCATTCGTTTTGTATAATCTCACTTTTTGTTTTCTATTTCGTTTCCTTCTAGCGTGAAAAATTGAAATATTCGAGGCGATATTGATGAAGTGGATAGTGTCCACTTGAAGTGCAAGTATTTATCGTTGAAAGATAGTTTTCATTTATCATGAAAAAAATACGGTACGCTCAGTTTTTCATGCTGTAAATTAACGTATGAACACATTCGATTTATTGCCTGATTTATAAAAAATATACTGGTCTACTATTAAATGTTATGCATGGATTAAAATTTAGAGGCCATCAACATATTAAAAATGCTACCAACTTTCTTTTTTTCAAATGGTAATACCTATTTTTTACACTTTATTTGAGTTTCTTGGATCAAATCAGCCCCAAAATGCATAAAGTTTATGCGCTTTTCCTTAAATCACGATTGAATTGTGTGGATTTATACATGAATTTAGAAAAAAAAGATTTTACAGGGAAAAGTGTCAGAAACATTCGATTATTTTCCAAGAAAAGCACCAAAAATATTACATACAATTTTTGCGGTTACATTCTCTTTTCTGTGGCTGCGAACGATATGTATACTATTAGGCCGCCAAAAAATAAAATTTCGCTATATTTCAAAAACTAATTATAAGAATGATCTGTAAAAGCACCAAACATAGTAGTCCTAAAAAAACACATATATCGGACGACGCATGTTCTTTTTATGTAAAAATTAATGTACGTCTTAATTAATAACTTTTTAATGTGAATTGAATTAATAAATTTTTAATTAAAAATATGTTTTGAATCGAAGAACATATTTTTTAATTAAACAAATGCCTAGATTGTGTTTGGGAACTACCATTGTATTTCATTATGAATGGAATATATTTAAATTGGATAACTTTTTGGGAAGATATAAATTAAACTTTGTCACGTGGATTTAACATTAGCAGGCCCAAATTTTGACTCTTTGAAGATTTAAGAGAAGATGCATAAACTAAATAATTTTCTAGGTTGATGGTTTAAGGAAATTGAATATAGTATTAGAAGTGGCTTTTACCATTTGAAAAAGAATGTTGATACCATCTTCAATATGCAAGCGGCCCTCAAACACTAATCCGTGTATAAAATTTAATAACTGACGTTATTACAAATCGGTTGGTCCAACATAATTTTAAAATGTTTTATGGCTTCGGTTTGTCGGCCGTCTGTCTTTCTGTCCATCTGGTCGTCATTCCGTCCGTGCTCTAACTCGCGTAAGTATACTCCTATTGTCGTGTAATTAATATGTGTTATTGAGGTTTACTATGACATGTTCTCTATTCAAAATGAAGTGTGCAGCATTTTTAGTTCGTTTACAGAGACACAAAAGAATTCCGTTACATTATGGTCTATGAGGAAAAACCGTTTGTAATGTACATTAATAATGTTAAACTATTTCAAACATATTGAAATTGATATACATCGCTGAGCTGCACTACAAGATGTTTATTGTAGAATATGATGCGCATAACATTTATTGTTCATGTACAGGGACACACAAAATAATTCGGTTACAGTACTGTTTTACTAGCGATATTTGCTGGAAAAGTGCGTTTTCAGATGTGATATAATTTTTTATATTTAACTACTTTTTTTTTACATATTACTTGGTGTGTATAAATTCTATAGAACATATACAAGGGTGCACAAAAGAATTCGAGTACATTTCTGTTTATTGATGGAAATTGCTGAATATATTATGCCTTTTCAATCCTAACTAAACTAAATTTTAGCACACTATGCTGTATATTTACAAATCTATAGATCATATATAGGTCTGTACAAAATAATTCGGATACTTTTCCGACTGTTGGGGGTTATTGCTGAAATTGCGTTTTTAAAATGTGTTATGCGTTTTCGAAATTGCTTACTTAGATATCATCTTTCACCTTATTAAACGGTGAAAATTGTTAACTATTCTGGATGTGTTAGAAAATAGTTCATAATCTATGCTTGATGCAAGATTTTTTTTCTTGTTTCTTTCTTACCAGAATTTAAATGATTGCGTTAATAAAAGTAATTTCTTTGAATTTTACAGCATTTTAATTGGGTTAGTTTTTTACCCCCGAATTAATCATATATTTTAAAATCCTCGGAATACTTTAAAAAGGGTCTAGAATGAAAATTAGGCATGGCGAACAGTTCCCTCGCCCCTTGTCCTTCATGGAAACGTATAATAAAACGAATGCTATATTATAAATCCGATACACAATTCTAATTTATTAATATTTTGTTGTCTGACCATAGGATACGAAGGAAAATTTTCGCATGGTCGCAAGATTAATTCTTAATGTCTCATCGAGCAGCAAGCAGACTATAGGAAGATGAAATTAAAACCTTAAATGTAACATTTTAGAGTATGACATATACTTTCTTTATAATTTTTGAATTATTACATATATTTTTGAAAAAAAAATCCCAGAAATTATATATAACGCAGCTTTTTTTTAAATATATATAATAAAATCCATATATTTCTTATAAATTTCACTGAAAATTTCAAATTGAAACACTTCGAAATCTGTATCTCAAAATTTTTTTAATGATCTGCAACTGTTTACGTGTAGCTAGTGCTTAGTTAGACTTTAAATTCGAGGCTTCAAATTATTTTAAAAAAGTATTAAGAATAGTATTTTAGTTTCATTGGAAACTTCATATAAGCTTGTTGGAGGGGATGAATGCAAGAATTTTTGGGGCCATAACTTTTTTTTTAGACGTTAGAAAAGTATTTTAGTCTCATTAAGGACCTTTAAGGTTCGACTACATATAAATCAGAAACTAATTTTTAAGTATTCACCAGTAACACTTAATTAAAAAAATATTTTATTCTAATTATAATTTTAAGACAAGATGCCAATTTTCAAATCATTTGGACAAAGGACTCGAGTTTGGGAATTACAATTAATCAAAGTTTTGATCCTCTACTGTTGAATTACTTTTATATATTTTCATTTACATTTCTTATCACATAATCTTATCACGCTATTTTTTTTTTTTTAAATACGAACATATTGCTTAAAAACTCAAACATAAATATTTGAGTTTTCTAATTTCCATAAATTTATGATATGAAATATTAATTATGAAATTAAATTAAAAGAAATATCTTGATTATAACCTTTAAAAATTTTTATTGCATTTAATTTCTAAATGTTCCCTATATCTTTGAATAAAATTTTAATTATATTTAAAAAAATCATCAATACACAGTCTTAGGGGATGCTGTAGGAGTTGAAAAAGTAAAGAATTTGATTTAATTACAACCTAATATAATTTTAAATATAACTAGCATTTTTCTTTCGTCTCGTTTGCAGAAGGATTTGTTTAAAATTGCAATTGCAGTAGAAACAATTCATTGTGGTATCGAACAATTTATTATTATGAATATTCAATATAAGTGCTACATTTCAGTTTGGAGAGAATCGCTGAAATCGCCTTTTTATAATGTAATTAATAACTCTGAAACTAATCACTGGGATGTCGTAAAAATTTATATTCAGGGCAATTAAAGAGTGTATTTTAATTAATTTATTTATTTTTGTCATATAGGGGGATTATAACTGAATTGTTTTAATTTGTGTCCATTTTTGTGTGGACTGAGCACCCTAAAATAATAAAAATAATTTAAAAAAAAACATTAAATATAGACGCCATTTCCAATCAACTGATACCTGTATTATGTCTCTGCTATTATTTGTGACAGAACTTGTAGAGAAGTTTCTGTTCTTTTTCAGTAATGTACCTGGTGTTCCAAAAAGGAGGGATCCTTTTTAAAATTAAATAATTTAAAAACGGTTAACAATAGTAATGCCCCGTTTGTTGCATCTTTATTAGCAAAACAATAAATTTTTAACCAAATGATTTCCAAATAAGTTTAAAATTTTGTCAATAGGTGGCGCTATAATCTAAAAAAATGATAATATTTTCGAAATGGCTACGATTTGCATTAATAACATGAAGTAGTCTCATAACAAAACTAACCGATATCCGTGGATATGTCTCATATGGAATGTCCCCACATGCCTTACAGATGTAATGTTCAAGTTCCGCTAAAATTTGTGGGTTTTGTAGGTAAACTCTGTCTTTTAAGTGTCCCCACAAAAGTAAATCGTTAGTATTCAAATCCGGTGAATTTTGTCATTTAGTTTTTTCAGCTTACAGTGCCACCTATTGGCGAAATTTTAAGTTAATTTTGAAAGCGTATGGTTAAAAATTTATTGCTTTTCTAATAAAAATGCCACAAACGAGCATTTATATCGAAAACCGTTTGTAATTTTTAAAAGGGTCCCTTCCTTAGACCATATAATAAACTAGACCCCACATTGATAACCTTTTCGATGACCGGCATCAGAGGTGGAGGTGGTAGATTTATTCCGCCAAACTGTTTTTTCTCTCGCCAAAATCTACTTGGAGGAATTTCCCCCTTTTCCCGCCGAAACTTTATATTGCGTCTGTGCCTGTCTTGTTGTTTTTCTAGAGATTGACTAATATTTTAAATTCCAAACAGTTCTTTAAATATAACGATAAATTGTGAATAAATGTCAAGACTATAATTCAGGCTAAAATAAAATATAGGCAACATCAAAGTGTTGAGTCAAAATACCAGCAAGAAAATACAAAAGAATAATAAATATATTAACATGGTTCTCAAATGACTATTTCAACAATGCGAAACTTTCTGACTCAATTTTAAACGAAAAGGTATAAAATGGCAGGCCTCACTATTGAAGTGATTTTGAAATTTTTGATCAGTAAATGAGTTGAGTTCTATTGTGCTGTCCTCTAAAAAAACACTGTACTACTACATCAAATATTTCACTAAACTCATTTTTTTTTGTTCTGTTTTTCTGCACCATTTTGAATAATAAAAATATTTAAAAATACCTAAGGAGTGCATATTTAGTTTTAAAATAATTTAAACTAACAATTGCAGCATTTTGGCAAAACATGAGCTTCATTTTTACAGATTTTCATATTATAATAAAATTTTAGAATATCTACATAATTTTTTTATTGTTTTTAGGTTAAACCATTAATAGGTAATAAAATGCATCATTTTCAGCTGATTACATCAGGTGTTTTTTTTTTTTTTTTTTTTTGGATAACATGGGTTACTTTTTAGAAAAGTGTTTTTTTTTTTTTTTTCAAATAAGAATTTGTGATTAAGCAAGAGCTTAATTGTCTGCCATTTTGTAATAAAGTGATAAAATGTAAAATACTCAATATTAAAATCATCGAACAAGCTGTAAACATTTAGCTATGTTTAATTTTTAAAATTCTTTATTATACTTTATATAAAGAAAATTTCAAAATTTATTTTTTTAAGAGGACAGGACAATAAGTGATTCCTGTCATATGACAACATTTTTCTTCTTTCAAGTGCTGCGGCATCGGAAATTCGGTTCAAAATGCTGACGGACTTTTCTGAAATATCTTCTGCTTTTATTGAAAGCATCTTTTGATTACAAACTTTCTAAATAAGAATACCTGCCAATTTCATACATATCCGATCACAAATTAATGAAACAATTTCCTGACGGCTCGGCCTACAGGCACAGGTAGATTTTGAAAATACAGATAGTGGGGCACCTGTTTATTGGGAATTGCAGAAGAAATGACCTTTTTGCCATGATGCGGCAGTTTAGACCACCCACTTCAAAATCTACCTGTGTCTGTAGACATGAATTTTTTTTTCTTTCGGGCTGTAAGAGTTGGTCTTATAAAAAAACTTGTCAAAGTAAAAGTTGTAGATACTATTAAGAGGATTTATAATAAATTTAAGCAGATTTGATATCTTGTGAATTGACGAAGTTTTGAATTCTTTTCTTTTTAAACCCTTTCTCTCCCCCCCCTTGAGGTAATTTTTAATGATATCAAAAATCTGTCATACATAAATTTTCGGCCCTTTTTCTAGAAGTATTAATAACTTTAAACGGATTCGATACGTATCATAATTAAGAAGTTATGGGGATTTTTCTGTTTTCATCCCCCCCCCCCTGGTTCGATTTTGCCCATTATCGAACTTGACCAAGATTTTATGCCCCTTAATTTTGTGTATCAGTTTGGAAGAGATTTGTGCAGAATTATTGAAGTTATCGTGTCCATAAAAAAGTGATCTAGATAGATAGATAAAAGTTTTGAATTGGGGGTGGTTTTGGATTCTGGAAGTGATGATCGGCGTAGATCTGCAAAAACTTTTCAGAAATTCCAACATAGGGGAGAATGTAATAGGTAGTATTTCTTACGAAATCTACCTAAAATCATAAAGTAGCCATTTTGTATTTGAGAAGGTTTTATAGCATCTAATTATGACAGCAAGTATTGTTTAGAAGTCAACATCTTCAGTAGTTGCCTGTGGTTATTATTTTCAATAATTGTAAAGAAAAAAAAAAACACTTGAGAGTTAAACTTAATTTTTTATAGCATTCAAAACTTGCAAATTATTTCTTCTCAGAAACTTATGCAAAATAATAGTTATTTTAACAGAGAAACAATTACACAAGTTCTAACTTAGTAGATATGAAATATCCTGGAATTTTTATTTTTCATACAAAAAAAAAATACTGTGCATTTGTATTTTTTTTTCTATACATGCGTATATGTTATCTATCGATGTTTTCCTTTTGATTAAAAATATTGTAATACATTTATACTTTCAATTAAAATATATATATATATGTATATATGAAAGATTGCAAAAAATATGCCTTTAAATTGGAACATCAAAAGCAAAACAAAAATTCTGGATTGCAGCAAAAATATGTTCTATAGAAAGTATTGTTAAATAAAGACAGTATGTGATTTCAAGTTTTCAAAACCTATAAAATACATTATCAAATCAAATAATATTTTATAACATGTCACTGCTAACTTTCCACAAATTCTTCACTTTTGTAAGAAAAAAAAAAGATACTGTAAATACTGTTCGATTTTCTGTTATTTTAATAATGCCTGCAAAATTTAATGCATTTTTAGAATAAAAAAAAAATCTGACATTAATTTGTTACATTTCGTGAAATGATTGTGTCAAATTGAAGCTTTCCAAGCAGAAATCTCGAAATAATTTGTGTTATCGTACTTAATATCTTATATCACTAATAAAAAAAATATAATTTAAGTAACATTTATTACAAGGACAAAGCCATTTTATAACATTAAAATAAAATACAGCAGCAAAAACAGAAAAATAAAATCCATCCAGAAGATTAAACAATCCTTTTTTCACCATGGGTGGGACTCTCATAACTTATTTCTATCCTTCCTCTTTGTAATTAAATCCTAGAAGGAGCAACAGTTTCGTTTCGCTTTGGTTTGTTTACATTTATTGTTATTGCGAGAATGAAATCGAAGATGCCAAGAAAGCGATCACGGCTAAAACAGACATTTTTTAAAGCGCCAATCCGAGCTGATCCTGAAACCGGATTTTCAACAATATAACAAAGAGATGTGGTCTCTAGTAGATTATTCCTCTGAGGTCCCTTCTCTTTGGGGCGCCCGGTATGTGCTTCCTTACTTTAAAAGGTATCATACAAAGTTATATTATGAATTTTGTTTTTTAATTCATGAATTATATTATGAATGTTATTAATCTTAATGATTACCTGGTTTAAGTAATAAAATAGGATTTAAGAAATTTTTCTACCAAATTCGAGTTACATATATTCCATCATAGGCGTTCGATATCCGACAATGATAACTCTATTATTGGTGTTTGTGTTTTTTTTACGACTGATTATCTGAGCGAGGGATATAGGCCAAAGGAAGGAATGCTCTCCTTGAGGTCTTTTTAAGGGAACCTAACACGTACCTAAACACCCCCCTCCCAAGCCCTCCCCCCCCCCAAAAAAAAAAAACTCCGAGCAGTTAGGTCGATGAGCACGGCATGGGTTCGAATCCCGTCTAACAGCTTTGAGAGCAGACTCTATCAGCTGTTAGTTGGGCACTTTGTCATTGATCATATGAAAAGTTAAGAACTTGTAAAATAATACTGTTAAAATGAATCATTTGTTAAATTAGTTTTATAAACTGATCTGAAAAGAAATCATATTAAATCTTTTGTAGACCTAGCTCAGTAGATACAAATATGTTGTCCATATGTGCACTTTGGTATCTTATAAAAAATTGTTTACATTACAACATTAAAACAACAACATTACAACATACAACATTAGAGCAACAACATAATAGTTACAACATTAAAATATGTATCTTTTAATGTTGTGTGACTGCAGCATTTAACTTTTTGTACAGTTGCGGGGCAGAAAAACAACAACAAACACACACACACACACACACACACATCACCCTATGTCATTTTAAGCACTGTTTATGGTAGACAAAAATAAAAAGTGCCAATCGATTGGTAATCTACTGTTAACTAATGTGGATGAATTAATTTTTGGAGATCGTCTACAGATTAAAATTGAAATTAACTTTTAAATTTATAATGGCAACACCTAATTTTGACTGAATATTTACAATCTATATTGAAAGTTATGTCCATACCGAATGTCAAGTCTTCTGGGCAAAATGTTTTGGAATTACAATTATTCAAAATTTTGATTGTATAGTGCTAAATTAATAAATGGTTCCTATACGTGTATACAAAATTTTAGATTTTCCCTCTTAAAGGTTTTTTTAGTTATACTGAAAAAAAAAAATAATTTGATATGGGTTTAGAGGATTATGTATGAGGTACATTTGATGATACTATACTTGGTATAAGCACCGTATTTCACTTTTACATATTTTTATTTATGTTTCTTCAATTATTAATCTTATGCGGAATTTTCGTGTAAGCATAACACATAAAAACATCAACATAAATATCTTATTTTTGTAGTTCCCATAATTTTGGGGCAGGAAATAAGAATTTTGAAATTAATATTTCAAAATTTTATGAAATTGTTCATATTTTCCTTCTCTATTCGATTGATAAATGGTTCCTATATATTTGCATACAAAATTTTAGATTTTCCCTCTTAAGGTTTTTTTTAGTTGTACTGAAAAGAAAAAAGAATAATTTGATATGGGTTTAGAGGATTATGCATGAGGTACATTTGTTTATAGTATACTTGGTATAAGCACAGTATTTCACTTAGAGAGAACCGCTGATATCGACGGATATACAAGTATTAATAACACTGAAATAACTGCAGAAACGCCATGAAAATTTTCTTTTCGGCTAACTGGCGGAAGTAGATTTTATTTTGTGTCAAATTTGGGCAATACTTAAAAAAAAAAATTTAATTTGTGTTTTTCTCAGTATATAACTAGTCTCGCTAAGAAAAAAAATAATAAATATATGTTCTTCTCAATCGCCTGTCACTTTTCTTTCTTTTTATACGACAAACAGTTCTCATAACAGTATAGGCGGATGTGTATTTTATATACACAATTATACAGTAGAATATGTAACTGGGTGTCCCTTAGCTTCACCCAAATTTGAAAAATTCATAAAAAAATTAACAAATTGCCATATTGTTTGCACTACAAGACTTGTCAAAGTATCGGATTTTTTCTGGCAAAAGAAAAAAGTTCAAATTTTCTCCGTCAAGGGGCGCTATATTGAGAATATGGTATAGTCTTAAGTGAAAATAAATATTTGTTGCACAAACCCAATATTTTTTATGTCTTTGAATAAAGTAGACTTTAATAAGAGTTAAAATTAAGATTTGCGGTGAAATTAGAACATTGTTCTTTGTAACAACAACATGTAAAATAAAAAATATATGTTATGGGAAAAATTAATTAACATAAAATATAAAAATTAGAATAATGTATTTCAGTTGATTCTATAAGTGTACGAATTTTTAATTTCATAATATTCTAAAAAATAGTAATACAACACTAGTATAAAGAGAATATTAATGAAATATTACTAAATCATTGTTGAGTTATATTGCTATTCGGAGTATTGTAGCTTCAGTACCTTCACTTTATATTTTTATAAATATATTCTTCTGTAGACTTTCTTGAGCTTACTTCATCTTGTGTGATTCAAAAGAAGGGCATGAAAATCAAATTAGATAATTTTCCTCATTAATGAAGCATTTTACACTGTTACACTTCTCCCAATTAACTTGAATTCTATTGCAATTTACCAATATTATTATTTTTTTTTGTTTTATTTTATTATAATTCTTTTTCCATTTTTTTTACATAAGCCAGCAAATGCTTCTTCAACAGCAATTTAATTTACTACCCCGAGGTTTACTTGCTTATTTATTGCCCTTTTGTTTCATTTTACTTTTTAAGTTGTGTATTATGTAAGACGTACTTTATAATAAAAAAATAGGTGTCGATTTAACCCTTCACTGCAATTTTTATCACATATGACACATGTCAATTAAACGCTATATATTTCCTCATGCCCCATTCATTTGCACAAAATGTGCCCTGTTCTACATACATTACCTCATTCCCAATCCTCCTTATTCCCTTTGTTCCGTATAACACAGGTTTAATTTACTTATTGGCACTAATATGCTAAACATTTCACATTTTGTTTTATAACAACATCGAAGTAAGAATTAGGCGTTAATGGTAAGAATTTCCTTTTCTATTTTTTTAAATATCCAAAGATAAAAAATATATATATATATATATATATACAATCATGTTAACAGTGGACGGAAGTAGCGTGCTGCAAGTAGCAAAACTACAGTAGTCTCTACCTTTTCCGGTAGTTTGTTATGTAACACGCTACATTTTGAAAAATGTAACGTAGCGAGTAGCGGGATACAAAAAATCAGTAGTTTTTTTTATAGGGAATACAGGCGTTATTTTGAACATTTCTCGAAAAAAAAAAAGTATATTTCTTCAAATCACGTGATCATAACTTTCATCTTTTGTTCAAATGTGTCCTACGCAACAATTTGTGATTGCCAGCGACAATACTGTAAAAGTAGTAAATAAAATTTATTCAGTGTATGGTTAAAATGGTCAGTGTATGGTTCAGTGTATGTTATGTACTACAATAATAGATCCTCGTTTTATCGCTTTTTCAGCAACTACTTTTTTAAAACAGTAGTCATTTTCGATTCATAAGAGATATATAGCTCTGTTTTCGTATATCCAAAAAAAAAAAAAAAAAAAAAAACGCAACTTTATGTAAAAAAATACAAAAATATTAATTTTTTTACGTATGTCTCTTAATTTTGCTAAAAAAGTTATAATATGTGTATAAACTAATATTTTAGAGACAACACAAAACATTTGCATTTTTTAATGTCCTCGGTTATATCTGATTTGATTGTATGTCGGCAGACGAAACATAATGAGGGGCCACTGTATTATTTAATCCGTTTCCTCAATTTCGAGTGTAGATTGAATTCTTTGACAAAATCTGAAAGTAACGAAGTAAGTGACTACTTTTGAAAAGTAGTTTGTAGTCGCTACTTTTTAAAACAAGTAGCTGTAGTTAACTAGCATTTTCGATAAAGTAGTTGCATAGTTCGCTAAAAAATAAAAGTTTTTCCGACTACTGCATGCAAATAAACGATATTTTATACATTATAACGATTTCTGTATCAAATTTGTAAGCTTGCTTCATATAGGTAAACTGTATTTTACGCACCACTTATTTTTCAGCTTTAAAATTCAAAGATTTGACTCAAAATTATAAGTAATACTTTAAAACCCTCTAAGTGGTTTGCCCGTATTTTTCCGTTTCCCGAAAACAACTTAAATCAGCTGTAAACAAAAGTATTTTTAATATAATTGTATTTTAAGATATTTGTAAAATAAGGACAATGAAGTGTATTTTAAAAACAAACAGGGAAAGAAAATTTAAATCAATGTTTGTTTTATGAAAATTTTTATGAAAATTTTTATGAAAATGCAGAAAAGTCCTCCGACGCTGAGAGGTTAAAAACATTTTTCTCCTTTTAACTCTATTCAAATTGTATCAAATAGTTTTTCATAAAGCTAGAAAAAAATCATAATTTTTTTTGGGTAAACTCTACTTTTTGCGTCACTTATTCTGCAGTGTTATGGGGTCAGGTACCTTTTAGAGTGTCAAAAAATCAATTTTTTTAATAGCTTATATTAAAATGTTTTTCTTTAGAAACATTTTAAAAGAAACCCCATGCAAAAATTCGCTTTAGAAGGAAAGTTATATCCAAAACAGTTTGAGCTCTTTATATATGATCAAGGGGTAATTTGATCTTTAAAGTCAATTTTCTCAAAACAATGATTTTGGTCATTAAGCGCATGATTTCTAAGAAATGGCTGAATAGAATTTAATAAAATTTCGACTGAAAGTATAAACCTTATAGATGCACAAAATGACCTACCATTATGTTCATCAAGTAAAAAATTTAGAAAAATTATGGCTATTTTTATAATTTTTTTAAAAATTTCAAAAATTTCAGGTTTTTTCTACTTTTATTTCTCAAGAACTAATCATTATATTTTTTCCGTTGTAAGACACATATCAATAGAATTTTTGGATCCCTGTGATAATTCAACACTTGCTCGCAAGGCATATAAAGTGAATTCATTTATAAAAAAAAAAAACATTAAATTTCAAATTAAATTAATAAAACTTTATATTTCTCTTTCGGGACATTAACAGTTAAAATATATGTGTTTTAATGTTGTTTAAAACTTCATATTTAAGAGTTAATTACATGTGAAGTGATTGCAATTTAGATTAGAGTCACTTTAGCATGCAATGTATCTGTTTAAAAGGTACCCGACACCTTAAAATTCAAAATTCTGACTGAAAATTTGAAGTAATATTTATTATTTATTTTTTCCCTTTTACACCGCTCACATAGTATAAAAAAGTTATTTTAGTAAAGACATAAAAGATGGTGCAGCAAAGGGTTACTTATTTTTCAAAAAATGCATATCTTTTATAAAGTGAACTATTTGCTTTTCTGACATTAATAATTTTGTTAATATGTATTTATTTCATCTAACATAATTCTTAATATACGCTCCTGCACAGATGAAGACAATTTGTTGTTCAAGGACCGAAAACTTTTTACTTTCATGGCAAACATTTTCGTCATTAACACTTTACCTTATCTCTCAAGGTATAGGAGTGCTATGTAAATTTGCAATATTTTTATTTTCTTCGTTTTATATTTGATAAGAGTCATGTTTACCGAAGGTAAAAATGCACCCTTCTAATCCATCTGTTTCGGTGTAGTATTCGATAAGGCGGATAATCTTTTGTAGTGAGGATGGAAGATAAGACGTCGGGGCAAACAAGCTGTCCGTTATCTTAGACATTTTCTTATGTTTCAATAATGCAAAAAGCAACGCTGGTATGCCTTAGCTTTTTGCCACTGAGTCATTTTATTATCATTAAAAATGAAGGGATACTATTCAAATCCTTTTTACGAGTTACATATTATTTTAGTATCATTTGCTTTTTGTTTTCTTTTGATACTGACAATTAGCTACTTTTATAGCCTTAAAGTCAAAAGCTTTTGACTTTTATTGAAAATGTATTTGAAAGTTACATTCTAATATACAGAAAAGTTTAAGCAATTTTTAACGTGGTATTTTACTTTTTAACATATTTTAGTATAAAATGTTTCTCTTTGTTTTGTTATTTCTTTTGATATTGACAATCAACTGTTTTTAGGCATAAGGACAGTAAATTGTTCGTTTATACTCTCAGAATCAAAAGCTTTTGATTTTTATTGAAAGGAGTTTTCGGAAAATTGCTTTGCAGTATATTGAAAATTTTAAGCTTTTATTAACATATTCGCTTAAAATTTAACATGTTTTAGTATTGAATGTTTCTCTTTGTTTATTTCTTTTGATATCGACAATTAGTTGAATTTTCGAATAAAGAAAGTAAAACTTTGTCTTTTAAAGTCAAAAGATTTTGACTTAGGCTGAAAGTAGTATTCGAAAACCTTCATTATAATACACGGGAAAGTTTAAGCATTTTTTAACATATTTATTTATTTTAAGATTTCGATTCAATTAAAGTTAGATTAAATTTGAGAAAAAATGCTGTAGATGATAGATTTTCGATAGCATTGTCTGCGATTATCTTCTTATTGATAGTTAAAGAATTAGTTTGCATATGTCAACTTTAAGAGATCTGATTAGATAAATATAATCTATTATTTTTTCTTGATAAAATTAAAAGAATATATATATATATATATATATATTTCTGACGCAATGGAATCGTTTGGAACCACTCTTTTTGAAACTGGAGACGTTACATCTGCGCTACTAATGCTTGCTTACATAAAATATTTAACACTTGTCCTCTGTCATATTACATTTGTAATTTTCCTTATAGAATCAGTTACAAAATGGTTTGAAAAAGGGTTTAAAATGGATTAAATACCCAATCCGTCGGCCGATTTGAACGAAAATCTATACAATTCTGGCGACAGTGATTTATAACATATTCGCCAAATGGAAGCTCAATCAAAAGTACTGTTTGGGAGTTATCGTGCTCTCTCTCTCTCTCTCTCTCACACACACACACACACAAAAATCATAATTACAATATTTTCCTTACACTGTCTGTTCGGAGAGTAAAAATAATTGTTGATTTCCATTTATTTAAAACAGGCGTGATGACGTAAATTAAATACTAGCAAAAATATGAAAAAAAAAACTTTTTTTCTTCTGTTATCAAATTAAAATAACATATAGTGTATGTTTCGAATAAAAAAAATTCTTCTGTTTCGAGTAATATTTTGAGCACGAATGTAACCCTCACACCTTCATCCAATGTGATATTTTAGCATACGGTTACTCAATTAATGATAGAAGGTATCTTCTTATTGAAAGGATTTTCTCCTGATTTAATTCAAGGAAACACACGTTTCCTTATTTGGTGTGCATCCGAACTTTTAAGGCTGCACTGTAAAAAAAAAAAAAAAAAAAAAAAAAAAAAAAAAAAAAAAAATGTTTACAGCAAAAAATGCTGGCAATACGGATTCCAGCACATTTTTCTGTAAATTTTGTTTTTCATGGGTAAACAACAAAATTGTAAATTTTATACAGAATTTTTTACAGTTAATTTTACAGTAAATTTACAGCATGTTTTCCGTTAACAGTATAATTATAAAATTTTTAGCTTTTTTTGTAGATATATGTTTGTATTTTTACCCATGCAGCAGTAATTTTCTCCATTTTTTTCTACAGTGTGTGCTAAAAAAACATTTTTCCCCGATCAACTGCGCGAAACTTGGAGTCATTTTTGCATGTAAAATCATGAAATTTACAGACAATACTACTGAAGTAATTTGGAATTGAATAGCGTTTTTCGTTTCACGATAAATACATTAAACCTTGAGCTATAATAGGTTATTTTTCGGTGATGTTGTTTCCCAACTGCCATGTGTCGAAAATGGATCCAAATCAACCAATTTGACGACGTTTTTTGAAAGTGTCTTTGCTTTACAGAAAATTGAAAAGCGCTATTCGATTTTCTAGTATATGAATAAAAATGCCTGCAAATTGGATGCATTCATAAAAATATGATTTCGCTAATGTGTCATAAAGTAGTCACTCCGGATTTGAGAACCGGCTTAACAGTTAGGAATTTATACTTGAACATGATATGATGAATTTTTCGACTAAAACGTATGTTATGTATTATTTTAATTTAATGGTATTAGAATAATAATTTTCTTTCATGTTTATAATTTTTGACAATTTTTTCCGCGCCTTTAAACACGAAATTTTCGTATGAAAAGTGCATTATTTCAATTAAATGTTGTTAGAGAAATAATTTGTTTTTCATATTTATTCTTTTTAGCAACGTTTTTGGAAGCACGATTTAAAAAAAAATGAATTGCAAGGTTATCATTGAATATTTAGCTAGCCCACAATCTGTTCCTAAATTTAACTTAAAAGTGAAATTACTTGTCAAATAAGAATAAAAATAAAAGAAAAAATGCCATTATATCATGTTTTTAAGAAATAAATGAAATACATTTGATAAATTGATGAAGCTGTGTCATAATGTATGAACTGTTATTTTGATCGAAATAAAATTCCAGAAATCAAAGTATAAGATTCAACTTTTAAAAGGCCTCCGTTGACAAGACACTTTTATTTAATTTACGTGAACATTCTATTTGCTGTATATAAAACGTTTGCAGTCTAACTCATAAGTCGTAGCTTTTATCTTGAAATTGGTTATCGTAAATAAATAAACTCGATTAAAGTTATAAGAACGTCAAAATTTCGCGTGAAGTCGACTTGCTTACAAAAGAAAATCATATAATGAAAGAAAAGTATTTTTGATAAAAAAATTTGGAATAAAGAAGCCGTAACACATGATAAACACAACTGTGCTGTATATAATTTTTTTTTTTTTTTTTTTTTTTTTTTTTTAGATATATGATGTCTTATCAAAAGTAGGTCCTTGTCTTAAAAATAAGATTAAAAACATATCTGTTTTATTTACAGATTTTAACCCTTTTTTACCTTCGTTTATAACTTGCTTTCCTTATTTTCATTATAAAAGAACTGTGTAAATAAGATCCAACCCTTTCTGTATCCTTATTGCTTGAGTTTACTTTTAGGGTTCTTAGAATGGCTTTATTTACATTGTTTCTCTTGAAATTCCTAATCGTTATTTGCTTTACTTTGTTTGTTTCCTGACTTTTATGCTGCGCCGGTCTTTTTCCGTCTGTTAACGTAAGTGCAAATAGATAGTAGTAAATAATATCTGCGGCCTGAAATCTTAGGACTTTCAAGGCTTTCCTTCTCTCGTAGGCGTTTTACTAAATGACCGAAGTTACAGTGTTTTACAATTTCAAACAGTTTTAGATAATAACAAAGTGTTTGACACAATTCATAAATTTAACTGCATTTCTACATTTTAACTTTTAAAAAATTAAGATGACATAAAAAATTAAAAGTAAAACAATAAGCAGGTAATTTATTTTTAACTCCTGAGAAAAGGAAATATACAAGTGTGCTTTCGCGAGAAATTATTTTTCGCCTTTTTCATCTGGTGAAGCAGAATATGTATACCCTTACTAGTAAGTCTGATTGGCAGATTGTCCAACCATTAATTATTCTCAAAACTAAAATAATTTTCTATGACAATTTTTAAAAAGTTTTCGTGGCTTCTAAAAAAGTCATTACCTTAATTTCTGGTACATAACCCGCGGCTCAAATAAATCGGTTTTGAACCAGAAATTTTATTTAAGAAAATGTAACTCGTTTCTACTTGGTACCTATTTAAATTTTTTCAATAATTAAAATTTCTGGTTCGAAATAGATTTACTTGAGCCTCGTGTTATATACCATAAATTACGGTACATATGATTAAAATAGAATATGACAAATATTTAGCTTTATTCCTTTAGTTTCTATTGTGTTATTTAAAGGTTAAATCCTTTTGTGAAAGATTTATTTTTAACATTTTAATTTTTATAAACTATAAATGTTTTTTATTTTTATTTTTGTTTCTGGTAACGTTAAAATTTTGAGTGCCAGTATGAGTAGGGCAAACCTTTACTTTATATCTTTTAGATATGCACAATAAAACTTAAAACTTTCTAAATAGACTTAACGAGAATTAGGGAGAAGTAATTTGAAGAAATGAAAATACTAGAGTAATTTAAATGATCAAATATTTATCGATAACTTTTGATTTCTGGTTTCGTTGTAAATAATAATAATAAAAAAAAACATATAGTATGCAGGTAACGAACTTGTATGAGTCATTGTAAGACGAATCTTATTTTAATATATAATATACATGATTAAATATTTATCGATAACTTCTGATTTCTGGTTTCATTCTAAAAAAAAAAAGAAGAAAAAAAAACACATAGTATGCAGGTAACGAACTTGTCTGAGACATTGTAAGACGAAACTTATTTTAATAGATAACAAGAATGAACATTTATGCATGAAGCATAAATTATGTAACACTTTCCAACACTTCCAAAATAATTTTACAAATCTTTACTGTTTAATAAGGTGAAAGACGATATATAAGCAAAGAATTTGGAAAACGCATAACATATTTAAAAACACAATTTCAGGAATTATCAACAACCTTCGGAAAAATATCCCAAATCTTTTGTACAGCCATGTAGATGATCTATAGATTTGTTTATATATTACATAGAATGCTACATTTTTGTTCAGTTAGGAAACGCGTAGCACAGTTTAAAATTTCCATTTTGGAATTTCCGTCAATAAACGTAAATGTGCTCCAGAACTATTGTGCTGCCCTGTATAGGATCTATAAAATTTATAGACACCAAGTAATAGACAAAAAATGAGTTAAATTTAAAAACGCGTTCAGCAACTGAAAAAGCACTTCCAGCAATTATTGTTAACAGACAGTACCAAATTATTTTGTGTGTACCTGTAAATGAACGATAAATGCTATACGCATAAAATTCTATAGTAAGCCTCTTGTAATGCACCTTAGTGACATAGATAAATGTCAATATGTTTGAAATAGTTAAACATTCTTAAAATAAACCTCAAACGATTTTTCTTCATAGACCGTAATGCAATGGAATTTTTTTTGAGTGTCCTTGTAAAAAAATTTAAGTGCTATACACACCATATTCTATAGTAAGACTTTTGTAGTGCATCTCAGTGATATATATCAATTTCAATATGTTTGAAATTGTGTAACATTATTAAAATAAACCGCAAATGATTTTTCACCATAGACCACAATGTAACGGAATTTTTTTGAGTGTCCCTGTAAAATAACTATAAGTGCTACACACTTCATATTCAATACAGAACGTACCATAATAAACCTCAATAACATATATCAATTGCATGACAATACGTATATATTTACGTGAGTTAGAGCACGGACAGATAGACAGACAGACAGACGGCAGACAGACAGACAAACCGAATTCATGAACACTTTTCAACTATGCTGGAAAGTGTTAAAAAAGACATGCAAAAATCGAATGGCTGAGGTCATATTGTGCTGTCCTCTAAAAAAAAAAAAAAAAAAAAAAAAAAATTCTAAATTTTCTCTTTATAAAGTCTAATAGAGAATTTTTTTAAATTAAACATAGCTACATTTTTACAGCTTGTTCTGACTAAGATTTTAATGTTGAGCATTTTTCATCTTATCACCTTAATACAAAATGGTAGCCAATCAAGCGAGAATTTGAAGAAAAGCCATTTTTCTAAAAAATAATCCATATTACCTGAAAAAACCCACACCCGACATAATCAGCTGAATATGAAGCATTTTATTACATATTAATGATTTAATATAAAAAAAATAATTTAATAGATCATTATAAATTTCTATTCTAACAAGAAAATCTGTAAAAAGTGAAGCTCGTGGTTTTGCCAGAATTCTGCAATTGTTAGTTTAAATTATTTTAAAACTAAACAAGCACTCCTTGGGTATTTTTAACTATTTTTATTATTCTAAATGATGCATAAAAACAGAACAAAACAAAAAAATTGACTTTAATGAAATATTTGATGTAGTACTAGGACGGGTTTTTTAAAGGAAACATTTCACTGTGGGATTTTTTTAGAGGACAGCACAATATTTGAAGAAAAATGGAAGGAGGTATAAAAATTTCCAGAAAAATGCTCAGAAGACTACGAATTTTATATAGGAAAAGAGATCGGAAGCTCATAATCCAGGGATGTAGTGGAGGGTATACGGTGTTATACACCGTATACCTTCTTGATTTTCTTAAGAAACTCCGTTTACCCATTGTTTCTCAAATAAAGCTATAGTGTATACTCTCTAGCGTATATCCCCTGTTTCTTTTACGACTATACCACTGTTCATACCCAAGTGGAAAACTTTAGTTTTTAAACTGTAGCAAAAACGACATCGCATATCATTACGAAAACGTTGTTCGAGAGCGCAATATATCCAAAAACGTGTTTGATTACTTCTATTATTTTGCAACAGTATTGAAAGGTCATAAAAACCATTATTTTTAGAAAAGAAATAGATCTAAATTGGTTTAAATACGAAATAATACGGTTGCAAAAACAGGTCCAAAGTAATGGAAGCAATAAGGTATATTTTTAAAAATAATTCGTTATCGCGCATAGTTTTCGCAATGAAATATGATGCCGTTTATGAAACAATCTAGAAACGAAGGCGCAGAAATTGGAATTGAAAAAAAAAAAATCAATAATAGAGGAAAAACGGTCATTTCATGATAAATACCCAGATTAAGATAAAAGCTAAGCACAATGTTACAAGAAAATCTTTGTAGACGCACTTACTAATTATAAATAAAAGATATAGAGAGGGGGGTAGATGCAAATATGTACTTATTGGATTTAATTATAATACATATTAACAAAATTTTAAAAGCTTTGTTTCAAGAACCATGTCTTAGTTTTATTATTAGATTATTATATCAATTTATGATATCAAATAAACTACGAAAAATTTAACATGATTTGTCCATTTACTTTTGAAATTCTGGTATCAACGAAATATTGAAATAAACGACCCCTTCACTCAGCAGTAAGAACTTATACCTCACTAAAATATTTACTTAAATTGTAGTTTATTTTCTACATCAAAATTTTGTATACCATGGTAAAACATAGTCAGTTTATAATATTTGCAAAAATTAGGCAAGGTTTGCTTTCAAACGTTGTATTAAATTATCTGTAAAAATGATTAGGACAATCAATAAATTTAAATAAATAGCCTACATGAAAAAGAGAACTTTAAACTAAAATATAAAAAATATCAACTAGTATTTACCACTCTTAGAACAGTCAGTTGAATTAAAAGTGTACAATAGAAATCCATTTGCCAGGTTTATTTCTACCAATAGATGACTTTTCTCTGTTGATAATTTCTAGAATTAAGGGGATTCGATACCCTTTAAACATTTTTTATTGAAGCTTTTTTACTTAGCTCTTATGCATATTATTAAAAGCTATTACTAGATAAAATCATTTTAATTGGAAAAAAATAATTTGTCGTTAAAATTTAAAATTTAAAAATATTTTTAAAAATTCAACGATTTTAAAATCTTTTCTTTTCCTTCAATTTGCAATAATAAACATTGATTTTTTTCAATTTTGTTTATAAGAGTGTACTCTATTTAAGGATCGATTTTGCAATTAATTAATTAGTTTTGAGAAAATAAATAAAACGTATATATTTATGGAAAAATGCAGGAAAAAACAGAGTTTCTGTTAATTTTTTTTATTTTTCCTTCTCATTATATTGCAAATGTTCTATTATTAATACAAAATGATTAAATAGCCATAAAACACTTCCAGTATTTTTTTCATCTTTAGTGACAAATTATTTATTGACATGTAGTCCGTATGAGCGTTCTCAGTATTTTTGCATATCTGTCTATCGTTTGATAAAATGATAGCTATGCAAAGTATGTGTAGAGTGGTATTTGTATATACCTTACATATTTATTTATATTAAGTAATAGGAAAAAGTAAACAATTTTCAAAATTTTGCTGCACCAGCCTTCGTTAATTACGTGACAAAAAAAAAAAAGACGAATAAAGGTTTAGAGGGATAAAAGATACTCTGTCATATAAACTTAAAAGAAATGTATTAGGAAATGTTTCACCATTTTCCATTAAACTAAGGATTTTATTATAGCTTGTGGTTTTGATAATGCACCACTCGAACGGGATACTATGAAAATCGAAATTGCTCTTTGAATTTCTCGGGAAATTAGTCTTTCCATAACAGAAAAAAAAAAAATCTAGTTTTATTTTTCAAAGTATGGAGTAAAATTTCACAAATGTTATCAGCTCATCGTGAATTCAACATTTTTTTTTTTTTTTTTTTTTTTTTTTTAAATTTACGAAAGAGAAAAACGCTTTTGCAAAATCAGCCGGTGCCCAACTTACATTATTTGAAATCGTGATAAGTATACTATTAGTTAAACATGTAGTAAGTCAGAATGGCGTAAATTTTAATTATATGGGCTTCAATTCGTACGACCTTCGTGGATCTTTGAAAAATATGAAATTAACGGATAAAAGTGGTGTAGATTCTAGTACACCCAGGAAAAAGTTTTGTTGAATCAACAAAAATTTGGTTGACCCAACAAAACTTTTTGTTTAAATATAGGTCAATGGAAATTTTGTTTGAATCAACAAAAAAAAAAAATTGTTTTGCAATTCCAAAAAAAAAAAAAATTGTATCGTCAGCAAAAAATGTTTTGTTAATTCAAGTAAAATGGTTCAATTTTACTTGAATTTTGCTAAAACAACCAAAATGTACTCAACAAAACATGTTTTGTAGTTTTAATCAATTCCTTTTTCTGGGTGTACAGTTTGAGTAATATTGATTGTCTTGTGTGTATGAATGGAAAAAATATGTTTTTCTATTTTTTTTTAAACATTTCTTTGAGTTTAATGACTTCTTTCCTGGATTTCCCTGTCTTTCAGGAGAGACTCTTATTATCAAGTAATGGTTAAAATCAGAAGAATATGCAAGTGCCAGGTACTTAAGTTAATCAAAGAGTAAGGTAAAAAAGAAGTTGGTTAACGTACTAGCTTTCTTCGAAGAGATATGAAGTTTTGTAAGCTGAGAAACTAGTTAATAATTTATTGAGAATAATATGAATCATTCTGAGAAGAAGACTAAATTAACTTAATTCGTGGTATGACTGGAACCCGAAAGGAACTGTTTAAGTAAAATTTGACATATTTAAAAATATATCTTTTCAAATTCCCTTTAAATATGAATATAAGTAATTTTATATATGTCACTGCACTGATGTTCAGTAGTGTTGGTAATGAGGTACTAGATTCGATTCCTAATTTTTGATGTGGTTGTTCATAATGGTTTCGAATTAATTTTAAGCAGAATGTGTTAGTTTGTTAAACCTTTGTGAATAAAAAAATGACTGTAGTGGCAATCACCAGTTCAATCTGTTAGAATTTAAATGTGACCAGTACTGTACAAACCAGCGGTGCAAGCATTGCGTGGCACTGGAGCCTCCAATCTCAAAGGGCCTCAATCTCGCAAATGTTTTAATAAAAACAGTAACCTTAAGTGGTATTATTTCAGAAATACGAGGTATATCCACAAAGTAAGTTCCGTTTGGTTATAGAAAAAAAAAAACGTGTATAGATACAAAAAAAAATATTTATTGTACAAAAATCTACAACTGTAAAACTACTTTTATACATAGCTTCCGAAATTTTGTAGGCACTTGTTGTAGGGTGCCACAAGGTTTTGTATGCCTTCTTCATAGAAGGTTGCCGCCTGTGTTTTCAACCATGTGGTTACATGTTCTTTCAGCTCGTCATCAGCAAGAGCACTAATTGTAAACTTACGGTTTTGCTTAACCCTCTCTTCAATTGCGTGAACCAGATCATCAGTAACCAAAGACGGGCGTCCACTTCGTCCTTCATCGTGCACTTGATGACGTCCTTCATTAAACTGTCTGACCCATCTTCTAACCATTGAATCACTCATAGCATTTTGTCCGTAAACCTCGCAGATTTGACAATAAATTTCACTTGGTTTAACTTTCTTTGCATTGAGAAAACGAATCACAGATCTGATTTCACAAGCGGCGGCATTTTCAATTAAGGCCGACATTCTAAAGAAGCACTACAAATAACACGTCGGCAGCAGTGATCTGAAAATGGCGTACATTTCTTCTCCTTCAGTCAGAGTAACTGCCGCGCATGCTCAGAAGTGCGATCGCAGCGCTGCTGCGGATAGAAATAGAAACGGAACTTACTTTGTGGATATACCTCGTAATATCTAAACTTTTTGTAACATATTATTTTTAATTTTTTTTTCATAGCCGTCATAAACATAAACATCATAATATAATATCACGTTGGTAAATAAAATTCTTAGTATGCGGATATCATTGTAAAATACACAGTGGCTTAATGATAATATCTGTTGTCCCAGCAATATCAGTCCGCAGAGGATTCAATACCAAGAAAGCACACAAAATGGATATCTTAATAGAAAAAGAGTGCCGGAATGTTGTACACATTATGGACGCCCGGATGATAAGCAGCTCCAAAACAGTCATAAAAGGTCTTCTTAAGGGTGCTTGCTGGGGTTTATATATTTTTTGTCATAAATGTTCTAAAAAACACATTATTGATTAAATATTCTTGAATACCTCTATCAAAGAAAGATTTATCCATTAAATATTTATGATGACAGTTTTCAATCTAAATCAAAAATTGCATTCCTATGAGACCCACAATACTATTTAATTCCTTTCATTTATTTGGTTCTTTATATACCTGTATCAATGATCCTACCGTGGTTATCAGATGTGACAGTCTACTAGGTACTAAATTTTAGTTTCATTTAAATTCCTATTTTTCATTCTAATTTTAATTTTTTTAATTCTTATTTTTTTAAATATTGTTTCTCTAAATGTTTAGGTTTTTATGTTTTTTAATTTCAATGTTTATCTCATATTCAATTGTGTTCTTCATTCAGGAAACTGTTTTAGTAGCACATAAAAAAATACTCTTTTAAATATTTATGTGCCTTAAAATATGATTGAAAATGAAATACATTACATACATTGATACAATACATTGAATTAGATACATTTTAATATATAGTACATTATTTTATATAAAATTTAAATGTTTTCTTACAGTATAATTCGAATCAAATATATTTTTTATCCTGGGTTAAATAGCAGCACATAAAAAAATGTGTTCTCTTTTAAATAATTAAGGACTTTAAAAATTATTATTAATAAAATGAATATTCCTATACATTTTAATATAAAATTACACTGTTTTGTATAAAATAGAAGAAAATGCATTTGTTTCGAATATCGCAGCCACATGAAGTTAGTTCCTAGCAATCTCCGAATGTGTCCCTCAGTGCTGAATCGCAGAGTGACAATTAAAAATTATCGCCTTAGACGATCAGCACTTGGTCTTACTTAACTTAATGTGCCGATCTGAAAGGCCACAGTCCATCGTCTCGCGGATCGATGGCGGTTGAGACTATTTTTAGCTTCCATCTTGTCTTAAGGACACGCGACTATGATGCTTGACAGGTGATCGCTGTGTAAATGCTTATCGCCATCTGACACTTCATTCACACAGGGAAAATCCCGCTAGCATTTTCTTTCCACAGAAATGAAATTGTTCCGTGATGAGAAGCGGCTTTTCATGGCGTGGTAAATTAGCAGAGAAATTCTTTAGAGTGTTTGTAGCAAATTTAAAAATGAAAAAAAAAATATATATATATATGGCAAAGATAACACAACAAAATAAGAACACGTAAAAACGAAGGATTGTAGGATAGTTTTAATATCCGAAATATGTTTGGGAAAAGCTACTAGTTTTGGGAGTAATAATTTTACAGTTTTCTTCTTCAGGCAATGTATACACGGGACACACTGATGGTAGAAACGCAAGTGTGCAACTTAGACGGATCTATATGCTTCAATCTCCCGTGAAGTGCTATGCTCTTCTAGTAAAGAGAACTGGAAAATGATTAATTACTCTCGAAATTAACCACCTTCTCCAAACACACTAAGAGAGAATTAAAAAATTTTAATTGTAGTTGTTTTATCTCCAGATTTTTTTCTTTCTCTTTTTTTCCGACACATTATAAATGAAGAACACAGTATGCTTACGTAGTAAATAATCAATTCCCTTTTAATAATAAATTGATATCACTATACATTTATGTACGTGCATTTGTAAGTCAAAAGTCTGCTTATAAGTACTTTTAGATATTCTGATTAAATTTGTGAATTAAGTTTTAAAGTTAAGTTTTTGAATTATAACAATTTAAATGTTGAAAAAATTCAAAAATCAGTATTTCCGACAACTAATATTTTGTAACTTAAACGGGGGAAGTGGTATTCATATGAGATTTGGCAAAGAAAGACCTCTCTATATACTGTCTGTAATTTGTAAGTCGTTTTCTGTTCTTTCAACTGGTCTATGAGATAAGGAGTTTTGACATTGTAGAATGACAGCCAGC
Organism: Maratus michaelseni; assembly: GCA_963931845.1. NCBI lineage: Eukaryota > Metazoa > Arthropoda > Arachnida > Araneae > Salticidae > Maratus > Maratus michaelseni. Next base: position 98,832,769 of record OZ007586.1, read on the forward strand.
CGCGAATAAAAAAAGACATTTAGAAACAAGAAACATTTTATTGAATAAATTTTCTGCGTTATAGAGAGGTCCTTCCTTGCCAAATCACATACGAATACCACTTTTTCCTTTTGAGTTACAAGTTGTCAAAAATGCTGATTTTTGAAAATTTGCAACATTTAAATTGTTATAATTCAGGAGAGAAAAAATATAACAGCCTGCTTTTCTTTTCTAACATGTTCCGAGGTAGTAATAACACATTTTAAAAATGCATGCAGTTTTCTCTTTTCCTAAGATATAATTTTCAAGTATGTTGACCAATATTTATATAATATAAAATATAAAAAAACAGCTAAATCCACTAAAATTACACGATCTAACTGAAAAATGTGTGTAGTTTTCAGATCTTTTTTACTTTTTTGTTTTCTTTATTAATTCAAAATCTATATGTAAGATTTTATAAACCTTTGAATTTTGTAAAATCGCAGTTTTAAACCCTGCTAATTAAAAAGATTTTTAAAGATAGAAATATTTTGCAAATGGATTTTTAATTTATTTTCTCTGTAGGTTTTCACATACAAAAGATGGGAAAAATAAAAAATGGTGCGGCAACCAAAATAAATAAATAAATAAATAAATAAAATAAACCTGCAAATTTTGCCGCAATTCTGTAAAATGACTCTTATCCGACTGATGCACTCTCTTTAAATTTTACTTTCGTATTATCAGCTTGGCGATTAATTCTTAATGCATTCTCATCTCAGACTATTTCAAATAATATGCTTGCCTTGTTTCGTATTATGACTACGGTCCCGACTAAAATTTCGTGGTATATTTCGTGAACAAAACTACCAAATCACGGAGGAAATCGCCAAGATCATACTTTGCATTCCGGACCAGACATCCCTGCATTAAACCTATAAGAACAGGTAAAACTACTTCTCGTAACTAACTGTAATCTTTAAAACTCCTTTTACAGTTTCTACTATATCGTAGAACTATAATGACCAGTGTCTGAGAGTAATAGCGCCTAGTTATTATATATGCATGTGAAATTATTTCTATTGACCATTCAGTTTTATTTTTCCTCTAAATGCGTGCAAATGCTTTTATCTTTTACTTTAATCGCGTATTTTATTTTATTACAAGTTCAATCTCATTCGAGATAAACAGCTATTAGGTTCAAGAAATTTTTTTGAAGAATCTTAACTGAGTATGGGGACTATATTTACTAAAAGGGAACTTCCCTTACTAACTTACTTTACTTTCCCTTACTAATAGGGGAAAAAAAAACTTCTGATGATATAAAATGTGTAAAATAGAAAAAACTAATTTTCATTTTCCGTCGAATTATGAAACAAGAAAGAAAAACATGCATAAATCATAGGTTATTAAACACTTTCCAACACTAACAGAATATTAAGAAATTTCACTTTTTCATAGAATGAAATGAGATATCTAAATAAGCAACTGAAACCACCACTTAACTCTGGAAAGTCAATTTTCAGCATATGCTGTCCATATACGTTAATGTGTATGAATTATTTCGTGTAACCCCGTATTTGATCTATAGAATTTATACACACCACCTAATACACTAAAAATTAAATAAGTTCAAAAATGCATTCTACAAAGGGAAACGAACTGACAACGGCTATCGAACTTATTCAGTCTTGTAACCAAAATATTTAATGTGTTTCTGTTAAATTAGCGATAAATGCTATGCACTCAATAATCTATAGACTAGCTGTTTAGCCCGTTCTACGCACGGGAGTTAAAAATTTAATTCTAAAACCAAAATTAAAAATAAAAATCAGTGCAACCAAATGTATCTAAGTAATATGTAGAAAAATATTTTTCTACTACTGTGCATTTTTTAAAAATGAAATTTAATTTATCATGTTGCTATAGCAGCAGACGATGAAACGATCTCTTTGGAATAAGGGAATAAATAGAATAAAAAGTTTTGTTGATGTTTGTGATAAAATGTTTTTCTTTATTTTTTAAAAAGGTAATAATTAAGCGCAATTAAATAATCTCTAATTATTTTCATGCGAGGTAAAAGAATTATCGTAATACCCGCTACAGATTCTTAGTATTGCAGTGTAGCGTACGTAATATGTATATCTCACATTGCAGTAAACATTTAGAACTGGTTAGAACTCGCGCGATTACAGGTTGAACATAAAAAAGGCAAAAATTCGTCAAAAGCATAAAATTTAAAAAAATCTATTTAAAATTTTCGATTTTTTTGCCCCAATCGTTTATAGGCCTTCTACCAGCAACCCGTGTGCCAAATTTCATAGTCCTGCGCCCTGTGGTTTCCGAGTTTTTGAGGTTGCATAGATAGATACGCGCACGGATTTTAATAGAGTAGTTAATGTTGTAGTGCACTTCGGTGATTTCATTGTGTCTGAAGTATCAAAACATAACTTAAATGCACCACAAACGATTTTCCCCATAGATAATGTAATAGAATCATTTTGTTTCTCTGTAAATGTACTCTAAATGTTACTTATTCTATACTCCCGAAAAAACATGTTGTATTCCACCTCAGTGATGCATATCAATCTCAATATGTTTGAAATACCGTACCATCAATAAAATGCACCGCAAACGATTTCTCCCATAGACCATAATATAACGGAATTCTTTTGCGTGTCCCTGTAAACGAACTGTTAATGCTACACACTTCATTTTCAATACCGAACATTCTATATTAAACCTCAATAATATGTAAAATTTTCATGGTAATCTGAGTATATTTACGAGAGTTAGAGCACATACATACACACGGCAGAAGGCGGCATTACAGACAGACGGCAGACAGACAAACCGAACTGATAAATACTTTTCAACTATATTCGAAAGTGTTAAAGTGATTTAAAAGATTAATCTGCATTAAGATACGTCATTCGAAATAAATGACGCTCGGCGAGTAAAGGTGAAGAAACGCTACTCGCCGAAGAGTGTTGTGAACCAATTTGTATCATTTTATAACCGCGTGTTGAATTCGCTTGCATTTATTAATTCATGTCACAATTCTAATTAATAGAGACTTTTGATAACGTTCTAGCGGTATTTTCAATGCTGTGGTGAAAAAAATTGATAGCTATCATAATCTGTTCAAATAAAGCTTCTCACATACCTCCAAAGCTACACTGATAATTATGGTAAATAAATGCAAATACCTCGAATAGAAGGGTTGAAGCGTGTGAAGCATCATAAGACGACAACGCGTAATCTGCCAGGACGATAACAAGCATGATTGCATCAACAGTGCCATAAATACCAACATAAATTCATTGCCATACTAACAAGGCCACCCGGTTTCATTATCGCACTCGCATTTGGCCTTGCAGAATTGAATGAACCGAAGGGATCCGTTCGTTTGATGTAACACTAGACGAAGTATTTGCCTTTGAAAAAAGCCGTGTTTTTAATTTTAAAATAATTTTAATTCTTCTTTTCTGTGATTTATTTTCCTTGAAGCTAACCGCAAAAGCATATCCGAAAGCACTATTAACAAGAACGAAAAACCACGCTTCAAGCATAGATCACGAATCACTTTCCAACACATTCAGAATATTTAAAATAGCTGGATTTAACTTTGTGCCGTTATATTAAAAATAAATGATCAACGTGAATTTTTTACCTGTAGCAGTTTTTTTAATGGAATCAGTGTAAAACTTTTCAAATGTAGTAGTGGATAGGTAGAATAAAAATGCTTTTGTGTGTACGCAATTTTCCTTCACATTTTAACTAAGCTTAGGGATGAAAGCTGTTAGTCTTGGCATGTTTAAAAATTATGGGGGGAGGAGGGGGGGGTGTCATTTTTTATCTTTTTATTTTTTTTTCTGTTGTTTATTTTTTCTGTTTTTATTTTTATTTATAGCACAAATAAAAATATATAAAATGGAAAACAGCTGTTTCGGAGCCCCTAAAGCTCCATCATCAGTGCCAAATTTAAAAGATTAAAAACCGATTCAAAAGTGAAACCATGTAAAATGATACAACGGACTTCGGTTCAGTCTTGGGCGCATGCGGGAGACGCATGACTATATTTACATGGCTTAACTTTTGAACTGGTGTTTATCTTTTAAATTTGGCACTGATGATGGGGCTTTAGGGGCTCCGAAACAGCTGTTTGCCATTTTATATATTTTTATTTGTTCTATTTTACGTTGATCATTTATTTTTAACATTCAGAATACTCTAACAAAGCTTCACAGTTTACTAAGTAATCAATTTAGAAAACTTATAACACATTTCGAAACCCAATTTCAGAAATTACTACCAATAGTCAAACAACATATCAGAATTCTTTTGTGTAGCCCTGTATATGATTTATAGATTTGTATGTATACTACACAATATGCCAAAATTTACTTCAGTTATGAAATACATATCATAATTGAAAATCCCCCTTCAGCAATGTGAGATCTTTTCAGCAGCCCTGTATCTGATCTATAGAATGCATATGCACCAACTAATATGCAAAAAATTAGCTACATTTAAAAACGCGTACCACATATGAAAACGAGCTACCAGCAATTACTATTCATAGACAGTACTGTAGCAAAATTCTTTTGAGTATCCCTGTAAATGAACGATACATTATATGCATACCATATTCTGCAGTAAGCGCAGTATAGTGTACTTCAGTGATATGTATCAATTTGCATATGTATAAAGTAGTGAAACGTCATAAAATACGCTGCAAACTATTTTTCCCCATAGACTGTAATGTAACGGAAATCTTTTGAGTGTCCATGTAAATGAACAATGCATTCTATGCACACCATGTTCTACAGTAAGCGCCTTGTAGTGTGGCTGAGTCTGAGTTATAATGTATCAATTTGAATATGTTTACAATAGTGTAGCATTATTAAAATACGTCGCAAACGATTTTTCCCCATAGACCATAATGTAACGGAATTCTGTTGAGTGTCTCTGTAAAATAACCATAAATTCTACACATTTCATTTTCAATACCAAACATGCCATAGTAAACCCCAATAACAGATATCAATTTCAAGGCAACTCGAGTATATTTACGCGAGTTAGAGCACGGCCAGACGGCAGACAGACAGACAAACCGAATTCATAAACACTTTTCAACTATGTTGAGAAGTGTTAAAAATGTATGACTTAGTACCAAAATTTTCAGTATAGTAGAAGTGCCGATTATCCAAACCTGTCGGGACCGGCACTAGTTCAGATAAGCAAAAGTTCGGATAATTGGACAGGTAATTTTAAGGATATTCCTGACAATGCCAAAAATGTAAAATGCATTTTTTACCTGTAGCAGTTTTTTTTAATGGAATCAGTGTAATTTTTTTCAAATATAGTAGTGTGCTGATTATCCGAACCTGTCGGGACCGGCGCTAGTTCAGATAAGCAAAAGTTCGGATAATTGGACAGGTAATTTTAAGGATATTCCTGACAATGCCAAAATGTAAAATGCATTTTTTACCTGTAGCATTTTTTTTAATGGAATCAGTGTAATTTTTTTCAAATATAGTAGTGTGCCGATTATCCGAACCTGTCGGGACCGGCGCTAGTTCAGATAAGCAAAAGTTCGGATAATTGGACAGGCAATTTTTAAGGATATTCCTGACTATGCCAAAATGTTAAAAGGAATTTTTTACCTGTAGCAGTTTTTTTAATGGAATCAGTGTAAAACTTTTCAAATGTAGTAGTGGATAGGTAGAATAAAAATGCTTTTGTGTGTACGCAATTTTCCTTCACATTTTAACTAAGCTTAGGGATGAAAGCTGTTAGAGCTGGCATGTTTAAAATTATGGGGGGAGGAGGGGGGTGTCATTTTTTATCTTTTTATTTTTTTTTGTTGTTTATTTTTTCTGTTTTTATTTTTATTTATTTTTTATTTATTTTTAAATCTTTTTTATCATTTTCTGAATTGCAAAATTTGAAATTTAAGCAAAAAACCTTTGGATTGTTTTTGCTTTAAAGAAGAGATTATTTTCAATGCTGCCATATAACGAATTATTCTTAAATACATAAATGGAATAGTATCAGCATTCTCTTGTCGTTACAACCATTTCATAGTTGTTTCCAAACATTCAAACGCTTCATTTTGTGATGGGCATGGATCATTTTCAGAACATTCGTTTTCGTTTTCCTTGATCCACTGATCTGGAAAACGTTTACGATTTCAAACGCCGTCTTGAACATAATTTCAAACAGAAAAAAGGGGTGTTCGGATAATTGGACAGTTCGGTTAATTGAAGTGCAGATAATCGGAGCTCTACTTATATTGTTTTCAGCTAAATTGGCTAAATTTAACCAATTTTTTGGAAAAAAAGATTGAATGTTATTTTTAACAGTTTAGTCTTAAAATATAAACAGTTTAGTTTTAAAAAAAATATTTTTTTTAATTTAATTTTTTCTTCCGTAACATTCATTAGTCCCAATTATTTTTACATATTTATTAAATGATATGCAGAAGACGTTGTATGTTTTTACTCTTACAGCTAGAGCTATTGTTGGAGAACAAAAATAAAATTACATCTTAAATTTTCAAATCGAAAGTTAAGTCTTTGAAAGTCATGTTGGTTATAAATTATAATTAATAGTTTTGCAACTTCCAATCTTAGTGAAACCATCGATAAAATTAAGTAGTTATAATAACTTGCATGCATTATACAAACTTACATAAATAACAATAAATCAAGTCATTAATAACGTTTTAATTGTAAAAGAAAGTGTAAAAATAACTCGTTTAACAAACAGTTCCAAAATATATTACATTAAAGAGTATTTTGAGAGAAACAATTCTTACTTGCGAAATTGCGTAAGAGCGCTTTTCCATGGAGATAAAATAATTCTTTTCCGGGTTATCTTACGAGATTCTGTGGTGATCTTATATTATGTACGTATGTAGAATCTCCAGTACTTTGTTTATGTTTAACACTTTCCAACAAAGTTGAAAAGTGTTTATGAATTTGGTTTGTCTGTCGGTCTGTCTGTCCGTGCTCTAATTTGCGTAAATATACTCTGATTGTCATGCAATTCATATATATTATTCGAAGCTTGGTTTACTATGGCATGCTTGGTATTGAAAATGAAGTATGTAGCAGTTATAGTTCATTTACAGGGACATTCAAAAAAATTCCGTTACATTAAGGTCTACGGGGAAAAATCGTTTGCGGTGTATTCTAATGGTGTTACACTATTTCAAACATATTGAAATTGATGTATATCACTGAGGTGCTCTACAAGAGGCTTACTATAGAATATGGTGATAGCATTCATTGTTTATTTACAGGGACACACACAAGGAATTCGGTTACAGTAATGCCTATGAACAATAATTGCTGATTGTGCGTTTTCAGTTGTGGTGTGCATTTTTAAATTTAATAAGTTTTCTGCCTATTACTTGGTGTTTATAAATTCTAAAATTATATACTGGGCAGCACAAAAGATCTCGAGTACATTTCTGTTTATTTTTATTGACGGAAATTACTGAAGGGGAATTTTCAATCATGTGCTATGCGCTTCCTAAATGAACTAAATTTAATCATACTATGTAAGTATATATACAAATCTATAGATAATATACAGGGGAATACAAAAGAATTCGGGTAATTTTCCGACTATTGGTGGTAATTCCTGAAATTGTTTTTTCAAATGGTTATTCGTTTTCCAAGTTGTTTACTTGGCATCATCTTTCACCTTATTAATCGGTGAAATTTTGTTAAAGAATTCTGGAAGTGTTGGAAAGTGTTTCATAATCTATGCTTGACGCATGATTTTTCGTTCTTGTTTAAAAATAATGATCCAATAATAAAATTTTAAACTATATATTCAATAAAAATAATTTAAAATTAATGCTAGCGTAGTAAATCGTTATAATTAGGGTAGGGTTGGGGCTATTTTTTTTGGGTTCGGATCAGTTTTGGGTTGAGATCAGTTTCGTTTTGAATTTTGATACTTACGAGTTCGGGTTAACCCTATTTTTTAAAAGAAAGTCTAGAATATTGTTTGGGATGAAAAACTATATATTTGAATATGAATAAGTCGTTATATGTTTATTTTTATACATAAAAGATAAAATTGATATTAGAGATATGACTGTAGAAATTTTTTTATATAATTGTATTAAATTACAGATAAACTTTCTCTGATTTCGGGTCAGGATTCAGATCGACGGAAAAATTGTTGTCGTGTTCGGGTCGGATAGGATTTCGGGGCAGCGAAAATCTGTTTGTTGGGTTCGGTCGAGTTTCGGGTTGATCTTAAACAGAATTTACGGGTTGGGATCTGGTACAACCCGACCCACACAAGACTCTAATGCAGGGTGTTCAATTATTCTGGTGCCAAACTTAAATAGGTACACGTGCAGAAAAATAATTTGTATATAGAAAATCAAGAAAGCGATCCACTTACTGAGTCAGAAATGGAGGATGTCTGGGATTTTTGTTCATAATTTTAAGATTAATGAAAATAATGTAACGAAATTTTTAACAGTCTTACATTATTTTTTGTGCAATATTAAAGCATTGCAAAACTCGGTGGAAGCTCACAGTAATTCAATCAGAGACTTTTTGTAGTTCTGTTACACACATATCGAAATATACAGCGTCTAGCTCAGTGCATTTTGTGCACGGACGGTATCTACTTCCAGTACATGTTATAACGTTCTGACATTTCGGGCGAAACAAGACATGTTTGTTGAGAAATTCGCTACAATACCTTCATTATTATATTAAAGTCATGACTAAAAATATGGCTTCAGAGTGCAACCGTTGTCCCCTATACAAAAATAGTTTCTCTTGACATGTAATATCATCTCTCGCAGTTCGTCGCCACAGTAACTGAACACATTGTATATAAGGGTGTTCTTCTTCGAGAATTACCTACATTAGCAATTTAATGTGTCTGCATTTAACTGCATCAGATAACCATCTGGAGTTTAACTGTAAATGCTTGTCATATTTAACAAGAGCAAATTTCTATTATAGAAGTATAGAACTTTTTATTTAAAGATGGACATTTTTCTGTTTCATTTTACTAACAAACTGTGTTCATTATTGTAATGACATTTATCACTTAACTAAATTGATTATTTTTCTCTTGCTACCTTTCACATTTAAGACAGTATATTTTTTAATTATTTGAAAAATTCATTTTAATCTAATCTCCTCTTTTTTTTTATTTAAGTCTAAGTGCAAAAGAGTAAGTAGAGATTGTAGGTATTATCATACATAATATTAAAAAAATATTATAAAAAAGTTACGTAATTCTGAAATGAACAAAACAAATCACATGAAAATATTTAAATTATAACCATTTGAAATTAAAAGTGTGTACTTTAACACAGACTCCAATTGTTTTTAATTTTGCATGCGCTTTTCTCAAAATTGGGGTTTTGCTACTTGCACACTGTAAAAGAAAAACAAAATCATTTGCTTATAGATAATTTCTTTTCCGAAGTTTTCATGTGTATGACAGATTATATGTATGATATATTGCATGATAATAACTATATCTCTAGTTACTCTTTTGTCAATTAAATGACGCAAATGCTGTTTGTTGAGATTAGAATGCTGTTTTTTACAGTGCGCGCAAGTAACAAAAAGAAAGAAAATCAAAGAATCAGAAAAAGCAAGTCCAGATAAGATTACAAAATAAATTATGTTACTTGATAACACGTTTAACTTAAAATTAGTCCATTTTCATTTTTCATTTTTTGTGCAAATTTACTAGTAAGCTGCGTAATCTCTCTTAGCATGGAAACTAATAGGAACAATGCATCATCTCTCCTAAGTAGCAGATGCGCAAACTCTCCAATTTTGGTAGGAGAGATTGCGCGGCCTTTTATTTAAACATGGCTGCTACTAAAACGAACCGTTGATGTTCACATTGTTAGTATAGATTAGTAGCTTATGAGAAATCGTTTAAGTTAAAAATATTTTGTACTACTGACATTGTATATAAATTCTGATGAATAACTATGAAAATTCAAGCACTTAATTTTGGAAAACAAAACAAAATAGCAATGCTTTATCTTAGACGCTCAAAACAATCAACGTGCACGATCAAGTAGACACTCCACTACTGCTGTTGTACAACTACCTGGAGTCGCTGCTCGCTCACTCTACTCCTTCTCCCCTAACCTCTATGTGCGCAATCTCTCCGACTGCGCCATCTCTCCTGGCTTTACCTTATGTATGTCTAATGGGCAACGTTTATAACCTTGTCGACCCTAGTTCTTTGCCTACATGTACACTTTTCTTTCTTGGTTAGTCACGGACAGTCATTCGTGTTAAGAATAAATGAATAATTTTTCTGAAAACAATTTTATTTTATTAGACAGAGATCTATAAGAAAATGATCGCTTACAGAAATGGTTTCCATTCCATCAAAATAAACTATTCTTCTGGAAATGCTGTTGTACAATTTTTAAGGAAACTCTATTTCCCAGTTATCTTACTTAATAAAAGCTAGTTTGGAAAAATAGAGATACCAAAATCAGCAAAGTAACAAAACAGCTGCTGCTATTAAACAATTTGGAACATGTGCTCTTAAGTAAATATAAATTATTAATTTTATGTTTTTTGAATAATTTTTGATTGCGCATGCAATAATTATTCTATGGTATACTTTAAAATTTATATGTATGTCTCAGGGGCAACTTTTACAACCTGCTTGTCAGCCCCAGTTCTTTGCCTTTCAATAGATTCATATGTACACTTTTATTTCTTGGTTAGTCACTGACAGTTATTCGTGTTAAGAATAAATGAACAATTTTTCTGAAAACAATTTTATTTCATTTGACAGAGATCTATAAGCAAATGATCGCTTAAACAAACGGTTTCCATTCCATCAAAATAAACTATTCTTCTGGAAATGCTGTTGTACAATTCTTAAGGAAACACTATTTCCCAATTATCTTACTTAATAAAAGCTAGTTTGGAAAAATAGAGATACCAAAATCAGCAAAGCAACAAAACAGCTGCTGCTTTGTTTTGAGTTTAAACAATTTGGAACATGTGCTCTTAAGTAAATATAAATAGCTTGAAGTCTGATTGTTTTATGACAAACCTGAATTACGAAATAAAATTAATCTTCATATGAAATTCTTACTGTGGATAATTATTGTTTATCCATACGTAGTGTAAATAAGATTTTTACATACAGTAATATAGTTTTTGGTTGTGGGACCTGTATAAAATGAAGCGAATTATAGAAGAATTGAGGTGGAAATTTGTTTTTACATCATCATTCTGAAATTTTCTCATTCCTATCTAATATAATAACTTCGATTTTTTACACATATAAAATTATTATTTAGACATTTATTAAGAAGCAAAAAAAGGTCATATGCACCTGAATCTGTATTACGGATAAGACTATGATGCACCAGATTTATTTTTAAAAATGAACATTCATTTTGTTTATTGTTGCATGTTTAAATGTTACTGTTGCATGTTTATTGTTGCATGAGCAAACAGTTAATAGTGGGCTGGTTAAAATTACTATAGAACCAACATATGAATTTTGATGTGGTATCGGTACCATACCTATTGCAATTCATTCCAATTTTTTTTTCGATTCATGTTTTTTTTTTTGTGATTTTAAAGATTTTCTTTGAAAAATGTAGTTTAATTCCCGTTATGTAATCTTGAAGCAAAAATAAATAGATAAATAAAATAACAATACAAAATACATGGCATTTTCAAACGGAAATTATGCTGATTAGAGTGTTTAATAGCTCTATTTCTTTATGAAAATCATGTCTGTGAACCACAAAAATAAATAATTTTCTATATTTTGTAATTATCATTTTCAATTATGAAGATAAATATAATGCTGTTAACAAAATGCATTTACTACTTTGTGGCCTAGTTGGAGAGTTATAGTTTTCACAGAAGCACCAATTAAACATATTATATATATATATATATAATATATTTATTTATCAATGTAATCGAATCTTCAGTAATAGTTGGACTCGGTTATAAAGAGAACATAGAGACCGCAGTGTTTGCTCGTTATAATGCAGTTCTCGCAACAACGAAGTTAAGATTTCATCTAATGAAACATAAGAAAAAAAAATAAAAGTCCCGATGAATTATTAAAATTAGAGAATGATCGTTTTGACATTATGCAGTTTTAAATTATTTGGTTTAAAACAGGGTTCTTCAACCTGTGACCTTCGGGCCACCAAGCTATCACAATTTTAGTACAGAATAATTTACTTTATTTAATATCAGAAACTTTGCGATTAAATGAGGCGAAGATTATCTTTCGGAATTTGTGGTGGAAAACGAATTTCAGGCAAAAAGCATAGAGATCTCTAGTTTAGAAGAATGAAATGGAATTACTAATGAACCGCTTAGCGTTCATTTTAATAATTTTTCAATTCTAAATTTATAAAAAGAAATAATTTGAAAGAGAAAGAGGGTAAAACTAAAATTTGTTTGTTTGTGGAAAAAAGCTAAATCATTTAAGCGAAATGACTGCAAAGATGATAATCTATTTTGACTGTTTCGGTCATTGCATTAAAAGTTTAGAACACACATCAATTAACACATTTTGCTTGGTTTAAAAAAAAAAAAAAAAAAGCCGGAAATTGTTTTGCAAGTTTGCAAACTTTTTGCTCGTTTTATCCGAATATCACTCATTATAACCAATTTTTCTGCACTGCACTTTTATATTTTTTCATCCGTTTCCTCTCCATTTGCTCGTTATAACAAAGTTCTCGTTACATACGAAGACCACTATAAACGAGTTCGACTGTATATATTTTAGGAAATAGTCTTATTTAAAAAACCTCTAAATTATTTTTTAATGATTTGGAAAATACCTTCTTAAACTAAATGTCTATACTAGCCGTAATATTAATGCCAAAATGTTTCTGGGGGTTCGTTGATGCCAACTCAAATTGCTTTGAGGAATAATAATCTTGACGAAATAGAAATAATCTAATTATTCTATTCTTTTAGTGTATTGGTTTTTTCCTGTGTTCTTTTTCTTTTACTCTAACATAAACAAAAGTGGTTTTTCTTTCTCTATGTGTTCATTATTTGCTTTAATGATTGAGTGATTCTTGCAAATATTATGCACAAATAGAACTCAAAAATTTCTGCAGGAGACTGCCGTTTACGTCTTTCTAGTTACAAAAAGTACATAATTGAAAACTCTCTTCAACGCACTAATTCGTTATCACAGGTTAAATATGACATCAAAATTCTAATAATATATTTAAATGATATCAATTATCTTTTTATCAATGGCATTAAGAAAATTTTTAAATAATATTTTAAATAATATAAAAATAAAATAATTGATAATTAATATATGTACAGTCGAATTTCGTTAGAACGAAGTCAGCGGGAATGCAAAAATATGTTCATTATAGTGAGATTTCGTTAAAGTGGAATTATAGTTTGTTTATAAGGTTTTTACCGGGAGAAATTAAAGTTTCGTTATAACGGTAGTTCCGTTGTATCGGATTTCGCTCTACCAGAATTCGACTATATTTATATATTGAGAACATAAAATAGAGGAAAATTTTCCATTTCTGTTTCCGTTCTTGTTCCGACGTGTATTCCGAAACACGTTTTTACTGAAGCTATCATGATTAATGTATTTTGATTGTTTGTACGTTTTATTAAAAGAATCGTCTATAAAAGCATTGAGATGAGAATTCTTTCCAGCACGCTTTTCAATTAGAAACTAAATGTAATAGCAAAATTATATTAATATATTAATGATCATACTAACCTTTTTATCAATATGATTAAGATAATTTTTAAATCATATATTCTAATACGAGCAAATCTTGTGTGTGGTTATATATATATGCAAATTTTATCTCAAAAACGGCTCTAACGATTTTGACGAAATTTTGTATCCTACCGTTTTGGGGCACCAGAAAACCATTGGGGTAGGTCACGTGTTCGAGAAAATTCGATTAGTGGGTCATCAAGGGTCAGGGTCAAGCTACTTCTATCTAAAAAACGGTTCAAACGATTTTGACTAAATTTTGTATCTTACCATTTTCGGGCACGAGAAGACTATTGGGCTGGGTCACATGTTCGAGAACTTTCGATTAGTGGGTCATTTTGGGGTCAACGCGGGTCAAGTTAATTTTATCTAAAAAACGGCTCTAATGATTTTGATTAAATTTTGTGTCCTACGAGTTTTTGGCACGACAAAATCATTGGGCTAGGTCACATGTCCGAGAAAATTCGATTAGTGGGTCATTTTTGGGTCACTGTTGGTCAAGCTAATTTTATCTAAAAAACGGCTCAGACTATTTACACTAAATTTTGCATCCTATTGTTTTCGGGTACGAGAAGACTGTTGGGCTAGGTCACATGTTCGAGAAAATTCAATTAGTGGGTCATTTTGGTCATGGGTCATTATGGGTCAAGCTATTTTATCTTAAAAACGGCTCAGACTATTTAGATTAAATTTTGCATCCTATGGTTTTCGGGTACGAGAAGACTGTTGGGCTAGGTCTCATTTTCGAGAAAATTCAATTAGTGGGTCATTTTGGACATGGGTCATTATGGGTCAAGCTATTTTATCTTAAAAACGGCTCAGACTATTTAGATTAAATTTTGCATCCTATGGTTTTCGGGTACGAGAAGACTGTTGGGCTAGGTCTCATTTTCGAGAAAATTCAATTAGTGGGTCATTTTGGTCATGGGTCATTATGGGTCAAGCTATTTTAGCTTAAAAACGGCTCAGAATATTTAGACTAAATTTTGCCTCCTATGGTTTTTGGGCACGAGAAGAATGTTGGGCTAGGTCACATGTTTGAGAAAATTTGATTAGTGGGTCATTTTGGTCCTGCGTCAGGATATTTTAACTCAAAGCTAATTTTGACCGAACATAGCTCGGTCTTCCCTGCTCGTATATGTTTTAATAATAAACATAATGAAATAATAATTTAAAAAAAAACCCAAAAAGAGAATTTATGTATACATATATTGTGAATATACTTAATATAGATGAAATATACATAATATAGTCTTTCAAAGGGTTGCCCTAAAAAATATATATAAAAGAATATTCACTTCAAAACTCTAACACATAATCAGAGGTCGAATATGCTATAATAACGAAATTAAAATAATTTATTTTAATGGTCTTAGTAACATTTTTCGTAGATTAAGATACTTTTGAAATAAAGTTTCGAATAATTGAAATAAACAAAATAAAAATAACTTTTAATAAATTATACATGTAAAGAACAAACAAATGTATGAAAAAAATCTATTTCGAAACAAATTTTATTAAGGGAATTGGGATATTGTAAAGTGTTTCTGTTTTTTAAAGCCGTAGAGTTAAATTTTATATACATATATATAGGCAAATAAGTATTTTAAATACCAAAAAAAAAAAAAAAAAAAAAAAAACAATTAATAACAATAAATAAATAAATAAATAAATACATAAATAAAAATTCATATATTTTTAAAATCGTCCCTTGTGTTCTAATTTAAAAAAATTTCTTTTATTTTTTTTCATTATTAGTAATTATTTTTAAATATTTATTTTGAACAAATCAGTGTGTGTTGATTTGTGAATTATTTGAAACTTTTGGTTTTAAGAAACTTTTTTTGACACAGTCTGTTTTTTTTTTAAACATGCTTTCTCAGGATAAAACTCAATTTTTAAAAATCTAAAATTATACAAATTTTGAAATGGACACACAGATTTCTTAAAATGCACCACAAGAATCTTAATTATAAATTTTATGCAATTCACACACACACACAAACTAAAATGAAGACGTATGAGTATTTCGAAGAGAGAAAAGATTATTTTGTAGTATTTTATTATTAAGAAAATTTTTTTAAAATGCATTTTTTAAAATAGAATTTTGACCCCCAGAATCCCCTAAACAATTTTATTTAATTTAACAACACATAGTTTACTAATATTCAAACGTTATAATATTTCACATGTATAAAATTATACGTAAGTGAGTAAAATAATTTAGTGTGTTGCTGGAAAATTTAAGAACACAGTTTCCTTACTTTTGAAAATATCACTTTAGACACTTGCGTTTTATTAAATTTTTATTTATTTATTTTTGAATATTGTTTAGAATTAATTATAGAATATTAATACGTCTAAAAGAAAAATAATGGATTTTTGGTTAATTTTTTTCGAATCTCAAAGTTATTTTTTTTACGTATACATTTATATATACGTATGGCTATTATAACAGTATGCCTACTGTTTGAAATGCATGTTATGCGTATAACAATAATGTGAAATGTTTTGTATTATAAATATGTATTGTATTATGTTATATTGTATTGTATTATAATTATCGGTTCTTATATTGTCGTTTATTTATGTGATTTAATGGTTTTATTAATATATATATATATATATATATATATATATATTCCGGTGTATAACGCGCACCGAGAATTTGCAAATATATTTTTCAATTTTGAGTTATATTCGCCGCATAACGCGTATCCCGTGCATTGTAAAGGAATATTTATGAAATATGCCACGTAAAAATACAATAAAAAACTATGAAAAGTATAATAACTTATATAAACACGAAGAACTTTTTTCAAAATAAGTAGCATATTTATTAATGTAGAAATCTGAATTCTCTTGCTCGTCATTTTAAATAAAACTAAGAATTTCTTCAGTCCTAAGAACAAGGCATTTTATTGTTAGAAAACTTGAGAATTAATTGAGAACTAAGCTTAAAAAATTTACAAATGGAAACACAGAAATGCGAATTGCATAAACGTATAACTACCTTCGATTGTTCATATGATGAAGATTAAATTTTTGGTCAAACATAAAGTTGTCATTGATTCTCTCTCTCTCTCTCTCTCTGTATATATATATATATATATAGAGAGAGAGAGAGAGAGAGAGAGAGTATAGAAATTTCTGCTTAATCACTTTCTATATTCAAACATAAATCACTTTCCACTTTCTTATATTGCGGAATATTGCCCTTGCTAACGCGTTTCATAAAGTTTCGGCTTTCATATTGCATTGTTCTTTCCTTCTCTTATTACATTTTTTTTGTTCCTCTTTTTGTAGTAATCAGTGCATTTAGCAATATTGGATTGATGCGATTTTCTAACGTACTCTAACAATTGGTTAATTTCTATAGTGTCGATTCTGTCCTGTGATTTAATAGTTAGTTTATTTGCAAAATGTTTTATTCGAAGATAGCATTAATTAAGATTTTCAAATTTCTCCAATAAAAGGGAGAAAATCAAGTGCTTTAAATTATTTCGAATTAAACGTAATTTAAGCTCTAAAATTTTAGGGGAAAGATATCTATACATGTTTTCAAGAAAGTCATAAATTCTCTGTCAAATGGGATGTTTGAAATATTCATTCTATAATTACTCCACTAAATATTGTGCATTATCTTGAATAAACATTACAATTGATAATGTCCTGCACTTCATCGAAAAGCGTTTTCAAATCAAAACTCCCATTTATCGCCTGTGATAGTCAAGTTATAATCTCAACCAATCGGATACACTTTGATGGCGCCTAATCTGTGCAATGTCGAACATTCATCACTTTCAGCTCTTCGCGTATTCCCCACTCTCCAAGAGTATTTTCCCCTTTTAACCCCCGTTTCCCCACTGGCCACAAAGCAATTCCCATTTAAACGAGGGCTATTAATTGAAGACATTCTCATTTAGTTGAGCGCTTTTAATTGAAGCCGCGTTTTTCGTGCTTTCTTTGAATGGCGAGCTGGACTTAATTGGGATGCGATTGGAAATTTTTCATCGCTTTAAGTGAATTTTAGTTTATGTGTATCTGATAGTCTCCGAATGTAGTTGATGTACGTTACATGAATGAAATATTGATGACAAATATTGATAATTATTGTGCAAAATTTAATTAATTTTTGTTAAGACAAATTTAATAACAAATAGAAGACACACTTACTCTCTAAGTACAATTTATAATGAAGTGTTTTAGGAATTATGAGCAACTGTATTGATATTTTATTAGAAAACGGATATTTTCATTAAAGAAATAGAAATGCTTGATAGCCTGAGAGGGACTGCTCAAATGAGAAAACCAAGTCTGTAGAGCATAGATGTCCCTCCCAGTCCTCTTTATTAAGGTTTTAAAAAATAGTGTTCAGCCAGAGATGTGTCTATGTTACGATTAAACAACAAAAACTAAAAGAACTTTTCCAGGCTATATAGCATACAAAGTATTGTAGATTTAGCTACTGATAAATTAAGCAGAAACATTTAATATGGCAGCAGAGCATAAAAAACACAAATCATTTTGAATAGTATAATAATAGCGTTGTTATTTGGCAAAAATTTAAATATACAAAACTTTTTTTAAATATTCATACAGACTGAACGGTCTATAAGACAGATTTTGCGAACCAATTAAGAAAACAGATAAAAATACGCCCAAACTGACAATGAAAAGCTACGCAGGCCAGACATAGACGAAAGTAATAGAAAGAAAAGATTGTAAAACAGGTTGCATAAATCATAGTCAGTACTCAGAAAGTAGGAATTAGTTACAAGTAATCATTAGGGAAAGAGCTATATGAAAACCTGATGGCGACAACTGAAATTAAATAGGGTCTTCTAACAATTTTCATGAGGGAGAGTAATACTTCGAACATTATTAAAAAAATTTCTGTGCACAGAATGATAGATTAAAAATGATTCCACACATTTATGATTTTTTACAAATCATTTTAATAGTGGTAAAAGTAAATGTACGGACCAGACTAGAAATTTGATACTACTTCTCAAAACATTCCAGTCCATTTGGCTTATTTGTTTATTGCTGTCTTCAAAATTTGATGATATTCTTCAATAGTGCCACCCTATTTGAAATATTATTTGGTGAATGCGTGGATTTGTTCCCCGTAGAAACGGCATTAGTATCCATGACCACTTTGGCGAGATTTTCTTCTAGCGCCTTACGAATAACAGGCTTTAAAGTAACTACAATAAAACATGTGTACATGGGAGCGCGAGAGGCCTGAAAATATCCGTTTTAGACAGTTTTTTTGTCTTATCAAGTATAATTTCATTGTACTCTTGCTGTCGCGTCCGGAAAAAAAATTCCGTTTAAGACAGGTTTCATTTTTATAGGTTTTTACTTCATAAATTATCAACAAATTATTTTGTAAATTTTTCGCCCCCAATGTGCATAGCGTCTTGTGCGATGATCTAAACCTGGTCCGAAATCGCCTCCAATCTTCTAAAGCCGACTCTGGTTGACAAAATTTCCATAATCCCAATTATTTCCAGAGTACGTAGCATCCAGGGACAAAATCCAGAGAAAAATCGCATGAAATAGGGACAGAAAATTGTTTTACAGGAAAAATGTACTATTTCATATTAGAAATAATAACACTTGCAGCTTGTGCAATCACCACACATCCTATGGTTAATTAACTGTCATTAAATTTACGCGCACAGTCTCGTGTATCAATCATGAAACATGTCCTTTACACAAAGGACAAAAGAAACTAAATAAGTAATTTCTTGCATTTCAAAATGGCAAATCTATTAATAATAACTTTTTCTCGATTCCCGACAGTCTTCGAATGGACTTTATTTAAATCAAGTTAAATGAAGCTAAGTAATTAAAAATAAAATTATAAATGCAGATTTTTACTGATGCATGACGCAATACATTTAAATAAAACAGCCAATTAAAATTTGTGACACATTTTATTTAGTAATTATAAACTATACTGAAGTTTGATAACACGCTTTCACTTCTACCAGATTTCCACGCCTGAAATATTTCAGATGCTGTGATAAGAAATGTGGTGATGAAAAGAAAATTACTTTGTTCATGATTTTAATGTTATTTTTATTTTCCTGTTTATTATTCACAAAAGTTTCATTAAAAAAATGTTACTTTGTAAAACCAAAATTTTTTAGCTGTAATTTTGAAATCCAATGGAATTATCTTAATTGTTAAATATCCTCATAAAAAAAAGTTTCTACAAGTTCTTGAATAAGACTTAATCCTTTGCAGCAGACATTCCCTTTATTGTTCCTTTCCCTGCAGAGACTATGAAAAACACTTAAACAAAGAAGAACTTGGAAAATTCCCAAAATATAGAGGTAGGGCGACTAGAAGTAGTGAAAATGTAAAGAGAATGGCAGAATTAAATTTCCTACTTTTAATTAAAGCAATTTATGTAAAATTGAAACCACGAGTATTATAAACAGCTAAAATTGTCAAGAATACCTTTCAATGAAATAAATAAATTTATACATTGAAACACCATTTAGAAGTATCTACAAAAGGCAAGGCTTACTTTTTTTTCTACAGACTTGGGTTGGGCTAGGCCGTGGCTGGAGGTAATTATTTCCTGGCCAAGCCGGGCGGGCAATTTTGTTGTTAAAAAATAGAGATATTGCTCATTTGTTTTACGGAATCTTTATAAATTAATTTTTGTTTAATAAATTACAGAGAAATTTTTTAAAAACATTTTCTCTTTTTTTGTGTGTGTGGGGGGAGAAATTTTTAACCGTCTCTTTCTTTCATTCTAAACTACATTAAAACTTTTTTAATGAGTCTCCATTTTAATATAAGTGTATAAGTAATCGTTAATGTTGTTATTTCATATTAGATGGCTTAAAGATATAAGTTGAAAAATGTTGAACTTTAAAGTTTTTCGTAAATATACATATTTTTTAAAAGATTTTTAATGGTAGGTTCATTAAGAATTATTGCCATTTTTCGTAGAAATTGACTCTGTCGGGACATGAAATGCGTAAAGATAAATGGATCGTGTCCGGACCTGAAAGTTTTGTCAGATGTAAACTTCAAGGCATCCTTTTTACGCTTTTCAAAGGATTGTTTCTAAATATCTTACGCTTGAAATATGTATAAAGAAGAATTTATACCAGCACGCTAACATATGAGTGGCCACATGTGGTAATACATTTGAAGGATTCCCAATAAAAACAGCACTAATCCAAAATTTACAACTACCATAAAGGGAAGAAAACACCTCCAAACAAGCTATGGAACAACCAAAACTTTCTCATTTCTTAACGAAGGCGTGGTTTGCTTTTTAGTTAAATGCATGGTGATATAAATTGTTTTAAGATTTCCGAATTTTCAGTTTTGAGAGCTTAAAAAAAAAAAAAAAAAAAAAAAAAAAAAAAAAAAAAGCCTCAGAAAATTCCGAAAATAAGTAATTTATATAGTTTCACAATATTTAAATCTCTAATTAACCCTTAAATGCATAGTGTATCAAATTTGCAACACATTTTATTTAACTTATAATAAATAAACAGAGTTCTTCGCAACCACTATAGAAATATTAATCCTAGTCATACAATATTTATAAATTGATGCGTTATATTCTGTACCTTGGTAGGGAAGTGAAAAATGTTCTGAATCTTCATTTTTGGTGTTTACTCACCAATCACTTACCAATAATCCTAGGTGTAATCGAAAAAAAAAATGCGAATGTTCCGCCCTCCTCCTTTAATCCGGAAGCCATCATTTAATAATCACCATTCTTTAATAATCACCCTTATTATTACTTATTTTTCCCCAAAAGCTTCACAATAAACAGAGGTATAACATAAATAAATGGCAATGCCCTCCTTTTAATTCATTTCACAAGAAAATTATTTTTTGGTTATAATTCAAATAAATTAATATATATATATATATACATATACACATACATATATATATATAAATAAATTAGCTTTTCCACAAAAGGCTAAAAATGAAGATATGCTCTTTTTCTACCGAAGTACTACCAATGCAAATATAAATGTTTATGTAATGCATCTAGCATGTAGAGTATACACATCATCGCTATCTTACAACTGTTTCTCGAATCTTGAGGTAGAGACTTCGATTTATAAAAAAATTTCACGTATGGAAAAATTGAAATTCTTGGAGGGATAAACAATAAATGAAATAAAAATGTGTTTAGGTGTCATACAATTAAAACAATTAATCATTTAAACACAAAGGAAGAAATTAGGACATAAGTTCAAAATGTGTAAATGAAGAAGAAAATGTTTGAACTATGATTTAATGTACCCAGCAACTAGGAATTATATTTCGTTAAAAGATATAAATAAATCTTGAAATTATTCCTTATTAAAAGTTAAGAAGTTGCAGATTATTTCGAAGTGATACTTTCCACGGACCTCTTTTTCTGAAATAAGAGGGATTTAATAGAAAAAGTTGTTTATCTTAAACATAGCTTATTTGTATCTTTCAGTCTGTATTCAAATCTTGCTGGTAACTTTAAACAATTTTTTTCAGCATATATCAAATAGTACTAAATCAATATTGAGCCTTTTAAATAGACTAACGGAAACATTGGTGTGTCATATACAGTCTTCAAATCTGCATCACATGTCACAGGAATAGCACACGCAATCTTTTCTATTAACAAGGATATGAACTATGTACGAACTATGTATGAACTATGATTTAATGTACCTAGCAACTAGGAATTATATTCCTCTAAAAGATACAAATAAATCTTGAAATTATTCCTTATTAAAAATTGTGTTAGGAAGTTGCAGAATATTTCGAAGTGATACTTTCCACGGACCTCTTTTTCTGAAATAAGAGGGATTTAATAGAAAAAGGTGTTTATCTTAAACATACCTCATTTGCATCTTTCAGTCTGTATTCAAATCTTGCTGGTAACTTTAAACAATTTTTTTGAGCATATATCAAATAGTACTAAATCAATATTGAGCCTTTTAAATAGACTAACGGAAACATTGGTGTGTCATATACAGTCTTCAAATTTGCGTCACACGTCATGGGAATAGCACACGCAATCTTTTCTATTAACAAGGTGATAGAAAAACAAATATTTTTAAATCTATCAGAAAAGTGTCAGGATAATGTAACATATCTGGAAAATGTTGCTTTAATCGTTCTAATATATAGAAGCGCTATCGGCAAATGTATATATATGAGAAGATGCACATAATACAATATTATTTGATATGTTTTTAATATATATGTGTAAAATGTAAAGAAGTTATTTGAAATATAATATTATATGAATATGAAAAATTGGACAAATATTTCCACTAAATTCTATTATAAAACAGTCATTTAAAAAATTGTCATCGTGGCTAAAATTCGAATATAGATTTTTATTCAAAAAACTGAAATTGCTACTGCTTAATCTTTTAATTTAAAAAGTAACTGAACATTTCGTAAAATTCGTACTTTTTAAGTACAATGGAATGTTGATTTTTTTTTTTCAAACAATGTAATATGTAATGCGAAAGTGGGGTTTTTGTTCCCGTTTCAAGGTAGCTGAAGGATTTCAATTTAATACAAGGTTACGCCAAGTAGATCCATCTGGAAATTCCTTGAAAAGACGATGTTGTGAGAACTCATTACTTCTAAAACTTTCTACTAAAGTTTCAGGCCGAAAAAAAAATCTAAGTAGAATTTAAATTTGAAGTGTTTTGTTACATTCGGTATCATCATGCTTCTGAGCTGCTTGTGATTCTTATTTTCATTCTAATGTAATTTTTTCTGTTGAAATCTCTATTTTTAGCATGAATGAATATCCATGTTAATTAACATATTTTTCGGTCATTTCAGAACCTTTTTAATAGATCTTTTAAAAAGACTAACGGAAACGTTGGTGTGTCACACCGAGGCTTCAAACTTGCGTCGCACGTCATAGGAATATCACACGCAATATATTGTATTAACAAGGTGGCACAAAAATATAACAAATATTTTCAAAATCTATCACAAAAGTGCCAGGAGATTGCAAGTTGTGCTCTTATACTAGACACATCTGGAAAATGTTGCTTTAATCATTCTAATACAGAAGCGCTATCGGCAAATGTATATATAAAAGAAGATGCACATAACATAATATTATATGGGAAGGAAAAAATGTACAAATATTTCTTTTAAATTATATCATAAAACAATTATTTAAAGAAAATCGCATTGTGGATAAAATTCGAATATAGATTTCTATTTAAAAAAATTCGCATTGTGGATAAAATTCGAATGTAGATTTCTATTAAAAAATTTAAATGTTACTGCTTAATGTTTTAATTTAAAAGTAACTGAACATTTTGTAAAATTGGTATTTTTTAATTACAATGAACTACTGACTTTTATAACAATGTAATATGCAATGCGAAAGTGGGGTGTTTGTTCAAGTTTCAAGACAGCTGAAGGATTTCAAATTAATACAAGGTTACACAAAGTAGATCCATCACGGAAATTCCTTGGAAGACGATGTTGTTAGATTTCATTGTATGGTCTACTTCTAAAACTTCGTACGAAAGTTTAAGACCGAAAAAAATCGAAGTGGATTCAAAAATTTGGAAGTGTTTATTACATTCATTGGCACCCTGCTTCTGAGTTGCTTGTGATTATTATTTTCATTCTACTGTAATGTTTTTTGTTGAAATCTTTCTTTTTTAGCATGAAAGATATGTTAATTTACATACTTTTTGCCATTTTTCGGTCATTTCAGAAGGTACAAAAAATAAAGGGTACAAAAAATATGTGATTTACAAAAAATATACTAATTGATATTTATTTTTCTTGATAAACACATGGTGTAACCAAAGAAATTGTAAATATTAAGAGGAATATAATAATTCAATAAATAAGCAGTGCCAAATAAAATATAATAATATTTTGAAAAAAAAAAGACGCTGTTTTTTAAGTGTGTTGGAACTGTATTTAAAAAAATATATATTCAGGTGTAGCATGTAACATTAGTAATAATAATAATAATAATAATTATTATTATTATTATTATTATTATTATTATTATTATTAAAAATAACAAAGTTAGAGAGGCCATACTAGTAGGATATTAAAAAGTTTTGCACATCGTTATACTGAAACTTTTAATTATCACGAATCCCCGAATATCCCCCTCTTCCGTAAGAGGACATACATACAAGTTTCAGCATATAGTAGAAATGTCAAACACTGAAAATTATAATAATAAGATACGTGATTTTTAATAATCGCTCTCAGACTTAAGGCTCAGTAATTTGGTCAGTAATGTTAGGTGATACAAATTGTCGGTTTGTAATTACAGATAGAAAGGGAAGCATTTTTAGGTGCGTTTGTAATTATATAAATATTTAGCACACTTATAGTCGTCGTATTATCCGTCCGGCTGTCCGTATAACAGCGCAAAAACTACTCAACCGAATGGTTTGAAATTTAATATATATAATCGTTGTAGAATTTTGTCGTGTCATTTCAAATTTTATGAAAATGGAATCAAAACTTAAAAATATATCAATATAAATTTTCTTTATTTTATTAAATCCTATCATACGTAATTGATTCATGATATCCCATGATAGGTAATGATTCTAGGTTGTCATGATGATTGCGTCCTATTTAAGATGGAGTCATATTATTTCCGTATTACTGAATTTAAAAACCGAATTTGTATACTAAAATTGTTTAATTATAGCAATCATAATTAAACAATTTTATACCGACAGTTTTTTGGACAAATGTTTCCGGAGAAATATATATTAAATGGAAAAAGAGTTCAAATATGGATTTCAAGTTCTGAAATTTTCAAAGCTGTAATTTTCAGTAAATGTCAACAAAAAATAAAATGTTGCCAACTTAAAATGTACTTATTTTATTACGGAAATTAATCATATCATAATAGCAGACGATATAATTCATTTCACTAAAATAATAACGATGTTTTTTTTCACATTGTCTTTTATTGGATATTTGCGCATAGTATAATTTTAATGTAACAGAATTGAAATTAATTGTTTGTAAAAGTCTATTGAAACTTAATTTCATAAAATAAAATTAATATCTATAATATGAAAATCTGCTCATAAAATAAATTTTGTATGCGTGCATTTTTGCATAAGAGTGCAACAGATATTGAACCAAGATCTGGATATTTATAAAACTAGTTATAGTACGAACGCACCTCATTTGTCACGTTTGACGTACAATTTCCAAATTGTTCTAATTTTTTGCGAAAGAAACTCTAACGGTAATGGATAATCTCTTCTATCTTCTTGGCATCTCTTCCACAGTGACAAAAACTTGTTTGCAAAACAAGTTACAGAAATCGCCTATTATTACTAAATAATTTACTATTGAATGTTAACATGTCAAACCATCTATATAAAAGTTTTTAAAAGAAAACAAACCCCACCATCGAATAAATTCATGTTTAGGTATTTAATGTGAAACTTAAGTTAGCAATACCTGATTTATAACTGTAATATTTAATTATCTGTTGAAAATTAAACTCTTTTTTTGTTTTTGTAATCTCAACGGCACATTTGAATTCTTTAAGCATCTTTGTGGGCAATCCCTTCTCTCCTCCACTAAAGCACACATATTTTATATGTGCGTGCACATTACATTAACACAAATAATTCCACATATGTAAGTTTTGGAGAGATGTAGTTATATATTTAAAAAATAAAAATAAATAAAAATAAATAACAGCAAAAGGTAACAAAGGTTATTTGCAACTACCAGTTTTTATAAGAAATGAAACAATGCTTTAAAATGCTGTCTTTTTCGGTGCGAGAAGTTCTTCCAATTTGTTTTTCTCAGTGGATTTCATCTTTTAAAAATTCTGTACAAATTTAGGACCTTCTTTTCTCTCTATCAAAGTGAATACTTGAGGGAAAAAATATATATTTATCCATTTAAATTTATAGAGTCTTTGAGGATTTAGAAAATATCTCATTGCTGACGACCCGTGCTTTAGGATATAACCAAACTCTATGCTTTACAGCGTAACAATTTCGTATTGAGGAAACAACATAAAATTTAACCAAATCTACAGAGCTTTTATAATCTACGTATGTTTGTTTTTGTCGTCTGTCTGCACCTCACTGTTTCAACTAAATACTGTTTGGATTTTGAAATTCTTGCTATAAAACCTATTTCTTGGGCATTTAGAGCAAATTAATTTTTTAAATATTCCATTGATGAGATCCTTCAATTGCAGTTAAAATTAACTATTTTTTAACAGAAAGAGCTAATTGATAGCGTGATCGACCATACAATTTCATTGATACTAATAATATGTGCATATGTTCTTTCTTACTGTAGTTGAAAATACATAAATTTTGGAAAAAAAAAATAACGAATCGTTCCTTTTGATTCGCATAACTTGATTTCAAAGCAGTCTTTGGAATAAAAATCTACAGATAATACTCTAGAGATTAATATAAATAGGATATATGCAATAGATTAATATGAAATTTTCTTTTGCCAACTCCAATTATTTCGTATCCTTGATGCAAAAAATACGCGAAACTGTTCCTTTAAAAAAAAAAAAAAATGAAAGAAAGAAACATATTTCATAAATAAGGAATGCAAAAAATACGCGAAGTTTGGCAAGTTAATACAGCAAAATAATAATTTATGTATGATTAATACAATATTCTACATTACGTGAAAAGGCGAATAATTGAGACGATGAATTTAAAAGTAGGGCGAGTCCATTTTTGGAAAAAAAAAACAGTTAAAACTAAATCTTAATACAAATTAACATAAATTTTATGTTTTTAATCAATTCACAATAAATGTCTTTTAATACCAGTACATGTTTATTACTAGTAATTTATTTGATCAACGTATTTCAAATGCGTTGATTTTGAAAGTGAGACAATTCCACTTTGAACAGAATTGTCCTTTATTTTGCATAAAATTAACAAGTACAATCAGAATTTGGAAGTTCAACTACAACTATGGGAAATTGGAAACATTAATAAAACATTGTTTAAACATAATTTATAATTATTGAATATTTTTTTATTATTTTTCACACTTTTTTTCTATAAACTTAATTTATTTTTTGTTTTATTGTAACTTCTCTAAAGGAGAATGAAATATTGAAATAAAATAAATAAGTGAATAAAATAAAATCTTCAATTTTTCGTTATTATAATTATATTCCATTCACAGAAAATCAACGATCTCAACAAATCATTGCTTTTGAAAGTAAGGCAAGTCCATCGATGCATACCAAAACCATTATTTCTTTCAGCTAACACGGATAACCATTATTGAATATTAAATTTACATAAAAACAGACCACAAAAATTATAAAATATGTGTGATGAGTTTAAAAATAGTCATATGATATTTTTTCGAATACTTTTAAACCCATTCAAATACAAACTAATCAATATCTAACAATAACAAAAATACTAGATTAATTTCAACACAATTATTCAAATTGGTAAAGATATCATGCGAGTTGCAATTTTTTCAACTGGACGAAAAATGTCCGGGCCATGATTCGAACCTGGGATCTCTTGGCTGAAGCTGCCACGCTCTACCAACTGAGCTATCCCGGTCGAATCTGGAGGGCAAGACTCCCTTATCATAGATCAGACTTGTCAATCCGGAGAAAGTCTATGGGAGAAAATGTCCGCGGTAATTGCCAACTTATTCATTGACTTTCTCCGGAAAGTATCGCCGCCTGTTGGATGCTACCGATACTAGGTCATAAGCAAATGCATAGAACAAATGGAGCTGTGAAAAAATTTCGTGTTATTTCGTGTCGTAAATACTCCTATTACCATGGTGATCATGCCTATTACTGACGATTGATGGCGCTAGTAGTAGGACAACCATGCGGTCAAAGGAAACTTGCTGATTGTGAGGCCCGATACTATGATAAGGAGGCCTTGCTGGAGGGCATAACTCATCCAGTTAACCTTATTGATCATAGCATCTGGTCTGATATTTTAATCAGCTCAACAGAATAGATCGCAGGTAATGGAATTCCAGTAAACGCTGGATACGTGATTACACTAGATTAATTTCAACACAATTATTCAAATTGGTAAAGATATCATGCGAGTTGTAATTTTTCCAACTGGACGAAAAATATCAGACCAGATGCTATGTTCAATAAGGTGAACTGGATGAGTTATGCCCTCCAGATTTGATGGGATAGCTCAGTTGGTAGAGCGTGGCAGCTTCAGCCAAGTGATCCCAGGTTCGAATCATGGCCCGGACATTTTTCGTCCAGTTGGAAAAATTACAACTCGCACAATAACAAAAATAGACTTGCCACATTTTCAAAATCAACGACTCAATTATAGAATATTGAGAAAGTGAAGATATTTTTAAATATATCATGCCACCAAGTGAATTTGATAAAAATGTAAAAAGAGTCAACTTAAAAGACGTTTGAAAGTCACTTCAGGTAAAAATAACAAAATTTCCTAAATCTATACAGTGAAACTGATTATTCCACAAAAATGATGAAATGTAGAAGCTATTATTTTTAATATGAATTTTTTTATAAGTAAAACAGTGCTTTATTTCTAAAAGTGTAATGTTGCTTTGAATTACATTTGCTGGCGAATAGACACAAATGAAGTTAATAATGTATAAGAAAGATGCGTTGCATCAGTTTATGTGGGGGAAAAGATGAGAAAATAGTTACGTAATTCCGAATGTTGCATTATCATTTTTCTGAAATATAAAACCAGAAGATTCAATGGATTTTACCAATATGAAAGCTAAAAATATATTCAAAATGTTTCGCAAATGAAAGTGACAGTAAGATATTCTACACGTTCCATATTATTTTTAAATTGAAACAGACAAAGGTGTCTTTACTGTTTTTTTCTTCTAGAATATATGCGTCACCTTTTCAAATATGAGACTAGAGAGTTGATACGAAAACCGCTGGTTGCATGGTTATTGTGTTAATGCCATTGCGGACGACTACAGCATTTGCAGTTTTTTTTTCATTATTCTGTTGCTTTACTGGTACATATATGCATTACATTATATATTTTTATTTTTTTATTCAAAATAATGAGAAAAATATTAAATAAAATTATCGTTTTTTATTTAATATTTTTCTCATAAATATTTCCTCATAAATATTTCCTCATACATATTTCCTGCTATATTTATGTTCATTTATACATGCAACAATTAGTTCTATTGTTAATTTAGAGACACCATAATACTTAATATCTCAACATATCAAAGAAATTTTTTAATAAGTGCCACTATTCCATTTTCAGTGTTATTTTATTTAAATGTTCATGCTACCAAAAAAATATTGTTGATCGGTACAGCCAGATTAATTTAATAATTTTACAGTGCTTGTAGCACTTTTAGAAACTTCCGTAATATGCATTACGAATTGGAAAATTGTCTGCTGTAAGACAATATTCCGATTGCAGTTTTTTTTTCTTTTAACGTGGCTATATGTTTGACGGATAAATGTCAATTATACTAATAGGCTCTTATCTTATTTCATCAAACAAACATTAAAATGCTGATTTTAAATTATTTTACCTTCTCACAAAATGGAATCTGTAATGCATTTATTTTTAAATTTTAGGTATATGTAATTTTAAAAAGTCATCGGCATTTAATTGTATTGTTAGTTTTATAAAGGACCTTAAACCTTCTGACTCTAATATCCAATATAAGACAATGTAAAAAAATCACCGTTATTATTTCACTGAAAAAATGAATTATATCGTCTGTTATTATGATATGATTAATTTCCGTAATAAAATAAGTACATTATAAGTTAGCTACATTTTATCTTTTGTTAACATTTACTGAAAATTCCAACGGAAACTTGAGCATAGCTTTGAAAATTTCAGAACTTGAAATCCACATTTAGACTCTTTTCCATTTAATATGTATCTCTCCTGAAACATCTATTCAAAAAACGGTTGGTAGATTATACGGTTGCTATAATTAAATAATTTTAGTATACAAATTCAGTTTTTAAATTCAGTAATACGGAAATAATAGGACTCCATCTTAAATATGACGTAGTTACCATGGCAATCTAGAATCATTACCTATCATGGGATATCATTGAATTATTTGCGTATGATAGGATTTAATAGAACGAAGAAAATTTTTATTAATACATTTTTAAGTTTTGATTCGATTTTCATAAAATTTGAAATGACTCGAAACATTCTGCAACGATTATATATATTAAATTTCAAATCATTCGGTTGGATAGTTTTTGCGCTGTTATATGCGGACAGACGGACAGACGGACGGATCAGACGAGCACTATAGGTGCTACGTCTATCTTACCAACGCACCTAAAAATAAGTGTCTCATCATGACAATATAATTTTTATTTTTATTTTGTATAGATTATCTCCTTCGCCCTCCTCCCCCCCCCCTCAAAAAAACAACCCTCAATTTACGTCCTTTATTAATAGAAGAATCGGTTGTAATTTAAAGCAATAAAGTTCATACCAAGTTGAAACTTCGAAAAAAAAAAGCGAGTATTTTGAAAAATGGAAAATAAGCATGGAGGAATTTTTTTCAACGGTGTAACATGCATATAGTTCTTAGAATTATCTGAAAGTGATTTCTCTCACTCAAATGATTATGAATTATTTTAAGTTGTGTTAAAAGAAGTAATTCAGTAGTAGTTAAAGTTTTAGCAAAAAATAATTAAAGTAAAACTGCTTTCAGAGAGAGAAAGCTGGGAATTTTTTGATAACTGATTTTAAGAAAATGAAAAAGATAAAAAATAAAATCTATGTAATGTTAATAAGACAAAATGATCATTAGTATCAAAATTCGTACATGTGTTTAATTATTTGTCATTTATGCGTTTAAACATAGAGAAGATAGAAAAAAAAAAAAAAGAGAATTTATTTATAATATAATAAAATTATTTAATAAATTCAGTAACTAAATTTAGTAATAAATTCAGTTTAAGCACTATAGTTTCAATAAATAATTTAAAAGCAAAATCTAAATTATTGATTAATTTCTAATTGGTTTTTTAGTCGATTGAAAAAACTCATTGCTAAATTAGTTGGATGACCGGAAATTATGTGCAGATTTGCAGGTAAAATATAAATTAGAAATTTTACAGTCACAAGAAAAAACTAAGAGAATATAAACTTATAACATGTGTTATTAAAGCAGAAAATCATCGCATATCCCTGTTACATAACATGTTATTTTTATTTCATTATCTCCTAAATCATAGATTTTTTTAGTAATTGTTTAAATAAACTAGTTAAAAAAAAAGTTTTGATGTGTAATACTTAAAATATATAAAGTGGCTGCTATTTCTAAGTAAAAATAATTGAAGAAACTAACTGTAAATGTGATCGTCCATTATTCCGTTAAATGTTATATTTAAATTATTTAGACAGTTTTATATATAAGGGAAAATACCAGATTGTTCTACCAATGGACTTTACTTTAAAAAGACATTGAGGTAGATTAATTTGGTTAATGAAAGTACTGTCCTTCTGACTGTATACCTGGCCATTGTAAGTCTACCGAATCAGCAAATTTTAACGAATAATTCCTAGGTTTGAAGTTGTGAGTTAATTTCTCATTAGATCAATTTAACAAGGTACCTGTAGTTAGCATTTTGGACTCATTATTGATCACTTTTCAAGACCCATTTGTTACTTTAGTTCCTCATAGCTTGTGGAAATGAAGCTCATTCACTGTCTTTTAAAACACCAATGTAAGTCACCTTTTCAGTGTTGTAATAAAATGAACGATGCCTATGAGATTTTAAGAAAATTCTTATACGCAGATGTTGTTTCTTTCAGTTTTTTTCGGTTTTTGTTTCACTAAATGTGAATATTCAAATCTACAAAGTTATATATAGCATTAATAAAGTTACTGCAAGTATCAAGTTCATATTATTTATTTATTTATTTCAGTTTATGATTCGTAATAGCTTACTATTTATTTCACTAACACATTTTTAACACAGAATTTTATAGCTGAAGTTGCGTTTATATTAAGTTTCATTTGTCTTTATTTTGTTGGTTTTGTACCATTTGAACATCTCATAATTACGTAGAAATATGTGTATGTGTCTTTCTAACTTATTAGGTTCACGCTCAATCCTTATTTGGTTTGGTCGCAATTTTACAAATTTTTGTTTTAACAGATATATATATATATATATATATATAATTATAATATATATATATATATATATATGTGTGTGTGTGTGTGTGTGAGTGTGTAATAAATTTATGAACATCTTTGTTGATGAGGCAGTAACGTGCGTGCAATGTTTTGAGTAATAGATAATAACAAACAATTTTTTGTTTCATGATGATTTAAAATTTTTAAATGTAAAAACCAATAATGATCTAAAATATATTAATTATATTATTATAGAAAAATTAAGAAACAAACATTCTTTTAAACTTAAATTTTACTGAAAAAAAACCCCTTTAAATAAGCACGTTTAATGTACTCATTCAGATTAAAGAAAAAAAAATAGTTACCCGGCAGTTCCAACATGTTGTTCTATAGATTAAAAACCGTTTACGTCAAAATAGTTATTTTTGTGAAAGTTGCGGAATTTAAATTTTTATATATTCGTGTAAGTTATATTTAGAAAAAACCTTCTCCTTTGCTCCAACAAGTAAAAACAAAATATTCTTTCATGATAAAATTTTACTGAGTTGTGTTACTTTGAATTTTACGAATTTTCAGCTTTTACTGGGGCTGAAAACAGAAAAACTCATTTTTTAGTGTCGTAATGTAAAATTTCCACAAAATTCAAAATATCATAACTCAGTAAATTTTTATCATAAAATAATTTTTTTGTTGTACTTGTTAGAGCATGGATAAAAATGTTCTAAATACAACTTATAAACCCAGAGATCATATAAATATTTAAATTTGTAACCCTTACTGAAATAGCTATTTTGACGAAAATGGTTTTAATATAACGGAAAACAACATTTTAAACAATTTGGCAATTAGAACGATACACTCGTTTAGACAGATAGTTTAGACTCGATAAGACAGATGAGACTCGTTTAGACTCGATAAGACAGATGAGACTCGTTTAGACTCGATAAGACAGATGTTTCTTAATATAAGAAAATATAATATAACCACGAACGAAAATATACAATAACCTCTTCCGAGTTACTCGCGTTTCCGAAAAGCATTCTTTATCTTTAGAAAACTCATAAACCAATATATTTTCGAGATTTAAGAAAACATTTATGAAAACAAAGTTTCTTTTACTGCCACTGATTTTCGAAAACGTTTTCGAGTAGTTTTTTTACAGTGCAATAATCGGTTTTCTCAATCCGGATGTAGTTTTTTCGTACACTATCAATTCTCGTCTAAAAATTTACACGTTCAGCAAACATGTTTTATAGACAGTAAAATTAATATTATTTTGTTATTCTTGCATGTATAGATTCGGTTTATGTATTTAACTCAAATTTTTCGGTTTATGTATCAGAACGTAATTTTTTCCCCATTTACTCTTTATTCCTCCGAATGATTTGAAAAGTCAATCCCGAAAACCGTATCTTAAGTATTTTCCCCTATTTTCCCCATTTATATCTCCCTCTTAGTTGCGTTTCCAAGATCTCACCAATTTTTCCTCATACACTCTCTTATTCTTCCGAATGATTTGAAAAGTCAATCCCGAAAACTGTATCTTAAGTATTTTCCCCGTTTATATATCTCTTTTAGTTGCGTTTCCAATATTTCACCATAAATTCAATTAGGCAGTTGAAAACGTTTAATTGAGAATTGAAACCATCCTAAAAACCGACATTCCGGTTAGAGAAAACTGATTAATACACTGTAAAAAGCTACTCGGAAATGTTTCCGAAAATCAGTGGCAACAAAAAAAAATTTGTTTTTATAACTGCTTCTTTAAATTTGGAAAATATATTGGTTTCTGAGGTTTCTATATTATATTATATTTTTGTAGATAAAGAAACATTTGTCTTTTTTTACACTGTACCTCTAAAACTAACGGCTTAGGAATTAGATATTGAACATGTTTAATTCCTGGGACCTTACATGTTCAATACGAGGGAACAAACTGTGTATAAAATTACTAAGAAACTAAGATTTAAAACTAATAAGAATTTAAGCATGGAAATAAAATTAAAATGCGAAACACATGCTTACATAGTTAATGCTCAAAATAAATGCACCAGTAAAGCAATAAAAATGATAAAATTTAACTTTTTCAAGTGAACAAAAATCCCCAAAACTATTTTGGCTTTCATCAGATAATCCCTTCAAGCAGGGAAAAAATGTCGGTTGTTTCTAGAAGATGCCGGTGCACTAACTAAAATACATTTAAGCCTCTCATCACTTTAGCAAGGTCAACAATGAATCAAACAGAACAAAAGAAAAAATTCAAAAAGGTAAAAAAATGTCTGAAAACCATTAAGAATAAAAAATATATAAATATATGCATGAAATACCAATAAAAATAAATGGAATTCCAAATAAATAAATGAATAAATAAAATAAATAAATTAAATACAATAAACATGCACATAAGCAGAAAAAATCAAGAATGAAGCGTAAACAAAGATGATCATCGGCCAGACGGACAATTACGATTCTGACGCATAATGAGCTCAGGTTTATAACGCGCACCTAAACCTTCAGATTTTTTTTCTTCTGTTTTTAGCTATATTCGGAGTATAACGAGTGCCTCGTTCTTTACAAAGAAACCTTTGTGGGATGCATGGCAAGAAAAAAAAAAACAATAGCATGAATAATAAAACAACAAAAACCCCAGGATGTTGTACAGTATAATAACTATTATTTTACATGTAATCTCGAAGCGATTTTTTTTTTAAGTATTGTGCTGTCCTCTAAAAAAACCCACAATGAAATGTTTCCTAAAAAAACCCACCCTAGTACTACATAAACTATTTCACTAAAGTCATTTTTTTTGTTTTGTTCTGTTTTTATGCACCAGTTAGAATAATAAAAATAGTTAAAAAATACCTAAGGAGTGTTTATTTAGTTTAAAAATAATTTAAATGAACAACTGCAGAATTCTGGTAAAACACGAGCTTCATTTTTACAGATTTTCTTGTTATAAAAGAATTTTAGAATGATCTACATTTTTTTTCTTTTTTTATGTTAAACCATTAATATGTAATAAAATGCTCCATTTTCAGCTGATTATGTCAGGTGTAAATTTTTTTCAGGTAACATGGGTTAATTTTTTAAAAAGTGTTTTTTTTTTTCAAATTCTCATTTAATTGGTTGCTATTTTGTAATAAAGTGATAAAATGAAAAATGCCCACCATTAAAATCTTAGTCAGAACAAGCTGTAAAAATTTAGCCATGTATGATGTCGCATCATATATTATTCATTTTTTGCAATTATTCCCCTCTCATTTAATTCCCTTTTCTAAATTTGTTCCCCTTTGTCATTATTTTAACGCTCACTGTTCTACAAAATACTTTTTTTTCATTTTCCTTTCCCACCCTTTGCTAAATTCAATGCAACAAATTTAATTCCGTTTATTCTAATATCCTTTTAATTCAGTTATACTAAAAATATTTCTATACTGTGCTGATAATGTAAATGAAAACCACTACATCTATCCTTTCAAATAACTTGCATAAGATGCCCATCTGCCATCTCCTTATTTGGTCACAATGTTCTGTTGCTAACTGATTTCTTCATACACACCCTTTTTAATTACAATGATTCCCAAGCGCATCTGAATAACTCTGGTCCAAAAATATCTAACGTACATATCGAAGTCATAACAAATTCTAAGATTCGCGGGTTCAAGAATGCGAAAAACTCTCTCGAGCCCCATGTGTGGTTTTCATTCCCATACATGTTGGCTACCGCCGAAATATTCGTTTGGACGATTGATGCCAAAAATGGCTCTGTTCTCTAAATTTTTAATTGTCTTTATGCTCTGTTTGGAGAAATAATCGCCATATTGTAACCTTTTGGCGAAATGTAATTTTCATTCGAGTTCATGTCATGATACGAGAAACAATCTGTTCTCTCGCTAATCATCTTGCTTTCAACATGTAACATTTTCACGAATTGTGTTACGGGCCCGGGTGGCCTGCTCTGCCGTGGGCAGCCAACGTTTTTCTGTACTTGTGCAATATCTATAGAACCTGGGATAAATTAAAATACCTTCATCTACTCATGTCTGCTTGTTCTTCCAAATGTGCCTATTCTCATTCCTCATGAATTTATAGATTTTTTGGAACGTAATGATGATTTTAGTCATTGAAATACTCATCGTATCAAATCCACTTTACCACGATCAAGAACTCATTCTACACCATGTTTATTTTTTTTTTAATTCTTTATTAGACTTTATACGGAGAAAATTAAAAAAAAAATGTTTTTTTTTTTTTTTTTTTTTTTTTTTTTTTTTTTTTTTTTTTTTTTTTTTAAAGACAGCACAATACAGAATTAATTAGTAGATGTTATTAGTAATCAATTTGTGCTAGTTACATTTTTATACGATAATTTGCGGCAAATTTAATATGGAGAGTTCAGTTTTTTTTGGATGACTGTACATAGTGAAATGAATCCTCGATGTCATGTTAACCTCATACATATGCAGACTAATCCTGATAGTGATACGACTAGTGTCTCATGGCTGACATCACGTGAACATACTTATATAGATTCCTGCTTTTAGATCACAAATTTGCCTACTTAATTTCATGTTTTGTAGCTGAACGGCTATGTGCTTGGTGGTTGAGTGGTTAGAGCGATGCATTTGAGTCTAGATAGCATGAGTTAAAATCCCACGTCTTCTTTTTATTCCGAACTTTTCTTCTAGATCTTTATTTTAAAATATTTTATCGGTAAAAATATTCTATTTCAGGATTTTCTTTTAAACTTTCTTATTTATAAATGTTTTATCAGTGAAATATTATTTATCAGTTTTCTTTCCAACATTTTTATTTTTAAATTTTTCTCAGTTGCCTTATATTTTTCATAAATAGAATATTTTTAATAAAAGTAAATGTTGATGTTTAAAATAAAATACATACATGATATTATATTTCAGATTTTTTTTCTACTTTTTGATTTTAAAATGTTATACTTGGAATACTTTATAAACGTTAATTTTGATATTAATAACAATTAGATTTATTTTTATTAATAAAAGGAAATACTTATTTAAATACTATAAAATGTGCTTAAAATTTTGCATTAAAGCGCCTTTTAATATTTAAAGTTTCATTTTAGTGCAATATTATCAAATACATTTTTTTTCTTATGCAAAGCATATTTAAATATGTAAAAGGGCAGGAATCTAAGTACGGTCACGTGACGTATGCCACGAGATACTTGTAGTGATACGAAATTTATTTCAGTGTATCAAGATCATCTTAAAAACTCGCCCTTCTCCGATCTCTGCGTAGTAAAATAGTTTATGAAATAGCATATCATCTTCTGGATATTTTCACAACTTTAGAAAGCGCCAAACATTCTTCATTTCGACATGTAAGGAAATTTTGCAACCATGCAAACTATAAAGAGTTTTTGTGAAATGTGAAATGATATATATATATATATATATATATATATATATATATATATATATAGTACACGGTAAACCAAGACACAGTGAGTCACAAGGCTCAGTCGAGCGGGTGAACCAAGACACTGAGAACATGTTGGCAACATGAATAGAAACCAATAACAAAACAAAGTGGTTAGAAGGACTATAATTTGTAAAAACAATGAACAACAGAGCTAATATGCTCACCTTAAGAAGCTATGTGTAGCGTTCTTATAAAACTAGAAATTTCTAACTTCGTTTCGATACGTAATTTAACTATTAACATGACCATCGAAGAGGACTTGTATAAAATGGAATGAGAAAAATGCTATAAATATTAATAATGAATGCAGAGGTAATAGAGAAGATGAAAGTATTTTGTATTTTCCTTGAACCAACTCTTGATTTGAAATTACAAGGAAATAATAATGCAATTAAAACAAAAGCATACTTAACCGTGGAAGCAGATATCGATATTTAAAATTTAAAAAAGTCTATGCTCTGAAATAACTGACGGGACGATTGACGAAATATCAACAGAACTCAGAAAGTAAAAGTGTTTCGAGAGTGTTTCAGCCAGGGAAAGACTCGAGGAGTAGTCAAAGAAAATGATGATAGCGTCGTTTGAAAATTTCCAAAAATAAACTTTCGGACAAAATGTTAGAATAAAAGTACCTGATATTGACAGAGCGAAAATGGATCCATAATTAGTAATAGCTGTTATCACAGATATTAAAGACTAAGATTTGATGAAGGTACAAAGTTGGGTAAACTAAAGGCGTTTTACATAAGAAACCGTTTTCCCTTTTGAAGAAAAAGATAAGTAAATAAATAAATAAACATTGAAGAAGTTAGCAAAGAGCAAGTAAGTGTACACGAAGTAGTAAATAATCTTTGATTAGGTGGCGGACAAGAACTCACAAAATGCAATTATTCAAAAAAGTGTACCACGAATATGAGTTTGCGAATAAGCCAATCTACTTTAGAATGCGAAATTCCACAACAGTCAACCTTGCTGTAACAAAAGAGTTTATTTATGATTCGATAATGTCGAAGAAAACTATGAATAATAAGTTCCATCTATTCCATGAGCATTTAGTTTTAATAAGAAACTTAAATACAGTAAAATATAAAAAAAATTAAGTTTAATACTTTTCTAGGCATCGTTTAACTTTAATAATTAAATGTTTTGTTGAATATACCAGATATCTGTGTCATACCAGACAAACAGCGGTTTAAGATTTTTACGGCAAGATCATCTATCATTTCGGACTTTTACGAAAAGGAGTCGGTAAACGTCAGCATTTACCGAAATGGTTTAGTAAAACCACGAAATGAAAGTGTTTGGAAGCATTTTTCGTATTTTCACCAATTTCCTTTGGTATATGCTAGGATTTACCGGTAAAACCTAGGATTTACTACTCTTCGGGCTTTTACAGTAACATATATATATATATATATATATATATATACATATATATATATATAACCATTAAATGAACATTACATCCACCAACAAAAACTATGAAATTATGAATAAAATTATATATATATACACATAAAAATGTGCAAGTGGCTAATTAAAAAAATTAATATTTTGAAAAGAATGCCATATTCTTTTATATTTCTCTAAAATATGACGCAGCATGTTTCTATTAAATCTTCAAATCTTCTAAAAGTAAGTAAACCAAATATCATTAGGAATTAAAACTTTTTTTTTTAATATTCTCTGAGAATTTTTAAAACTCAAACATATTACACCAAAAAAGCATTAGCAGCAAATTTCAGTGATCAGTTGGAATGTAAAATTAATCCAGGAACTTTATTAAGCGAAAAAATAGATTTAATTAAGAATTAAGAATAGAACACAGTACAGAAATACCGACAGTTCTCATTCAATATAACAATCACGTAAAGGACAATCTCACATTTCAGAATTTTTATCGGGCGACAGTTTAACTGGATTTTCAACTAACGTGAAGATTTATGGGTCTGTGCACGTCTACCGATTAAAAGTTAACAAATAAAATAATCTAAAAAGGAATTCCGATAAAATAAAGAAAAAGAAAGAAATGGAAAAATAAAGCTATTGACCTATTCCAATGTCAAGATTTAGTACTATATGAGTAAGCATATTCAGCAATTAATCTGTCATTGACTTAATATAACTTTTATCTATTTCTCATCTCTTTTTTTCTTTCGACAACATGAATCTTTCTTACATAATTATAAAATCATTCTTATGCTTAGATGCGTAAAATTTTCAGTCATTCTCTTTCATGTGTCGAAAAATACAGCAGCATTTCTTCTCTATGAATGCGATACATCTTTAATTATAATTTTTTGCTAATTATAAATGACTAATTTTATTGATTATCCTATAAATGAGTTTGAAACACCAATTTTGATACCATGTTTTATTTATTTGTTTATGCATTTTATTTATTTATTTTTAAATGATTTATAAGAAAAGGTAAAGAGATTTTTTATTCTTGGGAATTTCAATAAGAATATGTGAACATTTTACGCATATACTAACAAAAATGATTTCGTAATTTATTTAAGAAAGTCGCACGGTTGATTTGAAAACATCCTGACGTGTCTTTGCTGTATATATCTTCGCTATCTCCTACGATGTGCCTTGCATTGTTTGCTTCGCTGTCTGTTTGTTAAAACACAGTTGCTAACACTCCCCAACATAGTTGTAAAATGTTTATGAATTCGGTTTGTCTGGCCGTGCTCTTACTCACGTAAATAGACTCGGGTTTCCATGTAATATATATTTGTTATTGAGGTTTAAAATGGCATGTTCGATATTGAAAATGAAGTGTGTAGCATTTACAGGTCGTTTACAAGAGCACTCAAAATAATTTCGTTACATTATGGTTAAAGGGAGAAAATTGTTTGCGGCCTTTTTTTTTCTTTTATTGTATCAAACCTATATTGTATTGTATTGTATTGTATTGTATTAAGTCAAGACATTTTAATTAGACACTATTTGATTAAGCATCTGTCTACGCGCAGTGCATCAAATGTGCATCTACTTATTACGGCTTTAAATTTATAAAAAAGTAAATATATTTAATTTCTTGTGTTAATCTCTTATACAAATTTCAAATGAGTAGGGGTGTGTTAATATACATATATTTAAATTTTGTACATGTAGTTCTAATAGTAAAAAAAGAAAGCTTTAAAACTTTCGGTAGTTATTGATAATTCAAAGATAACTGACTGCTTAATATTATTCTTTGACCAGGTAATATTTACTAGTCCGAAATGATCGTCATTTTATTTCGTTTGTATGACGTTCCATTAAAATATTATAAAATATTTAATAAAACCAGACTTTCTCGTTTTTAAGCTGGTTTTGAGTTAAAATTTAAATAATAATAATAAATTTCCATATTATGTCGGGATGAATAAATGGTATTCTTATGCGAAGCATAACAATTTAGTTATGAGAGGTTAAACAAGCGCAGTATTGCGTTAAATTATTCGCCAAATGTAAAGGCAGAATGTTTTTCTTTATGTAATTGAGTTTAACCGCAATTACAATTATGTTACTTTTCTTTAAAATGAGATCCTTACATTTTGAAAGATGTTACCTGTAGTCAGAAACATGCCACGTTCTTATTAATAACCACGAGAAACCTGCTAGATCCTATTATAAAATTTTTGTAACTGGTCAACATTATGCTTAAAAATATCTTTATTTTCAACAATCAAAATATGAAAAAACATTTGAAAAGTTTTGCATTTATGCATGCAACAAATTTTTATCTTTTTGCACCTTCCTATTTTATTGATAGTTGCGACAAACTTCTGCCACAATTATTATATCGAAGATTTAAAAAAAAAAATGTCATGTTATCTATCAGTTATATCTATTTATTTCTGAAAATGTTATGTTTGTTAAAATAAATAAATGCCGTAGTTACTCTTTTATTATTTCGTTAGTGTTTATGATATTTAGTGCTTTATCCAAAAATATTATAAAGTTTAAATATTTAATAAAAATAGTCGAACGTGCATTTATATTGTTATTTCTAGTTTTTTTAATGAAGAAAACTTAGCTAAAATTTTCTCTTTGAAATGAATATTTTTAAATGCATTTAAAGAAAAATAAAAATATAACAAAGAACATTCACATTTTTCTTATGTGATTAATTGTATGTTCAACGCTTTAGGAA
The DNA here is from genome assembly GCA_963931845.1 of Maratus michaelseni. NCBI lineage: Eukaryota > Metazoa > Arthropoda > Arachnida > Araneae > Salticidae > Maratus > Maratus michaelseni. Next base: position 98,875,262 of record OZ007586.1, read on the forward strand.
CGAAATAATCACAGCATTGTGACCTTGGCCAAGAGACTGGAAGAATGACGGTCACCATGACAACCAACAACCCTTTTATCTCCTCTCTAAGGAAATATCGTTGACCTGATATGATTCCCTAGAAAAAGGCTTGTTTATATCTACAATAACACAGCAGATTTTCCCAAATAATGCAATTCAGTGAGAATTACAATACTTAACAAAACACATATATATGTCAAACCTAGAATCTTTAATTGAGAATTTATGCTCAAACTAGGACAGATGAAAAAGTAATAACATTGTTGACGTTATTCACCTGATTCAATTACTCGTTATGACTGCCAAAAAAGCATGAGGAAATTTAACAATAAAATCTAATACTTTAAAAACAAAATATAAAGTATGATTTCTGAAACATTGTTAATAATAAAAATATCCGTGTAAATTAGTTTCACTAATCTCTCTCTCTCTCTCTTACTTTTATTCCCTTTAACTTTCTTTCGACTTCTCGACAGTTTATCGTTAGAATTATTATATTTATGTTGTCAAATAAAGTTTATTCTTTTGCAAATGTGTATACTTTCAATTCTCAATAATTCAATGGACACATCTTTTGCTATTTCATTGGATGTTCTCATTTAATTTGCCTTTTTGCTGTTGCGAGTGAAATAGAAATAAAATCTTTTTAAACCCGCATTATGATTTTCTACGTCATCACCAGCAATTTAATGTGCCTTAAGTATTGCTGTACATTTTTCTTTATTTATATAATTTTGGGTTGGGGTTTATTAAGCATGGCCAGTTATGGCTATATTGCTAAAAGAGGGATACCATCAGGACGGACTTTAAAATGAAAAGTGACCTGAATTATATTTCTTTCTTTCATCTGACCAGGGCCTTAACTACCGGATTGCGGCCCAGTTGAACGCATTTGATTGCCTGGCAACGGGGCGAAATTGCCTGATCGCTGCATGGCGGAGGTCTGATGGACAAGCACCTATGCCGTCTTAGTGGTAGCTCAGCTTTACTTTGTTTGAGTTCTATGTTGGCCTGTTACTTAAAGAGGATTTGCTTGTTTGATTTGACGCTGCAGCACACCTATTTGGAGATTGTATGTGGCGCTTTTGTTGGACTGTGCTTTTGTATCTTTCTTGAAGTATTCTCACTGTCTAGTACATGTCCTTTTGCTTCTTTGCTTGACCTTTTTCTATACTGACTCGAATTATCGTTCTCGTACAAGGAAAACCCTAAAAACGCTTGCACCAGTCACCCCGCCCAGACCACACTGGTACCAAACCGACGAACATCGTTTCAAGCTCCTCATTTTGTATTCAGCATGTACTGAACAGAGTGAGCCCTTATATAATTTTGGAAGTATCAAATATTTAGTATTTGACATGAAATATTGCCCCAACGTAGGGTTATTTACATTTTCCAGTATTGTGCAAATATTGTCAAGAAATATGTTTCAATTCACTGGCAATTTTTTTGCAATAATAGCTATTGATTGCAAATATTTTCAATTGTAAACCCAATATTTATGCAGAGTAGCATTTCAATGTAAATACTTCCAATGTGAAGTCAATATTTAATAAATATCGATATTTTGTTTGAAGTATTTCCGATGAATGCTATATTGGACCCCAATATAACCAATATTTTTTTGCTATTAGGAGTGTTGTAAACAGTATACTGACACCATATCATGAGATTTTTAAATAAATTCTAATTTCCACATTTCCAATATGAAGTCTACATTTAACCAATATTGGTATTTCATTGGAAGTATTTCCGAGAAATACTTCCAAGAGGAGTAGATTTGCCTGGAAGAGGGGCGCCACATACTCGAAAGAGGTGTAAGAATAAAAGGTATAAACTAGACTATTATTTTATGTTGTACATAAAAGAAAATGATCTTAAATTCTTTAACGACTTGTATAAGTTTAATAAAATCCATAAGCTTAATTTTTCCAAGAGTAATACGTATAATATAGAATACATGCCACAAGAACACTATTTTGTAAGCTAAATAAATTCAAAATATGCATACGATGTGGAGGATAAGTAATAAATTATCACCACAGGAAACAGTAAAAAAATACCCGACTTCATAAAATTGATTTCGATTCTGTCAGTGAATTAAATGAAAAATATTGCATTAGAAAAAAAGTGTTACAAGGGCTCTGTGTTCTCACAGAAGGGAGACGTAATAAATTAGTCGAAGTAGAACATATAAGAAAAGAAAGGCTCAAATTCATAAAATATATTTAAAATTTCTATCAGTGAATTAAATAGCAAATATCATAAGATAAAGAAAAATGATTTTTAAGAGTTTATATTCTGTAAGCGAACTTAAATTTATTAATTTATTTATTAAGTTACGTGATATATATATATATATATATATATATATATATATATATATATATATATCTGTGTGTGTGTGTGTGTGTGTGTATGTGTGTCTACAGGATGTCCCAAATCCCAAAAAGTGGGAAACGAGCTTTATTTTGTTACTTGTTGGAGACAAATCGCCAATGCAAATTGCAAAAGTGTACAAAATAAAGTAGGAAATGATATTATGCTAATGAAACAGTTCTGCTACTAATTTTCAAAAAATTACGCTTTTTAAATATTTATACGACCCCCTTCCCATCCTCCCTAGACAAAATTGGTCAATTAGAAAAAAATCATTGTGATACAACAAGATCGTTACAAAAAACTGCATAACCGTATCTTTAAAATTGAATGAATTATGCTAAATTGAATTTTGAACATTATGAATGGGGACTATATATCAAATTAAAAATGTGAATCTGTGAGATATTGCAAGAAAGAGGAAACACGGACGCTAGCAGACTTTAATCAAAATATATTATTCGATGTTTGCAATAATGTAAGTGGCAAAGAACTCCAAACTATTTACAGAAGCATAATTAGCAGAGCTCATTCATGCATTGGAATTGAGAGAAAACACTTTAGAGTGTTTTGTGAATTACTTTTTAGCTCACAGGCTATCAAAGCCTGAGAGCTAATGTGGCCGCCCGTTCTGTATGTATGTATGTATGTATGTACGTATGTATGTACGTAACGCTATAACTCTTGAAAGAAATAAGCGTTTTGCTTCAAATTTTGAATATAGGTTCATTGTGATAAGGCGCTTCCCTGATTAGTTTTGGGGATTCATTGTTTAAGTATTAAGGGGAAAAGGGGGGCTAATCCCCCCCTAATTTAGATAAATGGGTTTTTCATGCAGAATTATCCGATTTTCTTCAAATTTTGGGATAAGGCGCTTTCCTGATTGGTTTTGGGGATTCATTGTTTAAGTATAAAGGGGGTAACGGGGGCTAATTCCCCCCCTTACTTTAAATAAATGGATTTTTCATGCAGAATTATCCGATTTTCTTCAAATTTTGTATATAGGCTCATTGTGGTAAGCCGCTTCTCTGATTAGTTTTGGGAATTCATTGGTGAAGTATAAAGGGGGAACGGGGGCTACCCCCCTCCCGTTAATTTAGATAAATGTATTTTTCATGCAGAATTATTCGATTTTCTTCAAATTTTGTATATAGGTTCATTGTGATACGGCACTTTCCGGATTAGTTTTGGGGGTTCTTTGGTTAAGTATAAAGAGGGTAAAAGGGGGGGGGGGCTTATCCTCCTCTCTTAATTTAGATAAATGTGTTTTTCATGGAGAATTATCCGATTTTCTTCAAATTTTGTATATAGTCTCATTGTGGTAAGAAGGTTCCCTGGTTAGTTTTGGGGATTCATTGGTTAACTATAAGGGGGTGGGAAAGGAGGAGGGTCTTAATATATTGTCGATTTCTTTACTTTTCGAGGGGGTTATTTCAAATTCTGTGAAATAAGAATATAATATACAATTAGTGTGAATAGCCTGTGAGCTCAATGCCTTCAGTTTAACTGGGCAGTTTTCTTTTTTCTTTTAATTATGTTTTTAGTATTTAAAGCTGCATTTTTTTTTCTTACATGATCTTTTGCCTGTGTAATATTTTATTTAAGTGTATTTGTGTTGCAAATATTTATCACTGGTTAAAAATATTTTTGATATAGGGAACGCCATCGTCCGTTTCTATAGTCATTGATGAATTAGCATCTTAAATGGTCCGAAAAAGGGGTGTAATTCAGTTTTTATCTTTCATTATAATTCGGTTAATTTAAAAGATACGAAAATGCAGATTTTAGTAATGATCTTGTTATATACAGCAAAAGAAAAAAGTTTCCAATTGACCAATTTTGTCTAGGGGAGAGTCGTTTAAAAATTTGAAACGTGTACCTTTTTGAAAATTAAGCGGATGACTGTTTCATCAACATAATTTTATTTTCTACCTTATTTTGAAGGCTTTTGCAATTTACATTGCCTACTTATCTCCAACTGGAAATAAAATAAAACACCTTTCTGTATTTTTGGTACACCCTGTATATACTTTTGTTATTACATCTTTCTATTCTCTTAGATGATTCAAGATATTAATACTGACTTAGTTAAATATTTCATTGCATGTTGCTTTTACAATGGTATTTCTGAAAAAATGCTTGATATACATAAACATTTTATCAAGTCCATTTTCGATTCTTAGAGAAAAAATTCCCGTCTGTATACATTAGCTCATAGCTACATAAGTCCTTATATCTTTGCATAATAGTATAATAATGGAAATCCTTTTTCTTAGTAAAATTGTTGCAAGAATATAATCCATAAAGTTGTGAATTTATGTAATTTTTTATTACAATCATTTTAGTTATAATCTGACATTTTTTTTCGATTTAAGAGATATTATTATTATTAATAATATACCGCTTTTGTTTAACACACTATGTAACATATTTTATCTATTTATTTTATCCTTTTAAAAATTGTTCACGTCATTTATCTTCAGCATTTCTATTATGCATATATACAGGGTGTCCCAAAAACATTGACCTCGGTTTTTAATCCCTACATATTGATCAGAGACATATATTATAAATTACAAAGTTACGTAAAAAAAAGGTACAGAATTTTATGAGATCGATTAAAATTTTCAGGGGATTAAATTTGAAGAAATACAAATATTAAATTTTTATACGGCTCCCGTACAAAAATATTCCCAATGAGTAAAATGTGCCCCATACAGTAATAAGGACATATACAAAATTTCAACATTTTATCATAAAAAGTCGCAGAGATATGAAAATATATAAATGCTGACGTGAACCACTTTTCGATGCCTGTATATAAGTTCGCAAAGGGGAAAAAACATATAGGATGATCGCGTTTCAGGGGTCGTCCACAAATTACGAAAGAAAACAATGATTGCATAAATAAATAATAATTGTGCTATTCTTTAGTACAAAAGTATCTAAACTGTCTAGAAATAATACCTTTACGCAAAGATTACAAAGCTTGTTCAAAATGTTTACACTATCTTTAAATTTCTGTCAAACATTTCTAAGCTGATTTAATGTTCATTGACTGGGCCATTTCCAAGTTTTATTCTGTAATTCATCATGTAAAATTTTAAATAATTTTTCAGGAAGCATAGTTTTGTCAATTTATAAATAAAACTAAAAATAAGAGATATATTTAATATATATATATATATATATATATATATATCCGTAAAGAGATAACACACAAATGCAGAAATAAAAAAAAAATGAAATATGAACACATGAACACACACTTGTTTGAATAATAAACAGAAAAAAAGCAAGACGAAAAAATATAATATATAAAATTACGCCGTAATATTAAATTATGCAATGAATTTTACAGTTAATTTTGTCCATATAATGTGTTATAATAAAAGCTAGTCTCATTTTTTTTCCTTTTGTATTAATCCTTACAAACTTTTCCATCAGGTCTTAGTAAACAACATTTTCTATAAGGTGCGAACAAACTCCGGTGTACAAGTTTTATAATACCCACTAAAGAAGTGTCAATGGTGTATCAGGGTCTAATATATAGCTTTCAGTGTTTTATAGTGAATTTTACGGAATAAAGAATTACTTATAGAATTAATTGATAGTGGTTTTAGGTACCTATGGTTGAAAAAAATCTCAAAATAACATTATCAATTAAAAGTGCACTTTCAAAACGTTTTAGAAACTGAGTTCAAGTTCATTATATCCGTATATTAAATATTTCGCGAGACTTTAATAATCAATAATATATTATTAAAAAATTAAATGTTATTTTCATATTAATATGGCAACGTGTTTATACGAATTGCAAGTAATAAAAATGCATGATGTATGAAGTGAATTTGCCTTTATCTCCCAATTCCCAATTTCTTAATTACACTTCTGCCAATTACACTTTTCAACAAGGTATGTATTTGTCATGATGTAAGTGCCAATTTTTATATTTTAGGGGATGCTGAAACAGAAAATGTCATTGAAATGTTTTCATCACCAGCATATTTTGAAAAATATAAAATACTGCTAGTTTAATTGCATTTTTGGATTGGGCAATACGGCATATGAATTTTGTCATTTGAATTTAGTAATAAAATAAATGATTAAATAAACACTTACATGGCTGAAAAATGAGACTACAATATTAAAAAGTTACAGTATTAATTATATTTAAAAAAAAAGAGGAAATTTATAAACATAAAAGAAATGTAGTGTGAAAATTCACGAAAAATGTATCATAAACAAATTTAGAATATATACTAATAAAAGAAAATTTTGTTCGTCTCTCTGTGTGTGTATCTGCGATGGGTAAGAAAATTTACCGCCCCAGAGGTCTGAAAATTTGTATGAGGATAGTCCAAGGGAGGCCATGATGCACATATGGCTTAGATTTTTTATTTTTTAATAATTCGCTGATATATTAATTAAAAACTCATCGAAAAAGCCTTATTTTTTCGTAAATTGGCAAAGACATCCGCGCATGCGGAGTTCCGAGCTTTCAGAAGTGGCCACGCAGAAAAGAAGCAAAGTGCGAGATCAGCTTTTCCCCTTTGCCGATTTTTCTGAATGCGCTACCGCAAACCTGTACATAATACCGTACAAAATACGGGAAAACGGAGTCATATGTTTAAATTTTGTATTCTTACGTATTAAACGATGGACTTCGCTCGAAAAAGTATTAACATTAATCCTTTCAAAAAAATTAATTACGAAACCTCAAATTCATGTCCCCTCCCTCCGCAATTTTAAGAACCTCGCGTCCACTGAATTAACTAAAGTACGGAAAAACCAATTACACCAAATTAAAGACCGTACTTTGCTCTTTAAAACTTCGCCTTCGTTTTAAAAAATATTAATATTAACCCTTTGAAAAAAAATCCCGTACGCAATTTCGCGATTTTTGCAATTTTTAAAAATCTGTATCAGCGATTCTGATCAAGATACGAAAAATCTCAAAATATCAGGCCATATCTACGTTCATTCACATTTCAAAATCCACAATCCGTTTTAAAATGTATGAATATTAACCCTTTTAAAAACATTCGTTTGCAAAACTAACTTTTTCGAATTTATTTTTTCTGCAATTTTTAGGGTTTCGTTCATCTCACGAAACTCTATTACTCCCACTCCGTTGTCTGTCTGTCACAGAGTTATTCTCAGAAACTATGTAATTTACAGAGTTGAAACTTTGCGTATATAGCTGAATACCAGCTATGAAGAGCTCAAAATATTAAAAATTGAAAAATTCGTATTATTTTAATAAATAGAGATAAAAAACCAAAATTCTAACAGCCTTTTTCTATTAAATTTAAACATTTTTCGTTATAGCAGATGCCAAAAATTAAAAATCCACGGAAATAAAAAGTTTCACCAATTGAAAAAAAGATTAATATGAAATAAAAATGATTGACGTCATAGCGGTAAAAAAACGGAAATTTTCAAAGATTTCTCAATAATACAAGGAGTATGAGCAGATATGTACACAAAGCAGATTAATATCACGTCATTAGAGAATTAAAAAGAAAATCTCACGTCATATTGGAAGTTTAACGGATTTTTCAGATTTTTGAGAATAATACAAAGCTAGTATTAATATGAGTAATAGAGAATAGTAAATATATGAGTTTGAGAAACATATTGAATCATGATAAAAATCCGATTATGGAAATATTCACATATTTTAACATTTTGAAGGTGTACAACATGTTTAATTTTGAAATTATTTTTTTTATCTCGCATTTAGCCCGCGTGACAGATATTATTATTAGCCGGCTTCGCCCGCTATCGGGCTGGTTTGGATACTCGAAAAAACGAAAAATAGATCGGTAAATTTTTACTTTATAAAAAACATGACTTTTTTTTGTTGTTGCTAAATTAAATTTATTTGGATTTATTAAAGAAAGGATAAAGTGTTTTGAAAGGAATATTAAACGAAACCCTTTGAGCGATCTTTGATCTCACTTACCCACTTGTTAAAATTGTGCATCGGCTTCGTAAATGAAAATACAAACAAACCAAAGACATCTAACCACAGCTACGTTCTGTAAACGCTCTATCTCCCGAACAAATTGAGATAGACACTTGAAATTTGGTATGTACTTAGTATGTAATAATGGGAAGACGCTTGTCGAATTTCAGTAACCTCGATTATCCGGAACTAATTTTTAGGACTCTCGAAATATTCGTTCTGATAAAAGGTATATATATATATTTTTTTTTGAAATTGTTTATTTTAAGGAGTGAATATAAAAGACAATGTAAAACTTAAATTTTGCATAAAAAATGAAGTCGATCGGATAATTAGTTGCCGAGATATTTGTAATACTATTTTCGACACTTTTCGATTTTTCATGACCCTGTATTTCATTCAAATTTCAATTCAAAGATATATTTTAATTGGAAATGAGACGCTTAATCCGACGCAGTAAAGCATTAGTTAATAGGATTATAAATTTTGGAGTTATAAGGATGTTTCTTTTACGCAATTTAGTAATAGAGCATCTAAAGTTTATGACGTCATCAAGCCACGATTTTATTCGAATTGCAATGCATTTTATAAATAGTTTACACATGTTTTATTTTCATATTTTATGTTATGCATATCCATGATGGGCAAGTATTACGGTGACCCCCCCCCACCCCCCCAACGACTAGTTTTCATTTGAAAATAAAAAATCATACAAAATCGATGGTGTACGCTACTGAAAGTAGTGGAGCCCCTAGCATTAGGATCGTTTAGAATGATTTTTGTTCAAAAATATAAAATCATTCAACATTGAATTTAGATGTATTTAAGGTTATTATTACCACCCCAGGATATATTATGCGTGCGATTCGAAAATAAAATACATTTGGCAGTAAGCGAAATAAATAAAATATTTTCGGTAACATTTTTTTAAAGCTTTTTTTAATTCAAAATCCTTATTAGAAATATTAGATGCATGTAATGAGGGTTCAGAATTTGCAAACATTGGGTTTAGAATCTAATGCGTTGAGTTTTTCAATGTTAATACATTTCATGTTCACTAAATTAGATCAGCCGCTTAAACAAGTATGGGAATAGATGTTAGAAAATGATGAAAGACCGGATTTAAATTCATTTCGAAAATTAATCGAGTGTAAAGCCCGTAGTGTGAAAGAGTCAAAGTATAGTAAAGTACACTGTTAAAAATTTGCAGCAAACTGTCCAGTCATTTGACCGTTTTTGTAGAAAACGATTACATTACCGTAATGTAACTATATTATGACCATAAAATGAGCAATAATACGGTCATAATATAGTTAAATTACGGTTATGTAACCGTTTTCTACAAAAACGGTCAAATGACTGGACAGTTTGTTGCAAATTTTTAACAGTGTAGAGTCGTAATTCAATTACGTAAAAAAGCCTATAGATTCTAGCAGGATTAACATCAACTTAGTAAACAGAGTGATTGACAGGAATGGATATAATTTTGTAGTCTGTAATCAAAATTATGTATTATTCAAGTGAATTTTCAAGTATTTAATTCGAAACTGATAAAGGAGACGTGGAAAATTGTACAATTAAATAAATTATGTCAGATTTGTTTACGTTAAAATTGCAAAGTTGAGAATTGTAGGATAAATGTTAGCTGTAATAGTTGTTCTCAGAAGCACCATACGTTGTTGTATATTTATACAATTAGTGAAACTAATAAGGAGTTTGTTAATAATAATGTGCCAGAAATGTATGTTTCTAATAGTGTTCAGTGTCACTCATCTATGCAAAATTATGATGTTTTCTTATATGCGGCTCTTATTAATGTTAAATCTAGCACAGGTAATGTCTTTCAGTGTAGAGCACTTATTGACAATGCTTCTCAAAATTCGTTTAAATATATAAAATAATTCAACATTGATTTTAGGTATATTTAAGGTTATCATCACGTGTCCGGACAACGCCGGGCAGATCAGCTAGTTTGGTAATAAAACAAATCCTTAAAATAACACTTACATCTGCAAAGTAAGATTACAATATTGAAAAATTACTATGTTAATTATTTTTTAGAAAAATTGAAGAAAAATGTTATGAACATATAAATGAAATTTAGTATGCAATTTTATGAAGAAATCATAAATGAGATTACAAAAACCTACTTTTTTTCGACTATCATGTTATATATTTTATTGAGATTACAAGTCAAAATATGTGTTTAATGGTTAGAAGCAATTGAAATGATAATTTCCTTACAAATGCCCATATAGTCCAAAAATTAAAAGTAAAATTTCTTAAATTTGGAGAGTGATAAAAAAAAAAAAAAAAAAACTTAGTAGTTTTTTTAGACTACTGTTTTAGTAAATTTTTTAGTTCCTTAAAATCTATAGGAAACATGTAGTATACATTAAAAAAGAGAAAGTTCGTTAAAAAATTGTTAAACAGTGTTATTAATACAAATGTTTATTTCTTCTATATTGAAAATTGAATTACTAACACCATCCAACACTTTATATTGATTTATTCAAATATGCATTTAATATCAATTGGAATGTTTTTCCTAACAAATTTTGTTATTTTTCCTCTTATATTTTTCTTTTTTATATGATCTTTTTGATGACATTTTCTGGATCCTATGACCAGGATGAAGTATTTTATTTAGAGTATTATTGATTAAAATGAATTTAACTGTGCTTTTTCTTTATAAATAATAATAAAAAAAACTGCACAAGTTTATCTAAAGACATTTTGGTTTCGCAAAGTAAAACTTTATGTAAAAAAAAATATCTGAAAAAAGCTTTGCGGAAACGAAGTAGCAATGTGAGACATGCATGTGTGATAACTATGATAACTTATGCTACAGCCATCTCTATATCTATTTATATTGAATATTTAATAGCTATTGTATTAATAGTAATAAGGGCTAAACCGGTTTAAAAATACTTTATAAAGACTAAATTAATGAATGATACAATGTATTTAAAACCTATGTAAAATTGATGTACAACTGTGTCGAAATTAATGTTAAAGATGTTGCCTTAATCGTGCCGTATATTCTTATGCTGTTTTTTACTTCTTCAACATCGTACAAATAGTGTTAAATATCAAAACATACAAAAATCAAAACATACACATTTCGTATTTATCACATTATTATCATAAATAATACGAACCGTTCCATGTGATATTTGCGTTTTTTTTTTAGTTCAAACCGCAAAAAAAAAAAAAAAAAAAAAGAAAAAACCCGCAATTCTTCATTAGAAACTATTAAATTATTCACTTTAAATTATCGTCATTTATACACTAAAATATCCATTACTCCACAAGCATATCAATAAAATCCTAAATATTTTATGCGTAAAAACTAAATGATGTGATTTCTTGAGAAAGATTTATAAAGTCATTATTTTACCAGGACATTTGATCATTTATTGAGAATCATCATCATTCATTTTGCATCTATCTGGTGTCTTTCCTTCATAAGAATCCATTAACCCTCTCTATATCTCAATATACGTCGATGAAATTTGCATATATTAAATTATTTACTTCGTTTTGTTTGTTTACTTTAAGTTACATTAAGATTTTTATTTTTTTTATTTTAATTAGTTGAACTCTCATAGATTCCGTGTCATTAAAAACTGCATAATCTGAGGAAGAAAAAGGCAGCGATCTCAAGCAGAATAATAAAAATATCAAAATCAGTGTGTAAAAATTTATATAATTTTATCACATTTGAAAACATTTTTTAAGCAAGCGAAAAAGTGCAAATACCAAACAAGTCTCTAACAAGTGTTTAGTTTAAAAAAAAAAAATTACTGATAATTCCCGTGATAGCTTCTTTTTTTAATTTACAATTCATTCCTTTCTTACTAATTAACAACGTTTTTTTAGAGATCACTTTTATTTATTATACTGTTGACTAATTGCACATGGAACTTAAATTGATTTCCTGAATAACAAAGTGCTATTGCATTATTAACCCTTTCTGGTACATTTATCTCATAAGTAGTCTAAGTGAACTATGAAAATGAAATAACTGAAGTTGAATAAATGATAAATGAAATTCAATTCTATAGAGAATACAAGTACTACTTTACAGGTACATACAGGTTGTCTCTTGGATCATCATTTTATGTCAAATCAACAAATAAAAAATATTTTTGGATCTTGATGTTTTTTAATTTTCTGATTTTTTTTTCTCTTTTTGTTATATTTATTTAAAATGTGGAAAATATGAAGTTTAAGATTTTTTAGCTATTTTGCCTAGAAGTTATAAGCTTTCTGAAAATTACATGAAATTTTCTGACCTTCAAATGTTTAAGAGGAACTATCTAAAAAACTATTCGTTTTAGGGAGCTGTTATGAATGTCCTTCTCATCATGTTCAGTTTAATGTACTTTAATTTGACATGCTTCATGATTATGTTATTAAAGTTTAATTTTTTTTTCAGCCCCCTATCCCTCATCAAAATGTTTCTTAAAAATTCTAAAAATCGAATTTGATATTTTTTGAAATATATATATATGTTTTATACATTAATTAAGAATGTCTGTGCAAGATTGCCTAATGGCTATTGCATAATGGCAATCTAATGCAATTAATAAAAAATAAAATAAAATATGACGGTACAAAGCATTTTGCGAGGTGTAAAATTATTTTATACAGGTTGTCCCTTGGATCGTCTTTTTATGTCAAATCAACTAATAAAAATATTTTTGGATCTTGATGTTTTTAAATTTTCGGATTTTTTGCCTTTTTGTTATATCTATCAAAAACTTGAAAAATATGAAGTTTAAGATTTGTTAGTTGTTATAAGCTTTCTGCATATTGCATGAAATTTTCTGACATTCAAATGTTTAAGAGAAAATATCTAAAAAACTATTCGTTTTAGGGGGCTGTTATGAATGTCCTTCTCATTATTTTCAGTTTTTAATGTACTTTCATTTGACATGCTTCATGATTATGTTATTAAAATTTAATTATTTTTAAGACCCCTATCCCTCATCAAAATGTTTCTTAAAAATTTCAAAAATCGAATTTGATTTTATATATAATATATATATATATATATATATATATATATATATATATATATATATATATATATATATATATATATATATATATATATATATATATATATATATATATATGTTTTATACATTAATTGAGAATGTGTGCGCAAGATTGGATAATGACATTATAATGCGATTATTAAAAAATAAAATAAAATATGACGTTGCAAAGCATTTGATGCGAGGTGTAAAATTATAAACACAATCCTGAAATTAATGTGATAAACATTAAAAAATAGAGATAAACATTAAAATTGAGATAAACATTAAAAAAATTTTCTCTAAAATTAGCGCAAATTCAAAGCATTTTTGCGCAATTATCACTTATTTATTTGAAATATAAAAATAACACCATGGCAAACATATTTAAAATTAAATGTATTCATAATACTCATAGCATATAAAACTTAACTGTATGTTTGAAAAAATGTTAGTAGAACTAAAAATTATTTTGTATCATTTAATTTACTGGAAGTACTTACCCTAGAAAAAGGGTACGACAACCTTTGAAATTCTAAGAGAGCTTTTAAACAAAACCCTACCCTGAAAAGTGTTTTCATTATTAAAAAAGAAAAATATTATAATTGTTTTTACTTTTTGCTTTTGTATATGATTACCATAATAGATGGAAATATTAGAAAACAATATTAAATCAACATTAACTCTTTCATCGTGCCGATATCAAAGAATCTCGCCTGTATTATGAGGTGAAAAAGTTTTAGGGATTCAAAGGGTTTAAAAAGTAGTATAGAGTAGATAACCTTGTTTGTAAGCAACACTGTTTCTTTTCTTTAAAATTTTTGTTGAGGCAATTATTATTAATTTAATTAATTGCTATTCTAGCCTGTGGCTACAATACCATGGAGGCGTAATCGTATTTCCGGATTTTTGTAACCACTAATTTCTTGTGGTAATATTTGGGTTATAAATCCTGCGATTAAATAAGACAAATATTACTATGAAATACTAGTGGATACAAAAATTCGGAATCACAATCGCCCTTATCATGCCAATATGCCTTCACATGCCGGAAGTAGGGAAACACGTATATAGAATTTTCAGAAGAAGCAAAAACTAAGTAAATGTTAATATTTTTTATAATTGACAAACAAAGATTTAAGCTATTGTATAGTGATTATTTATTTTAGGTTGCCACAAATGTCTAATTGTTCAATATCATTTTATCATGGGACAAGTTAATCATGACGTCTAGTTTCGAATGGTATATAAAAGAAGATTCGGACACACAAGGATGTAAAATTGATACTTTTAAAAATGTCATTTTTTAAGCATATGTATATCCACACGCAAATACACTAGACTCTCTCAAATCCGCACAGCTTGAGATCAGGGGTTGCGCGGATTTTAGAATTTTGTGGATTTCTGGTAACTGTTTTGTTTACATTTTTTAAACAGTAATTTGACTCAAGTAAAGCATTGGAAATTATAATGAATCATTACACTAAATAAAATGTTAAAATAATTAAGAAAAATATTAAAGTAATTGAAGTAAATTATTAAAATAATTATGTAAGATAAAAAAATAGGAAAATTAAAAATGTTAAAATATTAAAAATAAAGGATAATATTAATAATAAATAATAGTTAATTATGCAGTACTAAATATACATAATAATTATGAAATATCAATCCTTCTTGTTTCATTCAACCATATTAGTCAAAATTACGTATGACATCACGAAAACATAAAAATAAAAATCAGTAAAGATTAAAACTGAAACTAAATACCGATGAAAAGTGGCTAATGTTACACCGCTTTTTACCTTAGATACTAAAAATAATTTGCATCAGAATCTTAAAATAACGAAATTTTATTTAATATTTATGCCGATTTAGTAAACAAAAAAGCTTGATTAATTAAACATTGTCTTGAAAAAAATATCGAGATCGCCACTAATATTGGCGCAATTTTGAATTTTTTCGGAAAAAAAATCATATTTTCTTCGTGAGAAAGATCGAGTGCAGCCATATTAACCATAATTACACATTAAAATGCGTACATAATAATGAAAAACTAAAAATAAATAATGAAAAATGGGAAAATGTACGCAAGAAAAATAAACAAACAATTTGGTTACAGTTTACACTTGTGAATATTGTGCAGGATGAACTTTTGCTTTAGGTACACTAATTTACATCATAATCATGAGTAAATAAATTTTATTTATAATTAACCTGCTGTAATAGCCAAAAGAACATGAATAACTAAAAAAATGAGTAAAAAAGAACATTGCGATCGCCATCTTGAATTTTGTTCCTTCAACTTAACTGTAAGTTTCACTGTTTATATATACAACGAACGATATGCGGATTTTAGGCGTTCGTGGATATTAGGGTCGCAGATTTGAGGTAGTCTACTGTATATACGTTATTAAACACTATCATTAAACACTGCTATTAAACATCTGTTTGATTTTATTAGATTATTAGATAGGTATTTCAAAAGATAATTTTCGTAAGAATGATTCAAAATGGTATTTTTTATAGCACATACTAATATTTCTCATTATATCAGTGGAAATTATTTTTTTTGAGTAGATTCCACTCACATACTAGCATGAAGTTAAGCGCATGCTTTCTCTATTAGTTTAAAAGCAACATAAATATTTAAAAAAAAAAAAAAATTTTTTTTGATTTTTTGAAATTTGAAAAAGAAAATTTGAGAAGGATGCTTTGAATTTTGAATTACACATTTATGTAGCACATAAAATTAAAGATCAAGAAAAACTGAATAGAATTACATGAACGTCATCTCTCTATTTAAAATAGAGTTTGAGATTGGGGCATCTGAAACTGTAAGGACATGATAAAGTTTGTACAATAATCAAATATTTCAAGTTTGATATCTCAAAAAATATCCATTCAAAAAATTATTTAATATTTTTTGTTATTTTTAGAGGTAGAATATCCGTGTAAAATCTTATCAGTTTCTGAATTATCAATGGTCAGTCCATTGGTTGATTTCACATGGAATGACCATCTTTTTATTGTTAAAGAACACCTAATTCCCAAACCGTTAATTTTATAAACATAGCTCCAATTGCCAAAAAAAAAAAAATCTCAAATGTTATTCTTTAGTATATCAAAAGCCATTTACGTTGAAATACAGGCTGGCCATAATGAAAGTGAGAGTACTCAGCGTGCTCTGTAACGTGATCTAATTGCCAGAATGGAGCCAAATTTTGTATTATGGTTAAAGAAGGACCCCACGTAAAAACAATTTAGTTCCGAAAGTCCCCGCCAGGTGGAAATGCGGCGCTGTGTAATTGAAAAGAATTTTTAAAATGCCGAATAAATACTCAAACAAAATTAACTTTTATTTAACACATTTAACGATTAAAATTAATCTCAATATGGCAACAGTGGCTCAATATGGCTATTACACAGTGCCACATTTCCACCTAGCGGTGACTTTTGGAACCATTTTTTCCTTCGTCTCCCGTCTTATTTAATCATAATACAAAATTTGGCTCCATTTTCGCAATTGATTGCGTTACAGAGCACGCTGAGTACTGTCACTTTAATAATGGCCACCCTGTAGTTATTATATTTTTATTAAAGTGACGAAATTTAAATGGAAAAATAAAAAAATAAAAATGCGTTCTTAGAGCCAGAAAATGCTGTAAATTCATAAAATTCAAAGTATCATAACTTTGTAAATTTTGGTCATTCAAAAATGGAATTTTTACAGTTTAACTTGTTAGAGCATGGAGAACATTTTTCTAAGTATAACTAATAAGATCCATTGACCAGATAAATATTTAAATTTCGTAACTTAAAAAAATAACTATTTTGACATAAATGGATTTTATACGATGAAAAACATCATTTCAAACATTTATGCATTTGGAACGATACTGTTTAGAAATTGTTTAGTTGCGGGGTCAACGATCAGACGAAATATCCTGTATATAACCAGATTAATAACTATACTATTCTTATTGAAAAACATTTATTTATTCATTAAGTTTCATTAAAAAGTTAAGTCTGCTTTTAAATGTGAAATTCATTATTGTATTATACACTTAACTTCATGTGAAACAACTTCAGATATCGAAAAATGAAACGATCAAGCTTCTTAGCGGATACTCTCATTTTCGCATAAATAATTCTTAAATTATTCTACTAGTGATCCAACTAGCTCATCACTAATAAAACCGAAAACACGTCAGAAAATAAAAGTAACGAAAGATTCAGAAAACCATCATAAGTGTCTTTTATCTTTTCTACGTTCTGAAATAAAACTGAAGAGGAAAGATAACCTTCTTTCCCCCTTATCTAAGAATATGATTAGGAAGAGGATAATACTTTAATTATGTCAGCATTGCCAAATAATATATGTATAAATGCATGATATTCAAAATGGTGAAAATGATGCATTTTCAAAAATTTAAAAGAAAATTAATAATATAAATTCATTTTGTTATTGAGCTTCTTCGAAATATTTAGTAGTTTTTATAATTAATAATTATTTTCACGACTAATCAAATCAATTTTTGTGAAAGAGTTGAATATTCTTAATTATACGACAATTTTCACGTTCTAGATGGATGCATGATTTCAGAAAATTTTTATTGTTTGTTTTGTTAATGGTACTGCTGCTACATTGCAACATTTTGTTAGACTAATTGAAACGATTAACGTCTGAAAGTATTTAGTCATTGGCGTAAGCAAGATTTACGTTCAGAGAAGGAATTGTGAAAATTAGCCAAATTAGGCCAAAAGTGGTCACAAATCTTATTTTTTCGAAGGTTTAGGTGGGGGAGGGACTATGCCCCCCAAACTCCCTGCGTACGCCCATGTATGGGGTTTTTTATGTTCGGTTTGAAAATGATAACTATTGAATGCTTTTGAATATTTTGGCTGTATAGCAGTAGCGGCTCGTCAGGGAGTTCACAATCACTTGACTGTAAACCCGTGACGATCCGCCACTGCTGTGTGATATCAATGATACAGCTCTTTTAGGATTCATATAACAATGTAAATAATATTATAACAAGGTTTATAATATTCATATAACTCCTATCCATAACCAGGAATTAAGTTTGGAAAGTGCATTTCTGCGATAGTTAGTCAACTTTCGCGTATTCACTCCTGGATGTTTGACTTTTATGTTGTGTGTCGAGGAATTATTATACCTTATAAATTTTCCTGCCTAGTATCCTAAAACAAGTCTTACATGTAGAATGTGCATGGTATGTACTCCAAGTCCTTTTCAAGTCCAAGAATGTGTAAGGTAAATTCCATCTTAGCTTGTTCGTCATGTTCAACAAAGATTTTTGTCACTGTTTGTGATGCCTTTGGAAGAATGGTTGGTTGTTGGTGGGCTATTTTTTATTGGCACAAAGTCCAAAGAAGAACATGCTGCGCCCTGAAAGATGGGTAGAATTCAATGTGAGATAGCTTATTTGTTTCTTGCGACAATCTATACTTTGCGATCGAAACCGGAAGTTCTGGGACCTCAAGAATTCATTGAACATAATTTTACTTTTGCTTAAGAAATATGTTTGAATATTTTTCTGGATATGGTAAAAAATATAAATTTCTGATGTTACTGCTGTTTCCTTAATGAAAATGTATTATTACGAGAAAACAATTGGAAATAGTAAAATTGGAAATAAAAAACTTGCAAAGAATAGATAAAATATCTTATTCACAATAATTATCAAAAATTCCGATATATAAATATATATACAGAGAGGGAGAGAGAGAGAGAGAGAGAGAGAGAGAGTAGATCTTTTATCTTCCTATAATGATTAATTTTCCATATGGTCATTGTATGGAGAAAAAAGGCTACATCTGCATTTTTTCCATCGCCAGTGAATATATTATTGCTTATAAAAGCGTATCGTTTATCAGATTAGAAGACAATTTTTTCATGGATTTTATTGCATGAATTGTAGTCAAACGTTTGGAATTGATTTTGACAAATAAGGAAAATCTTATTTATATGTTATTTTCATTCTATAAACAAAAATTAACATGTCAACAAAATACGTTAAACAAAATGTTTTAACTAGATGTGTTCAGATAGTCACAAAATGTTTAAAGGGCGATTGAAAGTAATGATTTTAATGTCAATAATAAAAACAACATACGATCATTTCAGTTAGTAGATGAGATGCTTATCTTATATAATATCTAATCATTTTCAATACGCAAACAATCATGATGAGAGATACTTGATGAAGACAAAGCATTGTTAAGTTAGAGGCCTTATTATGAAATACCTGTTGATCAGGCACGAAGCTGTATAATATTATTCCTTATATGTAGATTAAGCAAAGTAAACAATCACAACATGCTACAACTGTTTTATCAACCTCGGAAGCAAAGAAGATCAGCTAACGTGTTTGAAAACGTGTAATTAAATTACAGTGTTTGGGGGCTTTAAATCCAATAATAGTGTGGCTTTCAAGATGCGTGATTCTAAATTATTTTAAGGTTTAAATGTATGTAAATCTGATTGAAATAAAGATTAAAGATTATTAGATGCTGTCATGCAACATGTTACAAGTTATTATATGCAAATAAGTTTTTACAGATGCTTCAATTCGTTATAGTGCTTTTGCTTACTTATATGAACTGCTATAGAACTATGTTACATCATTAAAAACTTAACTATTGCTGCAAAAATATTTTCCTGTAAATGGATGAATATACTGATCTTAGCATAAATGCCAGTATATTTATGAAATACTGTATTATTTTTAAAACACGTGTGGATACATCCAGGCTGATGATTATATCTACACATGTTTTTTCATATCCAATTCTAATTTAAATCTCTTGTTATCCAATTTTCCATTATATTTAGTTCATATTTCATTTCAAAATCCATTTGTATTCACTTGATATCAACTTCAAATTATTAACATTTTATGGTTTATTATATAATTTTTTTTCTTCTCTCTCTCTTTTTAAATATTCTTCATATTTTCTGTATTTTTGGCCAATTACCATTGAAGCAAATACTATGGTAAAATTATGATTGCACTTGTTAATTTATTAACTATGTGGCATTCTGTCTACACTTTATTACTAATTATCTCTTACGAGATTTAATTAGAATGTTGCAAGAACTTGATATGTTTTTTGAAATTCAAAGATATTATAATTATATATATATATAATTGTAATACCTTTGATTTTTAAAATACGTTAAACAAATGCTTGCATCCAAATCTAACAAAATCTCCTATTTAAAGATAGGTAATTATAAAGTGTATACAGAATACAATTAAGTTATTATATATAAACATCAGTATTTTTTGTTAGAATGCTCATATCTTCGAGATTATTGTATTTTTATCAAATTACTTTATTATTATACTGATTATTTCAAATAATGCATTTATTTTCAACAATATTTAAGATTTTGAAAATAGGGGCATGGTAATTCAATTCTTATACTGCAATGTAATATGCTTCCAAACTTTTGGTTTCGCGAGATGTTTGAAAAAATTGGAAATTTTACTGCAAAATTTTTGGTCAGAAATTTTCGTTAAATGATTTTGCAAATTTGTTGGCAAATAAAATCCCACGATAAGGTTTAATTTTTTTTAAAATCAGAGAAGGTTCAAATCCTTATTTTCAGGTTTCGTCTTAGAATAATATTTACAGGTAATATTTTTGTCGATTTAGAATAATATTTATAGGTAAAACACCCTTTTCCAAATGATGAACAGAGAATTTTAGCTTAACAGATTTTGCTTTAATTTTAAATATATATAAAAAATGAGTGTTAGTATTTCTTTCCCTAACTTTTTTGTACAAGTGTTAGTGAGCAAATACGACAGTACGCAAAATATGACGCAAGTAAAACTGCACCATTTTATAAGATATTTTAACTTGACAGACACACACGCATATGCCTACATACACACACACACACATATATATATATATAGCATATATATAGTGTCGTTATAGAAAAAAACATTTGTCGATATATGAGTCCCTAGAGACCGTATTGCACAAGAAAACGGAATAAAATGTGGACACGGGTGTTTTAAGGTTATGCTCTTGAAAATGAGATGTAGATAAAAAAAATTCAGCTCTCATGTTGACGGTTACAGTGATCAAATTTCGAACATTTCAAGTGGAAAAGATTTTTTTAAATGTTCTCTATCGTGACAATCCTTATTTATTTAAATGATACATGTAGCACTATAGTGGCTGCTTAAAACAAACGGAAAGAAGAGCAGAGGGGAGGGCGGATTACAAAATTTTCAAATGCTGCCCCCACGTCCTATTTTGCAGACGATGACAAACTGCTTGTGTGACAAAGCAGATTGGGAGTAACAATAAATTGTGGAAGAAAGATTATGTAGAATCTCGTATTTACTGGTATTTTTCATGTCAGATGCATTAAATGGATTGTACGTGTATGTCTTGGATTTCAAGTATCCCAAGGGACTAAAACACATTAGTGTGTTTTCGTGTGACTGGGGTTACCATGAAACGTAAAATGGTAGCAATTGACAATGTCACCAATGTGTTCTTGCAGCAAACGTAGAGCACACGCCTTTCTCGTACGTCGTCGTTTCTTATGCTGCACGTATCGTTTTAACCAAATGTATGATATTTCACTTTCTTCTAGATGTACAAGAAGAAAGTATTGGATTCGTGAAAAATTTTGACATCCGATTTTCGATGGATTTCGTTTTAGGGGGTCCTGAACGAGATTTGACTGTTTTTAGAAAATGTCTGCCCGTGAGTCTATCTGTGTGTCTGTCTGTATGTGAGATGTCACACAAATTTTGCGGGCTCTCTGTCTCATGAACTAATGCTTGGAATTTAATCAAACTTCAGGTTTAGTTAGACATAAATTTGTGCTGATTAGTTTTTCTGTAAATTACCCAACACGTGGCGCTTTTATGCTGCATTTTTCACGATTTCCGCGATAGTTATATCTCAAGAACGAATAGATTGTAATTTACTTTTGGTCGCAGATGATTTGATTTATATAGAAGAAAGTTTTGTGATGGCAAACACATACCAGTTCACAAATGGAGATCATTTTGCGAGTAAAAATAGTGTGCGTTGGCATTTGCAATTTTCGAAATTTTCTCACTGTAACCATAATGTTGAGAGCTGGATTGTTGTACTTCAACTTATTATCAAGCGCATACTTTAAAATACTTGCATATTTCATAACATTTTAACTGCGCGATCCCTAAGAGCACATATATTGACAAACATTTTTTATATTCACCCTATATATATGTGAAAATGAAAGTTTTATGTGGTGCGTATACATTTTCCGTTCGCAAACGATTCAATCACATTAAATTTCCGTATACCTTATTAACTAGCCTAATTTTATTATTAATAATTAAATTCTTGCAAAAAGCATTAAATAAATATGAAACAAAATTTTAAAGACATCCGATAGAAAATTCTATATTTATTTTACGAAATTACGATTAAACATTTTGTAAAACAACAACATTTAAAACAAACTCATTACTTTATAAATTACTCAAAACAATAGGAAATTTATAGAAATATAATTACAAAGCATAATTCTAAGATATTTAAACCCTTGATTAATTTAAATATTATTGAAATCATTTGTTTATTAAGAAATAATTTTCAACGAGTAAAATGAAATGTAAACTAACCGAATGATTGTTTTAATTCCATTCAATTGCAAATATAATTTGACGTTTATTTTCGTATTTGTTGATACAATTTTTAATTAAACTTTCAGAGGTTTATTTTCTTCCGTTACGAATTTTCATGTGTTCCACATAAAATCATTTAAATTTGAAATTTTAATTCCTTATAAAATTGCAATAAAATTGATTAAGTATGTATAAAGTAAAATTCCCTATTAAAATTATCAGAATTGGAAAACTTTCCTCTACGGATAAACAAAGGGGAAGGGACATTTTCATTTTTAAAGGGAGTAAATCGAGAACAGTCATTAACTACATTCTTCCAACTTTTTTGTCTACTTTTTAAAAACAGTTTAATTTTGTAGCCTAAAAAACAAAATTAAAAATAAATAAATAAAAAAAGTTTTTATTCAATTTTCACGAAAATTCTCATTGAAAATGCTCAAATTACAACTGGAAAAATTGAATAAAAAATGTTTAAAAAAGTTAAAGTTTTAGATTTTTTTAATTTAAATATTTTGTATAACTTTTCTCAGTGTTACTGTATTTTAGAATATTATATAAGTAAATTATATATATATATCGTACAATATATCGTTGTGGCTGTGACACCCATCCATCAAAATTACCGCTGTATGTAAAGGATGTAAAGCCCTAACATTTACTCAAAAATTTTGTCATATTGAAGAAGCTTTTATCTGTTTGAACACACTGTACAACTTTTTTAAAATATATTTTTCTCTATTTAAAAATGATTAGTTTTTATACGTTGCTGGTATAACATAAAAACAACGCATATTTCCACTTTGTAATGCATGATACCAAATACCTGCGAATTGTGAATTGATACATTTTGTTAATACATTTTTAGTTAAATTGCACCCAGAAAAAGGAATTGATTAAAACTACAAAACATGTTTTGTTGAGTACATTTTGGTTGTTTTAGCAAAATTCAAGTATAATTGAACCAGTTTACTTGAATTAACAAAATATTTTTTGCTGACAATTTTTTTTTTTTTTTTTTTTGGAATTGGGAAAAAAAAAAAAAAAAAAAAAAAAAAAAAATGTTGATTCAAACAAAATTTCCATTGACCTATATTTAAACAAAAAGTTTTGTTGGGTCAACCAAATTTTTGTTGATTCAACAAAACTTTTTTCTGGGTGTGTAGCATGCAACGCAGTATTCTTAAAAGACAATTTCATTGTCACATGATTTTGTTAAATTTTAGAAATTCTGTGTTGCGGGTGTGACAGTTTTGTTGCTGGTGTGACATGTATGATAGATATAGCTAAATGGCAGATTAATAGAACTTTTCCGTAGGATATAACTTTTAAAATTGCCGGAATATTTAATACAATTTTTGTTTATATGTAATATAATTTTAACAAAAATGTTACAAATTATAATACTAAGTGTAACAACATATACTGTATAATTCTAATATTAATTACACAAATTATAAAACTATAATAACAAATTTACCTACCATATAACAGTATCTACATTTTTGTTTGCATACACAGTTGTTGAAAATGCGATGATAAGACTAATTGTTCAGGGGTGTGCGATTGTGCATTTAATTAATTAATAATCCCTAGATACCATGCGGGCAACCAAAGGCGCCAACTTTAAATGCTGTTGAGCAGTTTCCAAAAACCCGTGAGCATTTATCTCAATATTTTATGAGTTATAACGTTCTGTAATGACCACCGTGTACCATTATTTTAACATCCTAATTTCAACAACTAGAGAAGCAAACTTAAAAAAAAAAATACACGAACATTTACATCAAATATTGCCTGAGTTATAATTTTTTTTATTGATAACAAGTTTTTATGGTTACCTTGTATGTCACACCCGCAGTGCAAAATAACAAATTTTAAAGATTTATAATTTTTTTTGTTCTTACTTAATTTTTTTTGTTTCTTGTTTAGATCATAAGTATCATCTTAAATCGTTCATCCATTGTCCGGTGAGAAAAATAAATATAACTTTTCTGTTGTGAGAGAGACATAATTAAAAAAAATTTAAAATGCTTACATTTGCAAATGAAATGCAGTAAAAATTTCTCTATAAGTGAAATTTTCTTTAGTAATAGTAACAGATTCTATGCAAAATTGGAATTTCACAACATTAAATCTGTAGCTGTATTAAAACTTGAAATTTCATAGAATTGAGAGGAATATTTTGTTGTGCACCTATCATAAATTTTAAAGTGACAAGATAAATTTTAATAAACACATTTCACTTATTTTTATGCAAAATATTTAAATTTGCACTTTTACGAGTTAATCATAATTAATTCAGATTTTCTGGATGAATTTAAAATTTTCCATCAGACATCCACTTTTTCGTGGATCTGGTGATAAATATATATTCATTACGTTTATTTTCACACATGTGAATTCATTTCACTTATATATATATAATAAAACTTTTGTGAATAATAACACTAGTTTACATGACTTTTGTTCATGAAATGAGAGATATACGGTTACGTTACTTTGGGTATCTACATCTAGGAAAAAATATTTTAAAAAATCCAGCACGTCAGATTTTTGAAATATTTATTAAGAAGATTTTTACAAAAACTACATCCAAATAAACAATAGGCACCAAGAATATTTTAATAAACTTTTGTTTCTTCAATGAAAGCTTAAAATAGTGAGCTTTTATTAACTAAAAAAAGTCGTTTGTAAATTCTGGTGTCAGTCAGTAATTTCTCATTTTACGAACAGAATTTGTCTGTGCCGGAAAGGGTTAAACAATTGCGGGTAGATAAAAAACAAAGACCTTCATATCTCAAAATTATGAAGTGCTACAAAAAATAAAAAAAATATTTTTTTAACTACCGTCCATAGCCTACATAAATAATATATGTTTCATTTCATGAACAAAGAAAAAAAAAAAAAATTAACTAGTGTAACCATCAAATCACATAAATAATCGACAATATAAGAATCGATAATTGTAATAAAATACAAAGAAATATATCCAAAAATTTGAGATCCTCAAAATGAATTAAATAGGAAAAATCCAATGTGCATACTTCGAAAAAATGACAAGAAACAAATTGAAACTTATATCAAGGGCAATATTTCATATTGCCGTAATAATAAAGTAAAACGCAATTGATTTCTGTTTGAATTAATAGGCTTGAGCCAAATAATTTTAGTCAATCAAATTATATATATATATATATATATATATATATATATATATATATATATAAGTGTAAAAGAAACAAGAAAACACATCTTGGTGTAAATGCAAAGATATATGTCTTCGTTAGATTCATAAAGTCTGTAAAATGTTTCACAAAAAAAAATTAACCTGTTTCATAGGTTAAAAAAATGCGAATGCTGTTGAACTTATTATACTTAATGCTCTTTTGGGCCTTTTCCATGAAAATTAAAGTTCACTTTTTAAATAATAGGAATTATATGTTACAGGGGTGGTGTCGTCATGATTTTAGAGGTGCTTAAATGGGGCATGGCTAAAAAAGCTTGGGAACCACTGATCTATTTATTTAATATCTTTTTAATAAATATTTTTACAAAAAAAAAAAAAAAAAAAAAAAAAAAGGTTGCGATTTTCAGTACTGTATTTTTAAAATCACATATTTATTAAGTGCATATGTATATGCAGTTTAAAAATTACAGAGTTACATAAAGTTTGAAAATATTATAATCACTAGCCGCTACTGGCGACCAGTTTGGTCTCCCTTAAATGTATGTTAAACATTGCAACACGTTACATTTATTCATAATTTAATTTTCCCTTAATCCTTCGCCAAGTCGGAAGATTCTAATAGACAAATCATGAACTTTTGCGATCATGGTAGCATTTTGCATATTTTTTGGGCACAAATGTCACATACGCACGTTGGCGCGATTCCCCCCCCCCCTCCCCCGCCAATTTGGCGAAAACTTTGTTATGGAAATTGTTGTTTATTTACTTTTATTTTTTATTTTAATTCTACAAATTATTTTTGATATGTATATCAATATTTATTTACAACAAACTATCATTTATTTATTTTTATTCTTTTTTTTAATTATGAGTATTTTTGTTAGCCGGGAGCAGATGATAATTCGCCAAATATCGTTCCCATCACCGTCATTCATACTACAATTAATTTAATTTTAAATTATAAACCTGTCACTCATTTCATTTAAAATACTTAACTTTAATCTAAAATGCTTATATTACATAAATTTAAAATACTTCACACTTTTCATTTAAAAGAGAAAATAAATAAATAAATAAATAAGAAATAATATCATAAATCAAAACATTTGATTTCAAAATCAAAGTATCATTTCTAATTTGTACACGCGATAAATAAAAGCTGTATTAGCGATTTTAAAAATGCTAAAAATCTGATTCATTAAATATTATTACATGAGTTCAATTTACGTCAAGAAAAGGCCCGAAAGTTGAGTTGTATAGCACATAATTATGGTAAACTTTGATTGTCTCACTGGTGCGAATTATTTTTTTGACGCGAGGCAGCGGTCCAAAAATTCATTCGCGGAGAACTTGCTTTGCGAATGATTACCTCCATGATTTAATATTTTAAATGTTCACGACGAATCAATCTTCTTTTTGTTTACTTTTATGAATAGAGAATTTGAACTGAAGTTATTGCAGAATATATACATAATTGAATGCAAGTCATCTCTCAAATATTAATTTATTTTGAACGATCTTTCTTAAAATGTAACTTTTATGCAGTTTATTCGAAAAAATAATTTTGAATAAAAATGGCCGCTTGGCATATGAAAAAGCGATGCGGCATCCCGGAACTGTTGAGGACAGTCACATGACTTACAGTTTTATTATAGAGATTTTTGAAGGTTACAATTTAAAGCTACTGTCATCCATGATCATTGCTTTTATCTATATTTTTCTTTAAACCCTTAACTATATATATGTTTAGCTATTCGGAAAAAGAATCTGTATTTTTTCTCTTTTCTTTGCCGTTACATATTTATCTTTAACATAAAATTTCGTGCCATCATACATTACTTGTGAGCAATATATATTCAGTGAAAGAGTCAATATTATAAAACGCTGACTGTGAATTGTCTAAGATGCAAGAAAATGAAGAGACATATTAAATAATGCATTTCAAAGTCTAAATAAACGATAAAGTTAAGATTCCGTCAAGAATTGTATTCAAATATATAGATTGGTGTACACATGGGTGAATTTGTTTATAAATTGCGCACACTCGAAAATTCGATATTTTTGGCTATTTTCTCGTGCTTTAAACTTGGGGGATTAAAATGAAATGCGATTTGTATCTCATAATTTATTTTTTACTGTTTTTAATGCTCACGAAAACAACACAGAAAAGAAGGAATTTCACAACTGACTTTTTGTATCGTTTTATATAAATTATATGATCAAAAGTATCGCTTTTGAGTTTAAACATTTTGACGAATATCCAAAGAAATACTTGACGAATTGTTCTTGAACTTCGAGAATATAACGAATATTTTTGACCATATGTTTTTTAGTGTATATTTAGTTATGAAAGCAGTTAAGAGACCAACAACAAATTGAATAAATAAGAATATTTGCTAGAAGCCTACATTGTAAAAAAAAATGGGTTGATCTACTAAAAAAAGTATAGTTTTTCTAACAGATTTTTGGAAATTACTAAAAATTTTTTAGTATATTTGTATTCCACAGACTTTTTTAGTAACCGGTACTAGAAATCGGAATCATTGCTAGCTGTTTTCTAGTAATGTTGCTAGCTGTTTTCTAGTAATTCTTACAGATTTTATATTTAGTAAGTAAGAATACAAAAATTTTTTTAGTCTTTTAGTACCAATTTTTAGTACCGGTTACTAAAAAAAATCTGTGGAATACAAATATACTAAAAAATTTTTAGTAACCTGATAATTTTTTTTTACAGTGTACATAATAAAAAAGCTCGAGCTACTGTCACGAATGATTATATAGACTTTGTACGACATTTGTATGCATTTGTGTAAGAATAGCACATATATTCATGAAAATATAAACGTTTCTTTTAAATATTTTCAAAAATTTCAGTACTTATTTATGATATTCAGGGTTTTCAATAAAATTTGAGCTAATTTATATTACTTAGAAATAATTTTTAATATCATTTAAGTTCAAAATTGTTTTGTAAAAGAGATTTCCTTTAAAGATTCATTAAATATCTTAGCAAGTGACGCGGCGCTAAATGACTAAATATTAATTGTAAAAAGTATAAAAATTACATTTAGGAGTCATTCACAAGTGAAATTATTTTAAACACTGTGAGTTGGTGCGACATTCCAGACAGTATGCCATTTGTATCATAAAAGTCATATTTGTGGATCTATTTATGTCAAATTTTAAAGAAAGCGAAATTGTCTCAAACTTCATTGATTTGAGTTGAATAATTTAAAAATTTTATTGAGATGAAATTTTGGTCTTGAAATTTTTGAGATTTCCAATTTTTTTTTATGTAATTATGCTTTATAAAATATTTCAGAAATTTAAGTATTTCCTGTAACGTAAAAATCTGCTATTTACTTTGCACTAACGTACAAAGTAATTAGAAAAAGGTGTATAAATTTGATATAATTAAAAAAAGTCTAGAAAGGATTATCCGAATTGTTATTCATGTTTGACAATTTTTGATCCTTCAACGCACACGTTCCTAGGAAAATTCATTCTCGGGGGTATTTACCTGACCAACAACATATTTAATAACAAAAAAAAAAACAATATCTGTGATCACTTTGTATCATAAAGAACTGGAATTGATCTGTAACTTTTCAATTTTTTTTCTTGTTGTGTGATTTTTTACCAGGATATTGGGTATATTCTAGAAGACGTTTATTTTAAAAATTATTTATTTATTTATGTTATAATATACAAAGTTTTCAGCCAAATTTAAAGAAACTTTAAGACAACTTGACAACTTGCAGGAGAAACACTATGATTAAATTCACAATGAATACATTGAATATTCAATAAGATTATGAGCGTTATAGGAAAATACATTTAATAGCGCATGCACAAAAGATAGCTCTTTTTTTTTTCTTTTGCAACATAGTAGCAAAAGTGTAGGGCAATTTATATAAAAATTCCAGTTAAACATCATGAAAATATAAAAAGATATCGGATAGTGTGCTGAATTTCAGTTACTTTCTAAAATAATTTTTCATTCAATTTGTTGTTGTAAATGCACTCGAGACTGAATTTCCATTGAAAATTCTGAGTCCGAGCAAGTTTTTTGCACAGCCAAAAATGAAGAGGAATTCTTCTGGTACTTCTCCAGTAGGGGGGGGGGGGGGGGGAGAATGTCTGAAATCAAAATTTTATTCATTTTGTCCCAATGTCCCAGTGAATTTGCCCAGTATATTTCCAAAATTTACAGTGATATAATTGGAAAGTACAATCATTCTTTTAAATAGCGAGATGTAAAAAGTATTGTTCTATATATATATATTACAAAAAAAAAAAAAAAAAAGGAAAAAGGAATATTCTAAACGGAATACACTAAAATAATCTCGTTATTTTCTCTGTTTTCTTATGATTTCATTTTATCTGTCGTTTCTTGAAAAAAAAAAAAAAGGGAGAAGTCAGGATGATCATATTTAACGGTGAAAAACGTATTTGCATTGATCTTTTTTTTTTCACTTTTTAAGCTTTAATCCTTTATCTTTCCTGCAAGTTTATTTTAAAGATTAACTACCTTTTAGTGAAAAAACAATGATGGATGCTTATTCAAAGTCAAAAAACCCACGACATCCTATTTTAAAGAAAATATATGTGACATTTTTAATAAATTCTCGTACTGAAAACAATTTTATCAAATGTAAAACTTTATGTAGTATATAAGTACTCCGGTATTACCATACATAAAATACTTTTATTTTTGAACACTTGCAGTAGTTTATTACAAACTACTGGGTAAATGTTCAAATGCTTCGTTGTTTGAAAATGCGAATTTTTTTTTTTTTCTTTCCATGAGTGTTATTATTGCATAATATAGTTAACGTTATTTAATATATATTTGTACACCGTTATGTAGCAAATGAACCTATTATCATTATTAACAACCAAACTGTTCTAATTTAAATGCAAATGATTTGCCTTGCTTAGCTGCTACATTTATACATACATCGAAGGCTCTTCTGTCATTTCTCTAAAACACCTTAGCATTTTACTCCTCTTGTCTTTTTAACTCTCCTTTCAGGCATATCAACCAAACAGCAATCAAAAATACCTTAGAACATTCTTTATTTCTAGTCTCTCTCTGAACGGGTGCAGTTTTGATGTAGCTTATTGTTACTAAACAGCTTATTCATTTATTCATATGGAATTTTCGTATTTTGTGAACATCCTACCTTACAATATAAAGTATAAAAAATTTCTTGTCACATTAACTTTGTTGAAATAAAATATTTTTTATAATTAAGTATTCGAAATCTCAGCTAGTAGTTAAATATATTGGACTTGAAAGCTGCCAATACAAAATAAATAAATAAATGAATAAAATAAAATAAAATAAAATAAAATAAAATAAAATAAAATAAAATAAAAATAAAAATAACAGAACTTCCAAAATTTTCCGTGAATATTTCCCAGTTTCCCGTTCTAAATTTTAACATTAATTTTATGTCAAGCTTATTCAGTGCTAAAATAGATTTATTATTTTTAGACAAGAGTCTCAGTACCTCAGGCAGTGCTTGCTCCTTAATGATTGCTAAGGATCATATGGGTATGTACTTCTACAGATTTGTTTTCAAGCTAAATGCTTTTTAAATATTATTTAATTGGTACTTTCAATGTGATAAGATAATATTGAATATTAAGAGTTCATATGTTATCGAAGCTTTATTTGAAACATTATACGGAAAATGAAGGAGATACCCGAAAAATGAATGTAAATAATTACTTCATTTTTCAGTTTTAAATGAAAAAAATGTTAGATTTTTAGTCTTGAATTTATAGACCGGGAGGCGGCAGCACAGACAATCACCTGATCGAGTTCACGGCTGAAATTCTAGAATTAGTTGAAACTCGGCTCGCATATTAAAGCGCAATCGGTCTGCCAAGTCATATCTTGGTGGAAAACACCTGAAATGTTTAGCATTGTGTTTTCCTGCACCCAAAAGTATGATAACATGGAGAACTGAGTGCAGGAAAACACAATGCTAAACCTACGAGTCAACCGCTAAAATCGGGTTTTCACGTGTTTTCCACCAAGATATGACTTGGCAGACCGATTGCGTTTTAATATGCGAATCGAGTTTTAACTAATTATAGAATTTCAGTCGTGAACTCGATGAGGTGATTGTTTGTGCTGCCGCCTCCCGGTCTATTAAAGAAATCAAGATTTTTCTTCGTCAAATGAAGCTATCAGAAATAGCTTGGATTAAATGTTAAGGGGTCATAGGACGTTTAAACCTTCAAAACATTCAATGTTTGAAAACTATATATATATATATATATTAAAGAGAAATAATCATTTCTGAACAATTTAAAACAAAATGAATGATACTCTTAATTTGCTAAATATGGAATATTTTTAAAGAAAGTTCTTTAAAGTCATTTTTCTCAAAATGTGATTCTGGACATTCAGCGCGATGTACCTAAAAAACTTTTCTAAATCTTTTTCATGAAATTTTCAGGATATATAATGCATAGTAGGCTCTATAAAGTAAACTTAAGTTTTAATCACTTTTGTTGAACAGATATTTTTCCTTGGTGTTATATTGATAAACTTTTGAAATTTTTATATAAGCAAGATACAGCTTTGTTTTTAAAACATGAAAATGCTATAAAAAATACTTTTATAGGTTCAGTTTAAGCACAAGTGTCTCTCCAGTATAATTATGTACCAACAATGTTGTTTTATATGCAGAAATTATTTTGTAATCATGCGCGAAACCTGTGATTCCAATTTTTTTCTCGACAAGTTTAAAAACCCCTATAACAATTATTTTCCCTCATTATGATCCGAAAAAAATATGAAATGAAAGAAGAAACACGTATCTATTACCACCTTTAAAATATGTGTTTTTGTAATTACCACTTTTTAAGATATAAAATGACAAAGATGGTCATTTGTTTTTCACTTTTCGACATTTTAAAGCCGCTATGACCGCAAGTCGCGAATTTCGAGGAAGCGGTGGTTGGTTTGAAAAATCTAAGAACGATACAGAATTGTGGCAAAAGTAAAAGTAATATCTGGTGAAAATAAAAACGTGGATACTAATTATTGTCAAAATTGGATAATGGGCACACTCAGTAAAAATTTAAAAGTCAGGAAGCATCTCTAATGCTGACGAGACTGCTTTATTTTTGTCAATGTTTGCCACAAAAGACATTCACATTTAAAAATTAAAAATGCTTTGAGGGTATAAAAAGCAAAACAAGAATAATTGTCATGTTAGGTGCAAATATAAGCCGACATCAGAAATTGAAAATATTTGTTTTCTGAAGATGTAAATGTCCTTTCAAAGTCCTCACAATCTTTGGAGGTCGATTATGACATTAACAAAAAATCTTCGATGACATCTGAAATTTGTGAAAAATGGGTTCAAAAGTTTGAAAAACGTATGGTTGCAGAGGGTCAAGAAATTGCTTTTATTGGTGAACTCCCTCTGCTAGAGCCACACGGAGTCGAACCCGCGAACTTCGGCATCGAGCTCCACGTATTTTAGGTCAGCATGCTATCACATAGATTGAATGAGACCTTCCAAAATTATCTGATTGAAAAGCAACGACTATTGTAATGTTTAATAACACTTTTAAGCCTTTTTTTTCCTTTGTGCTGCAACTTATAGAATCTTCTTTGTGAAACTAATACAAAATCAAAATTATGAAATATTTGGTTCGTTTCTGTCAACATGTATAAACTGTCGAACGAGTACAAATTTGCATATATTTTTGGAACATATTTAACATCACCACTGAAATGTACACTTCTGTTCAACGTTTATTCCTCAACTAATATCCTCAAATCCTTCCTTATTTCGGAAGTGAAGGATGTCAACGTAGAAATGTCACGTGAGGTTCTGGCTCTTCGCCAAAATCGCTATCAATTTAGACTCATTAACATCATAATGGCGCCATTAAAAGTAGGTATAGCTGCACGCACGCAGACCAATCTTTAAACGGACCCTGCCTTTTTTCCCCCTCCTTCATTTTCTCTGTAACAGCCATTCTACTTAATAGTGTCACCACAGTGCAACGCTATTGATAAATGACAATGTGCTAGGTAGACATTTCAATAGTGATTTGTCTCGAACTTCGCAACGGTCTGTATTGCTGAAGATTGCCCATTTTCCTATAAAATTATAACTTAGGGAATTTCATCTCGAAATTACTATTAGAGTGAATCGATATTTTATCGTCTACGTCTTATTTCTGATACATATTAAATTTTTTGAAATATTTTCTTCTTTCAAAGTCACGTTATCTTTAAAGATCACTAAAAAGATGTTTCTTGTTCGGGGGAATATACTCTAATGTTACAAACGGGCCCAAAATTTTATGCTATGTAAATCAGTATTTCAGAAAACATTTACTGTAATATTTTAGCGAATACAGTATTTTATAAAGGCGATAAAAACATTAAAATTGCAATACTTTTATTAAAAATTATGTATTATATTAGTATACCAGATCACCAGGTATTAGTATTAATTGTGGGGAGTAATACTATTATAGATTTATCTTTTCATATAATTTTCATCTTTAAAAAACACATTATTTCCTTTTAAAAAATTATTTTATATTGTCAAGATAAACATACATTGTCAGTAATAATTAAAAACATATTTAATTAATTGAGCTTTTATTATAAAATTTGTTTAAATTTTGTCGTATCTCTTGGCTTGCACCATTTACTTACTTTCAAACATAAGCTTAAATATTTTATTTTTATGAATTAATACATCGTTATAATTATTATAATTATTAAGTTAAAGTTATAATTAAAAATTTTTCGGCAAAGCATTTCAATAATTAATAACTAAGAATAACAAATAACATAGATAATTTTAATACTACTAAATTGAATGTCACCTCCCCTGGCATTCAAAATTCGCAAGAAAAGGTAGCTTCCTGAAGTTCGGTCTCCGATAAAATGATGGGAATCAGGGCTGACGCAATGTCGCACAGGGCCCTGGTAAATCACTTAGCGGGGTCCAATGTCTCTGACTGCAATATTTGACAAATAAACATCATTTTTTTAAATTGTATATATATCATAGAATAATTTATAATATAGAGTATAAAATGTGCGAAACATAACATGCAAGTTCATTCACATGTAATCTTTATAATTATTTTTCATTTCTAAAAATCTTCTATCCTTTAGAATATTTTAAACATGTATTTTTTTGCGTTTACGGTTTCTTTCAGGATCCTCACATCTGTGCATTCCTCAACAATTATATCAACTTTGGTAGTAAAAAATAAAGTTAATAATACTAATTTTTCTTTCGCGAAAGAGCATTTCAAGACAAATTTACAATAATAGTATAATTATTTTTAAAAAGGTAACGTTATTTTGGCTTTTGTATTGACGCTCAGGGCCCCTAAAAAGACTGCAACTGGCGCGGGACCCTGGGCAGCCGCCTCGTTTGCCGGATGGTTGCGCGGGCCCTGATAGGAATCCTAGTGAAAAAGCGAAAGCTCGGCACATGTTACTAATTGTAAAGACTTTGTGCCAAAGACGGGTCTGTTTGAGGTAACGAATTTTGATATTGGCGTTTTTCTTGTAGTGAATAGTTGCCAACATTTACGCTTTTTTCTTACCACTAGTTTTGAAAAGAAAAACATGGCTTATTTAATTGTAGATTTTCCCGATTAAATAAGACAAATTTTAAATTAAAAAGTAGTGGTCTAAAAAAACGTAAAAGTTGGCAGCTATGGTAACGGACGTCACTCCTCTAGTAAGAATTTCATGGAAAATAATACTTTATTTTCTAAGTACTATTTACAAATAAACAGATAAACTTATGTAGATTTCATAATTTACTGTACATTTTACTCTGCCCTTCGTATAGCACTTTTTTTAATATATAAACCAGGCACCTATCTGCCCGTCATGAGTACCTAGCTTGACGAGTTAGTACCTGGGAGCGGGGCGATATTCGCCTGATCACAGCATGGCTTGTGATCCACCTGACGATAGCCATGTTGGCAACGCTGCAGTGCTCTCTAGTGGTCTGCTATAGTTCTCTTTGTTTGCCACTTCAAGGTTTCTATTTAACTTTGTTGAATAGGCTGATTTTTTAAAAAGCAAAAATTAAGGAAGAGAAAGGGATTGGTCTCGTAATTTAGTACCTTGATCAGGTGACGAGACCCTCACCTCACTAGGCACCCCGTTATTGTTGTACTTCAGTTTATACAGAGACATGTCGTTCTCCTGTGTCACTTCCCTGACGCTGTTATTGCCTGGAGAAGTAGGTTTTGCTTATGGAAATTTTAAAATTGAAATACTTAATGACCTGCTTAAACATAACATTCTTATAATGTATATACTTTTTGCATAATAAAAATTAAATGGATAGCTTAATTCTTTTTCGGGTTTCTCCAAAAGTCCCCATTACCGTATATTCACATTTCAGCAGATGAAGAACTTCAAATGATTTTGTTGTTGTTTTAAAGCTCTATTTTTCAATATTTCGATGAATAAATGTCTATTTTGCCGTTGAACTTACTGTTAAAGTAAATCGATGTTTTATTAGTTCCCCTTTACTTTTCATGTACATTATTTTTTAAAAAATATTTTCTTCTTTCAAAGTCACGTTATCTTATAAATCAGTGGGAAGAAACTTAAAGAACTTTAAAGGCTTTTTTTTGTTTTAAAATTCTATTTTCAATTATTTCAGTGAATAAAAGGTGTATTTTTGTCGCATTATTAACACAGTGTGTCTCGATATGACGTCTGTCAAGCTGTCAGATGATATCGCGATTATGAACGAAAAACTTGTTGAATGTGCGGTGCAAGCAGATGCTTAGAGCCTAATGATACATCATATTGATTGATGCCTGCTTCATTTCATGTTTATGGTAAAGTTTAAACTTCGTCTCAAATAAAACTTTTCATCAATCACTATGGATAAGTTTTAAATGATTTTTAAAAGCTATTGCGTCTGAATAATACAGATAAGATAGATGTAAATAAGGAAAACCCTCCAAATAAAATGGAAAAAACATATTTTCAACGGCTATATGAAACTTGCTTTGGATGTTGAAAGATTTGCCATGTTTAGCAGACTAAAAGAGTAACTTAGCAAACAAAAAATTTTAAAATAAAGTAAAACTACTTTAGGAGAGCTTTTAATTCCCCAAAAAGTATCATTTATTAAAAAATATAATTAATTATTAATTATAATTATTAATAAGTAAAATTATTTATTATATTACTTTATTCATTCATACTAAAATGTAGTTAACTTGTAATATTTGAATCAAAGTTTTATATCAGGACAAAGTTATTTTAGAAAGGACTTCAACTATTGCCATTATTACGGCAAAGAAAATGTTTATTTTTAAAGTCATTTTATACGAAACTGATTGCGTAAACACTTTCGTCAAAACGGATAGAAGGATTTTTTATTAAATTTTCAC
This sequence comes from Maratus michaelseni, assembly GCA_963931845.1. Classification (NCBI taxonomy): domain Eukaryota; kingdom Metazoa; phylum Arthropoda; class Arachnida; order Araneae; family Salticidae; genus Maratus; species Maratus michaelseni. Next base: position 98,912,966 of record OZ007586.1, read on the forward strand.
ATCTTGTGCAGTAAACAAATGTACACGAATTGATCTAAATTTATGATCCTTCAGTTAATATTCATAAAATTATGTTTATGATTTTAAATTTTTTCTAAATTTCCGATGTTTATGAAAGGATTATTTTTTATGAAAGAAAAAGAAAAATTCATTCTTTATATGCAACTTTTTTCAATAGTATGTTATATTAATTACTCTAACTATTAAAAACTATTAGTCCATACAACTGAGTCACGTGAGTGTTATCTTGTGCGTATTTAGAATCCAACATCGGGTCGGGTAACCCAAGTTTAACCGAACTCGACCCGACCCACGCACAGTGGGGCGTTTTGATGATCTAGGTGGACAAAATTTATTTTTCCGATTATCTCGGAATTTAACAAGACCGCGTATACTGGTAGCTGAATGTCTCTTTTGTCGAGATTCGTATGAGTTTTGTCGAAAAAACCCGATGTGTCGATTAACTACGAACGTAAAGAAGGCAGTTGATTTGAGAGACTTTCAACAGTTGCATTATTTTTCTGTAAGTTCGAAAGCAAGTCGTGAGTTTTCTGTTTTATTTGAAAGCAGGAGTTTACTGGACATATGTCACATGTTTGTCACACGATTTAACCTATTGTTGTTTGAAAATAAGCGCCATCTTGTTTTCAAACTTCATCTTGACTTTTAATACAGTATTAAGCATTGTTAAGCAGCAAGCATTTTTTAAAATCAAAGTGCCATTCCTAAAGTATTGAAAACTTAAGACAGCTCCTGCGAAAGTTTGCGAATCATTAAGTTATATTAACTTGAAGTGTGCGTCTGAGTGTTTAATTCAAATCTTGCAAGTCAATTTTCACCATTTTTAATTATCCGATTGAGCTGAAACTTTGAATACATGTGTAGTTTCAATGACAATACAATATTATAATATAAAAATAATAATAATATAAGTAATAATATAATAATAATAATAATAATAATAATAATAATATAAATAATTAAATAAGTCAAATATTTATCACTGTTTGGTTATTTTATCACTGATACATTCGAAAACCCAGCAAAACCTAATTAAACTTCAACGCAATAATTTTGTCCACCTAGATCCTCAAAACGCCCCACTGTGCCACGGTTCGATTCGGGTCGGGTTGATTTTAACTGTTTCAGGTTCGAGTCGAGTTTTTTTTCTTTTGGGTCAGGTTCTGGTTGACCTGAGTTTTCAAAACAATATGTTGAATTGAAAAAAAAGTTTATATTTGAATATTAATGAGTGTATATATGTTCATTTTATACAAAAAAGATAAAACTGATATTAGAGATATAATTGCAGACTACTTTTCCACAATTGCATTAAAATATGGATTAATTTTCTGTCACTTCGGGTTTGAATATTTCGGATTCGGGTCGGTTTCGGATTGAAGTGTATCGGGATTCGAGTTCACGAAATGTTTTTGTTGGGTTCGGATTGTTTTTCGGGTTGACTTGAATCAGAATTTTCAGGTTTGGATCGGGTACAACTCGACCCGTGCACGAATCTAGTGTGCCGTGAATGAAATATGCATCTACTTAAGGCCTAAAGTTAATAAAAATTAAATATATTTAAATTCTTAAAATTAAAATTAAAACAATTAGGATTGTTTAAATATTTCGATAAAGCAAGCGGGACTAAAAACGTTTAACATAGCTAGATTTAAAATGTTCATAACTTTTTACATTTCAAAGCTACATGACCATGAGGTAGACCAGTATATGAACTCATACCGTACAACCAACACTTTTGAATGCTATCAATTGTCAAGTAAACATATTCATTTCAACATTCAAACATGCTGAATTAACAGCATTAACATTATCATTTAAAATAGCATTATACTGTTACTCTTGCGTGTAAAAATTATGTTACGCAGCTGAAAATTTTTACTTGACAATTGATAGCATCTGAAAAAATGATAGTCCAGGTTGAAAAAACTGATTAATACAATATAAAAGCTACTTAGAAACGTTTTCGAAAATTATGGGCAGCAAATAAACTTTTGTTTAAGAAATGTTTTTTTAAATCCCGGAAATATATTTGTTTCTGAGGTTTCTGACGATTAAAAAAAATCTGGGAATCGTGCGTAGCTCGGAAGAGGTTATATTATGTTTTCGTAAACTTTATTGCTAGATTAAAAAGACATTTGTCTTTTGTTTTCATTCTTTTATACAGTATGTAGTTTTTTTTAATATATGTAATATCATTTTCTTAAAAATAAAAAAAGGGAGTTTTTACTTTTGGTAAAACTTTGGGATGGAATAATTAATATCAAATAATGAAAATATAACAAAGTCGTTCAAAGATACAGTAAATTATAAATAATTAACTGTTATTAAATTGCTAGATGTGAATAATTTCTTTAAAAAAAGTTGTACGTCGTTTAGATTACTAGAAAATAAAATTAAAAAGATGCAGTACAAATAGAGAGAGTCTTAAAGTAAAAATATTGGTTAGCTTAAAAAAGGGAAATATTGTTAAATAATATTGTTAGACGTGATAAACTGTATTTTTCTAGCAGAATTTTTAAAATTAACGCATAATATATATATATATATAATATCTATGAATTTCAAAAAACATATCAAGTTCTTGTATCATTCTACTTAAATCTCCAAAGAGATAATTAATGATAATGTGTAGACAGAATACCACATAGCTAATAAATTAACAAGTGCAATCATAATATTAACATAGCTTGTGCTTCAATGGTAATTATATATATATATATTACCATATTAAAAGAAATTAGTATGAAAACAGTTTCTTAGAAATTAATGCATTGATCTGAGAGAAGCTCGTGAATTACAAATATTTTATGATATGACTTCCGTATGTTACACCTAATTTCATGAAATCTTTTGTTATGTACGTAAAATTTAAAATTATTTTACATAATCTATAATTTTTTTTTTGAAAAAAAAAAAAAGGAAATAATTTTAAATAATAACCTATACAGTACTTCAAAATAAATCGGCAAAAAAAAAAAAAAAAAAAAAAAACCTAGATAAATTACAAACTTAAAAAAAAAAAAAAAAAAAAAAAAAAAAAAAAAAAAGAAGGTGAAACCATTACAAATCGCAAATACACTAACTGAAGTACTCATTATCCATTTTTTTTTTTCGTATTTGGTAAAATTATGAGAGCTGGTGATCAGAGGTGAACAAGAGTCCTAACTTTTATATTTTAGTACATATTTATCCTGAACAATAATTTATAATGTACTTCAAAATAAATCGTATACAAAACTAGTGAAAATACACTAATACATTATAAAATTATTTTTAAAAAGGTGAAACCACTACAAATCACAATAGCACTAACTGAAACACTCACTATCCATGCTTCATCTTCTGTTTACTAATATATAGTAAATTTTCGTATGTTTGCTAATATTTTGAGAAATGATGATCAAAGGTGGACGAGAAGACCAATTCTTCTTCTTCTTCTTTGAAATACAGATTAATGCTAAACAATAATTTATAATGCATTCAAAATAAATCGTAAAAGACAATCTCTAACATATACGGATACATTACAAGCTTCTTTAATACTTCAAATAGATACGGAACAAAAAATGCGTTCTAAAAATAAATAAACAAATAGAAAATTTCCAAAAAAAAAAAATAAATATTCTGCTAATGACAAAAGAAAAATTGTACATTAAAAAAATCCAGTACTTCTTAAAGATTTCCAAACACTAAAATCTGGAAAAAATAATGACATTTTTATACTATTTTAATTGAGAACATACTCTAGACCTTTTAGAATAACATGACTCAAACCATATGTAAATGCGATAGTTCAATCCAAAGGGCCCCACCAGTGGCTGAGAGGTTGTGCTCTCGAAGCTGGTAGACGGGAGGTGCTGGGTTCGATCCCAATCGCGCCCGTCGGCCTAATCGTTCGGAGTTTTCGTGGTTTTCTTCGAGCCGTGGATTTATCCATGCGTAAATACGGATTAGGTTCCCTTAGAAAGACCCCCACGAAGGGCACTCCCCCCGGGCCTATATCTCATGTGTAGATAATTGGCCGTCAATAATCAACTCAATCCAAAGGTATAACGCTTTTTATGTTGTACTGACTGTAGTAGCTGTGACTGCTTCCAGGATTGAAATGCATTTATTTCAGAATGTATTTTTTCAAGATTTTTCAAATTAAATTGATGTATCGAATTTTCTATGAAAGATAAATTTACAACACTTGGTACAGTGCTTTTAAGTTATGTATTTAAAAAAAAAATCGTGATTTTTAGTTTCGAGAGAAAAATATGATTATCATATAAAAAAAACTCGTAAAATTATTTTTTTCTTTTAAAAATTGTTAGATTTTTAAAACAAATAATTTTGTAAATCTCAAAGAGAAATTAGTGGGGTTTTTCCCACAGTTGTCAAAAATTAAAAAAAGAAAAAAAGTATTCAAAACGATTTATTCTTTCAGAAATTAGGTAAAATTTTAAACAAGGCAAAATTTTTGAAGTTTAATTAAAAAATATTAAAATATTTTTTTTCTTAATTTATTTTTTAAACTGATTATATATAACTAAACATGCATTTCAAAAAATAAACGAGAAAAATATTTATAAATAATAACAGTAAAATTTTGTGTACTAGACTTTCTTAGCTATATATTTTTTTTTACGGCTAAAGAAATATATAACTATAGATATGCATTTCAAAAAATAAATGAAAAATAATATTTATAAATATGAAACGTAAAATTTTGTGTACTACACTTATTTAGCTATATATTTTTTGGAGTTAAAAAAATATATATAACTAAAAAAGCATTTAAAAAAATGAGAAAAAAATATTTATAAATTAGAAAAGTAAATTTTTGTGACCTACACTTTCTTTAGCTATGCATATTTTGCATTTAAAGATTGATTACAGCCACATACGATGTATCTATATTATTCACATTTTTGAACACCAGTAAAAAATAAAGTAAAATAAAAAGGATTTTAAATTAACACATCCAAACAACACTGAAACAGAATTTTTTGTATATGTGTTTCATTGACCAGTTACTAAACAGGGTTAATCTTCACATTCCCACATCTTTTTATAACAATCTATAATATAAAATGAATTTCTGATGTATTATTTTACTTACTTTTCTTCTACATAACGTCTATGTGTTAATGGTTTTTTATTAGTACGGTTCTTTTTAGATGCGTATTTCACTGACCATTCAATAATAATTTTTTTTAAGTAAAAACTTTATATTTCCGCTGACTCTAATTCAGATTTCATTTCCAATATGGGTATTATTTTACTTATGTTTATTTAACTTAATTCCATTACATAAATGATTTTTATTAATATAAAGTCCTATAAATTTAAAATTGATGTACATCATAAGCTATAAATATTTACATAAAAATGAATTAATTGATTCGTCTTGACCAGTTTGAATCTGTTTTTCGAAAAATCGCTCATATATATATATGTATTCAAGGTGTTCAGTTAATATGACAAAAAAAAGAGAAAAGTGATAGTAGTAGTAGAAAAGTGATAGTGCAAGCCAAAACATTTTTTTTATAAGAAACCAGCGTCGGAATCCACTTATTCAGTCAAAATTACTAGGCTACCGTTTCAAACCGTTATTTTCGTTTATAACTATAAGATAATGAAATGAAATTTTCAACGTGCTTACAAGCTTACCTTGCTTTGTCCGAAATATGCAAACACTATAACACGTACTGAAAGTACACATCATCCTTGTATGAAATACACAGAGATGGGCACTCCATATTTCGATGACAATACGTATGGCATTACTGACTGAATTGCAATGCATTTTATTAAATGTTCCAATATCGGCATTTTTCATTCAAGACAAAAGGTAAGTTCCCCGAAATTTCTATAATATTATCTCCATTATTCTTAAAATTTTTAACAAAAGTACGGGGTCTACTTAGACCCTGAGTCACTTGGACTGAATACATGAATTGCAACCATGGTTTCCTATGCATTTTTTTCTTGACGTGTACTGTCCACCTCGCTCTTTTTCGCCACATTAATTGAACATCTTGTACAAGATATACTCTTCATTTCTCCATTCAAGTCTCAAAATATGTCTTTCTTTAAAAATATAGTAATTATCTCTTTCAATATGCAAATTCGAAGAATTATTTTCATCTAAAGATTGTCTTTAATATTTTATTAGGAAGGAAGGTAGTTTAATATCATTTTTCCATTTATAAGATATACATGTTTTCTCATAATCTATATCAAGTGTATATTGTAGGCTAAAAAAGCCTTTTATCGAAACTTTCAAGTATGAAAACTTTATAGTGGTATTTTGTGGACTTTTCGTGATTTTTTGTGAACGTGTACTCATTTTTTATTGTAATAATTCTATATTTACTTGTAAAAGAGTATAACCGTACATCATCTGAACATGGAAATACGTTTAGTGTTATTCAAAAGTATCTATCCTTTGAAGAATTTCATTGCGATTCCGAAATCTGGAACGTCGTCACTCCTGAACATCTGAGGAGACATCTAAGTTTAAAATTTCTTAGAAAGTATATCTGGGTTTAAAATTTCCTGCGAAAAATGAATTCTTTATTCTGCTTGGATTCTTTTAATTATTCCATTCGCTTCCATTTTTCAGAAAAATCGAAATGTACTTGAATGTCACCTTAATTAAATATTCCCCCGATTCAGCGGTCAGTGATTAGATATTAGACAAGTAATCAAAAACTGGGACCGGACTGTATTAATTGATTTTAATTTCTCCGAGGAATGGTAGGGTTGTTGTTGATTTGAAATGAGTCCCACCTGTAAACCTGCAAGTAATATTACTTGAGAATCTGCCCTTATCATTCTCCCTATTCATTCCAGTCGTTCCTTGTACGCAAGAGAACGGCCAACGCCAATGTCTGAATGATTCTAATCTCGTAAAGAGCTCGCATCTCTTTGAAGTAACTTTTGAAGGCACTGGATCACCAGGAATCGTTCAAAAGAGTCACTCCTAATCAAACCCTTCGTTAATGGGAGCTGCACATCTAATTTGAAATCGGGGAGAGAGGGGATGGGAGTGGAAGAAACAGTCCTTCTGATTTATTATCGATTTCGAAACTTTTACTGACATCAGCGATATATTTAGAGCTCTATGAATTATTATTTCTATTTATTAGTCGGGAAAAGAAGGAAAGAAAGAGAAGAATTATGGCTAAAAGGAAAAGTCAGTAATAAATGTCCAAAGTATTCACTTGGTACAAGTATTATAATCAATTTCGATAGACTCGGATAAAAGATTTTATAATATCATACGTAATGCCATGTATTTATATCATATTAATTTAATATCATACGTATATGTACTATTTCGCTTAAAAAATTAGCGAAATTCACCCAGATTACTTTATCTAACTTCCATATCAAGATTTTTATAAATAGGACTTAGATTATTTGATTAGAAATTTTTTTTTATAATATCATACGTAGTGTGATGTATTATATATTATTTCAAAAGCTTCGCGAAATTTATTGAGATTACCTAATTCCTATAAGAAGGTTTTTAAAAACATGGCTCAGAATATTAGATTATTAGACTCAGATAAAGCTTGCATAATAATAAAACGAAATGTGTTTTTGTGATGTATAATATTCTTTCAAAATTCTTGCGAAATCCTCTAAGCCAGCGGTTCCCAAATTTTATTCTTACGCGACTCGCCATAATGTTTGAAAGTTTTTCACAACCCACTCAATATATTTGTATATAGTTTTTTTCTTTTTTTATAATCACTTCTAAGGAAATAGAAAACTTTCATACATGACATACACAAGAGTAATAGGAAATCAGAAGTTGAAAGGTGAATTATCGTCAAACAAAACCTTATTTAACTACGAATGGAAAAGTAGCTTCATTAATGAATGTATTATTAAAAGTGAAATTTAAAAATCAATTTGGATTACGAAATCGTTTTGCATCAACAAGAGAGTTTGTATCAAGGTTTGAATTTGTTAATTTTAGTCTCTTTACAAAAAGTTTAATAAAACAACATATTTTTAGAAATTTATCAATATGTTTTTTTTTACAATTTTTTCTTTAACGTTGTCACATATTATGTTCGGTATATTCTAGCAGCAAATAAAATGAATAGTATATTTTTAAAAATTTGATCGACTCATCGTTAGCATATACCCATAGTTTCCCATCCATAGTTTGGGAACCGCTGCTCTAAGATTACTATACCTAGCCTCCATATGGAGATTGTTATAAACCTAATACATTTTAACGTAAGCGTATCTATAGAATTACTAAAAATATTAATACAAATATTTATTGATTGTTTAATAACTACTATAATTTGCAATGAAATAAGTAGCATTAAATGAAAAAATAAAATCTCCCAAAAAAGAATAAACTAATATAATACAATGATAAAGATGTGAATGTATCTTTTAGGCAGATATGGTAACAATATTTAATGTTTAATGTATACGAATTAAAATATCAAGAAGCAAATACAGAGTTCGTACACCTCAGGGAATTCTATTAATACCAGTTTTATCGTATCATTTTCCCTTATTTAATGAAGAAATTCTGTGTTTAAATATCGTGACCATTACTTAACGAAAAAAACTGGTATTCAAATTTCCTGAGGTTTACGAACCCTGGAATACACATTGTTTCAAACATTTCAATTTTGTGTAACTTTATGTTATTTTTAGAGTTTAATATAATTTATTAAAGCATAATTTAGGAAGATTTCCTAAAAATTTCAAAAGATATATTAATAAACGTTCAAAATTATTGCAAACATGAAAGTATGCAATTACTTTAGATTTATTTATTTAAAAAAATATTTAATATCTGTAATGTATACTTTTTCAGAATAAAATGTTCAAATGAAAATAGTATTTTAATATATTTGATCGTGCATTTATGAAATATCTTAAGAAATTTGCAAGCCTTTTTATAAAAAATGTATTTTTACATTCAACATTTTACCTATGTGTTTTTTTTTAATTATTAAGCCATACATATTTATTTGCAATTGTCTTACAGTAATTCCTCCTTGAAATTTATCTCTATTACGCCTCTGTTGATTCATAAAACGTACTTATATATTATCTGATTTCAAAATCGATTGAAAAGGCGTTTATTACAACCAATTTACGTGCTGCTTAAGCTATATACAGGGTGTTTTTTGTTATTGTTGACATATAGCTAAATGCTAAACCGTTAATTTTAGAGGTATATTTCCATTGCAGAAATGTTTCAACTGCTGTTCTCGGTCATATTAAAAGCTATTTACATCAATAGTTATTTTGTAAAAGTTACAAAATTTAAATTTTTATACGGTTTCTGCATTTTATAAGTTATAGTTAGAAAACATTACCTATGCTATAACAAAAAAGCGTTTTTCGATTCAGCCAGCAGACGCTGAAAATTCATAAAATTCAAAGTATCATAACTCAATAAGTTTTGGCTGTACAAAAGTAGAATTTTTATTGTTTTACTTTTTGGAGAATGGATAATTTTTTTTCTAAATGTAACTCATAGGACACCTGGCCCGTATAAAAATTTTAATTTCGTATCTTTTACAAAAATAACTATTTTGACGTAAAAATATTTTCAGATGATGAAAAACAACATTTGAAACATTTTTGAAATTGGAACTATATCCCTAAAATAGCTAGGTTTAAGTTTTAGCTGTTGGTCAACGATAACGAAAGGCTCCCTTTATGTGTCTGATGCATTTAAAGCGTTATCCCAGTAAATATAATAATATTTACTGGGATAACGCTTTAAACTGGGAAAACACTTTAAATGGACATTTTTCATCTAGTTCTTGAGTAAGAAATTTCATTCTGTTTATATAATGTTTCTTCTTCATATATTTCATATAAAAGGATCCCATAAGATAAAATATGAGAATGAAAGACAAAGGAAATGAATGGATTTTAGGGAAATCTGACTGATACGAAACTAGTCTAAAGATCCCTATTTATTTAATTTTTTAAATGAATTTACATTTGATTTAAAACTTTTTTAATCCCATATAGGTATTAACCTAATTAGTATGCAATTTTATTATTTTACAGAGGGTTAGTCAAAACTGTGTTAACACTTAACTACACAGTAAAAGACGACAAATATTTATTTGTCTACGAAAATATAATATAGCCACGTACGAAAATATACAATAACCACTTCCGAGTTAGTTACCCATAATTACGAAATGAGTTCTTTAACTTTAGAAACCCCAGAAACTAATATATTTACGAGATTAAAAAAAGTATTTATAAAAACAAAATTTCTTTTGCTGCCACTGATTTTTTGAAACGTTTATGAATAGTTTTTATAGTGTATTAATCAGTTTTCTCTACACGAATATAAATTTTGAGGATTCTATTAGTTCTCAATTAAATATTTTCAGCTGTGTAACCGCTAAAAACATGGAAAAGTAACAAAATAATATTAATTTTAATATTAATCGTGTTAATCTATTATCTTTGCCCGTAAAACATATTTGTTGAACATGAAGATGTTTAATTGAGAAGCATAAAAAAAAAACCTATATTCCGGTTTGTGAAAACTGATTAATACACTATAAAAATTATCCAGGAACATTTCTGAAAATCAGTGGCAGCAAAAGAAATTTTGTTTTTATAAAATGCTTCTTTAAATCTCGAAAATATATTGGTTTCTACGGTTTCTAAATATAAAAACCGCCTTTCCAAATCATATGTAACATGGAAGAGGTTATTGTATGTTTTCATTCGTGGTTATATTTCCCTAAATCATTACAGTGTTTTTTCATTACAGTGTAGGGAAAATTATTCAAATTTATGTTAACACTTAAATAGTAAACCCTTTTTTTTTTAATAATAAAACCATGCTTGTGTAATACAATAGAGAACAGTTTGATATACCTTACATTAAATACGTTTAAATATGTTTAATAAATGTTTTCCCGTTTAAATGTTAACATATTTCTGATTAAAACTTTTCCCATTTAAGTGTTAACATAATTTTGACTAGTCCCATTTATTGTATTAGTGTGTTTAATTCAGTGAGTTAAATTAAATGAAATGTATTTTCAGTAATGCATTTGAAAGACGGCCTTTTGGAAAACGAGTAAATAATGCTTCATTATCAAAATATCGCTGAATGTATAGCTGTTTGTAAAACAGTAGTTAGAGTGACGGAAGATTTATTCAAATTGTAGACAGGCTTCGGTATAATTAATGCACTCATGCCCAGGGATGAGATTTCTCTGCTTTTTTAGCATACCACTATAATCTTAGAGAAAATGTTTTTTTTATTTAACCGGAACATTCTGCGGTTTAACAGAACAACATTTTCTCTAAGATTATACTGGTATGCGAAAAGGCGGATACATCTCACCCTTGCTGATGCCGGTAAGCTTGAAGCTGTAAAATCCGATCTGTAATTTGAGCTAATTTTCTGATGCTTTAAATTTTGTTTTATGCACTGATATTTTATTATATACATCAAAACAACACATACACTTTCTTTCTCATTACTCAAGTAGTAAATATTTCTGTGAAATATTTAATGATTTGATTTTCCAGTAATTTTTATTTCCCTCACCAGTCGTTTATAATGAAAACTTTGCATTTCTAACATTTTCAACATATTTTATTTAAATATACTCGTGGAATAAAATAATTGTATTTTTGTTTTATATATATATATATATATATATATATATATATATATATATAAAAGAAAAAAAAGAAAAAAAGAAAAAAAACTAAAACTAACACTGGAAAAACTAAAATTTTAAGTTTTTTCCAGTTTTAAAATACAGATTCGTTTAATAACTATATATTTTACAATTAAATTCGTGATAAACATATAGGACGAAACAATCTTCTTTTTTCTATTTTTCAACTTTATTAATTGGTTTCAAAAATCAAGTTCAGAGTCTAGTTTTTTCTTTTTTTTAAAAATGCTGTTATATTTCACATGTTTATTTGAGATTTTACTAAAACGTGTTTTTGTAAAGGAATAGAATTTAAATTTGTTTTTGAGATAATACAATACTCACGAACTTTAACATTACACTTTTTAGAACAAAACATATGAGTACATTTTTACGATTTTTATCTCCGTATAACGTCAAGACTTTGTATCATAAGCGGAGGCCTAATAAATTATGTATTTTAAAACTAGTTTACGGTTCACAAGCGTAGTTAAAATTATGTGTGAAAAATATCTGACGCCGAAACAGAAGAGAGAATAAGTTACCAAGTATTAGTACTTACAAACATTATTGTTTAGTAATATAAATTATGAATAGGTGCATATGATTCAATAAATATTTTATGGAGAATAAAGATTCGGAAAATATGAATATATAAAATAGTTTGAGAAAAAAATACAAATTTCCAAAAATGAGGAATGTATAATTAAAATTTTCTTTTATCGAAGTTTCAAATTTATTCACCTTTATCTAGAATCACTTTTTTTAAAGTGGTGAACGAGAAAAATGAAATAAACGTGTATATTTTGGAATTCATGGGAAATTTTTTATAAAATTAATAAAATTTTAAAACTGTTGGGAACAAATACGTTTATATTTCAACATAAAATATTTAGACAATGAAAACAAAAATATTTCCGAATAAAGTGACAAAATAATATTAATTTTCAGAGTTTTTTCATTTCTCTAAAACTTTTGTTTAAAGGTAAAAAAGTGGGAAAATTTCAAAAGGTTTTCCTGTTTATATTACAATGCGCTGAAAAAAAAATGTCACAGAATATTACAAGGCAGTCACACAAAATGCATGACACTTTCAGATGTATCTAAACAAATTTTCAGATAAATTTCATCGGTTTCGATTACTGATAAAGAGATTTAGAGAAAAAAAATTAAGATACAAATAAAGAGAAAAAGAAACATTATAAAATTATTTTCAAAAACATTAGAGACTGTAATCAATAATTTTCAGAATTTTAATTAGTTTTCAGTGATCCGTGATTACAAATAAAGAGATCTAGAGCAAAATAAAACAAATAAAGAATAAAAAAGCGATTTGCACATATAGAGATAAAATATTAATTTTCAGAGATCGGTTATTTTTTTAGCTCTTTTCTTTTACAAATAAGAAAACATAGACGAATTTTCAAAAATATTTTTTATGCTACGATGCACCGAAGAATTGAATAAATATCACAAAATAATATGAGGCTGTCATACAAAATGTACAGCACTTCCAGGTGTTTCCAACTGATTCTTTATATAGATTTCATCGACTTTGATTACAATCCAAGTGATGGATTACACCGAAAACAGATACATTGTTTTACTTAATACTAATGCAGAATGGACATGCATCTGATAAAAAGTCGATCCTGGCTCGCTATTAGATATAGCTGTTTGTTGACCAATGGCATCTATTTCTGATATTTATTTTTTGTTTTTTATTTTTCTAAATTGCATTGTTTTCAACTCTTCAACAGTTAGGACAATGGTAAAACATGCTTACTGCTATTATTTTACAATAAGACTGTTCTTAAATTTGAAATTGTTGTCAGACTAGAGTAAATAACCTTTTTATCATTTGCAAACTCAGTTACCTGTTGAAAGACACACCACAACAAACTCAGTTACCTGTTATAGTAAATCATAATTATAATTCTTTGGGCAAAGTTTAGTGATAAAGATACGTTAAAGTATTTGATAGTTAAACCCTATAAGATATTGCTGAATATAATAAGGCAAATTGTTAATATATTTTAAACATAAAATAAGATTAAAAAAGTTCATCACAATGAAATTTAGTTTTAAAATAAATTCTATTAAAAATGAGTATAAAAATAGACACTTTTATATTTATATTTTATATAATATAAAAATTCTTATTCTTTAACAAAAATAAGCTTTTCTAAAGCAATATTTAAAGCTAATATATGTTAAAAATTCTGTGCTTAAAAAAATAAGTGGACTCAATTTTCTCTATTATTTATTTCCTCTATTATATTTTAGAGAACGATACTAAACTGACGCATGTAAATGCATGCACGAGACAAGTTTGTGTTTTATTAAAAACTGTGATTAAAGTTGTAATTTGCAATGAAAAATGTCATATTGAATACGATTTTCACACTGTTAAGCAAAATACTCTCATTTTTCTCAGTTTATAATAGATCCGTATATTTGAGTCTCAGTTTTGAAAAGCACACGTACTCATTTTATCTAATTATATTCTTCACTCCTTATGTAACTTTACTACTACATAACCCCCATTTTGTGAATGGGCTGATGCTAAGACACTGCGCCGCAAGAAATATAAATATAATCGAGACACATATAGCCACACAAGGATTCGATACATCCACCATAAGATATAATACATTAATCTTAAAGTGTACAACATTTATTTTTTAAACTATTCGGACGAAATATTTTCGAATTGTGCATGCACATTTATTAAACAATATATCTTGATATCTGTAATATGTAAAACAATGCAATACGAGATTATATTTATATGCAACGTGTTTAAGTACGTATAGTTACTTATACTTGAGTACATCATGCACTCGCCCATGATACAATGGTACTTTGAAAAACAGTAGGTTTCAGGTTACCATTTTTTAACAGCGTATGTTCTATCTTTATTTAATGCACATATTGAAAAGTGAAAAACATTTCTGTCTATTATATTGATTTCTGTTAATCAGTAGCAATTTTTTTCAGATATAGATGAAACATGCTTAATAATTTTTATAATAATGATTTAAATGGCCGCACAGGAATTAAAAAATACAAATGAATATCAGTTAAGAGATATTATGAAAAATGTTTAATTCGTAAGTGAACAAACTTGTATAATACACACATTATATTATATGCCAGCCATTTTAAGAGGATGATTTTGAAAAATATAGGTGTTATCCATAACATAACAGATAATGAAATAAAGTATCATCTACACAATCAAATTAGCGCTTTTGTGTTTTACATAAATAGTCCCCCCCCCCCCCCCCCCTTCCTCTCTCTCTTGTTTTATTTTTATTTTCATATAAGGGACGACAGACTTTAAAAAAGAAACGAAATTTTAAAACAAATTCAATCAAATAAAAAGCCAATCAAAATTAGTGTTTTTTATTTTTTCTTTGATAAATTATCTATATTTGATTAGTTAATAGCAAATTAGTACGAGTGTGATTTCTATCCAACCAAGTTTTCAATTAATGTTCAGTTAATTTTCAAATATCACCTGTAACCAAGAGTTAAAGTAGGCTAACCAATTTTACTCCAATCCCTTTCATATTACTCAAGCACGTTAATGGTTTTATTTTTCAAATAAATGGTCATCTGTTTGCAAGACAAAATTCAATTACCAAAGTTATAGTCATTAAATGTAATATTCAGGGCAAAAATCGGGAAAACTTGCTCAGCATCCATAACATAATCGATGTAATTTTCGTAATAATTGACTTGCATCAAAACGAATGCACATATTTGTATATTTAAAAAAAAATGAACCTGTGTTAAAAAAATAATTGGTTTTACATCATTTAGAAAAAGTACTTTTAATATGAATTTATTACGCATTATTTTTTTTTAATGAAAACCTTTTTCGAGCAAAAATTTATATATTTCATTTCAAAACATGCTATATATATACATAGGGGATGTCTGCTTCATGTCAGGCATAATTTATAGAGCTTTTAAATAAAAAGAAAATTCGTAGTTTAAACTTCCACCATCATTTTATCGACCAAAGAAGAGCATCCGTTTAAAATTAAAAAGTGAAGAACATTTTTAATTTTACTAATATAGTTTCTTGTATATATTAAACGAAACGACATATTCATTGCTCTCATCAGTTTCTATTTGAAAAATCCCGAATCAAATAAATCTTTAAAATATGTACTAAAATTTATGTATCTTCCGAAAGTTTTATACTTTTCAGTAATAATTCTTTATCAGCAAACAAAAATAATTGCTGCTCTATCGTTTAAAAAGGTGTCGATTTTTTTTTTTTTTTTTTTTTTTTTTTTTTTTTTTTTTACCACGATCGAAGAACTAGGCTTTTATCACGATCTTATTTCCGTATAATGAATCAATAGCTACTCTCTCTAAAAATGTTAACTGAAGATTACAACTATAAAAAAATATAAAATGAATAAATATTATTCTACTATATTATGAGACGTGCATAAGAAATACTCTTCAGTTATTCTGGGGGGGGGGGGGGGAATCCTTTAATTATGAATTTCCCCCTCCGACATTACTTCCCTGTTTTAGTTTTCGTATTTTGAACTAAATAAATTTGATTTATGATAAACAATCTTTTGATTAGCTAGCAGACCTAGTGGCCTACAGAGGAAAATCTTTGCCTATGCATGAAACTTGGTTAGTCATACCTATAAAGAAAGTTTACCTGTACTTTTACAGCGCCCATTAAAAATTACTGGTTAGAAAATATAAAATATCTATTAAAATGGACAAAAGAAAAAAAAAGTAAAGAAAACATTAGTGTACGACGCGTTTTGAAGGAATAAATATTTTTTGAAAAATATTTTTATTTTTTTCATGTTATCCAAATAATGAAAAATGAAATATTAACATCTTATCTCATTATATGACTCACATCGGTGATCAGCTTGTTCGTTTTCCTCTAGGAAAATGTGAAGTTCGATATCGAAACTTAGGAGTTCGATTCTGCGCGCACTAAATTTGTCGAGTTTTCCCTAACAGGTAAATGAAAATTAGGAATCGCTTTTCTAAGGTTGTCCGGAACACAACATTTTAGTTTTTTTAAATAAATATTTTTTATTCATATTTTCCTCTAGAAATGCATATTTATATATTCTTTCTCAAATTTAATTTGTTTAATAAAACTAAAGAACCCAACTAAGGCTTCCCCAGCTATAGAACTGTGTACAAAAAAAAAAAAAAAAAAAAAAAAAAAAAAAACATGGGTGAAAACTATATTTTTTATTGAAAACTAATAATTTTTTTTTTGCATTTAATATGTTTTTCATATTACCCAATTACAACAACAAAAACATTTTTATGTTAAATATATCAATTATGTATTCAAGTAAAGTTTTGAAATGGATTAAAATCAATATTTTCGTGTTAGCAAGAGGTTAATTTCCGAAAAAATCGCCAAATATTTTGCTATTTATAGCAGCCTATTTCATTCTGATAATTTTCAGTGGTTTAATCACGTAGTTCGATTACATGTTTGTTAAATTTGCGTTATATTTATATTATTTATTTATTGTTGAAGTGTTAATATCGTTATCGAATATTAGCCGGAAACAAACGCTCCACCATATACATTGTTTTAAACGCAACCTTCCGTAACCGAGCTGCACGCGATAAAGATAGATTTTTTTAAACATTCATGCTTGAAAATTATTTTAACAACCATAAAAAATCCGTTACTTCAGGTACAGTTTTCCGAAGAAAAAAAATTCCTTTTAAAGGACATATTTTTCCTATTCGACGATGCAAAAGTTAAAATTATGAGATTCTTTGAAGTAATTAAATTTGCGAAAAAAGGAAAATTGATTGATTACATCGTTGCCTCCGTCGATATGACGTCGGCATTACTCACGGACATCTTTTTGCTTTGTAATATAGA
Organism: Maratus michaelseni; assembly: GCA_963931845.1. Lineage (NCBI taxonomy): Eukaryota > Metazoa > Arthropoda > Arachnida > Araneae > Salticidae > Maratus > Maratus michaelseni. The sequence goes on from OZ007586.1 coordinate 98,930,576, forward strand.
TTTAAATTTTTATTTTTAAAACTTAAAATTTTCTTAATTTAGAAAGTTTAAAATTAGATATGTATTCTGAAAGTATAATTCTTTATATATATATTTTTATTTTTCAGTACAGAAAAGAATAAATATCAATTTGTCTTTAGGATTTATAAAAAATATATTTTAAAAATTTTAATAAATTTGAAAAGAAAAAAAGCATTTTTTATATATCAGTACTTTTTACACGAAAATAATATTTTCAGAATTTTTCCATCATAACAACAAATCCTGTATTAAAATCTGACTGTCTGTTTGTATTTTACTACTACTCCTCCTAGAATATGGAATGCAGTGCGATGAAATTCATACCAGTTATCTGCACGGATTCGATGATGTCATATAAGCTCCCAGAATTTAAAAATTTAAATTAGTTTCTGAGATATTATGTTTTCTGAAACTTTTAACGAAATTTCTTTAAAGATGACAACTAAATTACTCCATTTTTCTGAAAAAATGGAAAGAAAAGGTTACATAATGTGACATCGTCTCTTATCCGAAATGATAAACAAAAGACTTTTTTTGTTTTCTATGAATACATCTATTTAATGATTTTTAATTTACATTCTGTTTAAAAAATATAACGCAAATAATATTCCACATTTACTTCCACCTTTACTAAAATATTATAAAAAACCTGGGAGATTTTAATAACTCATCTCCAAAAATTAAGAAGCAGTGACCGGACGCTTTCGATTTTAGACGTTTTGTCGGATACCTATTGAAATTCTTGACGAATTGTAAAGAACATGTTTGACTTCATATTTTTCAGTGGATATTTAGTCGTGAGGGCAAATAGGGGAGGGGGGATTATAAATTTAATAATAAAATAATACTTGCGATCACCAAAGCAACAGAAAATGCTCAAAATGGTCAGTGACTGTAGCAAATAACTATGTGGGTCCTGTTCAATTTTTGTGTGCATTTGTGTAAGCATGGATCACATATTAGTGAAGAAACTAACGTTTCTGTGAAAAATGTAAAGGTTTTTTCGTTTATAGCATACAGAGTTTTCAATCAAATTTAACACCACTTACCGAAAACTTGACAAAGAACAGTAGAAATAGTATACTGTAATTAATAAATTAATATATTGAATATTTGATGAGATATGGGCATTTCAATGAAATAATTTTAACTGCGCATGCGTGGAAGATTTCAAAATTTATTTTTCATAATTTGGTATGCAGCTATTTAGGGCAACTTATATAAAAAGTCCAGTCAGATATCATGAAAAATCAGAAAGATATTGGCGATACAGTAGCTGATTGATGAACTGTGGAAAATCCCTTATCATCCAGCTACTTTTAGAAAGCATCTCACTATATTGCCGCCCCTATCTTTCTGAATTTTCGCGATTTTAAATTAGATTTTCTATATAAGTTGCCCTAAATAGCTGACTACCAAAGTATGAAATAAAAATTTTGGTATCTTTCACGCATGCGCAGTCAAAAATTATTCCATACAAATGCCCATATCTCAACAAATATTCAATATATTCATTTTTTAATTGCAGTATACTCTTTCTACTGTCCTTTGTCAAGTTTTTGAAAAGTTGTGTTAAATTTGGTTGAAAACTCTTCATGGCATAAACAAACAAAAAAAAAATACATATTTCACAGAAACGTTAATATCTTCATGAATTTGTGAGCTATGCTGATACAAATCTCAGAGCAAAAAGGTCTATGACACAAATGCACACAAACGTTGAACAGGATCTACATAGTGCTACAATGAGAGACAATTTTGAGCATTTTCTGTTTCTTGGGTGATCGCAAATATTATTTTATTATTGACCCAGAAACTGTCCTTGCGATTTAATCCTTATTTAAAAATATGAAGTCAAACATGTTCTCGAAGTTCGGACAATTCGTTAAGAATTTCAGTAGATATTTGACCAAACGTGTAAAATTGAAAGCGTCCGGTCACTGGCCCTTATTTTTTGAACACCAATGTATTATTGATCCGTATTAAATATTATTTTTCGAATTGGTTTAAAATGTAAATGAAGGGATTTGCTTCAGCACGGAGTCTGCAGTGCATATAGATTAAAAATTGTACATCTTAAAAAAAAAAAAAAAAAAAAAAAAAACTTAACTTTTCAAATTAAAGATGGCACATTTTTCTGTTAATAATTACAATTACGTATGTAAGATAATGAAAGGCTATGCAAAAAAAAAAAAAAAAAAAAAAAAAAAAGATTGCGATGTCATTCAATAGCAATTATTGAGTATTTTTTCATGCTCCATAGATTAAAACATATCCATCTAAACTTACAAAGAAACGAAATGATATAGAGAGATTTGGAAATCCCATCACAAGTGAAAAGATTTAAAATTTAGTTTTTTTTTCTTAAAAAAAAAAAAAAAAAAAAAAAAAAAAAAAAAGACAAATGTTACTTAATCTTGGAAATTATAATATAAGCAGGAACAAAAATAAACAATAACCTCTTCCAAGTTAAGAGAGATTCAGAAATTCGATTACAACTGTAAAATTTAGTTTGTATTTTTTTTCTTCAAAACTTAATTTGAAGGATTCTTTGAACTCTTCTCTTGTTTACTTTAAATAGAGTTAAACTCTGTTACACACTATAAAAAAAAAAAAAAAAAAAAAAAGACAAATGCTGCTTAATCTTGGAAAATATAATATAAGCAGGAGCAAAAATAAACAATAACCTCTTCCAAGTTAAGAGAGATTCAGAAATTCGATTAGAACTGTAAAATTTAGTTTGTATTTTTTTTTCTTCAAAACTTAATTTGAAGGATTCTTTGAACTCTTCTCTTGTTTACTTTAAATAGAGTTAAACTCTGTTACACACTGTAAAAAAAAAAAAAAAGAAAAAAAAAAAAAAAGACAAATGCTGCTTAATCTTGGAAAATATAATATAAGCAAGAGCAAAAATAAACAATAACCTCTTCCAAGTTAAGAGAGATTCAGAAATTCGATTAGAACTGTAAAATTTAGTTTGTATTTTTTTTTCTTCAAAACTTAATTTGAAGGATTCTTTGAACTATTTTCTTGTTTACTTTAAATAGAGTTAAACTCTGTTACACACTGATAAAAAAAAAAAAAAAAAAAGGACAAATGCTGCTTAATCTTGGAAAATATAATATAAGCAGGAACTAAAATAAACAATAACCTCTTCCAAGTTAAGAGAGATTCAGAAATCTCATCACAACTGAAAAGATTTAAAATTTAGCTTGTGTTTTGTTCTCTTCAAAACTTAATTTGAAGGATTCTTTGAACTCTTCTCCTGTTTACTTTAAATAGAGTTGAACTCTGTTATACACTGTAAAAAAAACAAGAAAGAAAAATCATGCGTTAAACATAGAATATGTAGACACTTTCGAACACATACAGAATACTGTAACAAAACTTCACCGCTTAACATGTTCGCTGCCAACTACGAGTATACTCGTAGTACTATCTACGTTTCTTCAATCTAAAATTAGTTATTCGTACCGGAAATTTCAAAAGAAGAACTTTTATTTTATGTAATCACGAAATGTCTGTAATAAAACAAAGTAAATATTGCTATTAGTATTTTCTGGTATGAATTTGAACTTTCTAAATAAAATGAAAATTCCGGCATTTTTAGATTGGCAGCGAACGTGTTAATAAGGTGAAATATGATGTGTAAGTAAACAATTTCAGCAATTACCATCAATATTATTTTGTGCAGCCTGTATGTGATCTATATATTTCTATATATACTACACAATATGCTAAAATAAAATTTAATTCAGTTGTGAAACTCATAGCACAATTGAAAATTCCCCTTCAGCAATTTCCGTCAAAAAAAAGGACATGTACTAGAGATCTTTTCTGCTGCCCTGTATAGGATCTATGAAATTTATCCAAACCAAGTTATAGGTAAACATTTAGTTAATTTAAAAACGCGTATCATAACTGAAAACACAACTACAACAATTATTGTCAATACACAGTACTGTAAGCGAATTCTTTTGTGTGCCCCTGTAAATGAACGATGAATGCTATGCTCACCCTATTCTATAATAAGTATATTGTAGTGCACCTTACTTATATACATTAATTTCAATATAGCTGCCACTCTCAATGCACAACTCCTTTTCAGTCCCTGCTAACTGTCGCGAAAAGGGTCCTTCCATAGCAGGGCCGGCTTATATATGATCTGGTGGTTGACCATAGTTTGTATTTGTATTTGTTTTAAACATTCTATCCCGCTCCTTGTCGCGTTTAACGGCGGGTCCAGCTTCGGCTGTAGTTTGTAATTTTTTTTAAAGACCTTAATAAAGGGGACCGGGAGGGACACTATGCTCTACAGACTTCTACTAGTCTGAGCAGTCCCTCTTAGGCTATCAAATCAAATATGTTTGAAGAAAGGTAATAGTATCATTAAAATACACCGCAAACGAATTTCCCCGTATACCGTAATGCAACGGAATTCTTTTGTGTGACCCTGTAAATGAACGATGAATGCTAATGCTCGCCATTTTCTAAAGTAAGCATCGTGCAGTGCACCTCAGTGATATATATGGATTTCAAAATTTTTAAAATAGAGTAACATTATTAAAATACACCGCAAACGATTTTTCCCCATAGACCACAATGTAACGGAATTATTTTGAGTGTCCATGTAAAGGAACTATAATTGCTACACACTTCATTTTCAATACCGAACATCCCATAGTAAACGTCAATATCACATATAAATTGTATGAGAATTGGAGTACATTTACGCGAGTTAGAGAACGGACAGACAGACGGCAGACAGACAGACAGACAAACCGAATTCATAAGCACTTTTCAACTTTGTTGGAAAGTATTAATAAAAATTGATGATCAAATAATGATTTTTTTTTTTAAAGTCAAATCTTTGAGTGATAAATAATTTTTTTTGGTTTAATCATACACTGAATGACAGATTCAACTAAACTTTTAAGAAATGAAATAATAATTTGTGTGTGTGTGTGTGGGGGGGGGGGGGGGAGTTATATATATATATATATATTATTTTATTTTTATTAAGGCACAGTGTTCGCGAAAATTGGTGATATTTTTTCTTAAAGTTATTCTAAGAAATCATAGTTAATTTCCTATAAGTAAGTCCTATAACTAAGAATTAAAAATAATAGTTAGCAATTTGCTAAAGTTTTGATGTCATTTATCGATGATTTATTGCGTCTTGGGAAAAGTTCTGTTCAAACTTTTCTGAGGGGGAGGGAAAGGGGGCACTTCGTCAAGAAATATTTTTTTTGAATAAGAAAAATGTTATTTTAAACATTCAAAAAATAAAATTAGTGAGAGAAATTATATGCCTAAAATGAATATTTCTTACCGGTATCATAAGTTTTGTGTTTTAAAAATAATTTTACAAGCAGATTTAGCTAGTATATGGTATAACAATTTCTAAATGTAAACAAATTTTTAAATTCGTTTAAAAACTAATAATTCTGACATTTATCACATCCAGACCGGTGGTACATTTAACCAACATTTATACACATGTGTAGTAATAACAATAAAGAAAAATCATTCACCAAGTGTAGATTATGAAACACTTTCCAACACTAACAGAATACTTTAACAAACCAGCGCTGTTTAATAAGGTAAGTAAGGTAGCTAAGTAAACATTTCAGAAAAACACAAAACACATTTGAAAACCAGTATATAACCAGTATATTTGAAAACCCTGTATATAATTCATATATTTGTATATACTCTATAGTATGCTATAATTTAGTTTAGTAATAAAACACATAACACAGTTGGAAATTCATCTTCAGCAGTTTCTACCAATAGATGGAAACATACTTGAATTATTTTGTACAGCCCTGTATATTACCTTAAGCGTTTTATACACACCACATATTAAGCTATAGTTTAATTCAGGCAAATACGCGCTGAAATCACACTTCCAGAAATCATCATACATAGGCAGCCAGGTATTCAGTTCTTTGCGTGGCCCTGTATATGATTTTATTTATATTCTACAAACCTTCCTTGGTATACTAACTATATTTCATATTTAAAATGCATAACTTGATTAAAAACCCATTTTAATCAATTTACGCTGATGCACCGTAATGCTTACGATTTTTTTGTGTAGCCCTGTATATGATCTGTAGCAGTTATACGTACCTCACAGCATTCAAAAATTTAGTTAAACGCATACTTTACTAAAATCCCACTTCCAATTATGGCTTATAAACAATACTTCAGACACAGTACTGTACCCGAAATATTTTGTGTGTCCCTGTAAATGAACGATAAATGCTATGTGCGTAACAAGTATCTTTTAGTAAACCTCAGTAATGTCTATCAATTTCATTATATTTGAAATGGCGTAATTAAAATATGCTGCAAACAGTTTTTCCCCATACACCATTATGTAAAAAAATACTTTTGTGTGGCACTGTATATGAAAGTAAAAAGCTTTACACTCCATATTCTATAGAAAGCATGTTTTACAAGGAAGGTCTCCTTAAAGCGCATATTCAGAAAATTATGAAAAAAAAAATGCTATTCAATCTACTAATGTATGTAATAAAGGAACAGTGAAATTTAGCTGCGGAATCCCAGTAGAAAATCTGCAAAAAAATAAAATACTTTCGAGTATTTGGCGCAAAAAGACGCGATTTGGCTAGCAACGTTTTTTCCTCGCAAACGAAAACGATTTTAATGCATTTTAAACTTGCTTGTAAAATGATTATTCGAATGCGCAATACTTAATGAATTTAAACTTAACCCATTTTCGGCCAAAAGTGCGTAAACTCACCATTTCAATAAATATTTTTTTATTAACACTGTGACGTATATATTTCGCTAATTTTATTTTTATGCTATTTTTAAGGTTTCTGGAGACATCTCTAAAATATTAGTAATTCAACTGAAGTAATCACTTTCTGTTGAGAAATTTTCAAAATACGCTGGTTTTTTACTTGAAACGATTATTGACAAATTCGACTTTTTGAAAATGTATTATTATTCCACTTGAGATTAATCATATGTTTTTATAATGGAGTAAAGTTGCAAGTTCTGTAAATAAAATAAAAATAAAACAAATGCCATAAGAAAACTATTTTTATTTAAATTTAATGGTAAATTATTATTAATAAATTAATAATGGTAACGTTAAATTAAATAAAATATTATTTTTCATGCACGAAACTTTTTTGATCTCTTAATGAATGTAATTTAAGCAAATTTCAATGCAAATAATACCACATTTTATAAAATTTCTATGCTTGGCCAAAAATGGGTTAAACGATGAAACACTTTATTATTTTTTGTATAATATATACAAGCTGCTTGTTGTTGCAGTTATTTAATTTTAACACTGAAAAAATATGTTCTATGTTTTGGAAGCTGCAAATATTTATTTTATGTTATAGCGGCGCTGACATTTAAGTTATGTGTATTATTGAATTATTAAATATATATATTTTTTTACAGTTACAAATGTTTATTTTCACTTTCAGTTAACAATCAAAATTTTAAAAATATATGAATCTGAAAGGCATATTAAAGAAAACGAAGAGTTTGAAGAAATTCTTGTTATGAGACCTATGAGATTTTTGTAAAATTTGAAAGCATAAAATTGTCATTAGCTTATAAAAATTATGCGAATGGGTTAATTCTAGGGCTCATGATACCATATCCTCTTGTTCAGGATCGTTTCATTTTGCGTTCAACATTTTCAACTCTCTGTACGTTTGCAGTATTATTAATTAAAAATATTCTTTAAATCAGATTAAATAAATCACTCACGTTTTTTTCTCTATTTATTACCGATTGGATGAAATTTTGCTATTGTTTTATCCGTCATTCAACGATTTTTTCTAATTTAAACGGTTTCACCGGTTATACGAGTAATTTTTAAATGTATTTTAAAAGGAAAAGCTCGATGACAAACGTATTCGTTATACATTTATATATCGAAGAAGTCGTTGTTTCCATAGCAACAATACTTTATTCTTTAAATGACAATGTTCAGAATCGAGCTTATTTTTGAGCTTGAAACAATTTTAATTAATTAAAATTTTGTTTTAAATCGTAAAATACAATCTTTAAATTTCCTTATATATATACATATAAATGTGTACACAAAATTGTAGTTATAAAAATTTATTCATTATGTAAGTTAAATTTACATAAACAAGTTCAGCATGAAAAAGTTTTTCTTTAAAGAGTATTTGTCATAAAAGCGTATTTTTTTTTATTTCATTCCGTCGCCAATCGGTGATAAATCGCCAAATAAACGAAATGTTCATAATTTTTTACGGACGTTATACCGAGGATCCGTAGAAAATTCTTTTATAGACGTATATATCCTCATGAGAACAACATTCCGTATTTTTTTCAAAATTTTCTGAGTATGCGCTTATGGAGACTTTCCTTGTTAGTGCATTTCAGAAACTGATATCAATTTCATTATGTTTGTAATAGTGTAACATGATTAAAATGCGCCGCAAACGATTTTCCACTTTAAACCATAATGTAATGGAATTCTTTTCAGTTTCCCTGTAAATTAACTATAAGTTGCTAGACGTTACCATGTTCGATAGTCAGCATTTTGTAGTGTATTTCAGTGATGTATACCAATTTCAATATATTTGAAATAGTGTCATATCATTAAAATGCACTGCAAAGGATTTTTCCCCCGTAGACCTTAATGTAACGGCATTGTTTTGAGTGCCCCTGTAAAAAAGTATAAGTTCTAGACGTACCATGCTCGATAGTAAGCATCTTTCAGTGTATTTCAGAGATGTATATCAATTTCAATATATTTGAAAAAGTGTCACAGCATTAAAATGCACTGCAAAGGATTTTCCCCCGTAGACCTAATGTAATGGGATACTTTTGAGTGCCCCTGTAAAAAAATTATAAGTGCTACTCACTTCATTTTCAATACCGAGCATGCTATAGTAAACCTCAATAACATATATCAATTGCATGACTATCCGGATATAGTTACGCGAGTTAGAGCACGGACAGACAGACAGATGGCAGACAGACAAACTGAATTCATAAACACTTTTCAACTATGTTGGAAAGTGTTAAAAAAAAGGACAAATGTTACTTAATATTGGAAAATATAATATAAGCAGGAATAAAAATAAACAATAACCTCTTCCAACTCACGATTCCAAAAAGCACTCTTTATCTTTAGAAACCTCAGAAATCAATATAATTTTGAGGTTGAAAGAAGCATTTATAAAAACAGTTTCTTTAGTTACGACTCTTTTTCAGAAACGTTCCCGGACATTTTTTAGTGTATTAATCTGTTTTCTCAACCCGGAAAATAGGTTTTTCAAATGCTATCAATTCTCAAGTAATCATTTTCCTGTTGAACAAACATGATGCATTAACAGAATTAACATTAATATTAAAATTAATAACATTTTGATACTCTTGCATGTATAAATTCAATAACGTAGCTGAAAATGTTAAATTGGAAATTAATACCATCCCAATAAATTATATTCTAGTTTGAGAAAACTGATTAACACTATAAAACTACTCGGATACATTTCCGAAACTGCCGAACAGAAAAAGAAATGTTTTATAAATGTTTCTATAAATCTCAAAAATATATTAGTTTCTGCAGTAGTTTCTAAATATAAAGAATGCTTTTCGTAATTACGGGTAACTCGGAAGAGGTAATTGTATATTTTCGTTCGTGGTTCCGTAGTCAGTTAGGGATTATATTTACTTAGATTAAGAAATATTTGTCTTTTATTACAGTGTAACGAGCGTGATAGGATTTGCTTTTATAAACAGAGTTCTCAAAATAACCAAGATTAAGATTTGGTATTAGGGAAACTAGAAAATAGAGCAAAAGTCTAATTATTAAAACTCCCTGAATCATTTATCTCATGGTATCAGTTTTGGGTTTCTAATTTAACAAACAGAAATTAAATTATTAATAACAACTTGATATTTATATTTATAATTTTTTAATTCAGTATTTATAAATAAGAATGAATTGTGCTGTAGAACTTGAAATTTAAAAAAAAAACTCTTAACATATTTGATTTTAATTTAAGTAAATTTTAAAAAAGTACTTTCTTTACACTTCTATATTTCCACATTAGCTTTTATTCTCATTAAATTCAAAGAACTAAAAAATTCAAAACATTACAATTTGCTTATCTTATTGAAAAGAAATCCAATCAATTAAAAATATAAGAAAAGATAATCTCCTCGAGATTTTTCACTCATTTTCAATGAAAGTGTCGAGCGTAAATTACTTCTACTACTACTTTTGAAGTAAAAAGTGATGAAATTTGTTTGTGACTTTACAAAATTTTTGCTTGATATATCCTAGTTTTCCTCATTTACAACAGAGTTTTTTGCCATGTGTTTTAGGTGCGTTCGTAATTATATAAATACGTAGCACCTATAGTCGTCGTCTGGTCCGTCCGTCTGTCTATCCGTCCGTCCGTCCGTCTGTCTGTCTGTCTGTCCGTCCGTCCGCATATAACAACGCAAAAACTATCCAACCGAACGGTTTGAAATTTAAGATATATTATCTTTGCAGAATTTTGTCGAGACATTTCAAATTTTATGAAAATCGAATCAAAACTTTAGAAAATCTTAATAAAAACATTTATTAAGAAATTTGAATATTTTTTTAAAAATCCGTGCTTTTTTGTTATAGGAGCTTCTGAAGTTTAATCGTCAAGCGACCGAGATACTTATTTTATTACAGAAATTAATCTGCAGACGGTATAACTCATTTCACAGAATTAAATATCATCAAGATCTGAATATTTATATAACTCGCTATAGTACGAACGCACCTCATTTGTCACGTTTGACGTACAATTTCCAACTTTTTCATTAGCCATTTTTTCCCTTTCGCTCATTAAAGAAAGGATCTCGTTACATCGAGGCTCACTATAAACGAGTTCGACTGTAATTAAATGGTGTAATGTTCATTATTAAAAGAAGGTATAATAAATGTAAAAATACGGCGACATTTTGTTTCTCTCTCAACAATTTAAAACAACCGACCATAACAGAGTTATTTTCGCTTATCTTAATTGCTCTATAAGTCTTGCGCACAAGACTTTCAACTTGTATTCAAATCGTGTGAAAATGCAACATTTTCATCATTTCATGATTTGGATCTCAATAACATATCCATCGTGCATTTTATTAGTATCTCTGCGTTGTTTAACAGAAGAAGAAAATCTGTGATGAAATACGTAAATTCATTCAGCTATCGAATATTAATTAACGAGTTATTCAATATCACTACTGTTTTAAACTATTTTAAAAGTCAATTCACAAAATTTAACTTCTTAAAATACGCGTAAAAATATTATATCATGTCACTTAAACATATTGCTTATGTGTGACATTCAAGTAGCACATTGTTACTGTAAAAACATTAACGCTTTAATCCCTAACGAGCTTATCTTCCAAACGACTTTACATTGACAGTGAAAGATGTCTAGGAACGTCATCTTCATTTCTAATTTTATGAGAAGAAATATCGGTAGAGCCAAAGAAAACTTAAAAGTTCCTTTTTTCGAAATTTTGTTGGACGAACTAATTATATTTAAAGTATCTTCGAATCTGAAAGCGCTAATGAATCACCCAAAGCAAACAGAGTTGATTAATCCTTGGGAAAGAGAACCGATTAATCGATAATCGTTGTTTCATCGTTCTTCCCACCCGACGAATTGATTGAAAATCCCTCCTTTGCTGAGGCCGTGCAAATCAGCAGTCACGCAGGAATTCAATAATTTCTCTGTTTATTGACATGTAATATGAATCTTAAAACTTGAATTGTTGATAATTAATACCGCGATTCACAATTAAAGTTGACTAATTAAGTGAAATTAGCGATGCAATAGAAAGTACTATTGATTAAGTCATTATTTCTTTCTGTTTGGTGTGGTCTCCTAAATGGCTGATCATTTAGCTGGCTTTTAATCGATCTTTAGTCGTAAACAGAAAGGAGCAAAGATATTGAGCAATTAATGGTACCTAACACCTCCGATGCTTTTTCTTGGCCACTGTGCTTGCAGCCCATTATTATTTCCGCAACTCGTGGGACAAATGGTGCAAGTAAAATATCCCGTATGGGAAAGACCTTTCTTATTAGACGGAAGAGACTCTTTTCAATTCAACACTAGCAGGTTTTCATCCCATAATAGAAAACAATCTATCTACATTAAAATGAATAGGGAATGCACAAACATATTCTCAGGGAAAAGTTAAAGTAATATACTTTTTAATACTTTTTATAAGTAATGAGACTTTTGTAACGTTTAATATGAAAAATAAATCAACAATCACTTCGATTTAAAAAAAAAAAAAGAAAAAAAAAAACCTTGCCTTTCATTAGGTTTATAAAAATACATACACTGTTAAAGAAAAAAGTCCCTAAAAATATTGAAGTTTTACTGGTAATCCGGTTGCCACTACAATTTCCGTATTTTATGAAAGTGATTTTGTGAATGCATCAGAATGTATAGAATATAGATTTTATAATGCCCTTGACAGATAATAGTGCTAAAAGACTAATTAAATTGTCATTTTCAATAAACAAACAAACGCCTAAAAAATACGGAAATTGTTCTGGCATCCCGATTGTCAGTTCTGTTTTTGTACTTTTACGGATTTTTTTTTTTTTTTTTTTTTTTTTTTTTATAGTGTGGAAACCGTTTTCGCATCGGGTAATAAGTACATCTACTTCTATTTTTATTAACAATATGTGTGTTAATTTAAGATTTTTTAAAAATGAATGTAAGTGAATGATATAACGAATTATAATTCTGCTAAATGTGTATACATTAAATAGAAATAGCCTTTTAGGTAGATTTCGTAAGAAATACTACCTATTACATTCTCACCTAAGTTGGAAATTTTGAAAAATTTTTGCAGATCTACGCCGATCATGACTCCCAGAACCCAAAACCACCCCCAGTTCAAAAGTTTATCTATCTATCTATCTATCTATCTATCTATCTATCTATCTATCTATGTCACTTTTTTCTGACCACGATAACTGGAAAAATTCTGCATAAATCTCTTCGTAACTGATACATAAAATCAAGGGTCATAAAATCTCGGTCAAGTTCGTTAATGGGCAAAATCGAACCAAGGGGGGGGGGGAATGGGGGGGCTTTTTGTGAAAACAGAAAAATCCTCATAATTTCTTTATTATTATACGTATCGAATCCGTTTAAAGTTATTATTACTTCTAGGAAAAGGGCCGAAAATGTATGTATGACAGATTTTTGATATGATTAAAAATGGCCCCAAAGGGGGGAAAAAAGGGGGGTTTTAGAAGAAAAAAATCATAGCTTCGTCAATTCACAAGATATCAAATCCGCGTAAATTTATTATTAATCCTCTTAGTAATATCTAAAACTTTTATATTGACATGTTTTTTATAGGACCAACCGTTATAGCAAAAAAAAATTAAAAACAAAACAAATCCCTGCCGGCTCCGCCTGCAAACAAGTTATTTTTCGAAGTAGGCGGTTCCAACTCCCGCATCTTTTCGAAACTGATACATAAAATCAAGGGTCATAAAATCTCGGTCAAGTTCGTTAATGGGCAAAATCGAACCAAGGGGGGGGGGGAATGGGGGGCTTTTTGTGAAAACAGAAAAACCCTCATAATTTCTTTATTATTATACGTATCGAATCCGTTTAAAGTTATTATTACTTCTAGGAAAAGGGCCGAAAATGTATGTATGACAGATTTTTGATATAATTAAAAATGGCCCCAAGCGGGGGGGGGGGGGGGAAAGGGGGGGTTTTAGGAGAAAAAAAAATCATAGCTTCGTCAATTCACAAGATATCAAATCCGCGTAAATTTATTATTAATACTCTTAGTATTATCTAAAACTTTTACATTGACAAGTTTTTTATAGGACCAACCGTTATAGCAAAAAAAATTAAAAACAAAAAAATCCCTGCCGGCTCCGCCTGCAAACAAGTTATTTTTCGAAGTAGGCGGTTCCAACTCCCGCATCTTTTCGAAACTGATACATAAAATCAAGGGTCATAAAATCTCGGTCAAGTTCGTTAATGGGCAAAATCGAACCAAGGGGGGGGGGGAATGGGGGGCTTTTTGTGAAAACAGAAAAACCCTCATAATTTCTTTATTATTATACGTATCGAATCCGTTTAAAGTTATTATTACTTCTAGGAAAAGGGCCGAAAATGTATGTATGACAGATTTTTGATATAATTAAAAATGGCCCCAAGCGGGGGGGGGGGAAAGGGGGGTTTTAGGAGAAAAAAAAATCATAGCTTCGTCAATTCACAAGATATCAAATCCGCGTAAATTTATTATTAATACTCTTAGTATTATCTAAAACTTTTACATTGACAAGTTTTTTATAGGACCAACCGTTATAGCAAAAAAAATTAAAAACAAAAAAAATCCCTGCCGGCTCCGCCTGCAAACAAGTTATTTTTCGAAGTAGGCGGTTCCAACTCCCGCATCTTTTCGAAACTGATACATAAAATCAAGGGACATAAAATCTCGGTTAAGTTCGTTAATGGGCAAAATCAAACCAAGGGGGGGGGGGGGGGGCTTTTTGTGAAAACAGAAAAAAAACCCATAATTTCTTAATTATGATACGTATCGAATCCGTTTGAAGTTATTATTACTTCTAGGAACAGTGCCAAAAACTTATGTATGACAGATTTTTGATATAATTAAAAATTGCCTTAAGGGGGGGAGGGAAGGGGGGTTTTAGAAGAAAAAAATGCATAACTTCGTCAATTCCCAATACTTCAAATCGGCTTAAATATATTATAAATCCTCTTAATATTATCTAAAACTTTTATATTGACATGTTTTTTATAGTACCAACTCTTATAGCAAAAAAAAAAAAAATCCTTGCTGGCTTCGCCTGCAAACAAGTTTCGTTTCGAAGTAGGCGGTTCCAACTGCAGCATCATCGCAAAAAGGTCATTTCTTCCGCAATTCCCGACAAACAGGCACCCCACGTTCTGCGTCTTCGAAATCTACCTGTGCCTGTAGGCCGAGCCGTCAGGGATTTTTTGTTTAGTTTTTTTTGCTTTGGAGTCTAGAAAAAGCTTCTTTTTTAATTAAATTACTTGAAATTTGTATATGTATGGAAAGCATTACATAACTACTCCACACAGAATGCACCTGAAATAGAAACTGCGATTTATTGAATGAAGTTTTCTCATATCCTTTCTTCTTGAGCGCCACTAATTTCAAAAGTGGCATAGGAATAATGAATAGAGTCGTATTTATAACAAGTACTGTAAAGTATTTACAACTTTAATCAGACCAGTAATAACTTCGCGAATAACTTTATCATAGACTAATCTACATTCGGATAAACACATATAGGTATGGTTGAGTTCTTAGCAAACAGTTATAAACATACGCATACGGTATACTTTTTAAAAGTATAAAACATCTTTAAAAAGCTTTAAAAGCAAATAAAAGCTGCATTCTTCAAAGGAATGAATTATTCTTCCGCTTAAAATATGCGTCAAATAACAACTGCTGCAGAAATGTAGAAATCAAAGAAAGTGCAGACAACAGATGTTAGAACAAATATTACAAAAACTAAAAAAATAGGAAACAGCCCGTGAGAAAATAGTTGCTAACAATAACAGGCAGAATGAGGAATGGTACATGAATGACTGAAATTATAAAAATGATTACGGATCGAAAAAAAGATTCTGTTACGTTGAATACAGACAAATGAGTACATAAATATGAATAAATAAATATTTTAAATATAAGTAAATGAAATTGCAATGATAATTTTGAAACTTGGAAAAAGTATAGGTAAATATAAATAAAGAGCAATGTTAAATATCTATATAACAAATTAAAAGGAATAAAATAATACATGAATAAAAGTAATAGGAATTAAAACAAGTTATATAGTTAAACTAAACATGTTTTTCCAACATGTTTTTCCGACAACATGTTTAAACAACATGTTTTTCCGAATCAAAAAGTTTCTTCAGATCAACAAAAAGTATTACAATATTCCTATTTTCCTTATATAATATATCAACAATCTTAAATATGTCAAAATTTAAATAAAATATTTTAGTCGAGTTTTTAAAAAAACAAGATATTTCATAATGGAGCATTTTATTCAAGCCACGAACTGTGAAATCCTTGGTTTCATTTCGCCCTTTTTGTATATGGAGGGAAAAAAAAGTACTTTTAGTGATTGTTATTATTCTTATTACTAATATTTTTTTCTAACAATATACCCTAAAAATTCTACCTTAAAGATGAATATCTCTATATATATATTTAATTCTTCTTTTGAAAATATCTGAACAAAAAATAAAATTTTGTAGTTTATAATTTAATCAAAAATTCTAAATTGAATAATAAACTTTTCGTAATCAAATCAGCTTCCATTAAAAAAATTTTCCGCGATCACAATTAATTTTAGGTGAATGTAACATTCTTTGGAAATTGCTGTATGTTTCACGAAATTTCTATATTTTATTAACCTGTAGTATGTAAGAATGAATATCTTTCAACATATCTTGAATGAAATATCCTTTTTACTTTTTAAATATGATACGAATTTGAAATTCGTGTTTAGCATGATCGTTACATCCATAAAAGTTTAAATTAATATTAAAATTTAGGCACAATTCTGTTAAATTTAAACTCTGTGATTTTGAATCTTAGTCAAAATCTTAGGAATTATCATATTTTTTGAGACTGATAACTCATGTATACGATAATTTATTTAAAAAATATGGGTGTAAAAACTCAGAATAAACAAACGTAAACAAAAACAGAAATAAACGTAAAAAAAGGGTGGTTAGTATTTTTTAGCTCTCTTCTATAATAAAGTTTCACTAAAAAAGTAATATATGATACAAATGAAAATTATTGCTTTTAAAATGAGTCGAAGATTTTAACTTCTAATTTGACAAAAAAAGTATAAAGGGTGTT
The DNA here is from genome assembly GCA_963931845.1 of Maratus michaelseni. Taxonomy (NCBI): domain Eukaryota; kingdom Metazoa; phylum Arthropoda; class Arachnida; order Araneae; family Salticidae; genus Maratus; species Maratus michaelseni. Next base: position 98,947,538 of record OZ007586.1, read on the forward strand.
CGGCAAACAAAAAACTCGACCCCCCCCCCCCCCTCATATTTTTACTTTTTTAGCTTAAGAATACTGTGGAGTTTTTAGAATAAAATGATGGACACAGCCGGTAAATATGATAAAAAGATCAGAAGATGTAACACGTTTTATGTTGTAATATTTCTCGTTGCCTCTTCCAGGATTTAAATCCATTGAACTCGGAACATATTTTTTCAAGATTTGGCATTTTTATAATGATGTATCTAAATTTGTATTTAAGATAAAGTTGCGTAACTGTGTGCGATGTTTCTCAGTGTCTTCGGTGTTTTGGTTCCGGCATTGAAAAATCGTTTAACAATTTTTAGCGCTGGAAAACTCCGAATTTCATAAATTCAACATATCATAACTCGTTGAATTTTGGGCGTAGAAGCATGTAATTTTTACTGATTTTGTTGAAAGAGCATGGAGAAACATTTTCTAAATAATATAACTTATAAGACGCAGGAACCTTATAACAATTTAAAAAGTGTAACTTTTTGAAAGTTAACAGCAGGATGTTTTCATTAATACAATACTAAATAACACCTTATTTCGAACATTTTTGCAATTTACATTGCCTACGTGTCTCCAACAAGCGCGTTTCAATCTTTTTAGAACACCCTATATTTAGCATATACAGATACGTAGAAATGCCAATTTTCATCATCTTTAAATCCGTTGATGGAAAATATCAATTATTAAAAAATGAACCAATTAGTGTTAAGAGAAAAGTTGGTAGGTACAAACCGACCGATTTTAGCACCTAAGCATAGGTGCTAGAATAATTTATGTATTCCATTACATTTTTTTGTTTTATACGATGTATTTTTAAAGTCCAAACAAGTGCATGCATATTTTGAATTAAATTACTTCTGAAATATGAATTAAAAATTAATAGTGCAATTACTAAAAATTCATAAAATAGACACGTATAATTTTGTTTCTAGCATATATAGATACGTAGAAATGCAAAATTTCATCATCTTTAAATCCGTTGATGGATAATTGTTCCGTTCGTTAATTAATCCGTTGATGGATAATTAAGCATGGTCAAAAATCTGCAAAACAATTTTTCTTCTCATTCTGACCTTTGAGTGACATAATATGAGCAAATACGTAAAAAATGCAATTTTAAAGGCTATATATTCATTTAAAATTATCTGTTCCTTACATTTGAGGTATATAATAAACCCAACAGTTTATTTACTCCCTTTGAGGGTTTTAGTTTTATATTAATGGTTATACGTGAATTTTTATTGAAATGCAGGTTACATTTTTCGATTTAATGCGGTCCTCAAACACAGTTTGAGAACATTGACAAATCTAATTCTAGGAAAAAAATACGCGTTCGTATTGAAAATTTAAAATTTTAACAGAAAGTTTAACAAATTATAGAAAACATAAATAAGCTCTTCATAACTCCGCGAATATTCCCGAAATACACACAGGTTAAATATTATTACAATCCGAATTATCCAGAATAATTTACGGTCCTCTAAAAAAATTTTGAAAGAAAAAAAATCTTCTTTCGAAGCTACAAATGCAATATTTTAACTACATCCATTGATTACATAATATTATTTAATTACATCAAGTACTGACGGGTATTATTTTTAAAGTAATCATTTAAAAATAGCTAACTCATTTTTTCTATAAAAAATAATATCTCATCTTTAGACGGCTCGGCTGTTCAAAGTACCTTAATGAGGGCAGTTGTCCAACGTACACGCTGCTTTAACGGAGTATGGGCGTAGCGTCTGACAAATAATTCACCCACTTTTCCAAAGTTTTTATCAGATCGATAGAGCTTTGTATATGATAAGTTGAAATTCTCTTAAAAGATCTTCTCAGCAAGTATTCTTCTCTATACAAATTTACATAGATGTATTTGTTAGTCAAGTGCTTTTTGATACAATAAAACCGTTACATATGTTTATCTTACCTTTTCACACATATTTTTTTAATAATAAAAATGAGCTTAGAAGCATAAAAATTTATTGGAATCATAGTTTGAAGACAAAGATATTCGTACGGAAATTTAAATTTATAATAATTATTGTCTATTAACTCACATGGTGTTACTTTATAAATTATATTGAAAATTACATTGCTATAGATATGCATCGCAATTTAAGTATACATCTTGCTGCCGTTACATGCTATTGAGAGGGGTGGCTGAAATTTATCGGAGTTTGGGAAGCACTTTTGCCAGAAAAATACTAAAATTTTATTTTTAATACCAATATTTTTGTATAGAAATAGTCGCCTTATTTAATTATGGAAATTATGTCGTTAAATCAGGCGATTAATTCTGTACGAAAATAGTGGTATTCGAAATAAAATTTTAGTATTTTCTTCGTAACCCTGCTGGGGAGTTTCGCGCCTTGCCGATAATTGTTCCTATAAATAATAATTTAATATTTCTATAACTTAGTTTTATATTCGCATTGAAAACTTTACATGGCAGAGTATTATTATTATTATTGTAATAATAAAATGAATATTTATTTTTTAAATTGTCTTATTGGATTGGATTTTTTTATATAACATTTATTTATTTTTTTAATTAAAATAAAAATGATGCGAAATTAACAAAATAGTACGCTTGAAAAGCATTAATGAATCATATATATACTATTATATAATCCTATATTTAAAATTCAGTCATGCTTCTTTCGTACAAATTTAAAGATTGTCAATTTTTAGGCAATTGACAAAAACTGTGGCGTTAAATACACATTCAATACTTTTTTCACACAGACGGCCATCAATACTTTGATTATTTGTAATTCTAAGATAAACAAAGTGGTTTCGTGAAATATTAACCTTAGAAAGGATTTTTTCTTCAAATCATCTGGTCTTTTTACTTTATTTTTTACATTGTAGTTTTTAAAAAAGAAAGAAAAAAGGAGGGGGTGTTCTAAAAATCATATATAAATGGTTTAATTTTTGTAAAATAATGCTTGAATCTAACATATAATTATAAATTTCATTATTTAAAACTAAAAAACACTGAGCATTTTCACATTTTTCTGTCATTTTTTATGAAACTATTGTATAATTATAATTATTTATTTACGAGGAACGACTATATTAAATAAAATTGGGCGTAAAATACACAGTTCTCCATAATGTTTATTTTATTATAAAATAATTTAGTTTTTTCTTTTTATGTATCAATTCCAAAGCAAATAATGCACAATTATATGGAAAAAGTGTAAAGACATTTCAAAGTAAAAACGACTTAGGAATTGTTTTTACTGAAATGAAAGAGGCTGAAAAAAATACGCAGAAAAAAAAGTGATATACGTCCAAGTAATTAAAAGAAGATATGTTAATTACAGCAATCAATTATTTAGACGCAGAAATGAGTATTAACAATATGTTTAACTGAAAGTTCATGTTTAAATAATCAATGTGTTTAAAGTGGCGTGATTGTGGTCTGGTTAAATAAAGCAGAACGGATTTAAGTATTTTTTTATGCTGAATTATTAATAGGGCTGCATATAAATAATTGAGTAATGATTCGTAAAAAAAGAAATATTTTGTTTTTCTTAATTGCGTTCTTCGGAAAGATGCCTTTTATTTGGTAAATACCGTGTCATAAGTATTTAAAGTTTTAAATATTCTCTGCTGAAGATGATGCAAACAATCTTCAAAAAGTAAACAATAAAGAATAGTCAAAACTTCATTCCAAGAGTGATAAAAGGCATGATTTATTTGCATAAAATAAACATATAAATTTTACTGGCGCAATGAAGCAGACATATGAATAGATGATTGTAAAGGAAAATCAATTGATAAAAACATAAAAAGAGGAAAACAAAGAAAAAAAAGGAGAAAATAGCACAAAAATTAAAAACTAAAAGCATTTCAGTATTGTTTCTTGAAATGTTTATCTATTTTTTAATAAATAAATAAATAAATATATATATATTCTATTTATTTCATTCAATTTTTAATTTAATTTCTACTTCTATTATATAAGTATTTAATATCTATATTCATTGTGCTGGGGCTACAATTTCGTTGTCAATAAATTATTACTTCCTAAATCATAATTTCAAGTTTCAGTTGGTGTTTTGGTAATGTTTCATTAATGGTTATATATATATATGAATATATACAATATAGAATGTATGCTATATATATATATATATATATATATTCCAAATGAACCTTTTTAATTTAAAAACAAGTTACTTTATATTATTAAGCATCTAAATTTTCAAATAAGTATATGCAATGGTACATAATGCAGTTATACGCAATTAAAAAGAATATTTTACAAGTAACATTAGAAACTAATTTTATTTTCAAAACATTGGTTAGACGGAGTTTATTAGCCAAAAGAATTGCACTGAACAAGACATTCTTAAGTAATGACCAGTTTACACATTTCACCAAAACAGAAAAAAAAAAAACCTTTCATTAATCAATTTTTAAGAAAAGAGTAAATCGAATTTAACTTTAAAAAAAAAAAAAAAAAAAGCAAGGAAAAAAAAAACTTTATAAGCAAAAGATGACCATCACACCTATAAGTTTCCAGTATGCAATACTGCATTAAAATATTTATACACTAGAATGATTATCCAAATTATGCTGCAGACTTTTCAATGAAACCTTCAGTTAGAATGTATTTACAGCATGGTGTATGCTGTTAAATAATAGACAAATCAGAAAATGTCAAGGTGATTCGGCTTTTCAGAGAGAACTGTACAGGTGAAAAGAGTAGTGATGAGAACGTCAAATTTCTAATTATGCATTTCAGAACGGGAATGACGCAAGTAAAATAAGATAAAAGTAAGCTGCGCCGCCAGGAGCCCTGACGGGGCACCCGGTGCATACTGACCGTCGCAACCAAGTCCTGAGAGACTTTTATCGCACCAGTAGCTTTGTCTCGCTACGGCGCTGCGACCGGCCTAGGGCTGCCACCTGCGACCCCCAAGCCCTCTTACCCGAGTGATCGACGACATAGGTCACTACGATACGGCGGACGATCCCATATCTTAGAGGAGACCTCCACACAGACACTCGATGAACCGCCGAGAACACCCAGCGACTTCGTCGCCGAAACCCCAGAAGGAGAGTCGGTCCCTAGGTCACATGCTAGGCTTCACGACGGATCTTGCTTTCCCACGGCGTCCGATCGTTGACATGTATGGAAGGTAAGATAAATAAATAGGTTATTTCAAAAATGACCGCTAGCGGAAGAAATCTGGAAAATGTGAAAAGTGAACTGTTCCGTTGAAAAAACATAATTTATCAAAACTGTTTTACAGTCGAGATGCATACTAATTAAGGATTGTAAGTAGCATAAGCGACTATCAACCGCCATAAACCCTGAATGGGAAATTTAGGTAAAAAAATTGCAAATATCCCATTACGGCGTCAATAAAAGAAGAAAATGTAGCCTTTATGTAATATTTTAAATTCAACTTTCTATAAAATATTTTACACCTATTTTTTTCCCATGTGCTGAAATGCATACCACCCAGATTTCGCATTTTTATGATACCTGTTTTTTTTCTATAGTCCTTACAGTCATGTTTAAAATGACTGTAAAAATTGCACAGTCTTTACAGTCATTAAAAACTGCACCAGTTAATGATTTGAATGACTCTTCAGTGATTCAGTCAAAATAATAAAGTGACCAGGGTTACTAAAGTAATCAAGATAACTAGAAGATTACACTGAATTTTTAAAACATATCTTCTATATCAGGTTATGTTTTCTTCAGCTAACTGTAGAATTTTATTTGCAGAAAATTAATCATTGCAGTTCAATTTTGCATCGAAATTTCGTCGTGCGTTAACTTTTGGCAGCGCACGCAGCGTTTAGATACACTGTTCTTCCCCTTTTAAGGATCAAATTTATTTTATATTAAACAGCACTATTAAATATGTCTTAATAAAATATTGTTTTGAAATATAAATGATTTATAATAATTATTATATTTTCACCTTTATTCGTATCTCTATTTTTATCATTATTCGTATCGCTATTTTTACCATAATGAGTAGCGTGGATGAGTAAAATAATGAGTATAAGGTTTCAACAAGGTTACAAAATTTTAAGCCATTTACCCCTCAATTAAGTAAGAAAAATTCTTTGTTTATGGCATCAAATACAATTTTTCTTGCTTGACAATTCAACTGAAAGATCTTAATTAATGCTTATTTCTAGGCTTTTCTTTATGACTGCTTTTGCGGAAAAGGAGTTCTATCGAATTGGAAAAATCCATATCGCTACCCTCGTCAAGAATCGGATTTTATTCATTCCTTGACGTTTAAGCGGTGTAATTAAATTAAGAATCGGTTTCTTGCCATTCTGATTTTAAAATATGTTCAAGCGAATCATTTTTGTGTAATTTGTACTACACACTTTAGCGACTAAAATCAATAAAACTCTCATTTTCCTCTTATTTATCAACTCTCCTTTATACTCCTATCAATAACTGGTAATAAAATAGAATAATGCGGATAAATCAACTTATTGTTTTACATTAATAGATTTCTTTCATTTACTACATTTCAATTCAATTACATAAATGGCATCTTTACTCTCTTGCGAAATTATCATATGGTGAATGCAAGAAAATAACATCCAGTATACTCCATTTCTATATTATTGTTTAATTATGATTGTCAAATTTGAGCATTTAAGACCGATTTTTTTCGCACGGAATAATTGCTCCAGAGAAATATTTTTTAATTGAGGAAAGTTAATATTTGAAAGATTCTTGATTTATGAATCAGTGTAAGAGAGCAATTTTCATGATAAAGTCATGTTTCAGAATTCTAATTACAAATTTTATTTCCTATTTTAACAGGGTAGGGATATTATGTAGAGATATCAGTGCTCTATAAATAAAACAGCATATTTGAAATAGTCGCACAGTAGGAAAAATTTCCATAACGAAAAAAACACCGAAATAAAATTTGCATTCTTTCCACGCAGAACTTTGCATAATATATTTTTCAAAGATACATGAATTTGATTAAACTTTTTAAAGCTTGCTAATCTGATAATTAAAATTGTGACTATCGCTGTGTATTAGTTAGAGGATAATGAATAAAATATCTTCGAAAAACAGCAAAAATGTGAAGTTGTTGCCTTTCATTTAAATAGAGCGAAATATCATAACACTCGAAGCAAGAGTATCTAGTCTTGTGTTACCTGATGTATTGATGGCATGACATATGCTTTACATTTAAGAAATATTATACCAAAAAAACAATATTATTCATAAAACAAAATTCCAATTGGACAATATTTAAAAAGAAAATTTTGTTCAGGCAAACAGATTTTTGTTACATCAAAAATACGAAATATTGTTTCAATCATTGTTGATTTAAGAAAAATTTCTTTAGGTCAAGAAACTTTTCAGTTCAAATAAGGCTAAATAGGATATATCTGCAGTTCCACGAAATTTTTTGATTTTTATTCTCCAATTTATGTTATCTTATAACTGTTATATATGTATATATGTAGAAAAAATAATTTTCTCTCTACGTGCTTCTTTAAAACACGTTATTTTTATTTACTTATTTTATTTCATTATGTTATTTTTGTTTTCATAAAATTTGTGCAAAATTTTTCTATTTTATCTTGTGTTTTGGATCATTTATTGTAATATTTCATCGTAGGCCTGTCAAAGGTAACTTTATTTATGCGTAGAATTTAATAATATAAATTTGTATTCACTAAAAAATATTACATGTTCCTAAAATTAAAGAATTAAGAATGAAAATTTGTGCACGTAAAATTGTCAACAAAAACAAAATACACTGGAACTACCAATATTCAAGTCCAGAATAGTAAATAGTGTATTTGTAAAGCATTAAAAAATAAGATAAAATTTTATTTACTATTTAGCAATTTCAATTTTAGAAATTGTGCTTAAAATAGACAAAACAAATCGCAGAAGTACGAGAACAAATTTTCTATTCTTAGATCAGATTTGATACTATATAAAAAGTTTTCATTCTTTTGTTTAGCTAACAACAAAAATCCTAATTTGGTAATTTCCACATAAAGATAGACCATTAAATAACGAAATATAAGCAAAATGTTAAAATGACAGCTGTCACTTAATATTTGAAAAAAGTGACTGCTATAAGGGTTGCGCAATTGTAAGACAAAAGCAACCACACGATGTTTTTTGTTTGTTAGAAGGTTTTACACGCTTTAAAATATAACAGATTCTAATAATATATTAGTAATTGTATACATACGTATAAATTAATTTTTGTACAATATTATTTTAATTTTACAAACGGTTTTTGATCATAAATATTTTAAATCGTTATATTTTAAATCATAAATATTATAAATCATTTTAATTTTTAAAACGCTTTTTGATCATAAATAAAAATAATAGCAACAAAGTATAATTATGTAGCGAAGCGCTTGCACTTTTTATGCAAATCATCAACAAGTTGTTGTCTTTTAATTTTCTCTAGCAACAGAGTTTACCACTTCATTTCCCACATTTCCTTTCATTTTTTTTTTTTTTTTTTGTATCCAAATAGAGTTTGTTTGGTTTCAGTTTTTTGTGTAGTTTCGTTAATAATTATTTTCTAACCCTGCTATCGGTTTGTTTACTCCAGGTCTTCTGCAACATCAAACATATAATGTTCTTTAATCGAGCTTTTCATATTGTGTCTATTGTGCATAGTGTTTGTTTGTACATATATTAGCAAGCATCGAATAAATATGTAAACCTTATTATTTTACTTTATGCATGTTAAATAAATGATGCACTATACATATACACACGCGCGCACCCTAGCAAATAAAGTCATTAAAATAGTTTAAGTGAAGTTTTCTAAAAAGGTTTTAATCCATTTAATTCTAACCGAATTACGCACGTAATTTTTTATTGATTTTTAGAAATATAGGTATATTTGATAATTTATATGTTTTGTACAGAGAATAATTAAGTAGAATAATTTGTATTCATCTCAACGGTCATACTGTCACATTGTGTGTTATATCTATATCTATTTATATATATATATAAGTGTGTGCACATATGAAATAGAGCAAGGCCCATTATATACATATGTGTCTGTCTCCAAATACATGTGTAGTTACAGTTGATTTTTCCCAACATTTTTCATAAGGATTCCCAATGTTTGCTGAATTAAATTGATAATCAAGAATGTCGTCTCATTGTTAACTTGTAAAATGCTTGTATAAATTAATTTATGTTTAACAATCCTTTTCAGTACTAAAATTTACAGCAACGTATTAGTAAAAGGACCCAACATAATAATCCAATACAACACTTTTTTATGCAAATTATCATTAATAATCATTTTATGTATTTAGCTTATCTTTTGGTAATTTATATGCAAAACTAAGTAAATCCGTAAGTTTATCTAGGGACAGCTCCTAATACAAATGATATGTAAGTTCTTGACGGCCTATAATTAAGACGACAGAACGCTTTGTGGACGCAATTCACGTTTAAAGGGCCAACCCGAGTATTTTTTATTTAGAAAATGTACTAAACATTTTTGAAATTTGGTCATCTTACCTGTAACCTCCACATAATTTGTCCTATATAAATCGTGCCAACATCTCACTCAAATATTCTTTTTCTCTTTCTTATTAATCAGGGAGATAAAACTTTCCCTATATGCAATTTAGCTAGTGGCTCCTAATATTCTGTCATTATTTGAAAAAAAGGTGTCGGGTTTACGACAGTTATGGGATTTTAGAATCTAAGCTAAAGATGAACGTCAAAGACACCAGTAAATAGCAGTTGAGACAAATATCGCATTATATCTAATGCACACACAGATCAATAAATATATTTTACGTTTTTTATTTATTTTCGAGTGTTTGATTTTTTAAGCTATTCAAAAAAAAAAAAAAAAAAAAAAAAAAAGATGTGTTTATGTAGGATTCTAATATATATATATATATAATAATTTAATAATAATAATTTTAGAATATTACTATTATTTCTTGGTATCATTTGTTTATCTATTGAAATTTCAAATGCATTTTTTAAAAATCTTATTCAGGTTCTTTTAATTTTTTTTTTTTTTTTTTTTTTTTTTTTACCAACATTAATTTTGTATTGACTTATGAATGCTAGGGGATTCTATATTGTTGTCTTTTGATGTTAGCTTGCTTAATGGGACTTAATGTATATATGTATATAGTTTTATAATATAGCCTTATTATATTTAATCAAGTATTAAAAAGTCAATCTTATTATTTTTATTTTATTTTATTTTTTATGGATATTCAAGTACTTTATAACAATAAGGTTGATTCAAAACATTTTTTATCTTTAAATATATTTTTATATGTATCTCTTGCAATTTCTATTGCTTTCAAACAATTATGGCAGTTATTAGTAAAATGTTAGATACTGGCAATTTAGGCCTTGGTGGATCCAGGACTAATGCTTGGTACAGGAAGATTATTAGGGATCTTCCTGGATCGTTATCAGATAACCTATTCTATTGTCCCAAGCCTGTACTATGTTTTCGTGAGTGTGAATCAAAGCGTTGCCTTACATGTCCATTAGCTGATAAGTCACAGATTTCAAATAATAACAATCTTAATTTGGTAAAATTTTGCAAAGCATACAATGTAATCTATTCATTGAAATGCAATTCGTGTAATATGGAATATATAGGACAGTCTCGACAAAAATTACATAAGCGGCTAAATTTACATCGTTCTCATATTGATAAATATAAAAAATCTAAATTTCAAACAACTCATAATATTGAATATACTCATTTCAAAAATCATGATTTAAAAATATTACTATTAAAATACTTAAAATACAAAAAAATTTTACTGAACGACTTTTTCTAGAATCTAAATATATAAGACATTTTAATACTACATATCCTTATGGATTAAATCAATTAGTATACAAAAAATCACATCCTGTATTTTCAGATTTAACTAAATATGAAAATTATAAAAATCTTCAAATTTTTCAAACATAAAAAAAACTTCAAGATCTGGTAGAGGTAAACATAATAACAAAAAATACACTGATGATATTGTGATTCAAAAGGAGCTTGATGATCTTGAGGCAAAATTTTGTAATGATTATTGTTGGCTTGATATAAGAAAACATGTTTTTAGTATAAAAAAGAAATATTTGAACCAATATTTCAAGGTATTTAAAAAGAATCAATATTCTACACATTTTTGTGATATCTTTTATGATATTCTACATTATAGAGCAAACCTATTAAATACATGTCTTTCTAATAAACCTAAATATAAAACTAATAATACACAATTAATTATAAATTTTTCCAATCATGTATTTAATAATATCAATTTACACAATATAATAAACAACATTACTAACAATTTTCCAATAAAAAATTTTACCATTCACAAGACATACAAATATAATCGCACACTTGGACGTAAAATTTTTAATTACAATTCTTTTGCAAAACAAATGGTCTCTTCAAATAATTACCCATGTTATTGTAATGACCCAAAATATCAAAAGTACATAAATACAACACATGGTCATATCATTACTGGTGATCTTAATATTGTAGAACAACCTATTTTACAAAACTTAATGCATAATGGAACAAAATTTCGCCTTCCATATAAGTGTAATATCAAATCCATAATATTGCAGTTTATTCAAGATATTGATTTATTTATATATAAAATTGCTATTGATTACAATAAACCAATCGAGTATTTTAGTGAATGGAGATTTTCTGTTATAGATAAAATGAAAAATGAAATTATAAAAAATTATCATCATATTACACATGCAGCTTTTAATAATATAAATAAACATATATCAGAATTACAAAACAAATTTATAATTACTTATGTAGATAAATCTCCAAATAATTATGCTATCATTTGTAAAGAATACTATAAAGTGTTAATTCACAATGCAATCAACACAAGTAATATTTTTAATAAAACTAAATTAAATATTGAAATAAATAATAGAAAATTATTAAATTATCACAAATTACTAAAAATCAAATGTAATAATTTAAATTATCCTTATCTTGTTATAATTCCAAAATTTCATAAAAATCCTGTTAAATTTCGCACTGTTACCATCGGGTGTAACACATATAATAATAATGCAAGTAATTTACTACTTAATATTTTAAAGCAGATATATGATATAACGTTAAAAAATAATAACCAACATTGCCTAAAAAACAGTTTTCAACTCATTAATAAAATACATAATATCAATCCGGTAAAATTCATAAAAACATTGGATTTTAATGATTTATTTAATAACATTGATATAAAAAACTTACATAAAACAATGTGTATATTATTTAAAGAATTTAAATCTCAATTAAAATTAAAAGAACATATTTCAGTAAATTTTTTTAAAACTTTACTAAATTTTACATTGCATAATAATTACATCATATATGACAATATTATTTATAAACAATGCCAGGGAATTCCGCAGGGCGGAACAGCATCTAGTATTCTCTCTGACCTCTACTTATATTATTATGAAAGAAATATTAGTACGAACAATGATTATGTATTTTATCGCTATATTGATGACATTATCATATTTTATTTCAATGAAAAAAATTGCACATCACCACTCAATTTTTATCCTACTCAACTTAAATTAAGCGAAAATGATTTAATTAATAATAATATTAACTTTCTTGACTTAAAAATCAATATTAATAATAATTATAAATTAATTTTTGATATTTATGACAAGAGATTTGATTTTCCATTTAAAGTAAATATTTTAACCAATTATGCTTCATGTTTACATAAATCTGTATATAAAAATATAATTATCAATTATCTACATCGTATAAAATACTTATGCTCAGATATAAATAAAAACAAAAATATTAGATTTATTCGAGATCAAGCAAAAATATATGGTTATCCAATTTTTATGATAAATTCAATTATCAACTCTTTTAAATAACATTTATTATATCATTTAATTATTAACACTGTATGTAATAAATTTTTGTTTTAATGTGCGATAACATATAACAATAGATATAATATTACAATTATAACATTAATACAATTATAACATATTAGGAAATTTAAAATTTGATTGAACGTTATATACACTCTGTATAGTATGTGATTGTGCGTTGCCGATCACATATGTTTAGGGTGTCTTTGATGAGCAGTTTTCATACATTTATAATTTAACTTATACAATAACACATAAAATTATACATGGATAACATTGGTTATTATAACTCACAAACATATCTATTTGCAAAGTGTATAAATATATATATAGTTTTTTATTTTTATCTATGAAATTAAATTTAATAAGTATTTTTAATTACTGCATAGCATAAATTTGATTGAAGCACAGTAGTAATAATAATAATTATTTAATTTGATATTAAATTAATCTCTGAAATCTAAAATATAATTAAGTATAAGTATAAACAAATACATTAATTATTTAATAACAAGTCTAAAATATATTTAAGTAGAAGTAACAATAAAAAAATTAATAATTTAATTATAAGTTTATAATATATATCAGTGGTTTAACACAGATGGCAGCATAGCACTTTGTTTTAAAATAATATCTCTTTTACAAAATATACTCTTGTTAAGAATATCTGAAATGATGTGCAGGATGAATAAATTCTGTGTATATTTATTCATATTGTAGGATTTTATTCGAATTTAATGTAAAAACTACAAGGAAGTATTGTTTATTAAAATTTATATATTGATTAAATCTAATGAAGTGATTATGTTAATAATAATATGGATATGTAACTAAATATTAATTATGAATAATTATAATACCAACAGATGGCGACACTTTACGTTTTAGTTAGTTGATGATATTATAGATATTATTTTTAATTTAACTATAGAGGGAGCTATTGCTTGTATATTAATTTTGCTTTCAGGAATTAAAATTAGATGGAGTAATTATATATTCACGGATACAATTTTGTTATAAGAGTATTATCAACAGAATAGTTTTGTGTGTTTTTGAATTATTTTGTGTTGGGGTGTCATTGATCGAGTTGTGTTTTAAAAAAAAATGAGCTCTCAACTTGTCTTTCAAATCATTTCTCTCAACTCGACTCGAATGTCAACATGTTTGATACGTGCCATGTGGAATTGATCATTATGCAGAAGTTGCTATATTTTGAGGATTCTGGATCATTCTTGTGAGTAAAACATTTTTTCTACAATTTAAGGGTTCTAATTTCCAATATTATTTCAAAAATGATATCTGGTGGTAATTTAGTGTGGTGATTTATAAAGATTTTAGGATAATCGTTGTAAGTGATATATTATATATTTCTTAATGGTTTTTTATTTACATTTTACATATTTCCAATTTTAAATTTTTCCAATTGTTGTCTGGTAATAATTCAGTATACTTGGCTGATTCTACTGTTCTTAGCATCATGCCAGTAGAATTATGAAATACTGAATTATTTTTAAAACACATATGGGTGCAGCCAAGCTGACAAGTACATCCACATATGTTTTTTCATATCCAATTCTTGATTGGTTCTCTTGTGGTCCAGTTTTTCCACTGAATAATGTTCATAAATAATTCATTAATCCATTTGTGTTTACTTAATAGCAACTCCAATTTATAATTTTTTTTCCCCTTTCTCTCTCTTTCTTTTTAAATGTTCTTCAGGTATGAGTAAATTTGGCTAATTACCATTGAAGCACATGCTATGGTAATTTTATGATTGCACAAGTTAATTATTAGCTATGTGGTATTCTAATTACACAATATCATTAATTATCTCTTTGTAGATTTTAGTAGAATGATATTAGAACTTGATATGTTTTTGAAATTCATAGATATTATAATTATATATATATATATATATATATATAAGTCAATTTCTTATGTTTCAATGGGTAAATTTTACAATAAGTTTATATATATATACAATCTCTGGAATCTTTTTACTTCCAATTATCTTAATTATTTTTAAGTTTCGAATGCGAAATTCACAAAAGATAATTCTGACGCATCTTTTCTGATTCTATTTGGTGAGATAATTTATTTTTGTATTTTAAAACTTTCTTTGGCTTAAAAAGTGATAATAAAAATATTTGATTTTTTTTTTTTTTTTTTTGTATAAGCACTGGATCAAGTGCGAAGAAAAATCTAGTTTCTTTTTCATTAAGAGTACGCAGTAAAAAAAAAAAAAAAAATACATATATATTGTTGAAATTCTTGTGTGTATGTTGATTTAATATTTTCATGAAGTTATGCTTGTTATTTACTAATTCTGTTGATGCAGTACAAGATGGGCCAAAAGTCCTGGACACATTTGAAAATTCAATCAAAGTATATTAAATGGCGTACGAGAAGGTGTTTTATTCAAAAATGCTTCTCATAATTGAATGCTTTGCTCAAACAAATAAAAATGTTAATTCTAAAATTTGCCCATAGATACCGCTATAACTTCAAAGTTGCAAGAATCAGAAACTCATGATAAGCAACTACAGGACATTTATTTTGCACAGTATATTTCAACGTGTGGAATGAAATTGAGTACCGTTTGGATGTAAAGTTACGAAAGGCACACTCGTAGTAGATTGAAGTAGCATTAATATCGTAGTCGATAGTAAATAACAAATTGTCTGTAATTGCTCATTTGGAATTTTTTAACCTTTTTTGCAGCTTGGGTGGTATACAGAAATCAACGGAAAATTTTTGGATCAAAATGTTTTAATTTGCTTAAACAAAACTGGGTCTTGTGAAGCATTTTCACCAAAATTTCACTTTCGGACGCTAATTACATGATTTTTTTATTGAATTTTAAAATGTGCCCAGTACTTTTGATCTCCCTGTATAATTATGTCTATGAATTATTCTGTTATATCCACAAAATGACAGCGATAAATATTCGTGTCTTACAATAAATGTACTTGGATTAAATCTATAAAATTTCCCAATTCTTTGAAAAGCTGTTTACAACCCTCTAATGAATTTATTAAGCCCATTCAGCTTCATTGGAAATCTAATGTAAATTACTAATTTTATTTCTTACTAAATAGAAACTTTCATTTACTTTGTGTTTACTTTAAATTAGTCCATTAATGAATTTCACATTCAATTATTAATTATGATTTCGAAATAATACACAAGGTTAGAAACGATCAATAATTTACCTTTTAACTTCTGTATTTACAAAAAGGATTTTGGATGACAGAATTATTATCGTGCAAGTAACGTAATTTGTCTGTGCAACAATGTTAAAATGTTCTAGAAAATTTGTTTCCTGCCCCCACAAATGTATTTTTTTTTTTTTTTTTTTTTTTTTTTGGCTGCTATGCGATAATGGAACCGTAAAATTTTCTTTTCTTAATTTAATTTTGAATTATTTCAATAGGATTGTCCAGCATAAAATATTCAATAGTTTGTAATTTTATTTTGAAAATGATAATTATGCAATATGTTACCTCTCTTGCCATATTTTGTTTCAAAACCTGCCGAAAAAGTAGCAAAGTGATAACAATATTCCCTAAAAAAAATGTCAAGTATGAAAACAAATTAAAAAATTCTGCCAGAATCCCAACCTAAATTTTTTATCTTGTAAATCATTTTTCAAGGTAAATGTTGAAAAAATTATTGCATAAATATTTCAAAGATTTATTACAATATTAATCGAATATTTTAAGACAATTCGTGTTTTAAAACATATTACCTAATTCTGGTGAATATGCAATGGTATCATTAGCGTACTGATTCTGTTTACACCTAACATTTTGAGGATATGCGGCCTTTTACATGAAAAATGACGTTATTCCGAAATATGCTTGAGAATGAAATTTACACTTTTTATAATAGATAAATTTATATTGACATAAAAAATGAAATATTCGATCAATAATACAAAAAAATCTCTTTACCGTTCAAAACACTACCTTTAGACTATTATTTAACATCGGTAAAATGAATTATTTGACGTATATACTCTGATAATGACTTTTAAAATGCATTTTTTTTAAATATTTGAAAGAAATATATAAATTAGAAAATCAAAATAACTTGAATAAAATGAAAATATTGCAGTCTGTTTTTATTATTTAATGAAAATTTTTGTTTTAAAATACCCAATAGTTTCTTTTGGGGTTATTATAATTCTTATTATTTTTCTTCTTTTTTTTGTATGTGTGTGTATTTGTTGGAATCATGTAATCTCCAAGTATCATTTCGAGCTAATAAAATACCTCAAATATTAATTAAGCGTGAATTCAACAAAGAGAATATTTATATATTTTTTAATTCCATTCATTGTTCATTGATAATTCTTCAAAGCAAAAGTTTTTTAAATACTTGAAAGCAAACTCACATGTTACTAACATTGCCTCACCTAATACGAGCTAAACTTGATATTCAATTGGCTTCTCTGATTTTCAAGATATCTATACTTATAAAAGAGTAGCTTGATTTTCTCATAATCAACGCAGAGCCTCAACCGATTGCCCTAGAACAATAAAATTCGGAAGACATGGTCTTTTTACACAATGTAGGCACCCACTAAGAAAGGATTTTAAAAATTCACACACTAAGGGGGTTAAATGGGAGGTCGAAACTTTTAGATAATTTCGTCTTTTCGGCATATCTCAGCAGGAGTTTGAAGTAGGAGCATGAAATTCGGGATAACAGTTCTACTAAAGAATAGTTAAACATGTATTTCAGGCGATTTTAGAAACTCAACCACTAAGTGGGTTAAATGGGGAGGTCGAAAATTTTCGGTGATTTCACATTTTCACCATATCTCATTAGCAGTTTTAGGTAAGAGCGTGAAATTCAAGATAACAAATCTACTAAAAAATAATTAAACACGTGTTTCAGCGATTTTAGAAATTCAACCACTAAGGTGGTTAAATGGGGGGGGGGGGCGTCTAAAGTTTCAGGTCATTTTGCCTTTTCGCCCTATCTCAACAACAGTTTTAGTTAAAAGCGCAAAATTCAGGATAATAAATGAACTAAAAGTTAGTTAAACACATATTTCAGTGAATTTAAAGATTCAACCACTAAGGGGTTTAAATGGGGGGTCGAAATTTTTTAGTCATTTCGTGTATTCGCCAAATCTCAACAGCAGTTTTAGGTAGGAACGTGAAATTCAGGATAACAAATCTACGAAAAAAGTAATTAACCACATATTTCAGTGATTTTAGAAATCCATCCATTAAGGGGGTTAAATGGGGGGGGGGGGGGTGTCGAAAGTTTTAGGTCATTTTACCTGTTTGCAATATCTCAGCAGCATTTTTATTTAGGAGCTCGGAATTCGGGATAACAAATGTACAGAAAATATAGACAAACATGTATTTCAGCAATTTTAGAAATTCAGCAACTAGGTGGGTTAAACAGGAGGTCAAATATTTTAGGTCATTTTGCCATACCTCAGTAGAAATTATAGGTAAAATCATGAAACTCAGGATAACAAATCTACTAAAAAATAGTTAAACACGTATTTCAGCGATTTTATAAATTGAGAAAATAAGGGGGGGTTAAATGGGGGTCGAATGTTTTACGCCATTTTGTCATATTTCAGTAAAAATTACAGTTAGGAGCGTGAAATTCGGGATAACAAATCTACTAAAGAATAGTTAAACATGCATTTCAGGTGATTTTAGAAATTCAACTACAAAGGGGGTTAAATGAAGGGTCGAAAATTTTCGGCGATTTCACCTTTTCACAATATTTCATCAGCAGTTTTAGAAAAAAGCATGAAATTCAGGATAACAAATCTCCTTAAAAAATAGTTAAACAAGTATTTGAGTGATTTTAGAAATTCGGCCACTAAGAGGGGTTAAATAGTGGGTCGAATGTTTTATGTCATTTTGCCATTTCTCAGTAGAAGTTATAGGTAGGAGCGTGAATTTCGGGATAACAAATCTACTAAAGAATAGTTAAACGTGTATTTTAGGCGATTTTAGAAATTCAACTACTAAGGGTGTTAAATGGAGGGTTGATAATTTTCGATGATTTCACCTTTTCACCATATCTCATCAGTAGTTTTGGATAAGAGCGTGAAATTCGGGATAACAAATCTGCTATAAAAATAATTAAACACATATTTCAGCTATTTCAGAAATTCACCCATTAAGGGGGCTAAATGGGGGTTGAAAATTTTAGGTCATTTCGAATGTTCGCCATATCTCAGCAGCCTTTTTAGTTAGGAGCTTGAAATCACAGATTCAGGATAACAAATCTACTAAAAAATAGTTAAACATGTATTTCCGCTTTTAGAAATTCCTCCACTAAGAGGCGTTAATTGGGGGTCGAATTTTTTATGTCATTTCCATATCTCAGTAATAGGTAGGAGCGTGAAATTTAGCATAACAAATGTACTAAAAATAGTTAAATATGTATTTCAGCAATTTTAGATAATAATCCATCAAGGGGGTCACACTGTGTGTCGAAAGTTTTAGGTAATTGTGCCATATCTCAGCAGCAGTTTTACGTAAGAATATGAATGGGCCCTGTTATTTTGATCCCCTCATTCATAATTTTGGGCATGAGAGTACCCATTTACAATGATCGTCATTTATGTTAGACAACCCCATTTTTATTTATTTCATCTGAAAGCTCTCCGCTCATCTTAGATAAATACGCACATGACCAGTAGTATTTTGTCAGGGGCATTATGGAAAAAATATTATTAATGTCACGAAATATTTATTTACGTGGTTATATATATATATATATATATATATATAACCATTAATGAAACATTCTCGAAACACCAACAAAAACTATGAAATTATGAATTAGAACAACAATAATGTTCCCCCAATACACTGAATATAAATTCCATATACATAGTAAAAAAAAAAAAGAAAAAGAAAAAAAGAAAAGAAAAGAAGAAGAAATTAAATTACAAAATTGAAAAAATGAAAAAATGAAATTTGTGGAATTTAGACAGAATCTTCAGGTTCCAAATGCCTAAGTTACCACAAATAAAATGTGTGGTTTCATCATCTTATTAGCGATAACATTGCTAAAGAATATGATTTTGGGACAACCACACCATAATAGAGAAATAAACTGTGAAATAATCATTAAGTTCAAAATAATATATATATATATATATATATATATATTATTTAGTTATTTTTATATAGTTAAAATAAAGTATTTTATTTAAATTTCTCTGTTTGGATGTAAAATGCAATTTCTGGGCCCTAAGGGAAGTCAAGACAGTACGCTGCAGAATGTATTTGGGCCCCACTCAGAAGCGACCGGCTAGTGTAAACATAAGATTTTTGTATGTGT
Source organism: Maratus michaelseni (assembly GCA_963931845.1). Taxonomy (NCBI): domain Eukaryota; kingdom Metazoa; phylum Arthropoda; class Arachnida; order Araneae; family Salticidae; genus Maratus; species Maratus michaelseni. Next base: position 98,967,825 of record OZ007586.1, read on the forward strand.
AATCATGTACGGTTGTGAATATCACTTTTTATTGAACTGGATTTTTTTTAAGTTAAAAAAAAATGTTTAATTTATTCTTCACGTATGACTTATAACTGAGTAGAAACTAATTTTTATATGTTCAATATATTTTTCATTCGTTATCTTACATAGGTCATTTTTTCTATAGGTTTATTATATATCTATTTATTTATTCAAATAAGGCCTTCGAAACTGAACATAACCAAATAAAAAGAAAACTGCTCAGTTAAACTGAGGGTATTGAGCTCACAGGCTATTCACACTAATTGTTTATTATACTCTTATTTCAAAGAATTTGAGATAAGCCCCTCGAAAAATAAAGAAATCAACAATATATTAAGGGGGGGGGTCATCCCCCGTTACCCCCCCTCATAGTTAACTAATGAACCCCTTACACTAATCAGGGAAGTCTCTAATTACAATGGATATATATACAAAATTTGAAGAAAATCGAATAATTCTGCATGAAAAACCCATTTATCTTAAGGGGGATTAGCCCCCCCTCTTTCCCCCTTTATACTTAACCAATGAACCCCCAAAACTATTCAGAGAAGCGCATTATCACAATGAACCTATATACAAAATTTGAAGAAAATCGGATAATTCTGCATGAAAAACTCATTTATCTAAATTAGGGGGGGGGGGGGGGTTAGCCCCCCGTTTTTCCCCTTTATGCTTAACCATTATGTATTATTAATATTATTACATATATATTATTAATAATATATAATATAGTTAATAAAAAGAAAAGTGCCCAGTTAAACTAATGGCATTGAGCTCACAGGCTATTCACACTAATTGTGTATTATATTCTTATTTCAAAGAATAAATCTCCACGAAACATAAAGAATTCGACAATAAATTAAGGGGGGATTAGCCCCAGTCCCCCCCCTTTATACTTAACCAATGAGCTCCCAAAACTAATCAGGGAAGCGCTTATCACAAGGAACCTATAAACAAAATTTAAAGTAAAACGGTTAGTTCTATCAAGAGTTATCGCGTTACGTACATGCATACGTACAGAACCGGCGGGCACATAAGCTCTCAGGCTTTGATAGCCTGTGAGCTAAAAACTTGAAAAACCGGTTACTTCTAATAATGCGAAAATCAGAACAAATTGTTTTTTTTTCAGTTATGGAGCTAAACTGAAATTATTTTTTTGCTCCGGAACTGAACCGTTAAATAGTTTTATTTTAAAAAATAATTTATAAAATTTCAATTATTTGAATGAAAAAATAAATTACCCTGTAAGCCATTGATAACTTTTATTTCTAATTTTTAACTTTTTGATATAAGACATGCCAAAAGTTAAAAAAGAAATTATGCATATCAAAATTAATTAAACTACTCAAAATGAAAAAAAAAAATTATACGTATTAACGCATGTGTTCAAAACAGGGAAACTGAAAACTAGAACTAAACCGAAATACAGAGATTCCACAGCCACTTGCTATCGAATATTTTGGCTAACATTTTTTTTTTTTTTTTTTTTTTTTATCAGCTTATGTATGTTATATTGAATTTGGGTGGTAACATAACGTAGCCACATTGCATTTTAATTGAACATTTATTTTTTTTTCGTTTAACGAATATACTTCCCGTGGGAATTATTTTCGTTAGCCGAGGAATCACCATTTCATTCTAACTAAACCGAGATAAAAAAGACTAAAGCCCAAAACTCCGGTCCAAATAAACCTCTGCCTACCTCACTGCAAAAAAAAATAAAATAAAATAAAATAAAATAAAATAAAATAAAATAAAATAAAAAATAAAAATAAATAAAATGTTGATTTTGCAGTATAATACTGGCACCCAAGCTGCCAGTATTATATCGTAAAATTAACAGTAAAATAAGCAGTAATACGCTACCGCGCTGGTAGTATTACACGGTAAAATCAACATTTTTTTTTTTTTTTTACAGTGCTGTCGCTTCATTCTTAATCTGATCTTCTCTTTCTGTATTTTCTTTTCTTGTGCATGTAATTTGTTCATTGGAGAGGTATTAAGAAAATATTATATTGAGAGTATTTTTTAGAATATGACCTCCTTACAAAATTGTCAATTAAGTGCGATGTCAATCTCCAATTTTCTCTCTAAATCGAAACATTTTATGTCTCTTTTATTCTGGAGGAATGTTAGAATTCTATAAACATTTTTCATGAAGAGTATGTCTTATAATCGTGATCATTCAACGGCTTCTGTTTACTGTTCCCATGGTTTATTTCTCCGGAAAGTTTAATTTTATATCCTCATACTTCCCGTTTTGTTTGTTGCAGGTGGAAAGGTTTTTTTTTTTTTTTTAAAGCTGTGTAAATAAAGAATGCAGCCTTGTCCGATTAAAAGATCTGGCTAGCAAAAGATAACTATTACCAGTAAACAAAATCATATTTCTATATAAGAGGACGTACCATTGCAAAATAAGAAATGCTGAGTTTTAAATTTTCTCATGTGTAGAACTTATTTTAAGAACTGTAAGTATATTTTTTCAGTCTTTCTCAACTTCTGTTACCATTTTTCATGCTCGTAATATTTTATATAATAAGACGACGCGACGATTTAGTGTACAATAATGAAAACAAAGAAGATGGGTAGACAAGCACATATTTTGCTCCCACCTCGATAGTGTAAAAAAATAATATTTTGTTTCTAAAACGTTTTGATTGACTTATTAAATCGATTTATATAGGCCTCATTTGTAAAAGATTTACAAAATACTTAGATTAATAATATATATATATATATATATATATATATATATATTGTTCTTTGAAAAATCTGAATTTTTATAAAGTAATAGAAATAAATATTGTGTGGTTTTATCTATAAATAGATATCTTATTTTAGTAGAAAACATTACATTGCTCATCTGTCACTAACTTACATAAATAGTTAAGAAATATCTATTTAAAAAATATTTAGCTATGTAAAACTGGCTGTTGTTTCTCAACATGAGTAAAACAAAGTTTTTGCCATGAAATATAAAATGGAGTTTTATTAATAGACGTATTAAAAATATTTTCTTTCATATTTTCTGTAATAAGACTAATTGGCGTTTTAATACAGGATGAAACAATATTGGTGTTTCATTGTAAGTATTTCGAAAGTAAAGTAAATATTTTACCAATATTGGCAAATATTTTCAATGAAACACCAGTAGTGCCTAAATATTTGTTTTATTGATTTTAAAATGGCTAACGTTTCCTGCAACATTGGCAAAATATATACACCCCAATAATGAGGCAATATTTCCTGCCAATTAATACAATATTGGGCCAATATTTTCTTGCTACTTGGGTCGTGTATCGTATTATCCATGCCTGCGTATAATATATTGATTTTAAATACATTATGATACAAATAAAAAAAATCTGCTTAATTTCTTTTGCTACAAAATACAAAAAAAAAAAAAAGTGTATACAATTTCGTATAAAGTTAAAAGAATTGATAGAATTGGTCAAAATCCAAACAGTTTTATCAACAATTGTAACACATCGAATGAAAACACAAAAAATTAATGGTACTTTAAAAAAAATGGTGGGTATGATTAAGTCTTAAGCGTATAATATACACGAAAATATTTTTTTATATATTAAAGGCATTTTTTTAAAGTATTTATAGACCGTTATACTTTTATAATATTGTATGAAAAGTACAACAATCAGTCTTATTAACATATCTCCAGAAAACGAATTTGCCGCATTTTGACTTGTGGGACATTTTTTAGAACTTTTAATCATCATGTCAATAAAAAGTGCACCATGAAGCACTGTGGTTTTTATTATGTAATAGTTAATTTCACAAAATTCTATGTGAACATTAATTAAGTTTGGTTCGCTGGCAGCTTCTTGGTGAAACAATGATTGAAAGGCTAGAAGAGTGATTCTAAAAAAATTGGCGAACACGCTATCTTTGAAGACCTATTAATAAAACTTACGTCTTATTTTTTCTGTAATTATGGTATAAGCATAAAGGCTATAAAGAAAATAAAAAGGATGACTTCAATATAAACGACTTATTTTCACGATCGCAGTAGGCTAAAAAAAGGCCAAAATGTATTAATTATCTTTTATATACAGGATGCACCATAAGTAACTCAGAAAGCATTTTTTTTCTTAATAGCATTTGAACCATGGCTTTTACATTACAAAATTTACGCTAAATGGAATTCAAAATATGCAAATTATTTTTACTAATATAAAAACGAATAAAATATTTTTTTTTTTTTTTTTTTTTTTAATTGAATGTTTAAAAATTTCGTGGTTTTTTTCTTTCTATTTTTCACAATCTTTTTGCTCAATCAGAAATAATATAATGAAATACAAAGTGATAGCAGTTACCCTAAATTATAAAATGAACTGATGGCCACATGCCAAGTCACAAAGAAATAATCAATGTAATAAAAGCATCGTTATAGTGATAACAGCAATATTTAATAAAAAGACGAACTATTGGCTACGCAACAGGCCCTAACAGCGTACCAAGTAATCAAGTTAATCACAAAAAAAATTCAATAAATCCCACATTCTGCATCTTGGAGATGGAAGTTAAAAATGACAAACTAATGACCACAATAAGGCTCCACCTCAAAACGCCAAATAAATGTGACCAAACAATGTAAATGACACAGACAACCACACATAACAGAGAACCCGTGAAAGTGTCAACAAAGACAAAACTAAATGTCAAAACTAAAAGGTTTTCCCTCAAGATTTTCAGTGCGAATATGGATCGTCTGATCCAGGCGGTTTGTGTGCTAGTATTGTGCAAAAGTGAGTTCTCCCCCACATTTTCTCTTCTTTAATTTTTGTTTCGTTTAATCTTCCAATTCAACAAAGTTAAATAGAAACCATGAACCCGATAGAAACAAAGTAAACCGTAGAAAGCCACTGAAGAGCACTGCAGCGATGCTGACAAGGCTCTTGTCAGGTGGATAACAGCCATGCGGTTATCAGGAGAATATCGCCCAGTGGCCAGGTACTAACTCCTCAAGCTAGGCACTCATGCCTGTCAGGTAGGGTTCTGGTCAGCAGTATACCAAAAAAAAAAAAAAACTTTGAAAATGATGTGGTAAAAATATATATATATTTTTTAAGTAACGCAAAGTGAGCGATTACTTTACAGTTAAATTATGTAAGTACAGCAGTTTCTTTGCATATTTTATTTGTCCTCAGTAATTTATTCTTTTGTATTAAGAAATTGTCACTTACTTGATTTTTAACTAAAATTAATAAATTAATGCAAAAGTTGTTTATTTTAGCATTAAGTTCGTAATCTATTTAATTTCTGACATAAAGACTTCAATTTATTCAACGAAAGGAATTATTTTACACTAGTAAAATTTTTACTTCGTTTAATGAGGGCAAAAAATGGCCTCCTGTGGAAATCCTCACTAACGGGAGTTCATTGTAATTAAATTTGTGAAAGCTTCAGTTTGGAGATGGCAAAGTTTTACGAAAGGTTCATTTTTAAGATAAAGAATTTTGTGAAGAGGTGAAAAAGGATGTTTAGGGTAAAAACTTTTGTGAAAGATCCTGTTTTAAGGTGAAAAGTTTTGTGATGGATCCTGTTTTAAAATGAAAAGGTATGTGAAGTGTCATTTAAAAGACCCACTAAACAGATCCCTTTAAAAAAATATATCTACGTATGCTCTGCGTTAATATTTAAGAAGTCTTAAAACTTTTTAAAAATAATAAATCTTTAGGATGTGCAACCTTCATGGCACCTTCTGTAAATTAAAATAAATTAATAAAATTTTTCTATAGTCTGAAAGATGTATTTTAAAATCATAGAGAAATTTTGTTTTATCTAAATAAGTTATGTTTTTTATTAATCTTTTTCTCCTCAGAGAAAGGAGAGGATTCCCCTCCTTTCTCTAAAGGCTCTTTCTCTTATGAATGGCTGAATGGTATTAGAAGGGAAATTTCAGGTAGGAACAAAGGGGAAAAAATCCATTAAAATGGGACAACGCAACAAGAAAAACCTTCCTGCTCTTATGATAATAAAATAACTGGAGATGATATAGATATATAAGTAAAGTTTTTATCTGCACCAGCATACAGTGTCTGGAGTACACATGTAAAATTTTCGAAACTTTTGTGTTGAAAAAAAAAAAAAACGGATTTTTTCTGATTTTTTTTTTCTGGAAAAATTGAAAACATTGACTTTTTACAAATAAAAGATATCCTTGCTGTTTTATTTTCTTAGAAGATATAAAATATTAAACATTTTTTAAATTTGTCCAAACTAAAAAAAATTGTTTTCTCTTTACAATTTTCTCTTCACAAAAAAAATTAGCCTTTCAATCTTAGAATTTCCTTAACAGCTCTCAATTCTTAATTTAACACCATTTTTTTTAAATTTATCATTAGTTTTCTAAGATTTTTTAAAGGTTCTTTTTTTATGTGTTCGGTTTAGCCGAATATAAAAATATTCGACCAAAAGGAATATTCGTCAGACCGAATACGTTGTTATTTGACCAAACCGAATATTCGGTAGTGTGGTCGAACAGACAAAATTCATACCTAATATTCGGTTCACCCCTAATCGATATTTCACCCCTAATCGATATATCGGAATATCATGATATAAAGATGCCGATATGTCACGATATTCAATTCGATATATCACCCAGACAAGGATATACTGCTGCTTTGTATTAACTTTTCAGCGGGCGCGCTATAATTCTCTTCACAATTGGGGTGCATGGTACTTTTTAAGTGTTTCGTTTAATTACACGGTTCCAAATGCAAAATATTTCAAAGTAATAAAAAAACAGGTAAGTTAGAAAAGCAATTATATATATAAATAGAGAAAATTAAATTTTAATAATATTTGCTTAAAAAAAAAAAAAACCGCCGATGTATACATTTAAAGAAAGTAAGTAGCAATTAATAATGATGAAACAATAAGATTATTTTATTATGATCATATCAAGCATATTTTGAGTTACGGACATAGAGAAGACATTCTATTTTTTTTTTAATATATATTATTTTTTAAAAAGTTCCAATTTCATCTTCTATATTTTTCGCATCATTCTTTTATACCAGAAAGAAATATTACAATACACAATTTTTTCGTTTTTGAGCTCTTGACATATTCTATTTTATGCAATTTTGTAGTTTTACATTTATCACTATACAATTTTTTATCGTAAATTGATTCTTCTAGATCGTCGTCAGATATACACCCCTGGACAAAATTATAAACTCAGAAAATTGTCAATTTGTTTAAATCATAATATAAATAGGCTTAGCTTTACATTAATAAAATAATGATTAATATTCCTAAAAAGACATCTAAATTTAATATAACTCATAAATAAAATGAAGCAAATAATTTAAATAAGAAAATACATAACTTAAAAAAAATAACATTATGTGAAACCTGGACATAATTATAAACTCAATGTTATGAATTTCTATATTCTGATATTTTTGATCTGAATAAATGCATTTTATGATATTTCTATATTCTGGTATTTTTTATCTGAATAAATGCATTTTATGATATTTCTATATTCTGGTATTTTTGAAATGAATAAATGCATTTTATAAGAAACTAATTCAGTAAATTATTTTTCACATTGGTATTAATGCAAACGATATTTATCCATATTTTAATTTTTCTCTATGGTTTTATTAAAAATCTTTTCTCGTTTGCCTTTGAATTGCTTTTAGAATCATTTTGAGTTTATGTTAATGCATCTTGTTTATATTGTTGTGTCGTTACAAAAACTGTGAAAATCAACAAGTTTTCAAATGCCTTGAGGAAAGATTCTCACAGAGATACAAGTTGGTAAAATTTTGGCAAAACCTAACCTTCTGGAAAAACCCAACGTCTAATAGCGTTGTTAGTTAAATATTCACAAGGAGCAGTACAAAGCGTTTTAAAGAATCCGTCAGGTTATGGAAATAAAAAACGTAGTGGTCGGCGTCCAAAGATAACAGCAAGAAATCGAAGATTTAGCTTACGAACAGCATCTAGTACTGAAGCTTTTTCTAGCCAAGTTGTAAATGATTTAAAGCTAAATGTAAGCTCTCGAACTATTAGACGAATTCTTCAACGAACCTCGAACATGAAATGGAAGAAAATGAAAGTTAAGCCAAAACTTGAGCCTCATCACGTGAAAGCCAAACTTCACTTTGTACAGCAGCACATGTCACGGACAACGGTGTGGAGCACAGTCATCTGGTCAGATGAAAATAAGTTTAATGTAGACGGCCCAGATGGTTTAAGATACTACTGGCACGATATTAGGCATGCAGAACAGCATATCTTTAGACGAAACTTTGGTGGAAGATCCGTGATGGTGTGGGCTGGTTTTTCTCAGAATGGCTTTCCTTAATAGAAAACAAAAAGCAGAAGACTACCAGTTAATGCTGGAAGATAATCTATTGCCTTATGCACCGTTGATTGCAGGAGTAAACAGGGTTTTTCAGCAGGATAATGCAGCAATACATTCTTCAAAATGTACAAAAGAGTGGCTTGAGAGATGGGATGTGAATGTCATGAAATGGCCGGCCCACAGCCCTGATCTAAACTCCATTGAAAATTTGTTGGTTTGCAATGGTTTGAATAGTCTATCATGACGGACGTCAATATCAAAACACAAATGATTTAAAAATGGCTATGCTTTCAGCATGGAACCAGTTGTCAATGAAGCAATTGGAAAAACTTGTTCAATCTATGCCGAGCCGCATATTCGAAGTAATTCATAAAAATGGCGGTCCAGCACATTTTTGAATGTGTGCATTAATACTTAGCACCAGGATTCAAATTATGTTCATTTCTTAAATTCAGTAATTTACTGTTTTCTGTTTAGTCATGCGCTATATTAAAATTAGACATTTTTTGAAAAAAAAAATCCATTGATATATTGAAATGTATTGATCCCTAATGACCATTTATTAGTTTCTTATCATAAAATGCATTTATTCAGATAAAAAATGTTTAGAATATAGAAATTCATAACTTTGAGTTTATAATTTTGTCCAGGTCTCACATAATGTTATTTTTTTTTAAGTTATGTATTTTCTTATTTAAATTATTTACTCCATTTTATTTATGAGTTATATTAAATTTAGATGTCTTTTTATAAATATTCATCTTTATTTTATTAATGTAAAGCTAAGCTTATTTATAGTAGGATTTAAACAAATTGAAAATTGTCTGAGTTTATAATTTTGTCCAGGAGTGTATGTTGAATATCTTCTTATTTTTCTATTTTTGAGACTATAATGACAAATATTCTACTAAATATTTTTCGTTTTACTATGTAAAGCAAAATAATAACTCAGTGTAACACATATCAGTGTAACACATATCATATTACAGAAATAACTCTTTAAAACGTAAAATAATTAATTAATATATATTGCAAGAGCATCCGCGCAATGCAAATTTTATTACCGAAGAACAATGAGACTTGGTTGAGATGGAAATCAGGGAATGCAGGGATTACCTTCTCAAAGATTGCTAGGATTGCTGGATCATCAGAATGCAAGAAAAAAATGAATTGATGAATAGCGGTGACCTTTATACAGTTTTTGTACCATATTTTAAAACTATTTAGGAATTATCAAATTGGCGCAGGTGCTCTCGCTGAAAGGTCAAAGTAAAGTTCGGAACTTCTCCGTTATTATGAATTAATATAGCTATTAGTAAACAATGTACAATACATTGTAGCTAAAAATACCTAATTATTTTTTAAATCATTATAGAAATTAAATGCATAATTTAAAAAAAAAAAATAAATAAGTGGATGCTCAGGGGCTTCAGATGCAGTTGTCCTGCCCTAAATGTGGCATTGGTTGTGGTTATAAAGGGAGTCAAAAGGTCGTCTCTATATTTTAAAAATGATCAGAATGATTTGCAGCATCTAGAAGTATTTTGAACTAAATTTTTAAGACATGTCAAGACACACACACAAATTAGCTGCGGTTTTTGCAAATTGCATATTATGTAACATTATTAATTTTTCGTATTTATGCTTAATGAATTCATTTACGGTAGATACATTTTATAAGAGTCGTAATGAAAGAATACTATATGTACTTGACTAAGAATAATTCAGTATGGTTGGATAGTATGACAGATTTACACGATGAAGATGACGGTAGTTTAGAAGGTAAGCAACAGATGCGCACATGATATGATAAAAATTTTAGTTCCATAAACCAAAAACTAATAGTCTCTTAAAAGGTGTGATGAATTTCTAAATCATCCGTTTAATCGGTAGTAAGCCGGTACTGTTTCAGCTGAGTAAAAAGATTTATTAACGAGAAACGCACCCATGCTGCAATACTATCTTTCACTCAATTCATGCTCGATCGGTCACAGCCGCAGCAAATGAAGACAGCGATATTTTGAGCTGCTCCAATTTGTCATATTTCTCCCACGGAAAAAACAAAAAATTGAAAGTAATAGGCTAGATAAAAGCTGTCAAAAGCGGCCCCGTTGCCAAACCAAGAGGCAGTCACCGCCTGATTGACTGGCAATCGGAAGGTGCGCGGCGCCACTTTGCTGGTAATTCACGCGCGATGAATAGCAAGCGAAATGATCCGCGAGCTTGTCAATATATTGACCACAATTACTCTTCTCTCTATTCTTCTAAGTCGTTGTCTTCCCGATCAACAACACGTGTTACGAGCTATTCAGCACGGAGCGGTTAGAAAACTCCCGCGGTGGATCCCACGAAAACTTTCTCCATTTAACACACTTTGCCTTTTAAAAGTGGCTTCTAAGATTTGCTTATTGGGAGAAGCCTCCAAATGATCTTGGGGGTCTCCTCCCATCTGACAGGGACAGGGTGCTTAAGCGAGATTAGAACGAAAGATGCCTCTTTTCTCGCACCTTAACAGATTCGAGACATCTGAAACTGATGGCTTTCTTAGCTTATCATTTAGTGGCTCATCTTAGAACTTTAATAAAGAAAACTACCCCAGAATTTAATACATGAATTTGTATTATGTTATGTTACGATAAAGTTGCAATTAAATTTCCCTGATCGGAAATATTTCATGATATAACCTCAATGCCTTTACACTCGGCAGTATATCTAACTAATGATTGAAAAGTGCAGGAAATGCTGTAAAATATAGATTTATAAGGCATTGTTTTTTAGGGAAATTTCATTAAAATTTTAAATTCTGTTTACGATTGAATTCTTATTGTGATTTTAAAGTAATTTTCAAGAAAGATGATATTAATAATTTTCCATACATTATTTCGAAATTTATTTAGCTTACAATTGCAAGAAAGTGCCAAGCCACATTTTTGGTGAAATAAATATAACACTGTAATCTGTTGCTTAATATTGTAAATTATAATATTCTACATATAATTTGTTTATAATGTCACTTGGTGGCAGCATATGTCCCAGGTTTCGTTTTTACCCCAGACGTTTATGCCCTAATAGAAATATTTAATTTACTAAGCTAATTTACAAAAAACGTAATAGTAATATCATTAAAGTGATGCCATATTGTTACTCAGGATAGCTCAAATGTTACTAAGAAAGACATTGGCGAAAAAACTTTTTGTTATATATCTTGATTTGAGTATTTGATCAAATTTTCAAATTGAAATATCTCAGAAGTTCAAAAATGTGGCTTAGCACTCTCTTGCCCGACCCCTTCAATTAAGACATTGAATTGTTTCGGAACTATTTTTTAAATAAGATAATTAAAAATAGTTTATTAATATAAATTGATTGAAAAAATACTTGCATTTCATACTAAACCTTAATTAATAAACTTCTTTGTAATAATAACACGTTTTATACAATTTTTTCAATGTGAACGTATAAATTTAAATCTCATAATAATGAAAAAATGTTTTTTATATTAAAGCAAATTTGTAAACGTCAAAAAAAAAAAAAAGAAAAAAAAAATCCTGATATTCAAGTTTCTTTCTTCTCAGTAAAATCCCTCATTAATGGAAAAGCGTGTTTAAGTAATGATTTTTGAGAAAACATTTTTCCCGGTTTTTCGTCGGGGATTTAGCAAATCAAATATTAATTGATTTGTTTAAATGTTACAATGTATTAAATTAAAATTTACGAAATATATTTGTTTTAAAATGTTTTCGGATTCATATTCTAATGATACACATTTCATAAGGACAAACACAAGTCTTTTAAACATTGAAAAAAATTGGAAAAATAAAATTTGTTGTTCATTTGTATATAAAATGAACAACAACATTTAAATGAGTTCCAAGAAAGTTTATTATAATGTGTCCTTGATTAATTTGTTGTACCTATGTTTCTTTCATATTTTCCAGATGATAAATAAGGAAATCAATAGCCTGGACAAGAATAAAATACATTCCTTTCTTAAATTATATTTCAATTAATTTTTCGATAGGATTTCTTTCTTTTTATAATTACAATACATATAAATAATCAAAAATTCTTAAACTGAATGAAATGTGGGACGTCGTAAATGGGCAAAATTCTCCGAACTAATGAAATTAATTTTTTTTAAATCACTTTTTGGCCTGACCTACATTAGGGTTACATTAGTGAATTGCATATCCTGAATTACATTAGTGGATAAACCTAACTCAATTAAACTAGCCGGAAGCTAATTAACATTTTATTTAAACTATTTGATGTATTTCAAAATTCAGCGATTAAAAACTTACCATGTGCGTTATTTTTTTTTTTCAGAATCATTTCAAATTGTCTGAAAACAATTGCGATTTTAATTTTCAGTTTATTATTGATTTACACGGTTCCCACGGTCACATTCACACGGTTTTATTATTAATTTCAAAATCAGGAAATCTTTATCAGAATTATAAACTCTCAAATTCAATGGTATAGCACAAACTGGAGGAAAGTTGTCATATTTTCAGAAAATAATTAGTTAATTCTAAAAAATAGTTAAATAGCTCTAAAAATTGCCTATAAAAACGTACAAACAAATTTGTATATTTATATAAAATAAATATAATAAAATATTTTTGATTGATTTTGAAATTGATTTTAAATAATGAATTATTCAAAATTATTACCTAATTCAAAATAATTCAAAATTAATTTAGAATAAGTCTAGAGAACTTTTAAATGAGACTATTATATAGATATTACTTCACTCTTAAAATAAATCTACTGAAAAGGGAAAAACTCAGCCAGTTCGTTTTCTTTTAAGTACAATTGAATTATAAATGAGTGTATGACATATTTAAATATTTAAATAAGTAATCATGCGTAGACAAAATAACCTTGTCGGAAAATAAAAATATAATCCCGCATTACTAATTTCACATATTATAGATTTGAAGAGACACTGTTTAATAAATATGCGTATGCACAATTCAAATATTTTTTTCGAAGAGTTTGAAAAATAAAATTTGTGCACTTCAAACGCTAATATCTATATCTTATAGTGGAAATACCGAATTCGCGTGTGACTCATGCAGTTGTTAAGGCGCAATTTTCAAACCAATCGGTAACGAGCTGGTTTACTGTGGCAAGCTTGGATGCTTGTAGTGGGTTGGATTCCACTTTAAACAGAGGTGCATATGTATGTTATATATTTTCTACATGTGAGATAAATACAGAAATCGTAGCTTCCTATATTTTTTAAATATTTGCAACTACTATTTCCAAACTATAATTTTTGTGATACATTCAAAGTGTAATAAAAATATACCACAAAGTTTATAATTTTTAAATAGTGGTAAAAAATGTAGGATGGTGCGACTCCTGCATAAATGATTTATATACATATTTTAAAACCTTTCATTTTGTTTCAAAATTATTCTTTAAACCGTAATTATTATCTGCGCAACAATACTTTCTTAATTTTTTCTTCAGAAAATGCTCTCATATACCTATATTTTATTGATAATATAATAATTTATAATAATCTTACGTGCTACACTCATAATGTTTATGGTTTAAAGAGGCTTAACTAATTCTTTATTTATGATCCATTTTTAACACTTTCCAACAAAGTTGAAAAGTGTTTAGGAATTCGGTTTGTCTGTATGTCTGTCTGCCGTCTGTCTGTCTGTCCGTGCTCTAACTCACGTAAATATATTCGGATTGACATGTAATTGATATATGTTATTGAGGTTTACTATGGCATGCTCGGTATTGAAAATGAAGTTTATAGCACTATTAGTTTTTTTACAAGAGCACTCAAAAGAATCCCGTTACATTACGGTCTATGGGGAAATATTATTTGCGGTTTATTTTAATGATGTTGCACAATTTTAAACACATTGAAGTTGATATAATATCAGTGAGGTGTACTACAAGAGGCTTACTATGGAATATGGTGTGCATACCACTTATAGTTCCTTTACAGGGACACTCAAAAGAATGCTACGTGTTTCCTAACCTAACTAAAATTTATCATTCGATGTAGTATATATAGAAATCTATAGATCATATATAGGACTGCATAAAATAATTCGGATATTCTTCCGAATATAGCTGGTTATTCTTAAAATTGGGTTTTTAAATATGTTATGCGTTTTCCAAAGTATTTACTTAGATATCATCTTTCACATTACTAGAAAGGAATGATTTGTAAAATTACTTTGGAAGTTTTGGAAAGTGTTATATAATCTATGTGTAACGCATGATTTTTCGTTCTTGATTTTAGTCGTCAAAATATTTCTGAAATATATATAAAATTTTATTTGAAGCATCTTACTCACAGCTCATCAGCTTTTAACACATAAAATATTAAATTAAACACATATTTTAGAAACATTTTGTAAACTAAACAAAAAAGGGAGACATCCTTCAAGAAGAGTACCAGGAAAATAAGTTAAAAATATTAATTTCCAGAGGAGATATTTTAAAAATACGAATGCATCACACGCCCATAGGTTTAACATTAGTGAGGGGAATTTGAGATCTCACTAAGTAACACCCTTAAGCAGTGTCATTCCTTGAATTTATTTAAAAACTGAATTTGAGCCATATGAAGCATAAAAATATTCAGAAATAGATCTGCAAAACGAGATCAGCAATTTCCCGAAATATCTTCGAATCTATTTAACAGTGTATGGACATACATCCTAATTTTCTGGTGTAAGTATGCGAATCCTAAATTTTGCATCCCACAATACATTTTTGAATGGTATTCACATTAGATTTCTATTGTCAATATAATTTTATAACCAAACATCTTGGTTGTCAGCATACAGATGCTAAAATATAACATCATAAGATATATTTAGTGTTCTATCAAGATTCGAAAAAACAATACATACTATTAAAAAAGCATCGAACAAATGACTATCAGACAAGACAAAATCTCAACTTTGGTACTAAATGTTTTCGTTCACAAGAATGTCACCGGTTGTGATGTGAGTGCGACATTTTAAGCCATTGTGTTGTAAAGGAAGCCATATTCCAGCTGATACAATAGGTGATTGGCGATCTGGTATCGCAATATGTTTATTGACGCGCATTATCTGCAATGCGATTCCTTCGTGGATAACTAGGAAGACGGTTCCGACCTTGCTTCAGGTGCGAAGAAATCATCCTAAAGTGATAAGATCTCTACTGGGAAACAAACATTATCTGTCCTTCATCAGCAGCTACGAATGCACACAAACAAACGATCATAAAAACGAGCCAAAACAATTCGCAGGTCGAAGGGTCGGTTGACGGCCCAACAGTTAGACACAGATTATCTGATATAAAATTTTGGAGCATTGTAGAGATAGTCAGTCGTTAAAAAAAACTATTCATATTTCTAACTGCTTTCAACGATTTGTTCTTGTTTGTAATCGAAAACAATGATTTGAAGTTTTATGAGTCTAAATAACTATTTTGATCTCTGCCTATAAATTAATTCTTTTCAAGCATATCCGACAGTTACCAAAATATTCTGATGACACTTCATTACCGGAAATTACACTTTGTGAGAAAGGAAAAGTTCATCCAAAATTGAACTTCAACTATACAATTTTAAATAGACATGGTAAAAGCAGAGATTCCTTAAATTATTCATTTCTAGAATGTTGAATTATTTTCTGAACTTCATTCTCAAATTAATTTAGGATAAACAGTTATGCCTAGTAGTTTTGCGACGAAAAAACTAAGCGTAATATAAAAACTAAAATGTTAGTTCTCAATTTAGGATAAACATTGATGCTTATTAGTTTTGTGACCAAAAAACAAAACAAACAAACTCTGATAAATAAATTATCAAAGTTTTCTATATATGTATATTTTTATATAAATTTAATATTAAAGTTTTATGCACATACAAGAAAAATATGAACAAAGTGGTGTAAAAATGCTCCGATTTTCGCGAGTTTTACATATCAATATTAAGAAGGTTAAAAGATGAGATAAATAGTATATTTATTAAAATTATTCTTAAATTATCTTCAAGAATAAATTAGTTGAGTCTTTATGACAAGCGATTAAAAAATTATTGAAATAAAAATTTCTGAATTAAAAAAGAATGAGATTAAACATCTCTCTATTTCAAAATGCATCGGAGTAATTTTTTTTTTAATGTTTTTCTATATTAAAAACATAATTTCATATTTTGATTTTAAGAAACACTTTTTGAACACTATTTGAATGGATGTCTGGAAAAAGGGCCTATGTTACAAATAATTTTTTTTTTACAGAAATGAGGAAAATTTATTAATGTCATTGATTAGCGATGTCCTGAGCACCTTGTGCAGCATAGGCCTTTCTTCCGATATTAATTACCCTCCATTTTGGTCTTCATGGTGAGCATTGGCTAGTAATAAAAAAATAGTTAGGTGGGTAAGGAAAGTAATAATATTATATTTAGTTTGTTGTTTTAATTTTTTTATTTAAGGTAACCAAACTTGTATATTATGAAATTGCAATTTTTAACACTGGGTAACACAGGAATTTTTAACATGCAAAAAAACAAGCGTTCCAAAATTTGTAACATAGGCCTTTCTTCCAATCACTCATCCATTTAATCTTGAAATTTTAATAAATACGCTGACAAAACTCTCTTTGATGAAATCACTTATGTTCCAAATTACTCAGAAATTAATATTTTGTTGCTTAATTTACTGTTTGTCAGTTGCTGCTGATTTAATGGAAAGCAGATGCATGAGCCATTTCGAAGCATTAAGATTATTTTGAAACAAATGGAGGAAGTGATCTCTGATTATTACGCATTCATTACGTTATTAAACATACTGTTAAATTTAATTAACGGTTTCATCATGTTGTAAGTTAATGCAGCTGAAAGATCATTTTTTAACAGAGCCTTCAACTATGAAGATATTCAGCCATACAATTAATGCCTGCGCTTTTGTGTTGAAAATCACTGATTGTTACAATAAATCTGACTTCGAATTTTAATAATTTAATAATTATAAAATAAATATTTTTAATGTAAAAATATTTATTTATAAGAGAAATTTTAAATTTAAATTTCATTGATGTTTCACTATGTTGAAAGTTAATGCAGCTGAAAGATCATTTTTCAACGGAACCTTCAACGAAGATGAAGTTTGACAAAATAATTAATTTTCTGCGTTCTTGTGTTTAAAAAAATACTGGCTTTTACAATAAACATGACTAGATTTTCTCAATCTCTTTTAATCTAATACTTATAAATTAAATATATTCGATGTAAAAATACTTATTTTATTTTCATTTATAAAAGAAATTTAGAATTTCTTTGAATTATTGCGCTAAAGTAATCGCATTTATCATTAAAACTTATGAAATATCACGATCAGTTTTAAATATGATCTCGATCATTGTATTTCTCTATTTAACGTTTTTTCTTTTTTATTTCTTTTTCAAGGTGCATCCATAAATATTTCTTATTGTTAGTGTAAATTTGCTGATTTTAAACTGCTTTTCTAAATCTCATGTTTTGATATAAAACGAAAACTTTGAGTCGAAATTTTTAAAATATGAATAAATACGAAATTAAAGCTTATTTGGGTGAATATGTTCAGAACATCTGGCATAATGTAGACTATTAAACATAACATTAAAAAAAAAAAAAAAAAAAAAAAAAAAAAAAAAAAAAATCAGTAAAAATACGGAAATTTTACTGTCAATCGCTTTTTGACGAAATTTGTTTATTGGAAATGGCAATTAAACTAGACTTTCAGCATTATTATCTGTCAGGGATATTCTCAAATCCGTATTCGCTAATTTCTGATACATTCGCAATATCATTTTCATTGTAAAAATATGGAAATTGTATTGAAATACGGATTACCAATATATTTTCTTTATTTTTACAGAAATTTTTTACAGTGTAATTATCGTGCAAGTAACAAAGAAACTTACCTATGACCTAAAATTAAAGTTTGAAATTAAAAAGAGCATTTCCAAAATAGAGTGACTCTGCTAATGATTTACAAACGAATCATTCTATCTCTTCAAAATAAGAACTTGACAAAACAATGTATATAAATATACATTTCAAAAAAGAAAACTACGAAAAAAAATATATAAATAAAAATATAAGTTTGTTTCCCGCACCACCTTAAAAGATATAAGCTCCCTTAAAGCTTTAAATTTCTGCAAAACTGAACAGAGCAAAACCAATATTTTTCATAGTTAAGTGTTGTCATTGCTTAAAAGAAGGGCGCGAAAATGTCTTCCAAGCTTAACTCAGCCTCTAGGCCTTTGTTGTATGTATCTTTATGTTTACGGAATATTTGAGAATGAAGATCCGAGGGAGAAAAAGTTGAGCATGCTTCAGAGACCAGCTTGATCATTACGCAAACAGTGCAACAGGTGAAGTAAACAGAAACAAATGCGCATTTGCTCTTTAATCTTTTTCATTAGGGAAAAACTCGCGACGAAAAGATGGAAGTTGTATTAAAACAATACTGAAATAATGTATTTGGTAATTATTGTATTATTCTTTTTGATAACATTTAGTAATTAATCCTTTCATGCATGTATTGTTTTTAAAATTGATGAAAAACAAATTTTACACTTAAGAGCTTACGCTAGTCACGCGAAGAAACACTCCAGCTAATGTTAAGTCTATGGAAAGGTTATCGCGCGATTTCTCGCTCGCATTTTAATATTTTTAAATGATTCTTTTTGTATAGGATAGCTGAGGTCGATCTCTAACGTTGTTAGTTTTTACTTTTTTTTTTTTTTTTTTTTTGGTTACGGTTTTTTTATAAGCGGATTTTTTCAATGTTGGAACCGGATGGAACCGGTTCTGAAAGTGAAATTACCCTTACATAAAAAAACTGGAACCAAAATCGAAAAAGTAAAAAGTAACAACGTTAGAGATCGACCTCAGCTATCCTATACAAAAAGAATCATTTAAAAATAATAAAATGCGAGCGAGAAATCGCGCGATAACCTTCCCATAGACTTAACATTCGCTGGAGCGTTTTTTCGCGTGACTGATGTAGGCTCTTAAGAGCCTACGCTAGTCACGCGAAGACACTCTCAAGCTAATGTTAAACCAATGGCAGCGTTCTTTTCAAATTTCTCGTTTGCATTTTAATATTTTAATATATTGTAAATGATTGTTTAAATGTTTTTGATAAGATAGCTGAGGTCAAACTCTAAGCTGGATTTTTCACTTTTCGATTTTGGTCGCAGAATATTTTATAAATTAACTTTGTATTTCGAAACTGGTTCCGAAAGTAAAAGTATCCTCATAATAATAATAATAATAATAAAAATTGCAATCAAAATTGAAACAGTAAAAATAAAAATTAGAGATCAATCTCAGCTATCCAATTAAAAAAAAAACGTTAATGCTTTTGGGAAATTTGAAAACAACGTTATCATTGGTTTGACATTAGCTTTCTAGGGTCTTCGCATAACTAGTGTAGACTCTTAAGTGTAAAATTTGTTTTTCATCAATTTAAAAACAATACATGCATGAGAGGATTAATTGCTAAATGTTATCAAAAACAATAATACAATAATTACCAAATATATTATTTCAGTATTGTTTCAATACAACTTCCATCTTTTCGTCGCAAGTGTGTTCGCGTGACAGACGTAGACTCTTAAAAAAGATTTGAAATGTATTTATTACTAAGAGCATATTATTAAATTTTTAAAACATTTATTACAAAATAACAAAACGAACCTCATATGACGTTTACAAGCAATAGAAATTTGTTTTATAGTTATTATATAGTTTTTTGCGATAATTTAAACTAAGTTAAAAATAAAAATGGTCACATTCTTGTTTAGGAAAAATCTCCTCTTATGTGCAGAACAGGGAAAAATATGTCCAACGAAATGTTAGAAAATAAAGGACCACACACAATTTATGCAGAAATGTTACTCCCTGTGGAATTGGCTGAAAATTTGATATGTTGTAGTCCATACGATGCTGACCAAACACTGTTAAAAATTTGCAGCAAACTGTCCAGTCATTTGACCGTTTTTATTGAAAAAGGTTACATAACCATACTTTAACACTATTCTGACCATATTATTGCCGATATTATGGTGAGAATGGAATTAAATTACGATTATGTAACCGTTTTCAATAAAAACGGTCAAATGATTGGACAGTTTGCTGCAAATTTTTAACAGTGAATGACTCAATGGGCACAATCCTGAAAAATGTCTGGTTTCATTCTATGACCATAGGAAGATCTTAATTCATAGCAACCAACATTCCGTTTTTTTTTTTAAAATCAAATAAACATAATTTAAACCAGAAAAAATATTTAACGAAATGTTTCCTGTTTCCACGTGTTTTTTAATTAGATTTTATTATTAAAAAGCATTTCTGATTATATATGATTGAAAAAATATCACATTTGCGTCATAATATAATAGCTGCCAACCGTGCGGTTTTTTTTATTATACAAAACTAGAAAATATATTGAATAATAAAAGCTAATTAAGAACCAAGAATTAAGAGCTAATTAAGAATTAATTATTATGTTTATTTGACTTGAAAAAATTCGAAATGTTGGCAACTCTGTAATATGAATTAAAAGTTTTCGACGGTCATAGCATTGAAAATAGCCACTCGTCAGGATTGTGCCCATTGAGCCATTTGCTCAGCATCACATGAACTACAGCATGTCAAAATTTCAGCCAATTGCATCGGGGCCAAATTTCCATCCAATTTATGCGTGGTCTTTTGTTCTCTCGTGTACTGTTCTAATTCACAAACATTACTGAACTTCGTATGAAGTTTATGTGTGATAAAGAAGTGAAAATATGCAAAAGTCTCTTAGGGTTATATTGTAATTCAACCTCATAAGATTTTTCCATGTATAATACGGTTTTAAATACAATTTAAATTTTTAATTTATTATAATACTTTGAAAATTTTTGTTTTAATTTTTCGAAAATTATTTTTGGGTTCTACACAATGTCACCTTGTTATATTTCTAAGTGAAAACAGCAATAGAAGCATAATTATATTTTTAATATAAGGCTCTTGCGTTTCTTATTCCGCAATGATTTGTTTTGGACGCAGCAAATTTATATACTCGCAAATATATATAAAAGCAAAACATGCAATTAAAAAGAAAAAGATTTCGTGTGTTTTTGAGTTTAACAATATAGTGCAAAGTGTTAATATAATATAGAAATAATAAATATCTCGTAGTGATGATCGCTGAGTAGAATCTTAGCATGAAATGTTCTCTGACGCTTTGATGCGACGATAGCGATGTTACCAAATGCTTAGATTCTAATTGAGCATTGTTTAAATGTCAGTCAAACAACTAATGAAGCTATTGTCAAGGAATCAAGTAATAAATAAAGAAAATGTTGCGACTCTTCAAAGCATTTCTAAATACATATATACTAGAATAAGTATAGTTTTTGTAGAATGAATTTAGGAATGCAAAACACTATGCTCATTATTACTTTTAAAGCTTTTATTTTTTATATATTTTGAACGTCTTTATTTCAATAGTGTAAAAAGCAATATTTGAAAGTTTAATAACCGGCATTTTCGTTTAACTCAAAATTACGAACTTTGAAATATTATATCATTTCTAATCGTAAACTGGGTTCCTTTAAATGACATCCGAAACTTTCGATGTGAATTTTTTTTTTAAAGAATAAATTACCTTCTAGAAAATAAAATAAAATTATGTATTAATTCTAACACACCTTCGAAAGAATTTCTACTTATTGATATTTCATTTTAATTAGTGATATTGAAAAGTTTTTCTTTTTTTCCCAATAAATGTAAAAAGTTTTGCGTATTTTTTTTTCATAATTTCTCTGGACTTGAGATAATTTTACGCACAAACTGAAGTCTTAAAAACACATTAAAATTTTATTCACATATATCATAATAACGGTTTAAAAAAGTTTTTTAGTTTTTTTTTTCATTATTTACCCATTTACCCACAGGAAGTCAGGGGTGGAAAGGGAGAGAGTTCACCATGTCCTCACTTACAATAATCATGCGAATTTCAGCGATGAATTTAATAGATTCGATTCTATATAGTTTAAATTAAGTGACGGTGGAAGTTGTTTCTCTTAAATAAAAATAAAAAGTAATTCTTTACCTCACAGATACATCTTCCTAAAAGCATATTTAAGTGGCAGTGCATCTAAACACTAGCCATAACTAATAAAAACGCATTCTTCTCTCATCCATAGGTAAAATTTAGAGACTTTTTATAGAAAACTTCTGAAATTAAATTTAAGTGATCATTATTGAAAACTGTAAAACTGTATTTACATTGCTATTAATTTAATAAATATTCCTCCTTTTCTCGTCCATATATAAAAATTTAAAGATGTATTTTTTCAGAAAATTTCTATAAATTAAAGTGCTCATTATTAAAAATTACAAAATTGCATTTTCTGTATTAATGATTTAATAAAAATGCTTTCTTTTCACATTCATATGTAAAAATTTAGAGGCTTTTTTACGGAAAAACTTATAAAGTTAAATAAATAGTGCCCATTATTAAAAATAACAAAATTGTATTTTATTTTCTGTGTTATTGATTTAATAAAAACGTCTTCTTTTCATATTTATACGTAAAAATTTAGAGGCTCTTTTACAGAAAACTCCTGAAGTTAAGTTAACGTTCTAATTATTAAAAATTAAATTCATTGTATTTTCTGTATTATTAATTTAATAAAACAGTTCCTTCTTATCGCAGCTATATATAAAAATTTATAGACTTATTTTTTACAGGAAAACTTCAAAAAGTTAAAATGCTCATTATGAAAAATTGTAAGACTTTTTAAAAAATAGTAATTGTCAGTATAACATTACATATGATTTCTCTTGTAGCACACAACATTTTTAAAAATGAAATTTACATGAAAATTAAATATCTAGATTGTCAACTTTTTAAAAAAGTTGTGTGCTACTAGGTCTTATTTTCTTTCTTGCCAATTCATCTTCGAACGAGTTCTATTAGTTAATTCTATTAAATATTTATTTTTCACTCTAGGCTTCATGAAACAACTCTAAAATTACGTAACTGTCTTCTTATCCAAGGAAAATGAAATTGAGAACACATAGACAAATGAGAAATTAGGAAAAAATACTTAATATATTAATGTGTTTCAACTAATATAAAACGCGTCAGTGATATATAATGCATATTAGAAAAAAATAAAAGAAAAAATAACTCACTTTTATTAAAATTGATTTATTTATATTGCATTTTATTGTCTGTTTATAAGTTTCACACAAAACAGTGGGAAAAAAAACACCCTCAAATTTCCACTTTTTTTAAATTCTACAAATATTGTTTCTCGCGTAAGCGTTTCTGAATAAATTAATAGAAAATAAACATTTCTCAATTTTTCGAAGAAAACCTTTATCATTTTTTTTCATACTTAATAGGGAAAAAAATCTCTTGCAACGCAATAAGATATCTTGTGAAAGCACATAGCCATATTTTGTTATCAATTATTTTTGTTATCATAGTCATTTTTTGTTATTACTACTGCCCAATCTTTTTAAGTTTTAATGAAATATGATAGACTTTAAAAATAGCAATCGTTTTCCAAGAAAAGGTTTTGCCAGCAGTTAACGAATAATTTCAGTTAAAATTGTTTGTTTCAGAAAATATTTTTTAGAATTTAAATGAAGTTATTTTTTAATCTTAAATGTCACTATTTTATTTATAATTCTATAATTGCTTCGTGTGTTGCATGTGGTTTCTTAGAAAAGTTACAAGTCTTGATCAAATTATTTCCAGATTTAAATTATTTTTTTCTTCTATTATTTTAAGAAATGTGAAAGAAAGTGTATCAGGATTTTTTATATTTTCATGATGTGATGTATCCGTTTTGGATAAGATAAATGTTTAAAGATGAAAAACTAATATTACTAAACATTTTGTTTAAAATGTATTTCTTTGTAACAGTTATTATATTTCAAAAATTAATCATGAAAAATATAAGAAGATATTTTTACAATTTTGACAATGTATTTGCTTAAGAGTAAAAATTAATTATTTTTGTTTAAAAATCCTGCGATATTAAATGAGAGTATTTTTTGTATTTCTTCAGATCTTTATCCTAATCTAATTTTCTATTAAAATAGGTATGAAGTAAAAATAAATTATGACTTAAAGCAAATATTGATATATGAAAATAACGTATCAGATATTTTTTTTATAAAATATTCTTCTCCTAAACCAGCTTTTCAACATATACATGTTTCAGGCATTTAAAAAAAATAAACAGCTTTCTATAAAAACAGATTTCTAATTGTCAAATAATTAAACTATCCTTTTAAAGGCAATTTATCCTCTTTCTTTCCAAATATATGTAATTATTTTCATTTGTTTATTTTGTTCGGCTCCGGCAATCAAATGTTGCATCAGAAATTTAAATTAAACTTGCTGATTCGAAGCATAATCAGATATTTGAATTTTATTTTTAAAAATATCTTAGTAAAACATCTTTTGTTATTGTTTGGACTAAATAATACGTGTTAGTCCGTAAAATTGTACTATTGGGCTGTTCGGAAAGTTCTTTCCGTTCGGAAAAGTTGGTTCGTACCGAAAATTTCCATCATTTAATTATTAGACATTAATTCCGATATCTAATGTCTAATAATTGACGGGCCAAATTTTCCAGTACGAATCGGTTTTCCCAAATGGAAGGAACTGTCCGAAAAACTCAATATTATAACCAATACAAATCCGTGAGAATTCTTCATCTTTAAATCTTATCAAAACCTAATATTTTTTTCATTATTCATTTTTTGTTTAAAATAGTGTGTGATAGATTATTGATCTATATAGATTAGTGCTCTCAAATAGATATAGATTAGTGCTCTCATTTAATTTTATTTCTTTTTTTTAAATCCAGAGTTTATCTCTTTTCAATGGTCCTTTTTTGTTCCTAAGCAGTTTTTTTACTCTATATGTCTACGTGTCCGTCTGTCCGCGTCTACTTGCTATATAGCTTCTTTGAAATATTTAACCTGGCAAAATGAATATCTTGTTAATATAAACACAATGGTTTTTCTTACAGAACCTGGCATACGCACCTTTTTCACAGAACTACAGAAAATAAATTGAATAAATTATCATCTATAATCTGTTGTTATTTAACATGCGTTTTAATAATGCTGTATTTATCTCTACTGTATGATGTATTAAATACTACTTATTAACCATTGGGAAAATGGTTGCTATTTTCGGTCGAGAATGGACCTCTTGGCGCCGTCACTTTATTTTTTTAAGCTTTCTTAACGAAATTCTGCAACTTTAGAAGAATGTTTTTTTTAAGCGTGTTTAACAAAATTCTGTAGCTTTAGAAGAACTTTTCTTTGAATAGACAATAGAAATGCATAAAATCGTTACAAAAATTTTAAAGTTGATCTATCAGATACGAAAAAAGCCGAATTCAAAAATTGACGTCGGATGAGAAATCGTCTTATAAAGCCAAAAACGTGATCTTCAACTTTAATTTCCTCAAAATACCTTTAGCTCAGACATCAATCTAAACAAGAGTTAAAGTTATTGTAGGAAGGACTCAACAAAATATTAAGGATAAGGTATAGTAATGGAAAATGCGTTTCAATAACTGTGGCGATGGTTCAAACGAATATTTTTGCGAGGACAGAGAATGCCAGGATCTCTTCAACTGTAGTAATGGAAAATGCATTTATTTGTAGATGGTTCCGATGAATATTTTTGAATAATTAATATTTTTAATTAATTTGATTTTCTTTTTAAGCTTTCGGAACATTTTACCAATGGTTGCTGTAATTTGTAAAATTACAATTTTTTTTTCATTATTTTTTTTTATGTCTTCACTTTGCCAGAGTTCATGTCAGCCCACTTTATATGTGCATAACCATTTACTCTTTAATTTTTACAAAAATACTCAAATCAAAGTAAAATTTTAATACGTTCTTGAGGGATATGTTGCTCACACGCAAGAAAAGTGACACAACACAAAATTACTACATGTCACAAAAGATACAAACGAAAATTGTCATTTTTTAAATTGTAACACGAAACTATAGCATTCAACTATAAATGAAGCTGTAAAAGCGTACATAAAAGCTTAAAACTTTTAAGAATCAAGACGTAAAAGAGATAGACAGCACTGAGTAAATTTTGCCCCGCCACCACCATTTGCAATCCTTCTGTGGTGGCAAAGGGACACATAGCATAATCTACACTATAAAAAAAAATTCCGTATATATACAGATGATTTTATGTGAGATTTCTGCTTTTTAACGGAAACGTTCTGTTTTGAATGGAAATCGTAATATTCCTGGAATAAGCTGGAAATTGTTTTTATCCTTACTAATTGAATGTTAAAAACGGAAATGTTCTTTCCAAGAGAGAGAAACGGAAATATTCCTTTTCAATTGAGAGTAAACGGAAAAATTCCAGTTAAATTCTCGTAATTGATGTTTTGGCCTATAACCAAGTCGTTGTATGTGGCCAGTTGTTGTAAGAGGCAGAACATTCATCTTGTAATAGCGAGTGCCGAGATTCAAATCCGGAGAAAGGAAAGGCGATAAAAAACGGCTGTGATAATATTCATAGAAGGATATAATATTCAATACAAATAAATGCCTGTTTCGTGTAAACATGCAGCAGTATACATAATTATTATTTAGATTTTTTTTTAATATTGCGATATTGAACACATTTATTTCTAAAAACAGAAATTTCTTGTCTTGAATAGAGGAAAATTTCCATCCTGAAAACGGGGGAATATCAAAACGTCAGTTTTGTAAAAAAATAAATAAATAAATAAATAAAATAATAATAAAATAAAACGGAAAGTAGAGGGCAACTTTGCTGCCAATACATTTTCATTTTTTCAGGACATTGTTATTTACAATGTAGCGATATTCCTGATAACTAAACTTATGACACTTTTCCTGTAGCAAAACTCACCTAAGTCAAACCTATTAGTGGAATGATACGCAAAATGAACTTTTTTTAAATTGTGTCACTTTTCTTTCGTATGCGCGATGTTAAGTATTGAATATACTCACATTAAGAGATAAAATCGAAGGAACTGTAAAAGTATTCAATTACATTAATCATCTATAGGTTTTTATAGTTTTCAATGAATTTTAATTGATCAATACTTGCAACAATTGAACCTTTGTGTTTCGAATTTGGTATATATGAATTTCTGTCGTTTCGTTCATTTGCATAACATTTGAATGCATTTTCGATTCATAATAAACTTTTATTGCGTTGTTTAAATTAGACGATTGTTGTTACTGTGTTGAAAAATTGTTTTGTAATCAAATACTTCTATTACAAAGGCAGACCATATATTATCGTGTTTAAGTAGTTTTTTTTTTTTAAACTTACATATTTTTAACAATATATCTTTTCTAAATAGAATGAAATGAGATGTGTGGTTAAGGTAAGCACAATAATGATATTCGTTTTTAAAGATCATCGCGTAAGTCACACAGATGTCCCACCCCCCTCCCTTTTCTTCATACAATTGTTAACTCATTTAGTAGCATAAAATAAATTCTTCACATTAAAAATGCAAAGCAAAAACTTTCTTTTTAAATATCCTGAAAATACACTCTAAAAGCGACATTTTCAAAACTGAGCAAAAAATACTCAAATCTGAGTATGTCGCATAGTTAAAATGGCTCCGAATCAAAATTACTGAAGTTTGAAACATGTATATACTTATTTCTGAAAACATTCACGCACTCAAGAATAAAACATCGTGTGCTCACATTTAAGTATGTCCATGTTTCAAAAATGAGTATGATCTGACTTCTATGTGCTCATTTTTGAGTATTTCCATGTTTCAAAAATGAGTTTGAACTGATTCTAATCATTTTTGAGTATGTCCATGTTTCAATATTCTGAGTATTTCTGGTATTTAAGAATTGAAAGCATTGGGTCGTCCTATTTGAAACAAAAAGTTTCATAACAAAATGAAAACATCGATTTACTTAGATTTGAAAGTGTCATTTTTCTCAGTGTAGACAAAAACAAAAACCTGTACATAAGAATTAAAGTTATAATAAAAGATATGGCGATAATAATTTTCGCGTAACACTACGAAAGATTTTCTAGAAATAAATAAATTTGTGAAAAAAAAAAATATCAACACGTATGGGATTTATGGTATCCCATTTAAAAAGATTTAGCGAATGATGATGACGGAATTCTATGTTTATTTATACAAATTTCGTGTAACATAAATTTAATTCTTTTGAAGTTTTCATTCCTTTTTAGTCATAAATAAACCAAAGTGTTTACCATCTGTGTTCTAAATTTCATCTGTTCAGTAACGTTCACCTTGGTGATGTAAATTTACGATACAATATACAGCAGAATTAATTTTCTAAAACCTGTTGTGGTTTGTCAGTTAACGCTCCCCAACAAATAAGAAAATGAGGAAGAATACCAATTCTCAGTAGTTGATTTTATGCTTTGAGTAAGGATTAGCAGTGCAGTTAAATTATGATGTGTAGAAAATTCAACACTTCCATTATCTTTCACATTATATTTGCTATTGCAAAATATTTGTTATTGCAGGAACATAGAAGTTATGGTCGATCGCACATACACAACGTCATTAAATAAAAAATAATAAAATCACGGACTATGATGTATTTTCTCTATCTGCAATTGTTTATTTAGCAGTTCCCAAATCATGGGTCACGACCCACCAGTTGGTCACGGCATGATCGACCAGTTTTCAAAAATATATTATTAATTTATATAAAGGTTCAATATATAAGTTCAATTACATTAAATATATACTGATGGATACATTAATGATATATAGAAATGGTAGAGCATTGATGCGTAATACCGAAGGTTCCGGGTTTGGTCCCCGGTCTGGACATTTTTTCACTCTGTAAGTTGTACGCTGTGTAGTATAGTGATAATTCACATCATTTATATTCATTAATTTCCAGCGTAATTTCAGCTCTGATGAAAATTTAATTAGATATATAAATATTCACGATAATGGGTTTTATTTGTCTCATGCATGCCACTGATATTGTGCTCATGATTGACGTTCCATGTTGTTCTGCAGAATTGTAGCCTTGCCATATAAGAGTGCGAGAATGCTAGACTGGATGTCGTCTGGATAGCTCCAAATGATATAGCATTGGTGCGTAATACCAAAGGTTCCGGGTTCGATCTCCGGTCTGAACATTTTTTCACACTTTTGGTTATAGGCTGTAGGGCAAAGTGATAATTCACATCCTTTATATTCATTAATTTCCAGCGTAAATTCACCCCTGCTGAAAATTTAAGTAGATATATTATTAATTTTATCTTCTGTAAAAGTATAATATATACAGAGCGAGATCAGGCTCTATATCTCGGTGTAAAAATTATGATGATAAACAACTTCACTAGAACACAGTGTTTTATTAAAATTATTGTTGAGGGTGACATGAGACTAGAATTAACATGTTTCTGAGACTCGCATATAGACGTTGGTGATGAACAGGTTTATAAATTGTGTTGACTTTATTTTTTTTAAATAACACATTAATTAATAAACATATTTTATCATGCATAGTACAATTAGGTTATGTTTTTTTTATCATACCACATTATTATTATTATTATTATTATTATGATAATTTACATAAGCAATACCTATTACTGTTTTTATTATGTGCTTTGTATGAGTGTTCACTTTTTACGTAGAATAGATCATACAAATACCTCTTCCATATACATATTAAGTGGGTTGCGAAAATTTTCAAACTTTAAAGCGAACATAAAAGGACAGTTTGGGAACCACTGGAACGTCACAAATAAAACAGAAGTTTTTCATGCCTCTCTCTCTCTCTCTCTCTCTCTCTCTCTCTCTTTTTTTTTTTTTTTTTCAATGATATAATTAAAGATTGAAATATAAGATTTGTAGGCGCAATATTCGAAAATATCTTCTGATATACAGTTGAACATTGATAATACGAGTCCGGTTAAATCGAGGCATCGGATAAATCGAACTTTTTAAAATCGCCTGGTAGTCAAAACATGTTCTAAAAAAATCGGTTATAATGCAGTTCGTGTTTAACGAATATTTTCACGTTTCTTTCAGCTTCGTTATAAATGATTTCTACTGTATTTCAAATAATTTATCATTTTCTACACACAATTATCTCAAATATTACAATTTTTTACTTGACACTATCCCTACACAAAATATTTTTTAAACATACAAAGTAAACTCTGTAAGCAAATTTTGGTAAACTGCGGGAAATATTCTGGCTATCGGGTTGCCAGTAAATTTTCCACATTTTTACAGAATTTGTTTAATGAAAATGACCATTTACCTAGACTTGTTATCTGCTAAAGTTTATTCTCAAATCCATATTTGCTACTTTCTGACACATTCAAGAAATCACTTTAAACGGAGAATAATTTTCTCAAAGAACAAAAAATTGTACTAGCAACACGATTGCCAGTAAATTTTCGTATTTTAACAGTTATTTATTTACTTTTATTTATTTTTTAACAGCGAGTTTCACTGTAAAAAATGACAGATGTTTCTTAATGTAAGAAAATTTAATATAACCATGAACGAAAATATAGAATAACCTCATCCGAGTTACTAGCGATTCTGAAAAGCTTTATTTATCTTTAGAAAACTCGGAAACCAATTTATTTTCGATATTTAAAAAAGCATTTATAAAAAGAAAGATTCTTTTGCTGCCACTGATTTTCATATTTTATTTATTAGTTTTCTCAATCCAGAATATACGTTTTCCGGATCCTATGAATCCTCAAGTAAAATATTTTCATACTCAACAAACATGTTTTACAGACAAACATGATAAATTAAATTATTAACATTAATATTATTTTGTTACTCTTGCATGTATAAATTCAATTACGCAGCTGAAAATGTTTAATTTAGAATTAGTAGCATCTTAAAAACCGATATTGTGGATTGGGAAAATTAGTTAATATACTATAAAAACTATTCGAAAATCAGTGTCAGCAAAAAAAAAAAAAAAAAAAAAAAAAAAAACAAGAACGAAAAATCATGCGTCAAGCATAGATTATGTAACACTTTCCAACGCTTCCAAAATACTTTTACAAATCATACCGTTTAATAAGCTGAAAAATAACATCTAAGTAAACAATTTGGAAAACGCATAACATATTTAAAAACATAATTTCAGGAATTCCCAAAGTATACAATATTCGGAAAAATATCCGAATACTTTTATTCAGCCCTGTATATGATCTATAGATTTGTATATATACTACATAGAATGCTAAATTTTAGTTCAGCTAAGAAACACGTAGCACAGTTTAAAAGTCTCCTTCTGGAGTTTCTGTCAATAAACGGAAATGTGTTCGCAAACTTTTGTGCTTCCCTGTATAGGATCTATAGAATTTATACACACCACGTAATAAACAAAAAGTGAGTTAAATTTAAAATCGCGTTCACTAACTTAAAACGCACTTCCAGAAATTATTGTTAACAGACAGTAGAGAATTGTTTTCTGTGTCCCTGTAAATGAACGATGACTGCTATACACACAGTATTCTGTAGTAAGCCTCTTGTAATGCACCTTAGTGATGTATATAAATTTCAATGCGTTTAAAATAGTGCAACATTATTTAAATAAACCGCAGACGATTTTTCTCCATAGACGTAATGTAACGGAATTCTTTTGACTGTCCCTGTAAATTAACTATAAGTGCTATGCACACCCTATTCCATATCAAGCTTTTTGTAATACACCTTAGTGATATATATCAATTACAATGTGTTTGCAATTGTGTAATATCATTAAAATAAACCGCAAATGATTTTTCCCCATAGACCGTAATGTAACGGAATTCTTTTGAGTGTCCCTGTAAAAAAACTATAAGTGCTACACACTTCAGTTGAAATAGGGAACGTGCTATATATAACGACAGTAACATATAAAAATTGAAAGGCAATCCGAGCATATTTACGGGAGTAGAGCACGGACAGACGGACAGACAAACCGAAGTCATAAACACTTTTCAACTAGGTTGGAAAGTGTTAAAAAAATGTTTTTTATAAATTATTCTATAAATCTCGAAAATATATTGGTTTCTGGTGTTTCTAAAGATAAAGAAAGCTTTTCAGAATTATGGTTAAGTCGGAAAGGGTTATCGTATATTGTATAGTCGTTCGTTGTTATATTATATTTGTATAGATTAAAAAGCCTTTGCCATTTTCTACAGTATTATTATTCAACAGCTGTCTTCTAAACAATTAGTCACAAACACATGTTTCAAATGACACAAACGTTTGAAATCCGTTGAAGATTTGTTTAGAAACCTTTGGATAAAAAGTTCTGGGATAAAATTCGAAACCTTTAATTTTATACGAATTTTCGGGATCTAGAAATTTAATTTTTGAGACTCATTCTAACATAAAGAAGAAAGAAATTCCATCTATTTAGGACTATATTTGACCAATATGTGCATTTCGAAATTTGTGAAAATTCTGCATTTTGAGCAAGTGAGCAACACCTTTTAGTAAGACAACTGTTTTTTGAATGTGGAACATTATTCGTATTCATTCATGCTTTATTTGGCGAATGAATGAACTTTTTACTTTTCTGGTAACTTTTTAAACTGGTTTTTAGAAACACTTTTTAATGTAGTCCGAGACATATGGTAATGATTTAATGTGGTACATATTTAATTATTAATTTTTAATTGGTGCCAACCAAATAACCACCGGTCCCGAAGGGATTAAAATGTCTCCGGATTTTTTGTTGTTGTTGTTGTTGTTTGTTTGTTTTGCGACAAAATTTTTAAAATATGATTCTCGCAGTAAAAAATACTCATAAAAATACTTTATCGTTTAAAATCTAATTAAAGTTTTTTTCGAAGACAAATTAATTTCTATTTTTCTGCACTTATTAATTATTAATGTATTTAATGTGTTCCTTCCCCCCCCCCCCACCCCACACACACACATTACATTTTTGCTTGCAAAATTTTATAGAGCTTTAGAATTAATTGACGCAAACCATTTGTAAATACGATAATTAAATTAAAAGGTATAACACTTTTTATGTTTTACTGGTGGTGATTGCGACGCCTTCTTTTCAGAAGCCTTCTCACTTTGCCGCACTTTCTGAAAAGGTATATTTTCAGAATTTATCATAATTAAATTCGAAAATTTAAATGTCCCTGAAAGATAAAGTTATGAACGTTTCAATATTTTTTTTCAGTTATAAATTCTTTAACCCCTTCAGGACCATGGTTTTATATATGTATCTTCAAAACATGCATACAGCAATTCTTTTTTATACCATAAGGTGATAAAGTGGATAATTAAATAAGGTGATATATTTCATACATCACCTTATTTAATTAGGGCATTTCAATGATCAAATGAGTAGAGATAACCCTTTAAAAAATTAGTTCCAACCAAATAAAATTATAAAATTCTTGTATTCGCTTGTCCCAAAGGGATTAAAATGTGTCCTTTTTTTTTTTTTTTTTTTTTTTTTTTTTTTTTTTTTTTTTGTGACAAAATTTTGAAAATATGATTATTGTAATAAAAAATACTCATTAAAAAAATATTTTTATCGTTTAAAAATTAATTTTAATTTCTTTTTTCGAAGACAAATTAATTTCTATTTTTTTTTTTGTCCACTTAAAAATGAAGAAAAGTATGGAAAAAGCGTTTACTTTCAGAAAAAACTATGTTCAATTTTTATTATAGCTAAAATTTAAAATTTTTAGTTTTCTAGAATAAATTTTTTATTTATTTTTAAGGAATTTATGTTTGAAAAGGAAGATGTCTGCAAATACACATTTCCAGAAAAAGAAAAAAGAAAAAATAAATAAATAAAAAGGTAAAATTTTGTCTACTGGACCACCTTAATCAATCTGCGTTTTTAAACTCATATTTTTAGAACAGGATAATTTTTTCCAATTTTGTACATTTACTTTCTTGTTATGCGTTTGAAAGGGGAAAAAATGGTTTTCGTATAATTCACTATCTTGTACATTTTATTCCGAGTAACTAAATATTATCAGATAGTTATATGCCTGTGAAATAAATTTGTGTATGACCCCCTCTCTGATTTTCTCAGGAAGCAAAGTGTTTCTATTGTTATAATTCAGTCATTTTGGTCTTACAGATTTTTTCTTTGGCTAAAAATAACTGATACAGATATGGGATCATATCAAAATGTATCAAGCACGGGTAATGTATTTTTTTTTTTTTTTTTTTTTTTTTTTTTTAATTTATTTCAAAAGACGATTTAAAACCTAATTCTATGCTGCTTTCACTGTGGTAATTTGTGCATTTTTATCATAGTTTTTAAGCATTGGCTATTCATTGTTATACTAAAACATTTTGCATTTATTATTTTATAAAAGTAGACTTAAAATTATACTGAGAAGAATATCTCAAAGTTAAAAAGCGAATTTATGGTATTCAGATTGTTTTTTTCAAAGTTTCTTCTCTCTTTTTTTTTTTTTTTGTAGTTAAAATTTACATTTTATAAAGTCCAACAGAGAAAATGTCAAGCACTAGAAATATACTATATATTTCTCGTAGTCTAGTAAGATTTCCATGAATTTTTTTTCTGCTTTATGAGGACTCCTCACACACTTCTTTGCTTGACTTGAGCGATAAAATGTCTTTCAAAATTACATGCTTAAATATGCGTAAACAAAAATAACATTTCAAATTTTATTTTTGTCTGATACAGTAAGCATTTATAATTTGGTTTTTACATAATATCTAAAAAAAATGGTGGGGTAATTTAACATAATTTTTATTTTTCCAAAAATAAGAGGAAATTGAATTTAATAATCACAATCTTATACAGCAATTCCCCGAATAAAAAGAAAAGAATAATAACTTCAAAAAATTCCATCATTTTCTTATTAAATGATTTTTGCCACTGAAACAATATAAAGATAATTTTTAAGTTAATTTTCAGAACTAGTAGTTTAGCAATAAACTAGTTCGGACCTTTAAACTTTAAACTTTCACTATCAAACTTTAAAAAATAAATGCTCTAATTAAAATGTACAAGAATCCCAAGAGTTCATTTTTCAAGTTTTCTTCTACTAAAAAAATACTAAACATTAAATAATAATAAAAAAGCTCTTAAAGAATTCACTTTTAAACATATTTTGAATTTTTAAATTAAATAAAAAATAAATAATGCGATTAAAATTCACAAAAACATTTTTTTTCAATTAAACAGTTTCTCTGCATTTTATTGAAATCGATATTATAAAGCAAAAACAGCGTAACGCTGACGTCATATTGACGGTGGCAACACCTGACTAATAAATTTATCTTTCACTTCAATATTTTTTAAACTTCCAAACAATTTAAAATTTTACAGCGTATAATAGCGGGGAAAATGTTATTTCAAATGCTTTTTTTTAAAACTACCTCAAATTACTGGTTTTTTAATGGGTTTTAAAATATTTTTCAAGCATGCTTTTTTAAAAATCTAACTGCATCGCGCGCAGCCTGATTACGAAATATTAATACGTTTGCACAAGAGTATAAATAATTCATCATTTGTTCAAGACAATTCAAGACAATTCCATAGCGAAATTAAAACTTCACCAATAAATAAATTAATTAATACAAATAATAAAAGTAAACACAAATTTAACAGACATGTAATCTAATTACTCACTTAAATCACTGCTATAAGTAGCGAAATCGTTAGCAATTTCTTCGGCTGTTAACTCCTGGCATGTGGCTAATATGAAAGTATTGCTTTTAAAACATTTGAAAACTTTATTTGAATGCATAATTGTTATTTTTCACATAAAAGTACTTTTTGGTATTATTAGGGGGCAATCTAAAAAAATATATATTAAATGTAAAAAATCTATTGAAGTTTTCAATAATAAAAAAATAGTTTCCACCTATATTCTGTAGTAACGTGGGAGGCCCGGGTTGGATATCCTAATATATACATATTTGGAGATCCAACAATGAAACTTTCTATTTCACAGTGTTTGGTTCAATCAGCGGTCCAACGTTAGATAACTGTGGCTTCATGGATACACATCTTTGTACTCACCCACAGAAACGTCTGCCTTCAAATTCATCTTTTTCTATGTCACTCGTTGGTGTTTTTGGTGGTTTTCTTTAGATTTTCTGAATCTAAACACATCCTGCAATGTTTTTAATAGCTTCTTTTGGAGCATCGCCTTTCATAAAGACTTTCTAATTACTGTCTCAAAATCAAACACTTTTCTTTTGTTAACATTTACTAAGATGAGAAGACGAATTAAAATAGAAACTTTCTTTCCGTAAATTTTTCTTTATAAGAAAGTTTTTTTTTCCGAATTGTATTTTCATTGCTAAGAGGAAGAAGCTGTTAAATGTATTTTAAAGTTTTTAGCTTAATGTTTTGAGATTATTTCACACTTATCGAAATTTCTCGTAAAATTCTTGTCTCATTAAATGACTTCATATTTAAGAATGGAGTAGCCGTCGCACTAAGTGTGATGAATGTGAAGTCATTTTCTCAGAGTCTTTGTTCGCATTATGTCGACGAGGATTAGCATTACGTTTAAAGGCATCAGAATTCCTACATAGAGGACATCGGAAAGTCCAGTAACCTATTTTTACATATCGATCATACTCTCTTTCCATCGATCTATTCAGGAGATTGAGAGGGACTGTCTCTTGTTCCTGACTATTAAATTCTGGTTGTATTTTATATTAGAAATCTACTTATTTTAGAAACTTACAGAATTTAATGATTCTTCTTATTTTTACTTACCATAAAGTTGATTTTTAAGGCATAGATTACACCTCGACAGTGCGAGCAAAGAATATTTAGCATAATGTTTATAATATAAATGTATTTTTTAAATAAAGAAATATTTAATTTAATCATAATATATATGTGTTTTAGATTATACCTCACAAAAATACTTGTTATATACATAATTTTATTCCGTATGTGTATTTAATTTTTATTTACCTCTATCTAAGTGTCTATGACTATACTTCAGTTAGGCACACTTTTCTGAAAAGGTATTTCTGATAAGTTCGTGAAATCGTGCATGAAAGTTAAAAATATATAATTTAATGATAATAAAAAGCGTTTTTAATTTTTCACAGAGAAATGAATTTAATAAGTAATTACTTAAACATTCAGAAAATCATAGAAAAAATAAATATTATTTTCTGTAACATTATAGTTACATTCAAAATTTTAGAAAGTTTTAAAGAAATAGATTTACGCATGTAAATTTTAATTTCTAGCTTTAATATATTTTATAAAAAACGTACGTATAATCAAGTCAGCCATTCTGGAAAGGGCACTAGTTCTATTTAATACTTTCTTCTATCTTTACAAGAAGACAGTATTGGATTCATGAAAATTTTCGACTTCCGGTTTTTGACGGATTAGACGGATTTGACGGATTTGGCGGATTCGTGTTAGAAGGTCCTCAACACGATTTGACTGTCTTTAGAAAATGTCTGTGTGTGTGGGTGAGTGTCTGTGTGACTCTATGTGACAAAAAAATTATGGGCGCTCTATCTCAAGAACTAATGCACGAAATTTAATAAAACTTTAGATTCAGTTATACCTTGATATAAATTGGTGCTGATTAGTTTTTGGTGCAAATCGCCCAACAAGTGGCACTGCTATGTTGCATTTTTCACGAGTTCCACAATAGCTCTATCTCAAGATCTAATGGACGGATTTTCAGCAAACTTCAGATTCAGTTAGACGTTGACATAAGTTGCTGCTTATTAGGTTTTGCTTTAAATCCCCCAACAGGTAGCGCTGCTATGCTGCATTTTTCAGGATTTACACGATTTTAGCGATAGTCATATCTCAAGAACTAATGCAAGGAATTTAATAACATTTTAGATTCAGTTAGACCGTGATATAAATTGGAGTTGTTTCGTTTTTGGTGTAACTCTCCAAACAGGTGGCTC
Source organism: Maratus michaelseni (assembly GCA_963931845.1). Classification (NCBI taxonomy): domain Eukaryota; kingdom Metazoa; phylum Arthropoda; class Arachnida; order Araneae; family Salticidae; genus Maratus; species Maratus michaelseni. The sequence goes on from OZ007586.1 coordinate 99,006,151, forward strand.
TGCTATGCTGTATTTTTCCCGATTTCCGCAATAGCTCTATCTCAAGAACTATTTTCTCGATTTTCATCAAATTTCAGATTCACTTTGACGTTGACATACGTTGTTGCTGATTAGGTTTTAATGTAAATAGCCCAAAAGGCGGCGCTGTTATGCTGCATTTTTCCGCACTAAGTCAATTTTAGCGATAGTCATGTCTGAAGAATTAATGCATGGAATTTCATCAAACTTCATATTGTTAGATATTGACATAAGTTGGTGCTGGTTAGGTTTTCGTGTAAATCGTATAACAGGTAGCGCTAATATGCTGCATTTGTGGATTCTAAAATGCATAAAAAAATTACGCTTTTTGAAAAATTAACATGTATGAGGTAGAAGAAAGTTTTGGGATTGGCACATCCGACTTGTTTATTATTGGACAAGTGCCCTTTATAGAATGACTGATTCATATTGTATAAAATGGATTCTGCGAAAAGGTGAAATAAAGTCACGCCTATAACGCGAGGTAATGTTTGTTTATGAACTTACAGGCTCTGTTAAGGGGTTTATATTTTGTAAAATTATATAAATTATTAATTTTCATAATTTTCTGAGTCTATTTTATTCTGTAAGCACAAAACTGAAAATTTGAATCTTTGAAGATTTTTATACCATTTGTAAATTGGATACCTTTTATATCATCCCTTAAACCGATTTCGTTAGAATGTGAATAGTTCACAAATTTTACAAAGTTATTTATTTCGGAGTTTTAGTAAATTAATACAGACAATTCAAAATGACTGTTTCAAATTTTTCATAGATTTAAAGAAAAAAAAGAATCGCGTTTTTCTTTATCTTCCATGCATTTTATTCAAATATCAATATTAATATTGTAGATATAATAAAATGGTGTAAAAACAAAAAGTTTCGTGTCGTTCAAAGAAATGATTCACGATTTTGTGTTAAAAAATCCAACTATATCTATATTATAAAGCAAAAACATATCCATGAGTAACATTGACGATATATTGATGGTGGCAATATCTGACCAGATAATTTAGATTTTTCTGTAATTTTTTTAAACTTCTAAACATCATACCATTTTAATATGAACACCGTCGAATAATATAAATAAATACTTTCAAATGCAATTAGCTTCAAAATTGTGTTTCAATTTACTGTTTTTTTATGGTTTTTAAAATAATTTTCAAGCATGAATTTTTTTTTAATCTATCTCCAACGAGTGCAACCCTATTACGAAAGATTAACCTGTTTGCAGTTAAAACAATAGAAATAGCCCAGTATTTATTTCCAGCCAATATTCCATAACGAAATAAAAAAATCAATGCTAAATAAATACATTAATATAAATAAAACACAAAATTAACAGACATGTTTATCGAACTACGGGCTTAAATCACCGAAATTATCAGAATGTAAAAGGCAGCTCTAAGTGGCGATCCTTTTTGGCGTCTTCAGCTATTAACTCCTGACATGTAGCTAATACTAAAGTATCGCTTTTAATAATTTAAACAAGAACGAAAAATCAATAAGTCAAGCATAAATTATGAAACACTTTACAACACATCTAGAAAACTGTAACGAAACTTCGCCGTTAAATAAAGTAAAAGAAGATATGGTGAAACGTTTAAGAAACATGTAACACATTTAAAAATACAGTTTCAGAAATTACCTTCCATAGTCAAAAAGGTAGTTGAATTACCTTGTGAAGGTCTGTATATGAGTTGTGGATTTGGATATATAATATGTATAGCATGATAAAATTTAGTTCTGTTAGAAAATTCACATTTAGCAATTTACGCCATTCGATGGAAATGCACTCGAAATCTTTTGTTCAACCTTTTATATCATCTAAAGGCCTTTTTACACACCACATGTTAAGCTAAAATTTAATTCAGGTAAGAAACGCATAAGGCAACTTAAAAATTATTTCCTGTAATTACCAACCATAAACGACAATGTATCTTGTTTTTTGCGTAGCCCTGTATATGAAATTATTTATATTCCACAAACTTATATTAGTCTACTAAGTATAATTCAGCAGAAAAATGCGTAACACAATTAAAAATATCCTTAAGCAATTCACTCTCACAGTCAGTAATAATTACGAATTCCTTTGTGTAGCCCTGTATACGATCAGAAGAATTTACGCACCAAGTGTGATGCAAAAATTTTGTTAAACTTAAAACGCAATTTGAAAACGCACTTATCACACATAGATTATAATTATCGCAGTAAGACTGTAACCGAATTCCTTTGTGTGTCCCTGTAAATAAACGATAAACGCAATGCACATCATACTTTTCAGTGAACAATTTATAGTTCTATAAATTTACCAGTAATGTATATAAATTTCATTATGTTTGAAATAGTGAAACGTCATTAAATTAAACTGCAAACGATTTTTCACCGTAGAACATTGTGTAACATAATTATTTTGTGTCACTCTGTAAATAAATAATAAATGCTTTGCACGCCATATACTACAAAAAGCCTGTTTCAGTGCGCTTCATAACAATTTCATCATGTTTCAAATGGCGTAACATCATCAAAATGTACTTGAAACGATTTTATCCTACTGACTGTAATATAACGGAATAATTTTGACTGTCCCTGTAAATAAACTATGATTGCTTGGCTCTTCATTTTTAATAGAGATCATGCTATAGTAAACGTAAATAAACAAAAATTTCAGGGCAATCCGAGTATATTTACGAGAGTTAGAGTACGAACAGACGGCCAGACAAACCGAAGTCATAAACACTTTTCAACTAGGTTGGAAAGTATTACAAACTTTATTGATATTTTTAATTTAAAAATGCTTTTTGGTAGGGTTAGTGGGCACGCTAAATAATATATTAAACACAAAAAATTCATTAGAGTTATCAATTAAATAAAAAGGTTTCGACCTATGTTCAGCAACCCTGGAAACACGGGTTGGATCTCCTACTTTTTGTTGTAGCAACATATAAGAGTATCACACATTATTCATTAACCCTCTCGCTCACGAATTATTCTTAAAATATCACTCTTTAAATTGGTACAATTAAAACTCTATTTGAACTAAAATTAGTTATGTTGCTTGCTTGTTTAAATTATAGGTTGCTTTAATAAGAGGTTTACTGTGCAGTTTTTTTTTTTTTAAATATACAATCTTCATAATAAACTCCTCAAACTGTTTTATTTTTAAAGAGATGACTGAAATATTATCATATTTAAATGTGTTTAACTTAATCTGATATTAGTGTAGCTGCCAACTTTTACGCTTTTTTGCTAACACTAAAATTTATTAGAAATTTTTGCCTTATTTAATCGAAGATTTTGCAAATTAAATAAGGTAAAAAGTACTATTAAATTTTAGTGGTAAGAAAAAAGCGTAAAAGTTGGCAGCTATGATAATAGTTGTGATTTGCAGTGCTTGGACGTACAAAATGACTACAAATTTGTATAGTAAATTATACTACTATTACAAATTATTGCATTTGTTTTCTACTGGGTGTCCTAAAAAAATAGAACACTTTTTAAAATTAAATGATTTGAAAACGGTTAAGGATTATTGAATCTTTTTTAGAAAAGCAATAAATTTTTAACCATATGATTGGAAAATTAGTTTAAAATTCCACCACTAGGTGGCACTGTAAGCTTAAAAACTAAATATTCGCCGGATTGGAATCCTTTCAATTTCTTTCTATGGGAATACTTAAAAGACAAAGTTTACCCCCGAAACCCACAGAATTTAGCGGAACTGGAAAATTACATTTGCAAGGCATGTGAGGACATTTCTGATGAGATATTCACGGGCATGGTCTAGTTTTGTTATGAGACTACGTCATGTTATGGTTGAAAATGACAAATATTTCGAAAATATTGTCATTTAGTTTTTTCACATTACAGCGCTACCTGCAGTCGAAATTTAAATTAATTTTGAAAATGTATGTTTAAGAATTTATTCCTTTTCTAATAAATATGCAATCAATTGCGCATTTCTATCGTTAACCATTTTCAAATTATTTATTTTTAAAAAGTGTCTCATCTTTTTGGGATACCTGGTATATCTTTTTCAATATTATATTTTTCTCTTTCGTTTTTTACATACACTGTTAAAATTTTGCAGCAAACTGTCCAGTCATCTGACCGTTTTTATATAAACTTGTTATATAACCGTAATTTAACTCTATTCTGACCATAATATGTGCTATAATATGGTCAGAATGGTGTTAAATTACGCTTATGTAACCGTTTTCGATAAAAACGGTCAAATGACTGGACAGTTTGCTGCAAATTTTTAACAGTGTATTTAATTAATTTTCAACTCAAGATTTTTCCCTTAAAAGAACTCATTTAAGGGAGCAGTACGTCTTTAACACATTAAAAGAATATTTAATTTTTATATTAAATGGAAGCCACTTCGTTCTGAACATTTTTATACCAAATTTTTGTTTTAGCAATTTCAAAATTATCACACATAGAATAAACGGGCATCTATGCGTTTTCCTTTATTCGAAAGTTTTAAACGCTTTTATCTCGGGATTATGGTACTGCGCACAACATAACTTCACAACCACTAAATGAAATGTCTTGCACTTTTTAGAAGTCATAAATATTAAAACTTTTAATAGACTGAACTAAAAGCGTTTAACGCCCCCCCCCCCCCTACGCACACACACGGGTATATAAATATTTAATATTAAAATTTAAAAAATAATATGAAGAATTGAGTATTGTTGGGAAAAAAATGGGGACATTTATTTTTTTAAATATCTCCATAATTTTAGTTCATACTACTCATAATAATTATATCTATAACCTCTGAAAATTTTGATGCATTTCATTCTGTGGTGGTCAAGATATTCTGCACGCAGTGTTATAATTTGTATCCCGAGATTAAAACGTTTCAAACTTTTAAATTAAAGGGAAACCTATATAAATAAGTGTGACATAATTATGAAACACAAGATTTTTGAAACATAAATTTGGTATCAAAATATTCAAAATTAAAGTGGCTTTTATTTTGTTCAAAAATTAAAAATTCAATTTTATGACGTGTTAAAGGAGTAGTGTACCCTTAAATGAGTTCTTTAAAAAATTTATAAAGTGCAAATAAGTGAAAGAGATAAAGAGGTAAAAAGCGAAATGGGAAAATATAATATCCTAAAAGATATTTAACGGTAGCTTTACTTAGAATCTAAAGCTACCTTTAAGAGTCTACGCTAGTAACACGAAGATACTCACAAGGTAATGTTAAACCAACGGGAGCGATCTTTTAAAATTCTTGTTCGCATTTGAATATTTTTAAATGATTTTTTTTTTTTTTTTTTTTTTTTGCGTGAAATATTTGAGGTCAGTGTCTTATCGAGTACTTTTCACTTTTTCGATTTTGGTTACTTTTTTTTTTTTTTTTTTTTTTTAAATCTAAGGACGCTTTCACTGTCTGAGCAGGTTTCGAAAGTTAAATTGTCCCCAGAAAGAAAACTGCGACCAAAATCGAAAAAGTTAAAAAGTACCCCGTTAAAAGTATTTATGTGGAAATTTTAGCTCACGCAAATGCAGAAATGATAAGCATCAAATAATATGAATATCTTAAAATCTTGCATCAAACTAGGATATTTTTTATTTAATTTACATAGTATATCTTATCATAGTTTAAGTTTAAGATCCATTCTGTATTAATTTGCAGCGTTTACAACATGAAAATTTAGTACGAATCGTTTATATACGATATATTATTGTAATTATTTAAAATAATCTATTGAATGCTAAAAATAACTTTAATTAAACGTAATATTTAAATATTTTGACAAAATAAAGATGCTACGACCCGTATTTGTACAAATTATTTGTTATATTTGCTCATAAGATTAGGAAAAACATTACTTATGATTACTTTAATAAAGTAGATTAACTATAATAAAATACTAATAATTTGTTTGTCATTTTGATTAATAAGAAATTTTAATTATGCTGAATAAAATTAAAAAGAGTTATTTAACAACTATAATATGTTATCATAATGCCAGTTAAAAGAAAATAATAAATATATACAATATCGTATGTACCAGGGGTCGTCAACAACGTATCCATGGGCGCACTTGAGCCCAAATACCCCTTTTCTTCCGCCAACGAAAACGCTTTAAATTGATATATATAAATGCATATTTTTCAAACGTGGATTATAAATATTATTTTTGATATAAGAATTTTAAGGTATCTGATAGTCTGTAAAGTTTCCTGTTAAAAGGAAATCTGCTATGAAAGAAATATTGAAAGACTCACTCGAACTGATGAAGAATGCCTTTTTCGACAACGGTTTCATTCTTTGTATCCTTGTTAGTTGCAAAGAAGCTTTACTATCATTTGCAAGTGAAAAGTTTCCTAAATATACATCTGTATGTATCCCTCATTTATGTATGTAAGATTCTGTATGTTTTTTCTATGTGCGTCTTCAAACACACAAATAAATAAATAAGTGTTGTGAGGGGTTTAGTGATCCCTGGTATTTCCGATCATGTTATATATAAATTTTCCATTTAACTCGGATTTAAGTAATACTTTGCTCTCAGATGAATTTAGTTAATATATTTCTTTTACTATACTATGGGAAAAAATACCGATTAAGAAATTTCGGAATTTAATTTTGTAAAAGGCAGAATAATTCAATATTTTTGATATTCTAAAATATCTATTACCAGCTTTATCATACTTTAATATAATGTACAAATAGATACTGCACAGACTTCCTGATTTTAAAGATGCTTAAATCTTAGCACTTCTCCCTACCTCACCTACCTACATCTACCTATTATTATGCAGGAACTTATTTCTATCTCAAAAGTACAAATTTTTGATTTGTTCCATTATTCCTATAGATCGACAACAGTAAATTTAATATAAGTAATTTCGGATAGACACTATATTCTGGGTGAAATTGCACTGATTTTCATCAACAGAATATAGCAATAAAGTCTTTAGCTGAGCAGATTAACACTATGTTAATAAAACTAAATGTAAAGAACGATAGTAAGTACTTTTTCATCATGTGTATACGAATATGCAACCAGAATTTGGATAGTGCTTACACTATAAAAAAAATACTCAATATTTTCCTGGCATATCTGAAATATTTACGAATATTCTGTGTAACCATAATTCCAGACATCTTTCCCATATCTTCACATAGAGTTTAAAGAAGAACCAATCAGAAGCTTAGAAATACAATAATTCTTCAAGGTTTATGAAAGTTTTTGAAATGAAATGGCCACTTTGCTGCCAGCAAATTTTGGAAAAGACATTTCTGTGAATTTTAGAAACCTGTTGATTTCTGAGATTTCTCATTGGTTTATCTCCAAATGATTTATTAGGAAATGGGAAAGGTTTCCTGAATCGTGTTACATAAAATTCCTACAGGGTTACATAGAATTTTCGTAAAGATTTCTTCTGTATCAGGAAATGTGTCTGCAATATTTTATACTGTGAGACATTAAAGGTATTTTATAATGCCACCGCAGTTATGGAGACATTTAATATAAAATAGTTGCTGCTTGTTGTTCATTTTTGTTTTTCATTATAAAGTTATTCATTACGTTGCAAATGTGAGTAATTCAGAAAGAATAGATTTTCAAGAGTTCTTCAGGATTTATGTAGATATACAAATGAAAACTTAAAAAACTACACTATTTTTAAAAGAGTAGAAATAGAGAATTTTTTATATTTATAATTCGATGAAAATTAACTTTTATTTAGAAACATAATCATAATTAGTGAGAAACTGATAAATATATGATAGACCCATACCAAATTAGAGAAAGTATTCTTCTATAATTACAACACTACACTGAAAAAAAAGTGTTGATTTTACAGTATAATACTGACATCCCAGCTGCCAGTATTATACTGTAAAATTAACAGTAATAAACAGTAAAATAAGCTGTAATACGCTACCTCGCATGCGCAGCAGCGTATTACTGCTTATTTTACTGTTTATTACTGTTAATTTTATGGTATAATACTGACAGCTGGGATGCTAGTATTATACTGTAAAATCAACACTTTTTTTTTTGCAGTGTATCCAATTTTGGAAAACATAAGCCATAAAATAAAATAATAAGATTTCTGTGAATTATTTTAAATAAAAAATATTTTTTAGACAAATATATTTTTAAATATAATTTAAAAAAAAATTCTTCAATTTATTAAACATAGAAACATGAAATGCATAAAACTTATGCGTAAACGAAAAATATATGTCAGCAAGAAAAAAAAACACATTTCAGATGTCATCATTCATAAGCTTTTTGTTTAAAAGATCTACTTTCCGATTTTTATGTTAAAACAGATTGTTTTTATGTCTGTAGAAAAGTAATATTCATTCGTTAGTGACCACTGATTTCTGTCCCCTTTCTTTTAGAGTATTGAAGATCAAGTCGCATCGATCCTGTATCATTTAGGAAAAGTAGGTGCATAATTTAAATTTTTTCCTGATTTTTATTCTAAGCTGTTTCATCTTCACAATCGATTCATTTGATGTCTCATGAATCATATAACATTATTCTTGATAAGGATTTTTTTTCCACCAAAAGAATTACAGTTTCGCAGAAACCTATTTAAAAGGAACGAGAAAATTTTAGAAGAGAAACATTTCGTATAATTTGCATTTCTTTATTAAGTTTTATATTTTACTATTTTCAGTTCCCTCATTAAAATAATTGGATAATTTCATATCTTATTTATGACTATTAATGTGTAATATACTGTTTTTAAAAAATAATTGCATTTTATTCCAATCATTTTTTTAAATAAACTTTTTGTTTTAATTTCTCAGAATCCATCAATTTATATTTAATGATTTAACCTACGTGTACTGGTGTTTGTGTTTAATGATGCATTTTTCTAAAACGTATAAATAATACTGTTTCCAGAAATAAAATAATTAAGAGAGAAAATTTTCAAGGTATAAAAACAAAAGAACTAGGGTCGATAACACTATAAAAGTGCCCCATGCGACATTCATGTTATTTTAAAAGTACACATTGAACAACTGTTATCCAACAATATGCAATTAAAATTATTTAAAAACATTTGTCTATACTAATATATAAAAAAATGGAGTGTCTTAAAAAATAATTTCATTTTTTTAAATCAACTTTTTGTTTTAATTTCTCAGAATCCATCATTTATATTTAATGATTTAACCCACGTTGACTGGTGTTAGTGTTTAATGATGCATTTTTCTAAAACGTATAAATAATACTGTTTCCAGAAATAAAATAATTAAGAGAGAAAATTTTCAAGGTATAAAAACAAAAGAACTAGGGTCGATAACACCATAAAAGTGCCCCATGCGACATTCATGTTATTTTTAAAGTATATCATAGAACAATTGTTATCCAAAAATATTCAATTAAAATTATTTAAAAACATCTATCTATACTAATATAAAACAAGAACGAAAAATCATGCGTCAAGCATAGATTATGTAACACTTTCCAACGCTTCCAAAATAATTTTACGAATCATACTCTTCAATAAGCTAAAAGATAACATCTAAGTAATCCAAATACTTTTATTCAGCCCTGTATAGGATCTATAGATTTGTATATATACTACATAGGATGCTAAATTTTAGTTCAGTTAGGAAACACGTAGCACAGTTTAAAATTCTCCGTCTGGAGTTAAATAATACGGAAATGTTTTCCCGAACTTTTGTGCTTCCCTGTATAGGATCTACAGAATTTATACACACCACGTAATAGACAAAAAGCGATTTAAAATTAAAATCGCGTTTAGTAACTTAAAACGCACTTCCAGGAATTATTGTTAACATACAGTAGAGAATTCTTTTGTGTGTCCCTGTAAATGAACGATGACTGCTATACACACAATATTCTGTAGTAAGTCTCTTGTAATGAACCTTATATAAATTTCAATGCGTTTAAAATAGGGAAACATTGTTTAAATAAAGCGCAGACGATTTTTCTCCATAGACGTAATGTAACGGAATTCTTTTGACTGTCCCTGTAAAGTAAGTATAAGTGCTATGCACACCCTATTCCATATTAAGCTTCTTCTAATGCACCTTAGTGATATATATAAATTTCAATGCGTTTAAAATAGTGAAACATTATTTAAATAAACCGCAAATGATTTTTCCCCATAGACCGCAATGTAACGGAATTCTTTTGAGTGTCCCTGTAAAAAAACTATAAGTGCTACATACTTCCGTTGAAATAGGGAACATGCTATAGATAATGATTATAACATATAAAAATTGCAGGGCAATCCGAGCATATTTACGGGAGTTAGAGCACGGACAGACGGCAGACGGCAGACGGCCAGACGGCAGACGGCCAGACGGCCAGACGGCCAGACGGCCAGACAAACCGAAGTCATAAACACTTTTCAACTAGGTTGGAAAGTGTTAAAAAATGGAGTGTCTGTCTATGATTTAAAAAAAAAAAACCCACCCATTTCTAAGTTCATTCGACTAATTAGACGACGTATTATCAAAAAAGACATTAAATTTTTTTGACTGTTTGGAGATGTTGTGAGATGCTGTAGTATTTACTTATTTCACGCTGCATCGCAAACCGATACGTCATGCTATCGCTACGCGAGTTGGTCTCATAATTTAGAACCTTGATCAGGTGACGAGACCTTCACCTGACTAGGCATCTCCAGAAGTATAAATTCACAGGGAACTTGGAGGACTTTGCACCCACGACAGATTTTACATGCACCGTGCGCCATTAGCGTACATGGTCATTAAGTAGCGGCGCTCCACTTGGCTGGTTTCACTCTTTGACGGTGGCTTGTCGCTGCCATGTTTTTCGCCTCTATTATGGGCTGTTCTCATTGTTGTGTTTATTTGTCTCTGTTTGGGTTTTTTGCCACTTTTATGGGCTAATCCCTATTGGATTTATTTGTCTCTGGCATTGTGGTTTGTCACTATCATGTTTAACGCCGCTTTTATGGGCAGGTCTCATTTTTGTCTTTATTTCTTTCTTAGGGATTTTTGCCGCTTTTATGGGCTCATTCCTTTTGGGTTGTTTCTGACATTCTTTTGGTGAGTTATGTCATGTCTCTGGCTTTGTTGTCTATTATCACTAACTTGTTTCTTGTGATGTTTGTCACTCTCTTGAGTGTTAGTCACTTGCGATGTTTTTGCTGGTCATTTGTCATATATATTGGGTTTGTCACATTGCGAATTTTGTCGCTGGTTTTTGTCACATTCCTTGTAGAGCAGGCCTGTTTACTATTTTACCATCTACGAAAATATTCGAACCAATTCCACCGAAACAACCTTTTGTTTCATCTTATATACCTTCCAGATAGACCAGCGAAGGTAAATTTGCATAAAATTAAAGCAAAAGACAGACACCGCAAACTCCGAAGGCTCCAAACGTACTTGGAAAATTAGAATAAAAGACAATATGGATGTCGATGATGCGCACACAGGTGAGATGTTGACATCACGTTCACATTCAAAACACTAGACAAGAAGACAACACTAGAAAGAGTCCACTACAACGTTTGCATAACAGACTCTAAACTTATCAGGGTCAGATATAGAATGTTTCTGAATACAATTTGTAGTTTGTCGCATTCCGTTATCTAAAATAGTTCTTGAGAAAACTGGTAAAACCTGGAGAACAAATCGATCAACAAATTTTTCAATACTTAAAAACTCGAGAAATAATTAATCAATTTTAAGCAAACTTACGGCGATTGAAGGTCTAATTAAGATTTATAAATGATAATAATTAAATTTTTAGTGTATGACTTATACAGAAGGTCGTTCGCACTTTATGGAAATGATTTTAAAAGTTAATTTCTACGCATAAATGACATATTCTTTGCAACAATTTGACTTTGTTGGAAAGCCTTGACTTTTAGCTATAGCTCTGGCTCGAAATTTCTATGATAATAAAATTTCCTTGTTACAGTCATGTCAGTATTTCCCAATACCTCTTGTAAAAACTTTCCAAAGTCTTTTCAATGTTCGTGAATTCATTTAAGCAATTGACCATTGATAAGGGTAGGGGGGAGGGGTGCGTCAGGTGATTTTAAATACATTTCTTCAATTGATACACAATTTATTTTCGTTTGGGATTCTTTCCTTGCTAAATATGCGTCAGTTGAATTATGAAAGAACGGCTGCGAGACTTTGTTCATATGAAGCGCAATTAATGTCTTTTTCATATAAAGCTGGAATTTCTTCCTCAAACATGGGTTCTAAAATATTTTACTGGTAATAAAGTGAAATCACCTTATCTTGAAAAGAATTTCATTTTTTACCTTTAATTTAATTTCATAGCAAAATCCAGCAGCAATCATGAATTCTTTTGGAAATTTTTATTTACAGTCACAAACCCATGTATTTCTTTTTTTCTATTAATTGATAAAAATCGCTCTTCTTTTGATACACTCACTTAAATAAAGCCATGTTTCGTCCAATGTTACGATAAATTTTTATTTATCACTACCTAAGTGTTTATTAAAGCGTGCGTTAGAAAGCGCTATCCACAACACATTGGAAGACTTTGGAATGTTTTCAAGAGGAATGGGAAAAAATATATTGTTACTAAGAGAAAAATCGACCATGATGGAAATTTTGATCCAGAGTTATAATCAAGAGAGAGGGCTATACAGTAGAGTAAAATTGTGGCAAAGATTATGGCATATATGTTCAGAAAGTAATGGTGAAAATCGTTTCCATAAAGTGCAAACGACCCTCTATATATTTTAATTTAAACTGGATTGGTAACTACTTTTCCCCAAAACTCAAAAGATCTTCTAATGCAAAGGCAACGCAACGGGTTGCTACGCAGATAATATAATATATACAGTGGAACTCCAGATATACGTTACCTGAGTTGTACGTTTCCCTCACTTATACGTTTCAACTCAGCGGTCCCGACCACTTGCCATTAAAAATTAGCTGAGTTATACGTTTTGAATTACACATTTCCCTCAGTTATACGTTACATTTTTGCATCCCCGGACGAATTTATTTTCCATTTATCCATTTTGAAACCGGAAACACTGACGAAGCGGCCGAGGAGTCTGATTTGAAAGATCCCACTATAAACTTCAGAGCTGATGTGAAAGCATTTGACGTAGTAAAGCGGTTCGTGAGTAGTAAAAGCAATAACCAAAAGGTGGCTGCATTATTAACAGAAATGCAAAACTTGCTGTTCGGTGTCGACTCTGCCGAAAAGAAACAACCGAAGATTCGTGATTATTTCAACAAGATTCAGTAAACTACTGAAATGTCTTTTGATAAATGATTTATATGCCAAGGCGATTCCAACGATTTCTTTTAAGTACTCTATGCGTATTAAAAATAATTTTAATAAAGCTTTTATGATAAGATAACTTCATGTGTACTTCTCTTATGTACTTTTTTTTTCTCATTTCCATTTCCAAAAATTTATGTCATGGGTGCAGTACTACTTAAGAAACTTCTGTTTTCAATATAAAAGGTAACAAACTCCTTAGCGGATCAAAGTTTTCACGATATATTTTAAAAATTGTTCCGGTAAACCACTAATTGAGTTGTACGTTTTACTGAGTTATACGTTTCGTTTGTCCGGTCCCGAGCAAAACGTATAACTGGAGTTCCACTGTAATGGGTACTAAAATTGGCTTATATAAATCACATTACGATAAAATAAATTATTTGTTGGCACTTATAGATACCAATTTTATTGCATTGTTTTAAAAATCTTTACACCCTCAACATGAATATATATCAAAATCAAAATGGTAATTTTATTTGCTCTGTGTGGAATAAATAAATAAAATGTTAAAATCCGAAAAAAAAAAAAAAAAATAAAATAAAAAAGGTTTTTTTTATTATTAATATTTTATTTTATTTTATTTTTAAATATGTGCGAATTGGGGAAACAAATTATTTTTTTGTTTTATAAATCCGGATACACGAACACAAACTTATATAAAAATAAACAAGAAAGACAAATCATGCGTCAAGCATATATTATGAAATACTTTCCAACATATTCAGAATACTGTAACAAAATTTCACACATTAATAAGGTGAAAAATGATGTCTAAGTAAACAATTTGGAAAATGCATAGCACATTTCAAAACCCATTTTCAGAAATTACCATGGTCTCAAAAATTTTCAGAATTCTTTTGCACAGCCCTGTAAATTATGTAGAGATTTGTATTATATTACATAGTATGCTAAAATTTAGTTCAGTTAGGAAACGCATACCCCAGTTGAAAATTCTACCTCAGCAATTTCCGTAAATAAACGGAAATGTACTCAAGATATTTTGTGCAGTCCTGTATATGATATTTAGAATTTATACACACCAAGTAATATGAAAAAAAAAGATAGATTTAAAAACACATACCACAATTGAAAATGTACTTTGAACAATTATTGCTCATTCACACTACTATTAGAATACTTTTTATGTTCCTGTAAATGAGCGATAAATGCTATGTACACCATATTCTACAATAATCATCTTGCAATGCACCTCAGTGATGTATATCAATTTCAATATGTTTGAAATAATATAAAATCATTAAAATACATTGCAAACTATTTTTTCCAATAGATCAGAAAGTATTCAAATTATTTTGTGAAGCCCTGTATATGATCAATGGATTTGTATATATACTACATAGTATGCTAAAATTTAGTTGATGCATAAAACAGTTGAAGACTCCCCTTCAGCCATTTCTGACAATAAAGGGAAATGTCTTCTTTTGTGCAACACAATATATGGTGTATAGATTTATACACAACTAGTAATATCCAAAAAACTAGTTAAATTTAAAACCGCATACCGCAACTGTAAACGCACTTCCAACAATTATTGCTCATAGACAGTACTTTAACCAAATTATTTTGTGTGTACCTGTAAATGAACGATAAGTGATGCAATCCACACCATATTCTATAGTAAACATCTTCTAATGCACCGTAATGATGTATATCAATTTCAATATGTTTGAAAAAGTGTAAAATCATTAAAATACATTGCAAACAATTTTTCCCCCATAGACCGTAATGTAACGGAATTCTTTGGAGTGTCCCTATAAACGAACTAAAAATGTTACACACTTCATTTTCAATACAGAACATACCATGGTAAACCTCAATAACATAAATCAATTGCAAGACAATCCGAGTATATTTACCATATTTAGAGTACGGACAGATGGCAGACAGATAGACAAACCGAATTCATAAACATTTTTCAACTATGTTGGAAAATGTTAACTTTTCTTTTAAATGGTAACTTTTGTTCGCTCTGCGTGGAAAAAAAATGGATGAACTGCGAGAAAAATAATAAAATCCTAAAAAATAGCCCAATTTTGCCATTAAAAAGATCTGTTTAATAATTACTCTAAACCTAAATGTTGTATAATATTAAACATATATTGGGTCATCCGGAAGTTATGGTTTTTCAATAAACGAAGCGTGGTTTCGTCTAGTTCTTTGCTACTGCTGATTAATATTGACCTTCAATGACCCAGATATGTACATTCGTTCTTTTCTGCTTGAGCTGCATATTTCTCGCTTGTGTTGTGGCATAATTTTTGTTTCAGTGCAGTGCTAAGATTGGAGACCGAAAATTTTCATTTCCATTAATTATGCTCGTTTATTTCAAGAAAGGTTAAAAATGCTAGTCAGACTGCTCATAAGGTTAGTGCTGTATATGGACAAAGTCCTGTTTAAGATGACAGAGTTCGAAGGTGGTTTGAGAAGTTTAAGTACGAAGACTTCAGTTTCGAAGATGATGCCCGCTTTGGACGACCATCAACGGTAAAGGAGAACCTTTTAAAAGAAGCTAATTAAATGATCATGCACTGTATTTTTTGGAATATTTAGTCTGTATGATAGCTGTGTGATAAACTGTGTAACGTGGATTTTCAGCGATATCTTCTATTAAGAGATCCTGCTTTATAGATGATGGTCGTCCAGGGCGGGCATCATCTTCGAGGCTTAAATTTCTCAAACCACCTTCAAACTTTGTCATCTGAAACAACACTTTATCCATATACAGCTCAAACTTTACGGGCAGTCTAACTAGCATTTTTACCTTTCTTGAAATAAAAGAGAATAATTGACGCAAATGAACTTTTTTGTTCTTCATTCTTAGCACTGCACTGAAACAAAAATTATGCCACAACACAAGCGAGGATTAAGCAGAAAAAACCGAATATATATTTGGGTCCTTCAAGGTCACTCCTTATCAGAAGAAGCAAAATAACTAGACGAAACAGCACTTCGCTTTGAAAACCGCAGGACTTTCCGGATAACCCAATATAATAAACAATTTAAACAAATAGAATATATTTTTTTTAGAACAAACTTTTCTCTTCACGATTCAGAGAGACCACGCAGTTTTATCGACCATAGACCTTTATTCGAAATTCCTATTTCTTGCTATTTCCTTTTTTTTTAAAATAAAATAAAATAAAATAAAAATAAAAAAATAAGTAAATAAAACTTTAGTTTCATTGAAATAGCAGTTTGTTTTCCCATAGCTGTTTATATCTCTACTCAATTGAAGAGCTTACGTAAATGAAATTGTTCTACTATCTTGTTACAACTTAACTTACAAACCTTTATTTCCTTATCAAATTTTAGTTACGACAATCATTACTAAACTACTTTGCGTTTTAAAATGTATCGTGTTAATGTTAGCTTAAATATAAGTCGGGAAAATAATGACACAGTTAGAACTAATGTGAAAATATTGTCTTAAAGACAGCATTCATCTAAAGATGATAATGAATGTTTATCTTTCCTTCCTTTTCCTAAGCTTAAAAATAGTTATTTTATGTTAAAATAAATAATCAAAATTTGTTAAATATTCTTTAAATTTTTAATTACACAGCTGCAAACCTTCTACTTTTTTTTTTCAATCAAATAAATATTTTTTGAACCAGATATTTTACTAAATATATTAAATCAAATAAGTAATGCACAGAAACAAGATACAATTTATTAAATAAATTTTCTGATTCAAAGCATATTCATTTTGACTTCAAACAAAATCAGAAAATTTTCAGCAATGTAAGTTATTGTTTTAGATTTTCTCTCTGAAAAATTTGCCGTTTATGTATAATAATGGTACTTACGTTTTAAATCAACTTATTACAAGTACGGGTCTATGCATTATTAAGTGCAGTACAGCAAAATAATAAACACATTTTAATTTATTTTATACAAGTATTTTCTGTTATTTTTAGAGTGTAAAATGAAAAAGTTGAAAACATATTTCACTCATTTACATATTTTCAATTCAACATTTTTTTCTGTATTTATAATGATAATATAATAGTCAGTAATTATACATAATAATATTTATAGTACCTGTTGTATGAACGAGTATTTTTTTAAATTTTTTATTGCTTTTATTATATCGAATGATTTTTAAGGGTCAAGAAAAAAATTATTTAACACTCCGTTAGTGGCGCTAGGTCTGACAGATACACGGTCCGTGTATCTCTCAGATACAATGCAAGTAATTATGTTATTGGGGAGAGTAGGGTAAAACCGGGTAGGAATGTCAAACCGGGTACCCTGTTTTCTTGCTGATGGGTATGCTGCCCTGTGGACAGCACTCGCCTTAACTACATCCCTTAGCAACCCCTAGCAGTGTGCCATCGGCTTTTGAAGTGAATCCCTGTGTCCATGCAGTGCTATTGAAAATAAATTTACCTCAAAAGTTTAAAATATTCGTACGTCTTTTCTGCTCTTCCAATAAATCTAGACTGATGGATTGATTTAAGTAAGTAAGCCATTGTTTTCTACAGCTTTCACACAATATTTTGATGCCCAGTAGAAGTTTATAAGTCCAGTTATCCAGGAGAACGACCATGTTGGTTTTTGGTCGTCTATTGGGACAAAACCGGGTACCTATAATTTTGAATTGAATACTGCAATGAATTGTTTCTTCAACCAACAGGTGGTGAAGGATGACTACAATGTACAGTCTGCAAAGAGTGGGCACATGAGGAATGCAGAGGATATGAAAAGTAAGAGCTGAGAAAACCATTATAAGACAACATTAAAAATTGCTTGAAAATCTGAAAAAAGGGTTACTGACCTTAAAAAATGTATATATGTTTTAAAGTTTGATTCAAAATTTATTACAATAAAGCTTTTTGTTACTGGAAGTGTAAAAACTTAATTTCTGATTAATAGCCAGTTTTACTCTACCACCAAAACTCGGAGCTGTTTCAAATGGTCCTAAAAACGCCTTTTCCCAAGTAAAGAAGGATTTTCCTGTGGTAACAGGGGGGATTTTTCAAGAGTACAGATGTCCCCAAACACTTTTGTCTGGTGTTCCGATTTTCCCGCCCTTCTAGGCTTTTTCAACAAAGGAAAACCGTTAGATGACAACAAAGGAAACCCGGTTTTGCCATACTTTCCCCTACGTAACATATTTACTTCGTTGATGATTTTTTTTGTCTCTTAATAAAAGTTTTTAAATTAGTTTTGTGTATTTTTTCTTCCTAAGATCTGAGTTTATTATACTGCTGATTGTGAAAATTTGATCGTTTATCTATCTCACAGGTATAAGGTAAGCACCAATTTAACTTCCAGTGACGCGACTAATATAATGATGATGTCCCTCTCCGTCTATAACATATAATCTTACTACTTAAAATGTGATTTCTTATTCATATGGAAGCAGCCCGATAGAGTATTAACACTGACAGGTCATTTCAGAATTTTTTAGCTTGCAAAACAGGCAAAATTTTGTCACAAATGTGTTTCTACCTTAGCTCTATAAACGCAGCGAAATCATACATTTTCACTTTTTGCGTAAAAGAGTTTTGTTGTACTTTGCTAACTTACCTCGGTCTAAAACAAAAGTGCTATATGGTCTCCATTTTTATCTTAACAAAATTTCTCTAAGGGCTTCTCACATATGACTTTAAATTTGGTAGAATTGGTGCATTGTATGATTTTAGTACTTCATTAAAAAAGATGGAAAATTGTTGGACACTGCGATCATTCAATGAATAACACAACACATAAGAAGCATTTCTGGATTATCATTTTTATCAATTTTCATTACCAATTTTTCAAAACAATATTATTCACTTTTCTCTTAGCGAGCCTTTCCTTATTCATTATTTCCAATTGACCCCCTTATATAAATGAATTTTAAATTTTAAAAATGCGTGTGTCATAATATATAATTTTATACTGTGTATGAGCCTACATGAGAGCTGTATGAAATTTACTGCTCACCCATTTCCTTCTGTGATGACCGTTTGGGAATTCAATAATTTTATAAGGTTGGCTAATACCTCGTTTAGATAGTTAAAATATTTTTAGGTTAAATATGTTCAAACCAGTCAGTGTTAGAAATAGCCTGAAGTAGTTTCGTGTGTAAAAGTTTTTCATGTGACATAA
Source organism: Maratus michaelseni (assembly GCA_963931845.1). NCBI lineage: Eukaryota > Metazoa > Arthropoda > Arachnida > Araneae > Salticidae > Maratus > Maratus michaelseni. Next base: position 99,025,560 of record OZ007586.1, read on the forward strand.
TGCAAACAGAAATAAAAGTCTCGTCCAATAAATATTACTCGAAAAAATCTTAAAATAAATCTAAAATATAATTATTACTCGAAAAAATCTTAAAATAAATCTAAAATATAATTATTACTCGAAAAAATCTTAAAATAAATCTAAAATATAATTATTACTAGAAAATTACAAAATTTTAAAAAGAAAGAAATGTTGTCTAAATATCATGCAAACTTTTTCACAAAATTATTCTGGTTACGGTTGTCTTTTGAACTTGTGTATAGGAGCTTTTTTAAATTGAATAAAAAACTATTTTTTTCATTTAAAATTTAAAATCTGCAAGTATTACTGGTATTTTTATTCAGCAAGATTACGTTCCAAAAAAGACAAAAAAAAAAAAAAAAAAAAAAAAAAACAGACGGGAAATAGATAAAAATTTAGTATTGCCTCCCTTAAAAATCAAATTGCCCCCTGTTGGGCGCATGCCTCACGTTGGGATCTACTGAGTTAAAAAGAACTTTTGTATTCTTTGTTTTTATGCCTCGAATCTTGACGTTTAATCCGATTGAGAAAATTTTTGATACTGCAGAAAACTCAGTAAAATGAAGTTATTAAAAATATTTTATTCGATTTAACACGCATTGAGCAAGTCATGCAAAGTGATACCAGATACCTCGGTTAACGAAGTCTCTTGCTCCAGAAACACATTTGTTAGCGGAAATCTTCGTTAACCAAAACTTGATTTTCCGTAGGTCTCTACAGAAAAGCACTTTATTCGTTCTCGATGTAGAAAAAAATTTACAGATAAGCTTTATAAAATACTAGAATACGCATTATAAAAGAAAAAAATCCCACTGAAATTTGAGATGAACAGTTTTTCAATCGGACAAAAGAGAATGGAATGAAGAATACACGAAAAGTGAGAGATCTTCATTTTACATCAACACAACGTTTATACATTTTTTTCTGTTTTAAAAGTTTATAGAGAGTAAGTGTTTTTTTTTTCTTCTGTAGCTCGTCTCTACCGTTTTTCTGAAGGAGAAATAAAAGAAAAATCTGTTCAAAACAGATTGAACTTCTCTCTTTTTTCAGAATGTTTTTAAAGTGATCCAGACACTCCTCTTTAACCAAGGCACACGTTTGTCCATTCCAGCTTTGTGGGGATGCCACTTTGTAGCCAAAGAATAAAACTCTTCATAGTTAGTGCAATAAATTTTTGACGTCACCTGTTGTCATTTTTTACTTTTGTTTCTGCCCTCCTGCTGAGCTGATAATCAATCACTTTTTGCTTTCTTTTCCATTTCCTGATCCAGTTGCTTTTTTAACCCTTCAAGATATTCTGCTGTTAGATCTTAGACCGTGTTTCAACTGATTCTTCTTCATTTACCTATAAATGTAATACTTTGTCCAAGGAGTCTATCTTATATGCTATGTCAAAATTTTCGACAGCAAGTTTCGAAGTAAAGACATTTTGAACACTGGAACACAGAATTTTTTATCTTTCAGCAGTCTGACAATATATTTTGTTTCAGGCCGCATTAAGTGTCTTAAATCTTACTTTGTCTTATTCCATGGCAATGTAGTGAATAGCATAAAAAGTGTTATTATGATCCTTCCAGAATTGTTTGAGACAGACTAGTAGAGAAAGTTGCATCAAAACTTCTTTAGAAATGTGGAAACGTTTAAAAAATACTATGAAATTTTGACGCGACTGCGATAAGTTAGAGAGCACAGCGGATAAATCAATCGTTAGATGAATCCATATTTTTTTAGCCGATGCATGAAAACAACAAAAAATATCTTCATTATCAGAAAAATTCGTAAACTGAAGTATTCGTTAGCTAAGGTATCACTGTTCTCTAAAATATTTCTTTGACTTCAGTGTGGGGCAACCTTTATTAAGCCATTTGCATGAAACTTAAATGTGGAAAAACTGTTCATATCACAATATTTAAAATTGTATCTAAATAAAAATGCTTCAAAACGCATAAAAAAGTAAAAACTAAACGACATAAATAAAGAATTCATATTTCAGAGGCCACGAAAAATATGTGCGCATGTATGCGCTCTGGTGTTAGTGTCTAAACAAAATGCAAGCATATATACGATAACGATGCATTTGATTTCAAAAGCAGAGAAAGCTAACTCCTAACAAAGCAGGTATATCTTATTCATTGATATTACAGGTGGCATTTATTCGTAATTAGGTGGCATTACAAAACTTATCTGAAAGTAAACAATAATAAAAAAATATCTTTCTGAATGTCCGATTCAAAAATAATTAGGGATAATAGATACGTAGTATGTGAAATTTAAATTATAATTTAAATTTAATAATTTAAATTTAATAAATATAATTAATAAATATAATTTAATAAATATAATTTAAATTTAATATATATATATATTAAATTTAAACCGAAATTGTTGGAAATTATTTTCGCATAATCTCACTTTTATAACTAATTTCACAATTAAAAAAATGGAGTTTGATATACATTTGCAAAATATATAAACAATGTGAAATTTTGAAAATCTCGTGGTAATTGACTCATTGCTGAAATTACACAAAACATTTATTTAAAAAATCACACTTGAATCTAAAACCATAATTGATAACAAACTAATAAAAATTTAAATTGTTTACTTACTAATATTTGTGTTAAATAATACCAAAATGAGCAACTGAATGGAATATTAGGAAAATAATGTTAGACGTTAAGAGTCTTCTCTGTGTATAATTATATTTCCTCCCCATCTAAAAAAAGTTATCAAAACTTTTAACAGCAATCAAGAAACAACACTTTCCTAATAGATATTTATCATGTAGCTCAAGAAAACAACTCTCATTAAAAAATAATTAACGTATAACTATGAGCGGAATTTGTCTTTAAACCATAATCTATGTGCCGTTTAGATTACATTATTACAAATCATATAAATAAGCCTTGTTGTGAAGCTAAAGACTTTCATAATGTTATTACAATAATTACTGAACATTACGACAGTAATGAAGGCTAGAAGGAAAGTCAATAAATGACTTGTGTGCGTTAATTTTAAATGTTTAGGTCGTGTTAAACTCTTTTATGTAATCATACAGTATATCTTGCCTTTTAATTTGTTGATTTCAACAAGCTAATTCTGACGGGGTTTTTTATTTAAGGAAATAAAACTACAATAAAGTTTTCTGAATTGGAGAAAAGCAGGAAACATTAGTAATAGGAGAACAAATTGATATTGTTATTAACTCATATCTTACGTGTTAGAATAGTCTCTCTCCTAAACTTATTGATTTCCTAATTAATGCCCAATGATTTTCTTGTATCTCTCCTAATGGAAAGCATAATAAGTAATTTAGATTGTCTTCATTAAATATCGAGAACAAATAAATTAAAAATTCTTGTCTTTAAGCTTGTTAATGGAGATTTTCTTACTTAATTGACTTTAAAACAGCATTAGAAATAGCGTTTTCTTTGAGATAATAGAATTGAAATAATTTTTACTATGTTTAAAATATTGTACATTTCCTTAATTTAACGTTTAGTTAAAATTTTCAATTTAATTTATCAATCAAGTTTACAGTTTTTCTAAATCTTTAATGGCTAAATTATGTGTCAAGTACTTCTTATTTCACATATTATCTCATTTTCTTTTATTAAAGAAAGTGGGTAATATACCGGGTGATTCAAAATAGGGGTTAAGGTGATTATCTCTTAAACTGCTGATTGAAACATACTTCCAATTACAAAATCTATTCGAATTAAGTACAGCGTTTAGATATGGCATTTGTTTTAAAGGGGGCTGTATATGTAATTAAATGTAGAATAATTTAATTTTTTATATGACCCATTTTTCCTATAACTTATATTTAGATAAATGTTGTCATGCGTCTAAGTAGAACAGTAAAAAATTATCCCATTTCTTTTACGACTAAAAGTGTTTTCTGGCATTAAAATCTGAAAAATGCGCTTTCACACCCGCAAAAAACTAAAAATTCATAAAATTCAGTGTATCACAACTCGGTAAGTGTTAGTCGTAAAATAATAAAATTTTTTAAATGCCGTTCTTTAACGCATGGCCACTTCATCTAAATATAAGTTATAGTAAAAGTGGGTCATATAAAAATAAAATTGTATATTTTAATACATATGCAGCCCCTTGTAAAACAAATGTCATACCTATAATCTGTGCTTGATATGAATATATTTTGTAGTTGGAAGTATGTTTCTATCATTAGCAATTCATTAGATAGTTGTAATAATCTCCGGTATATATTGAGCTAATTGTAATGATAATGAACAAACTTCTTTGCAATAATTTGTAAAAAGAATAAATTAAGAGCCAATTTTTTTTTCATATTTTACTCCAGACTAAAAACAATTACCTCACTGCAAATCTCGAAAAAGCGTGAATTTTTGGGAAACAAAGTTGATTAGGTTAATTAACCTTTCAACTATGTGCAGATTATTATTTTCTTGTTTACAATCAGGGGCATATTTATTTAGTTCCTATATTTTAAATATGGAATGCATTTTAAAAATGGCCTGTAATCTATTGGGACAATACTGCAAATTTTGGCATGAGATATTGCTCCAAATATTGGGGTGCATACATTTTGACAATATTGTACCAATATTGACAAGAAATAATTCTGCAATGGGAAGCTAATAACACCAATATCAGGGTAATATTGGTGTTCCATTCAAAATATTTCCAAAGTAATGGCAATATTAGCTAAATATTGGCGTTTCAATGAGAATACTTCCACCCTAATGACAATATTGTAGAAATATTGGTTTTACAATGGAAAATGCTCCAATGAAACGCTAGTGTTGTACAAATATTGGTTTTACAGTGTAATTATTTCTTATGAAACACCAATATTGCAAAATATTAATTTTATATTGGTTATTTCGAATAAAACGTGAACATTGCCACAATATTGGTTTTATTGACATTACACTGGTGAAATATTTCTTGGCAATATTGTCAAGTAAATATTCCAATATTTAAGATATATTTCATACCAATATTTAGACAAAATGTACACAATTTTGGCCCACTATTGGTTTGTTATTAGAGCTGTGTAGATTGGTTACAAATAAATTTAAAGGAAGATAGGACGTGGTTCAAATTTGTAATATCATAACATAAATCAGGTTTTGTGACTGCCTAATGAGCCTAACTCAATAAGCCGATATCTAAACTTATAGGGGCCACTATTACATGGGGCCCCGAAACTGTACGAAATATAGAAAACTTGATTTCCACTTCAAATAAATTCACAGGATTAAATTACTTCTATTCATTAAATATGGTTACAATACGAAGAGTTAAAAACAGATTAAGAAATGCGATTTGAAAAGTTCAGAATAGATAATTTTTCTTACCTAGTTATTAGTTTATACACGAATATATTATCTTTTTAGTAACGAGTGTTGATCACTTGCTCTTTAAATATTTTCATTTATAAACAGCTTTTTTTTCGGTATCGTTTAAATAAATACCAATGACGATGACAAGAAATATACAAGAAACAGTAAGAACACATAAAAAATTAGTGTTTCGTTAAAATAAAAAAATTCGGACAAACATTTTAGCTATCGCAACACTATTAATTTTATGCAATCGAATGTGAGGTGAGTGAATTTTAAGTGAGTTTCTGACTACAAATATCTTTCTGGTTCTGGTTCTTTCTATTTATGAATAAGGCTAACATTTTGATGTTTTTAATAAATGATGAAATTGAATGGGAAAAAAATAGATTCATATTTTAAACTGTTTTTTTTCTTTTTAAATTTCTCATTACTTTGGTAACCATCTAAAATTTTTAGGAAATGAAACAGTTGACGTTTTTCACACAAACAAAATAATTTTTGACTTTTAGAAATTTTGTCATTATAATCTGCCATTAATAATAAAATATTATTAATGGCAGAAATGCCATTAATAATATTTTATTTATTAATGGTATCATTTTAAAATAAATTACATCTGATTTCTAAAGTGAATCTTGTATACAATTTTAATCCTTGGAAATATGATATTATAAAAAGTACCCCGCACTAAAAACGCGTCTTTCCGTTTTCAAACACAGAAAACATCAAAATTTATAAAATTAAGGTAAATTTCCGTCGTAAAAGAATAGGAATATTTTTATGTCCTTCTTAAACGAATGCAACAATTTTCTAAATATAAGTTATCAGAAAAGTGGGGGCATGTAAATAATTAAGTTTCGTATTTTAATATGCATAAAGCCCCTAGTAAAACAAATGCCATATATAAAAGCTCAACCTGAGTTGCATACATATTCTTAATGGAAGTATGTTTCTACGATCAGCGGTATAAGAGATTAATTACCATTACCTCTAATTCGAATCACCCGGTATATGTAATCCCTGATCCTCTCTCCTTTATATTTTTCTTATTATCATCTCAATAGTATTGTTATTTTAATATGCATAAAGCCCCTAGTAAAACAAATGCCATATATAAAAGTTCTACCTGATTTGCATATATATTCTTATTGGAAGTATGTTTCTATCGTCAGCGATATAAGAGATTAATTACCATTACCTCTAATTCGAATCACCCGGTATATGCTATCGCCAATCTTCTCTCCTTTATATTTTTCTTATTATCGTCTCAATAGTATTGTTGTAAAACAAACTAAATAAATTTTAAATAATATCATAAAGTAGGTGTAACTTGGCAATATGTTTATTACTAAGGATTATCAAAGAAAATATATAAGAAGATTTTCCTACTCATACACTGATTTTGAAAAAGTTTCCTTAACATTGTTTATTTCAAAATGCTTGTGCCAGCTTTTGTAAAAATTTGACAAATGAAGCTAAATAACAATCAGTCAGAAAAGTGTGCTTGTATTCGGGAGGATTATTCGGGGTTTCTAAACATTCATGATTGGCTTTGTTCATTTTGCGCAAAAAACTTTTACATGTTACTTGCAGTCAATTCATATACTGACAAAGTTATTTAAAAAAAAAAAAAAAAAAAAAAACTCTATGCTTTTATTCAGCTGGTGTCATTTAATTACAAAAAATTAATTAGAAAAAATCAAATTAATTATAACTTAAAACGATTATAAAAGTGAATGTTGTTTGTTTAATCTATTAAGATCACTTTTCCTGCGATGGGAAACGTTAATATTCACACAAGATTTATTTGAACCCTGAGACTCTTAATAGGTATCGGAAGACAAATACCAACTAATAATCATCTTATGACTAAATTTTACAATATAGAATTCTGGAGGATATTTTTTTGTGAATACCTGAGGATTGGTCAGAATTTTACGATTTCTTATCTGTTAACAGATACTGTCGATAAACAAAGAAAAATAAGCAATAAGAAAATAAATATTCCCTCACTTCGTGGAAGTGCATGTAACTATGATATCATTTGCTATAAGGAAAAAAATCAAGTTAATTGAGTGATATAACTCTCGTTTAAACTACTAAGAGCTCTTTTCTTCGATGAGAAAGGATAATATTCACAGCAGATTTATCTGAAACCTAAAGCCGTTAACAGGTATCGGAAGACAAATACCAACTAATAATCTTCATATGACTAAATTTTACAATATAGAATTTTCGGGGATGAATCGGAAGCAATACTTGACGGCAGATCCAAATTTTAAGAGCTCATATCTGTTAATAAATACTGTCGATTAACAAAGAAAAAAAAGTAATAATAAAACAAATCCGTCACTCCGGAAAAAAGTACTAACGTAATTTTTAGGTATACCGGGGGTGAAGGGACTAAGAGATTAATCAAATTGGATACGACTTAAAATGTCTATATGAGTGATATAACTCTTGTTTAAACTATGAAGATTACTTTTCTACGATATGAAATGTTAATATTCACGGAAGATTTATCTGAACCCTAAAGCCGTTAACAGGTATCGGGAGACAAATACCAACTAATAATCTTCATATGACTAAATTTTACAATATAGAATTCTTGGGGATGAATCGGAAGCAATACCTGACGGCTGGTCCGAATTTTAAGAGCTCATATCTGTTAATAGATACTGTCGATAAACAAAGAAAAACAAGTAATAATAAAAAAAATTCCTTCACTCCGTGGAAGAGTATAACCTAATTTTTGGGCGTCGGGGGGAGGCAAAGAGATTGTAGCGAAGAGAGAGAGAGAGTGCGAGAGGGAAAGGGCCCAAGGAAGTAATTGCTAATCAATAGTCGGTGGCTGTGAGGGGCTCTCCTCCGCTCATCTCCCATTAGTCAGTGGGCCGTTTACTCTCTAATGAGACGGACAATTACGGTAAACCTTTCTCCTTATAGATTTCTCATTTGGCGCTCTACTGGTCTGTGAGCCCCCAACCTGCAGCCGACACAATTTATGGCCCGAATATTAAAGATTTCTTCCCTTTTTTTATTATTTTTTTTTCTTCTCTTCCCTGTGCTCACTTAAGACCTAGATCGGAAATAATCGATCCACTTGATTTAATGTTGTCAAGGCGGCTTCAAGATTTTGGCCGTGGAAAATAATCTCTTGCTTTGTTAAGAATATTGGAATCGATGGCTAAGTATAAAATGAGTACCTGCTTGGCTTTTAGAAGCTTCCGGAATCGGAGAGCGGCTCTTCCAGCAGACGGAAATCTCACCTTCACTCCAGAGGACACGATTGCCACTTGGAGAACGTTAATAGTTTATCTTCAGTCACGTGCTAGGCATCCATTCAAGTAGCATATTTGGTATTAAAATATAATTGCCTCTCAAATGTTTCGGCCAAAATATTTAGGTGTGAATAATATTTCTTCTTTTTGTTCAGGAATTGTCAGATTTTCTTTGTACTTTTCTGAACGGAGAAAAAGGAATTCTAAAAACATTTTCAATATCGTTTTTAGACTAGATATATTAGAGAATGGTCTTTAATAAGAACTGACGTGGTCTAAAGAATAACAATGCGCTTAGATTTTTTTTAATTTATATTTCTGATATTTGAAAATTTAAGTAGAATTTGTATTGAAAATTAAACAAAAATCACGTTGCGTTGCACCACATTTTTTTTTTTTTTATATTAAAACTTCGATCTAGAAGTTACGTTTTTACAGTTATATTATCGTTTTAAAATAAAAAGAAACGCAATGAAATTTTTTTATTTATTCTAATAATTTATTTCAAGATGATTTTCTTTTCAGGTTTTTCGCTTAAGTAAAAAATAAAATGAAATTTCAATTTTTATATTAAAAGAAATCCATTTTAGTTCTCCGCATTTTAATGCCAAATTTTTGTTTCAGCGAGTCTGTGTTTCAAAATTAACACAGAAAGAATAAAAGTATTTGGAAACATTTTCATTTAATTTCAGAGTTTTTAACACTTTTTTCTCAGAATAAAAATTTTAATATTAAGCGCAGAATTTGTACGCAGCCAATTTATTAAATATCTTGAAATTTTCAAAAGCCATAAATATTACAATTTTCTACAGACTGAACTAAAATATTCTTCATGAATAAATATTTTACATAAAAAATTAAAAATTTATAATAAAAATTAAAAATTTATATTAAAAAATTTAATATTACTAGAATTTTTAAAACATTTTCGGCCATAACATTCTTATTTTCTAAAATAGCTCCAAGATTTTAGTCCATTTTACAGATAATAGTTACATTTATAAACTATGAAAATTTCAGGTCCTTTCATTCAGTGCGAAGCTGTCCTGCGCGCCGTACCAAAATTTGTATCACGAGATAAAAGCCTTTAAACCTATCGAGTAGAAGGAAATTTATAGAACTGCTTTATTTGTTTGCGTGATATTTTCTAAATGTAAAAGCATCAAAATATAAATTTGATATCGAAGTATTAACAACTAAAATGGCTTTCATTTAATATAAAAATTGAAACTTTGTTGAGGCGTTAAAAGTGTGCTGTCCTGTTTTCCGGAACATTATTTGTTCATATTAGTAGATTTATGATAATTCTATTCAGATACAAATGAATAAATTTATAAATGTACTTATAATCGCGATTCCTCATTACTACTGTGGCTAACTAGACAAAACATAAAATGCAGGAAAATGGGGATGTCAGTTAAGAAAAGATTATCACTTTTGGCTCTTTCTCGCTGCTATGCATTTTAGCATTTAGACAATAAAATATAAATATAGGGAATCTGGAATTCTTATGGGGAGGTTCTCTCGATACGGCTTAGTTTTTAGTGCATTTTCGGGAATTTTGATTTGGTTTAAATAATGCATATAGAAATAAATCGTTTTTTGCATTTGATTTAATCTACTTTCGCCTAAATGTGTGAATATTTTAATGTAAAAATGTCGATATTTTAATTAATCTAAACTTCTCTGAATTTCACTATGAAAGCGTGCTCAGTAAATTGTTGTAAGTGATTGCACCCTTAATAATCATATAAGCCAAAAAAAAAATCACATGGATTCTGAAACTATATAAGATTAGTTTGATTCCAAACCTAAAATTGATAAGATAAATCAAAATATTACGAAATGGCGATTGTTTGAAGTTTCAGATAAATGTTTGGTAATTTTGGTTAATTTTTAAAATTGCTTAAAAAACCAAAATTTGTAAAAAGTTTTATTTTTTAAAGGTTTGTCCTTCAACTAAAAATGTCTATTTTAATTTTTTTTTTAAAGTCAGTAGCTTGAATGGTTTAAGAGTTAGAATCTACACCAATTCAAAAAACTTGTTTCAAGAAAAATGCGTTTAAAGTTTTTGTTAGCCTTTTGTAAGTGGTGACGCCGGACCATTAAATTGGTCGTCACGATTTATATAATGTGGGGAAATAAAAACGGTATATTCCAGACATTTTAAGGGCATATTCTAGGCATACTTTGCGCCAACAAATGAAAAAAAGAAAGTTTATGATTTTTGAAAGTTTGCCGAGAGTACCACCCAATAAAGCTTTCCATTTCTTAAAATTGTACTATAAAAAGCAGAAGAAATAACAATTATTTTCTCTCCTTCATATCGTATAGTTAATGTTTCTTTAAACTTCTTTTTTTGTTTCAAATATGATATTTTTCTAGGTTAAGACGCATATAATAATCAAGGTTATATAATAATTTACTCTGATTTATGACTTTTTCAAAATACTCATTTGGTAAATTGAAACTTGTTTATATTGCTATTTTGTTTTCAGAAATTGGTTGTATTGAATAAATTCAGTTTGTTTTATAATTTAAAATCAGAAAAGTCCCCTGAAAGGAAATATCCACAGCTTTCAGAGGAGTTTTATTTATAAGATACCTGATTGATTATATATATGAAATGTATTAAAAGATTAAAATTCTGTTTAAAATTTAAAGTTTAAATTAATTTCCAATTAAATATTTTCTAACGTTTAATGTCTAATTCTCAATCCAAATATTTTCAGTTGTTTGCCTAGCCTAGCAAATAGAACTTTCAGATATTAAATTGAAATCAACTTTAAGATTAAAAGTGCAAGCTAAGTGCAGTTTGCAAGTGTTTGCGGTTAATTATGCATTCAAGCTTGGAAGACGTCAAGACCCGGGCATTGATCAAAACGATTAAAACAATTAAGTTCAAGGTATCCTCTCAATTTGACACATTCGCCCCCTGATGGAAAATATATTGCAAGTACTGATCAAAAAGCGAAAACCCGCGTGAAAATGAGAAATTGAGTATATTTGAGGTGCCTACCTAACATATGATAATTTAAAGTCTCCAAATTAATGTTATATGGTTCTCGGAGGCTTCCTACAAACTTCAAGGACTATGCCTGTATCACCGAACTGGATTAATAAATAAGTTCGTTTAATTAGGGAGGTTCCTAGTAAGTTATTTTAATGCATCTAATATTGTACATAAAGTCTAGCATTTGACAGAATGCTTCTTCAATAAGCGGATATACTACACACACGCGCACACAAACATATATATATATGTATCATAGAAACTCGACAGAGTTTCTCGCCAAGCATAAGAAACAGCAATGCATTGAACCGTAAATAAAAGGAATTTCCGCCAATGGATGCCAAACGATTTTACAATTTTTTTTTTAACTCTGTCTAGTTTATATTTTGCGGACGGGACAAAACGGGTTTTTGACACATCTATATCTCGCGTTCTATTTATGATAGAAACAAAATTCTTGATTCTATGGAATGGGGCGTGCCCAGTGACTCAGAATTCAAAAGTAAAGCAAAATCCGACGAATAGGTTTTCAGTAAATGCGCTTTTAAAAGTGCTGTTTTTTGCCCTTTTTAAATTTTGTTCCGGCCAAAAACTGTTGACAGGGCTACAGCAATGTGTAATTATCGGATTTTTACGTAGTTTACGTTATTTGAATCGTTTTTATGAGTAGTTCAAACCTTTGTAAGTTTCATGTAAAAATATTAATTAGTTTTTGATTTATATCAGTTTAAAGTTATTGATTCCTATACTTAACATAGAGCAAAAAACTGTTGACAGGGCTACAGCAATGTGTAATTATCGGATTCTTACGCAGTTTACGTTATTTGAATCGTTTTTATGAGTAGTTCAAACCTTTGTAAGTTTCATGTAAAAATATTAATTAGTTTTTGATTTATATCAGTTTAAAGTTATTGATTCCTATACTTAACATAGAGCAAAAAACTGTTGACAGGGCTACAGCAATGTGTAATTATCGGATTTTTACGCAGTTTACGTTATTTGAATTGTTTTTATGAGTAGTTCAAACCTTTGTAAGTTTCATGTAAAAATATTATTTAGTTTTTGATTTATATCAGATTAAAGTTATTGATTCCTATACTTAACATAGAGCAAAAAAATAATAAATGACCCACCTCTTTTAGGAATGCTCGTATACACATGATACTAAGATATGTTATTACACTCGACCCAAGTAAGCTTCCTATTATAAAAAAATCGTAACATTTAAGGTTCGTTTACAGGGTCTCACAAAAGATCTTTTGATATAGGGCTAAAGAGTTGTGTAATTATCCAATTTTTACGCGGTTTGCAGCATTTGATTTTTTTTTATGAGTAGTTCAAATGTTTAATATTTTGTTTAAAAATATGAATTAGTTTTTTATGCATACCACTTTAAAGTGATTTATTCCTATACTTAAGATGAAGCAAAGAAATATTAAATGATCTAACACTTTTCAAAAAGAACTTATGCGCATGATGCTAAAATATATTACTACGAATGACCTTTGCTTCCTATTGTAAAACAGAATTGTAGAATTTACTGTTCGTTTACAGGACCACTCAAAAGATTTTTTAATAAGACTAAATGGTTGTGTAATTAGCGAATTTTTACGTTAAAGTACTTGATTCCTGTACTTAACACAGAGGAAAAACAATAGTAAATAGCATAACTTTTGTCAAAGTGGCTATATTCACAAGATATTCAAATATGTTACTACATCCGATTCATTTAAACTCTCTATTGTAAAGTGGCATTGAACCATATACGTTTCATTTACAGGCTCTCTTAGAAGATCTTGATTACATTACAACCAATGTATATTTACTCAGTGAGATGTATTTTAATGATTTTATACTGTTCCAATCTCTGTAAGGCTTTATTATCTTGCTTTAAAATTTAATACGAGTTCATTTTGTCCGCCTGAAAACTCGTCGATCTTAAGCTCTAAATCTATTAAAATATAGTATTTTCATCGATTAAAAAAAACTGTGTTTATCTATAAATATATAATTCTAGCGCATTAGAAATTGAATGAAACAGCGATTACAAAATTCCAACTTTACATTCATGCGCTGAATAATAGAATGTAAAAATGTTGCAACCCGAAGATTAGAAGTTTTGAGTTTAAATATTTGACGTTCATAGAATCTCCGGCTATGACGAACTTAAAATGCTCTAAAAACGGGCCTAGAGCACAATGAAAAGGAAATAATTTCTTAAATTCCACATAAAAATTAAAAATGCTAAATTTCGTATACAATAGGTGATCGGTAACGAACTGTTCGGTTTACGAACAAATCCGTTAACGAACACTTTCGCGTGAGATTTTTATGTTCGGAGAACGAACACCTCACGAAACAAAGCCATGATGAAGCAATGCCGTGTTTCATATTTGCCGAGCTATACTTATTGCCTCTATTGTCAACTTTGAGAACATTTTAACAGTTGCATACATTCAGTTGCACATACAGTTGCATACAGTTGCATATGTCCTAATTAATTCGTGGACTGCCGGAGATTGGGGACCTATATTTTAGGATCACCGAATTGGAATGAACAGACTATATGAACAGAAATCACTTTAATAGTTTTTATACTTTTGCAAACGTTGCGAATTTTATATATTTCAAATTCTCGAAACATTGAGTTAAAAAACTTAAACAAATAAAAAACTTCTTAGGTGCTCAGTAATTTTCAAAAATAATATATTTAATATGTTAGTATAAAAATCCCTGTAAATTTTTATACTAATAGAAATAGGTTCGTAGAAAAAAAAATGTTGATTATTCTCGATAAAGTATGCTCCATAAACTTATCGTTGTAGTTGACCGAAAAAAAGTGCTTCTTATTTTTCCACATTTTTCTTGAAACTGTAGTATTTTAATAAGTTTGTAAACTACTGTAAAATTGTCTAATTTTTTGTTTTTGAATGTATATAAACGGAAGAGTGATATAAACAAAAGAAAAAGGAAAATAAATATGTCATAAATAATCTGATGAGTACAATGTAAGGAAATTAATATAAAAGTTTCCCCGTTGTTATGGTAGCGACATGTACATTGGAATAAGTCACTCAATAAATTGTATAATTCTGATGTATAATTCTGTTTAGAGCATCACTATTATTTTTTTTGCCCCTTTCATCTTTTCTTTTCTGAATAAAAATGGAATCCGTATAATTGAAATTAAATACCTCCTTACAAAAAGGAGTGATATCTCATCAAAAACAACTCGTTGTAAATGATCCCGCCAAGCCACAAACCTAAAACGTCAGTCATAAAAAGAAGTGATATCACATAAAAAGAAGCTATATAGAAGTGCATACTCCGAGTCCCGTGTAAAAATCTATCACCACTCATAATGTTTCCAAAGGACTCGGAGTGAGGGACAGTATGTGAAAACTGCTTGGCGACCTGCAGGCTTTTATAATATATGCAGTATATCAATTTTGAAAATTGAAAAAATAAATTTTTAATTTTTGTTATATCACTTTTATAAATATATTTGCATGCTAAAAAAATGTAAAAACAGAAATAGTTGAGAAACAAGCAGGAAAAAGTATGTAAGTGTGATAATCATTACAATTATACTTTCCAATATTTCTTACCATAAAATTTAATTACAAATATTGTTAAATCACCGTTTCTAAGGGAACTGGTAAAATGGGCTAAATTATTTCTTATTCCGGAATTATTTCTTAAACAACAACAAAAAAAAATATGCGTTTCCAATACAAAGAATATTATTGCATATAATACTATTAAAACAGACTAGAATGGCTTAAAGAGAACGGATTTTTCACCAGATCTATGCCATTCCGCTTACCCTAGAATTACTGCAATATATCTCAATTCAGTTTAAAGTTTATTGAAGGTGCATTGTTATTAATATGCGTATGACCATTATGTGTGTGTATATATATATATATATATATATTACAAACTCAAAATCTTTACATGTTTACTTAAAAATCCTCTTCGTAAGAGTGGTGTTTCTAGTTTAAATAATGGTAAATAAAATCAACAAATTGATTTTTCAATCTCATAAATAAGAAAGGACATGCAAACACAGAAACTTCAACTTTTTACAATTTTATGGGAGCAAAATAAATAAATAAATAAATGAAATAAAATAAAATAAAATAAAATAAAAATAATAACATAGTGATATGTAATTTCAGGAAACGCAAACATTATAAAAGTCTGCAGGTCGCCAAGCAGTTTTCACATAGTGTCACTCCGAGTCCTTTGGAAACATTATGAGTGGTGATAGATTTTTACACGGGACTCGGAGTATGCACTTCTATATAGATTCATTTTATGTGATATCACTTCTTTTTATGACTGACGTTTTAGGTTTGTGGCTTGGCGGGATCATTTACAACGAGTTGTTTTTGATGAGATATATATATGTGTGTGTGTATGGGCGTGTGTGTTCCTGTGTGCAGAATATTACTGATAGTATAGATATGAGAAAGATAACAGCAAACGCGAAGACAAACAAAATTTAATTTGAAACCTAGGGTTACAATTCACTTATTAAGTCAAAATTACGGGGAATCTCGCTCTAAACTGAACCCGGATTTTCGTTCATAACATTAGCATAGCTGCCAAGTCTACCAATTTTTGAGTACCACTGTTTCCAAATAGAAATATTAGTTTTACTTAACGCCAGAAATTTTTAAGTAAACAAGTCAAAGATTAAAATTCGAAAATAGTGTTACTAAAAATCAGAAGTTTTGGCAACTATGCATAAAGAATAATGCAACTAACTTTTCAATGGACTTACATTGTTTTGCTCGAAATAAGGTAACATCAAAAGAAATAATGAAAATGGTTATCATTCGGTGTACCGTTGTACAAAATATACTGACCTTACTAGCCATATTTCAGGAAGGTGGCTGACAGTAAAAAATTTGAACACTAGTGTAAAACATAATACCATGGGAAGAAACTTTTGAAGTACACACCAAAAAACGTACGCAATAAAGTTTTCTTTTATTTTTGTGAAGAATTTTCCTTCCATGGGTAGTGGCTGACAGTACCTACAGTTTTACTGACCAAATTACCAGGTAACCTCATCACTTTTTGGAATGTTCATCATATTGCACATAAAACAAGGCTTTAAAAATTTAAGAAATGATCGTCGTTATACCTGGTGTTTCAAAAATTCGCACCCAAAGTAAATAGCGAAAAACAATGATCTATGGGTAAAAAAAAAAACATGCCTGAAATCGCGAATTCTCATATTTTTAGTGGGATCCGTATTTTCTTTTGTAGCCTATATGTATACTATAATTCCACGGCATTACCTGCAGGTATAGAGCAGTGTCCTCTATTGTTGTGATTTTGAACTATTTTTTCCATGTCATACAAAATCTCGTATCACAGTGAATATTAACCAGCAAACCGCATGTTTCTACGACCTACAAATCTAACATACAATCACAAAGGTATATTTCCAGTTTATATAAGTTAATTTTTTATTAAAAATATTTTTCGGTTAAGATATTTATTGCTGAAGGGTGAAATTAAATATGAACTTTTTATGGTCCCACATCCAAATAAGTTAGCGAAACTACATTTATGTATATAAGAAAATATGTACTTTTACGAGCAAAACTAATAACTGAATTTTATGAAACTTTAGATATTTTCAACAGTTCAACGCATATCATTTGAGCTTAGATTTGAGACCTATATTAAAATGTACGTAATATAATTCCAGTTGCGACTTAATTTATTTGCAGGCGTTGTTATATAGTCCCCAAAAGTATTTTAATACCTATTAACATATTTAGAAGAGGCTTTTATGCGTGTATTCATACCCAACAAATCTGTAACATCGACAATGTTGTTCAAAGTACATAAAAAGTTTTTTTTTTTTTTTCATTTGTACATTTGTGCCTTAGAGCCGTAAAATATCGAACTAATGCCATCTGGTAAAAATTATACGGACATTTTCGACTTTATACGTTTTGTCCAACATTTAAATAAATACTCGACAAATTGTTCTTTTACTTCAGAGATGTAAAGAACATGATTGAACATATATTTTCATTGGAGATTTCGTCATGAGGACAATTGAGGAATTAACAAATTAAATAAACAAATTATGTTTGCAAGATCATAAAAAGCTCAAACAAGTTTGCAGCTTTAACAAATTATTACAGAGACTGTTCGCACATGTTTTAGACGATTTTGTTTTGGTGTAAAGAAAATCGTCTGCAAAGAAAAATTATTTTTCATCGCTAATAAGTTTTTTAAAGTATAAAATCTTCTCTGGCAACTGAAATTGTTATTTACATGCAAAATTGTGCTTTTAAAGAACCGATAGATGAAAGTCTATATTTCTGCACTTTCCGAAGAGAAGTATTCGTATTCGGTTATTAAAAATTTTTGTGAAAAGCATGGTTTTTCTATATCTAAAGCCACAGTAGGTATTAGTGTCAGTAAGATAGAAAAAACCGTGAATGTCTCTTCAAGTGGAAAAAAATGTTCCAAATATGTACCCAAGAACCAAAAGGAATTTTTTTAAAGGTGATATTTTTCATGGTAAAAGAAAATCCTCCAAATCAAAGGACTGTTGCTAAATCGTTAAAATGCTCGGTATCAGCTGTTAACACGTTGACGGACACTTGCCGCTATAGCCGTCAAAGCGAAGTTCACTATGTGGCATGACGGCTATATAGCCGCCCAAATCGAAACGGTCGTTTTTAGACACTACGGGTATAGCAGCACAAATGTGCATTTACCGGCGTACAAGTAGAAGCCCAGTGTAATGTTTTGGAAACAATTTTTTAGGTTGAAGTTCGTTTTTCACCTGTTATACGAGTTGCAGCTTCAGTATGCACGTGCAGGGTGGCTAGTGGTCAGGGAAAAATACAGTAAAAAAATGATAATTACCAGTATATTCTTATAGAAAAATTCACATTGATTATTTGATCGAATAATCAACATCAATTTTTCTATAAGAATATACTGGTGTTTATCACTTTTTTTGACGGTATTTTTTTCTGACCACTAGCCACCCTGACGTGGCTGTGAAGGGAGTAGTGCAACCTAATTAAAGGTGCTGAATTAATAAAAAATTAAGTTTATTTAAGCAGAAAGAGTAAAACTATACTTCTAATATTCTAAAAATTACAAAAACATATAGTGTCAATTTTTAAACTTCACTTGTTCCTACTGTCCGTCAATGTGTTAACAAAATCATTAACAATGATTTGAATTTAAAAAAATCCCTGACGGCTCGGCCTACAGGCACAGGTAGATTTCGAAGACGCAGAACGTGGGGTGCCTGTTTGTCGGGAATTGCGGAAGAAATGACCTTTTTGCGATGATGCTGCAGTTGGAACCGCCTACTTCGAAACGAAACTTGTTTGCAGGCGGAGCCAGCAAGGATTTTTTTTTTTTTTTTTTTTTTTTTTTGCTATAAGAGTTGGTCCTATAAAAAACATGTCAAGATAAACGTTTTAGATAATATTAAGAGGATTTATAATAAATTTAAGCGGATTTGAAATATTGGGAATTGACGAAGTTATGAATTTTTTTCTTCTAAAACCCCCCTTCCCCCCCTCCTCTTAAGGCAATTTTTAATTATATCAAAAATCTGTCATACATAAATTTTCGGCCCTTTTCCTAGAAGTAATAATAACTTCAAACGGATTTGATACGTATCATAATTAAGAAATTATGGGTTTTTTTCTGTTTTCACAAAAAGTCCCCCCCCAATCCCCCCCCCCTGCTGGTTCGATTTTGCCCATTAACGAACTTGACCGAGATTTTACGCCACTTGATTTTATGTATCAGTTTCAAAAAGATGCGGGAGATGGAACCGCCTACTTCGAAAAATAACTTGTTTGCAGGCGGAGCCGGGAGGGATTTTTTTGTTTTTAATTTGTTTTTGATATAACGGTTAGTCCTATAAAAAACTTGTCAATATAAAAGTTTTAGATAATATTAAGAAGATTTATAATAAATTTAAGCGGATTTGAAATCTTGGGAATTGACGAAGTTATGAATTTTTTTCTTCTAAAACCCCGCTTCCCTCCCCCCCTTAAGGCAATTTTTAATTATATCAAAAATCTGTCATACATAAGTTTTTGGCCCTGTTCCTAGAAGTAATAATAACTTCAAACGGATTCGATACGTATCATAATTAAGAAATTACGTTTTTTTTTCTGTTTTCACAAAAAGCCCCCCCCCCCCCTTCTTGGTTTGATTTTGCCCATTAACGAACTTGACCGAGATTTTATGTCCCTTGATTTTATGTATCAGTTTCGAAAAGATGCGGGAGTTGGAACCGCCTACTTCGAAAAATAACTTGTTTGCAGGCGGGGCCGGCAGGGATTTTTTTGTTTTTAATTTTTTTTGCTATAACGGTTGGTCCTATAAAAAACTTGTCAATATAAAAGTTTTAGATAATACTATGAGGATTAATAATAAATTTACGCGGATTTGATATCTTGTGAAATGACGAAGCTATGATTTTTTTTCTTCTAAAACCCTCCCTTTTTCCCCCCTTGGGGCCATTTTTAATTATATCAAAAATCTGTCATACATACATTTTCGGCCCTTTTCCTAGAAGTAATAATAACTTTAAACGGATTCGATACGTATAATAATAAAGAAATTATGAGGATTTTTCTGTTTTCACAAAAAGCCCCCCCATCCCCCCGCCCTTGGTTCGATTTTGCCCATTAACGAACTTGACCGAGATTTTATGACCTTTGATTTTATGTATCAGTTTCGAAAAGATGCGGGAGTTGGAACCGCCTACTTCGAAAAATAACTTGTTTGCAGGCGGAGCCGGCAGGGATTTTTTTTTGTTTTTAATTTTTTTTTTTGCTTTAACGGTTGGTCCTATAAAAAACTTGTCAATATAAAAGTTTTAGATAATACTAAGAGGATTAATAATAAATTTACGCGGATTTGATATCTTGTGAATTGACGAAGCTATGATTTTTTTTCTTCTAAAACCCCCCTTTTACACCCTTGGGGCCATTTTTAATTATATCAAAAATCTGTCATACATACATTTTCGGCCCTTTTCCTAGAAGTAATAATAACTTTAAACGGATTCGATACGTATAATAATAAAGAAATTATGAGGATTTTTCTGTTTTCACAAAAAGCCCCCCCATCCCCCCGCCCTTGGTTCGATTTTGCCCATTAACGAACTTGACCGAGATTTTATGACCTTTGATTTTATGTATCAGTTTCGAAAAGATGCGGGAGTTGGAACCGCCTACTTCGAAAAATAACTTGTTTGCAGGCGGAGCCGGCAGGGATTTTTTTTTGTTTTTAATTTTTTTTTTTGCTTTAACGGTTGGTCCTATAAAAAACTTGTCAATATAAAAGTTTTAGATAATACTAAGAGGATTAATAATAAATTTACGCGGATTTGATATCTTGTGAATTGACGAAGCTATGATTTTTTTTCTTCTAAAACCCCCCTTTTACACCCTTGGGGCCATTTTTAATTATATCAAAAATCTGTCATACATACATTTTCGGCCCTTTTCCTAGAAGTAATAATAACTTTAAACGGATTCGATACGTATAATAATAAAGAAATTATGAGGATTTTTCTGTTTTTTTCAGAAAGCCCCCCAATTTCCCCCCCCTTGGTTCGATTTTGCCCATTAACGAACTTGACCGAGATTTTATGACCCTTGATTTTATGTATCAGTTTGGAAGAGATTTATGCAGAATTTTTCCAGTTATCGTGGTCAGAAAAAAGTGACATAGATAGATAGATAGATAGATAGATAGATAGATAGATAGATAGATAGATAGATAGATAAACATTTGAACTGGGGGTGGTTTTGGGTTCTGGGAGTCATGATCGGCGTAGATCTGCAAAAATTTTTCAAAATTTCCAGCTTAGGTGAGAATGTAATAGGTAGTATTTCTTACGAAATCTACCTAAAAGGCCCAAAAACACAATGATCATCTTCTTTCTCAAGAAGATATCGCCGAACGTAGGACCCGATGCCGAATTCTGTACGTGAAGCATTTATCCGGAGAAAAGTGGACAAATGTTGTTACAATAGATATAGTTTGGGTCTATTTAAATGATTGTAATAAAAAGAGATACATTTATTATCATCAAAGAGGAGAAAAAATTCTTAAAACATGGTTGAATTTATCTAAAAAAAGTTTTAGAAAAGGATTTATGATTATTGTTGGCTTTGCATATAACGGAAAATTTCAAATAAAGAGTGGAGAAAAATGTTAAGATCAATTTCACATACTATCAGAAACGTATTTTACCCCCAATTTTCAAACATGACGCCTTTTTACTATCAGTGCCATCAGTCTGTTGAATTGTATCAAGATAAAGCAAGCAGCCACACATCATAACCCACTGTTAATTTCCTGGAAAAAATGGAACGCGAAACGGTTATCAGTGCTATATCCTTCACTGTTATACCCGCTAAATCTCCTGATGTATCACTCATGGATTTTTGCGCTTTTGGACTTTTAAAAAATGCGTTATCCAAACGTCGACTTACAACCCTTCAGAGACTTTGGAAAGCTGTTCATGAGAAATGAGCCAAAATACCTCTTCCAAAACTACAAAAGGCATTATTGTCATAATAATAATAATGACTGTGTAGAAAGGTAGATCAAAATAAGGGTTATCAAACTCAACATTTAAAACACAAATGTTTTATGTAAAATAATTCTTAAGTATCATGAAAACTGTCTAAAATTGTGCGAACACCCTCTGTATAGAGGCTTTGTGCAACGTGCGCATGCATTTGAGCAAGAATAGTACGTATATTCATGAAGGTTTTATTTATTTTTTTTTTATTTTTTTTTATTTTTTTTTTTTTATTTGCAAGTAATTTATTTTGTTTATAACATGCAGGGTTTTCAATGAAATTTAGCACCACTTTCAGAAATTTTGACAAAGTGCGGGAGAAACATTATATTGAATTTGGATAATGAATGGTATTGAATATTTGATAAAATATGAGAATTTTTATGTAATAATTTTTAACTGAGCATGTGCTACTGATAGAACATATTCATTTCATAATTTAGTACTCAAATATATAGAGCAACTTATCTAAAATGGGTAAGTCATATATCGCGAATATTCACGAAGTTACCGATGATGCAATGAGCTGCGTTTCTGTTATTTTCTAAATGTAATTTACGATAAGGGATTGTTCACAGGCGGCAATTTATATAATTTAAATTATTGTAATTTATCAAATGCATTTTAGTACAATGTACGAGATGCATAGTTTTCTTAATTTATAAGGATGTATGAATATTTAGAGAATTAATAACTTTTATGTAATTCAGTGTACTTATTCTGTGATTTATGATAAAGACAGCCATTTGTGGAAAATTCATTATCATCCGGTGATTTCTAGAAAGTAACTGCAATATGGCCGCTAACGTCACCTATAACGTCCTAAATTTTCCCGATATTTGGGGCTTTTTTATAGACCCTTTTATAGACTATTCCTTTTTTTTTTGTCCCGTATGGTTGACTACTACATTATGAAAGGAAAAATGTGCTATCATTCGCAGATGCGCATTTAAAAACTGTTTCATACAAACTCTCATATTTTATCAAATATTTAATATATTTATTTTCTAATTGCAGTACAATGTTTCTCCTGCACATTGTCGTTTTCTGAAAGTGGCATTAAATTTCGTTGAGAATTCTGCATGTTATATAAAAAAAAAAATTCTTGTGGACTTTTTGTTTCAATTTTTAAAAGAAACGCGTATATTTTCATGAATATACGTGCTATTCTTACATAAATGCATATATACGTGGTAATCATTTGTTACATCTACAGATAATTTCGAGCTGTTTAAGCATAAAGTGATTGAAAATATTGTTTTTTGTTTTTTGTTTTTTTTTCAATTTCTGTTGGTACTGTAATCACCTTTCGTGATTAAATTTATAAGGTGTCTAATCTATTAGGGCAAAAATTTAAGGCGATTTTTTTTTTTTTTTTTTTTTTTACATCCCGAAGTTTACGAACAATTCGTCAAGCATTTCTCTACATTTTCGACAAAACGTCTGAAATCGAAAGTGTCCTGATACTTTTGACTAGATAATGTATTACGATTCTGCGATTTGTAATATATCGATTTACATTTACTGTAGGAAATTTGCATTATTAATTGTCAACGAAAGAGGTTGTTAATTTAATCGATGAGATTTAATACAAGGTATACTTATTTTATAAATATATATATACATTTCGTGTTTTATAGTAGATGAAATAATTATGACTGTTATATGTTTAGCTCTAATGTAAATTTATTACCAACAATTGATTAATTTAAAGTCTAATATGCATTTATTTCTTATATTGAACTGGGTCTGAAGTTTCATGCCTTTGGAAATCTATAAAGTTTGAATAGACGTTAAAAGTACTGAAATAATATTTTCCCTAACTTTTCTCTACCGCATTTAAACGCTTCGCGAAGATCAGTTTTTTATTTAATTCATTACAAAATTAACTATTCGTTAGAACTATGAGTTATTTATTACTCATTAAATCCAATCACATGCTAACTAAATCTGTAAAAAAAAGTTTCTTAAATTTCGTATAACTGTGATATATTTTTTCCAAGGTACCATTATATGTAGTAAAATATCTCTATTTTCCATCAGAATATTAGACAATATTGTTACTTAAAATAAAAACCCCATCTTTAAAATACTCAATTTTTTTTTCTATTAAAAATTTCTTAAGCGCCAAGGAACATGTAAAATTTAATTTAAAAACTGTTAAAATCTGCTTCGTATTCTGCATTTCAAACAAAGAACGCTAAACAGTTAAACGCATTTCAAAAGATTTTGTCCCATTTCTAACTAATTACGATCCAGTTGCTGGCATACGATCATAGGAGGAATTAGTTGCAGTACAGGCCAGTGGTTAGCATCGTTTATTAAATTCACTGCAAGCCATTTCGCTTAAGTTTCAATTCATACATGAATTATCTCGAACGCGCCCAATTGAGTCCACTCCAATTTCTCTCTTATCAAATTCACAGTGTGTGCGCTGAGTTAAGAAATCTTTCCCTCCCGATGGATTTTTTTTTCTTTTTTTTTACATTCATCTGATTAAAAATGATTTACTTTTTCTCTTTTTTTAAACTTTTTTTTGAGCAAATGATCGGATATATTTTCACATGATCAATAAAATGTTAAAATGAGATGAAATTATCGTGACGATACATGCAACTACAAAAGAAGAGCAAATGCAATTTTGTCGTTATATAGTGAACCTATGTATCAACTTTCTGTCCTAAGAAAAAAAAAAAAAAACCAAGATTGTGTTACACATTTCAGTTTCATCTTACTTTAACATAATTGAAGTACCCTTTTTTTTTTTTTTTTTTTTTTTTTTTTTTTACAGAACAATTATATTAAATTTTATATGATTAATTTCACAGTATCGAAATATTTGCCATTGTTTAATTAAATTAAAAGGTCGTATAAAATATTTACATAAACTAATTTTAAAAAGAAATTCTGTTACTAATCGGACTGTTTAGAAATTCTGGAGTTCAACTTAAACTTAAAAATGCATCCAATCACCCCCACCCCCACCCCTCTCCCTCCCAAATGTAATAATAATGCTCACAGGTATTCATATATTATTTTCTTACAGACGTGTTTTAGTTATAATTTTCTAACGCATTTTTTTTTTCTTTTTGTAATTGTCTCATCTCTTTTCTTTAATTTCGCATCTTCAGATCTGAAAGTTTTGCTACCAAAGCATGTTTTTATGATAGCTGATTACAGTAAAAGTTACTTTTTCTAATCTGAATTTAAAGAATTTTATTGTTTACAAACAAAGCACAGAATAATATTTTTGATAGCTTTTGTGTTCCAATAATTTTTTTTAAACACTTCTTTAATTGTATATAAAAATGTATAAACTCTTTGTGAAATTGTAATAAACGTTTCGAAAAATCCTTTTTCTATGTATACTAGAACGTAGTTCTCATATTAAATATATAATTAAAATCACCAAAATTTCATATTAAATTAAATATTGGTAATTATAAAAGGTGAGGTAATTGTGCCTAAATGAGACGTGATTCCCCATAATTTTGTCATATTTAGAGTATATTTGGCATTTTATTAAATAAATATATTTTATTAAACAGAAAAGGATTGTTACGGTGGCTATAGTTCGAAACTAACTAATTTTGTATCCATTACCTGTAACACAAGCAATCAATATTCGATTATCACATTTAGGTCATTTTTGTCACATTAATCGTAGTTAAAACCTAAATGAGGCGTCCAAAGTAACTAAATGTGACAATGCGCTATGCATGTCAATTCATCTTAAAATACTTTCGAGTCCGAATTTTTTTTACAGTTTTTGAGAAAATTTCCTTTACGTTAATAATATTAAAATAGCTATCCAAATCACAAAAGTTAAGGTTTACTGAAATTTCACGAATGTGTCATTTACTGGAATCTAACAAAAATAATTATTTTACGTACTATTCATGTGACAATAGGCAAAGGAAGAATGTCGTATTACAACAGTATTAAACAGGCATAACATTTTTCTAATATTTTTATGTTTCATCACAAATTATACGTTCGCAAAAGTAGCCCCAATTTTAAATTTAAAAAGTGAAACATATGTTTGAAATAAAAAATCACCAACGGTGCAAAGAGAATTAAGCAAACTTTTATTATTATTATTATTGTTATTATTATTATTATTATTATTATTATTATTATTATTATTACTGAATGCTGAAACATAAAAGAAGTCATAATAATATATGTAGAGACATATACAATTATTATTACAGACAGATAATGACGAAAATAATTGTTAAAACGAACTAATACTCAATGAAAAGACATGTCCTATTAATAGTAAGCCAGAGCCGAAAGGTTTAAAATATTCATTTAATTGCTATCACTATTTTTAAAAACTTAATAAAGAGTTTGAAATAGACAAAACAAAGTTGTAACACTTAATATTGAACTATTCAATATACTAATAAGTTAATTTATAATAACTTAAATTATAAAAAAAAAGCTTTGAAATACAGAATACTAAATATATTAAAATTAAATAATGAATGTTTCAATATTCACACTTAGAACACTTTTAAATTTTACTAGGTCTAAAACTAGAAGTAACTAATGAATGACCAATACAACATAAATTTTACCAAAGCAATGTTTATTACTGTATAATTTAAACAAATATTTTGATTTTAAGTTTGCTTTGAACTCCTTTTTGCTTTTTGATTTAATCATACGGCTCAATATTTTATTTTTGTTTCTTGAAGGCATGGATCTAGTTTCTTGAAGGCATGGATCTAGCGTGGAGTGGTTCCCAAACTCCACGCCCCTTCTAAGCATCTAAAAAATTATAACACTTTCTCCCTCTCTATATAAATGACACATAATTCTTACTATTTAAAAATAGAGTCTCACATTTGCTACATTTTAGGATTGATTATAGTACTTTATTAAGAACAAATAAAGATCGCTTTGTGAATACCGCAGTATACAAAAAGCATTTTTGAATTATCATCTTTATCAATTTTAATTAGCCAATTTTCTTTCCCACTATAATACACTTTTCTGTTAGCGGACTTTCCCTTATATGTTATTTCTAGTAAAAACTCTTTCTTTTTTTTTTTTAATTTTAAATTTATGTCATAGTGTATACTTATATACTGCGTAAACGCCTACACGATACTGCTATATTTAGGCACAATGACCTTATATAAAGCGAATATACTTTTATTTTTCATTTTTGAATATTTATGTGTTTTTGAACTCAAAATTAACCAGTCCTTCATAAGTTTGAGAAACACACGTTGTTGTACATAACGCAATGAATTTATTGCATAATGCAAAATTTGCAACTTAGTACCAATATTATAATTTTACATTGCCAGCTATAGCAATATAAAATAATTAATATAAATATAAATAAATAAATAAATAAAAAATAGTTTTGTATGGTTTCCATTTCTTTTCCATATCAGAACAAAAAATAAATAATTTGAATAAAATTTACTACATCGGAATTTACTATTAATTTCGTTATTCGTTTAAAAAATGGCATTATTGAAAAACAAATGTAATTACTAATTTTAAACCGCAATACAGAAGGCTAATTAGTTGTGTTGAAAAGTAATTTGATTTTTCAATTGTAAGTTGTAAAATTCAATTCTTTATTCCTAACTTCCTTATAAGAACCGAAAAATATGTAAATATCGTTTATGTCCTATTACTTTCAGTTAAAATAAATTTGTCATGCTATAAAAGCATGCTATAAAGTACCAGCCATGCTATTAAGTACTGGTTCTTACTTAAACACCTAAGTTAAGCACCATAGAGAGTATTTTGTAGTTGGGTGGATGCCAGCCTGGTAGTACTGCGCTTCTGTTGGCCTCCGTGTAGATGCCACATACCTGCACGTAAAATCAGTCATATTGAGAATACTCTGTCTGAGAGGTTCCTAGGTAGGAGGGATGTACCGCCCGGATGTTTTTCCATCCCTTTTCTGGCAAGGATAAAAACTCTCGAAAATCTTGAGTCCAATAGTCAGTCTTTCACTCCTGTAGTATCACGTTTAGGGAAGCTGCAAACACTTGCCAAGAGCTTTCAGGACCTGGTCTGATATTTTTTTAGCCAGGAGGATAAGACAACAAGAATATAAATTTAGCAATAATAGAGACAATAGGTATTTCATTTTAATATTAAAACGTAAAATAAGCCTTGCGACAAATCAGTAGGATAAAATTAAATAATTAAAAGACAAATATTTATGTACAGTCGTGGAAAAAAAAAAGTTAACATCCCCACTAACCCTTCAACAAATTGTCGTAGAAGAAAGTTACTGATACCAAACGATTGGAAATAAAGTCTACTTTTAAATTATGTATATACAATTTGCTTAGGAGGACATCTACATATGAAAACCAGCCCAAACTTTGTTTATTTTTTCAATGGAAACACCCAATTTTGACACGATATTTTAAATCTTCGGTTCAAACTACGTCTACATACCAAATTGCAAGTCATTTGGATGATAAGTGTTTGAATTATAAACATTCAAAATTTAAATCTTCTAATGCTAAATCACATTTTTATATTTTTATTAATATCTCCTGAAATTATAATCCTAATGTGTTATTTTTTTGTCTGCTTATCATACTGAAAACCCAAACAAAAATATTTTGAATTTGTAATTTTTATAATTTTATAATATGAATTATGAATTGTGAAATTAATATTCGAAAAGAAATATTAATTGCAATCTACAATTTTTTGATAGATTTATGTTTATTATGTTCTGCTTTATGCGCATTCAAAATTTAAAATTTTTCTTCCAAGTAGTTTTCAAATCATGCTTAAAAAACGGCAAGAAGCTGGTTCAGTATAGTATGTATGTTCAGAAAAGCATAATCTGAAAAATATATATATATATATTTTACTCATTTTATTGTTGATTAGAATAAGAATTTATTTTTACTTTTTCTGTGTATGCTTTTAAATTTTTTATTAAAATTACGTAAATTGTACTTGCATGCGATATAATTTTATGTCAGTTATGTAAATTAGTTTCACTTTTATTTTTAAACTAACAAAGCTCATTTTCACAGTCTTACCTTAGAAAAAAAAATCTTACTAATAATTTTTGTTACCTTTAATTGAATTTCTAGCTTCTTCTCTAGTCTAATAAACTTATATTATTTTTTCTGTGGTACATATGTTTGAAGTAAAGTTTCTTATAAATTTATATGTGTTGTGTATTTGCTGAACATTTTTTAAATATGCCATTAGCAATCGAGTTAAGATTTATATTCAGACTGAAAAGCAATTTGTCGGGTTATTTCTATATCGTTTCCTTATACTGTTACATACTATTTTTTATTTTAAATTTTGTATTCGCCAATATTCTTCGCATATAAATTTAGAAAAGAGCGAGTAAAATAAATTCAAAATCTGAGAAAAAGCATTATAAAAACATCCAAAAAATTCTAATAACATTCACATATTCAAAAATTATTTTAATCACAGATAACTTTATATACTTTTTAATCGGATAATTCAACTTTTGTAAACCTTATAAAATGAATATTGAAAACGATTTTACAGTATATAACAATAGCCAAAATATGTTAGGTGAGTAAAATGGTCATATTAGCAACAAATAATACCTTGGCAGTGACTTATGTTAGTCATTCTGCAGCATTTCAACAATCGAGTACCGAACTTCAATTTGGATACAGCCCCTAAAATATGCCCATTTTAAAATAATTAATTTCTCTGCAACTAATTGTAGGAATTTCATGAAATTTAGTATCTAGTCATAGTTTGAACTGAGGATTTAAAATATCTTGTCAAAATAGGGTCTTGCAATTGAAACAAAACAAAGTTTGGGTTTGTTTTTATATGTAGATGGCCCTTAAGAATATTTTATATACATCATCTAAAAGTAGACTTTATTTCCAATCATTTGGTATCATCAACTTTCTTCTACAATAATTTGTTGCACAGTTAGTAGGGGATGTTCATTTTTTTTTCTCCAGGATTGTACATATGTAGCTTGACATTTATGCTTGGTGGCTTTTCTGAGCACTCGTTGCAATCATTTTATAAGAATTTGGCGGTTACAGTTTTGATCTTTGTAATATAATACAACAGCAATTTTTAAACCATGTTTTGAAAGATGATTATGTACTCTTCTTCGCGTATCTATTTATAAACGAAGATAATTTCTATTTTCCATTCCACATATTACCTGTATTACAGTCATTTTCATAATACCGTACCTCATCACTGTAATATTTTCTGCATGACAATTGATAGCGATCTCGCATTTTGACTCAAACAGCGGATTTAAAGGTAGACATCGTTTCCTTTTCTATTTCGGCTAGAATCAAGACAATGTAGCGCTAAAGCAAGACAATCGTGCCTACCTAATACCTCTCCGTCACGGGCAAGTAAGCTTTAGCTTCGTTCAGTAGAATTCACTCGACTGACAATTACGCGTGACCTGACATCTCCAAAACGGCTGTGTCAGTGTACTTTAAATTAAATGACAAAACACTTGAGACATTTTCTTTCTATTTATATTCGATGATAATAATTACGGACAACTAAATTCCAATTTCAACTACTCATAATCAGAAATTGGAGCAGGTACATCCTTCACGCTCTTACTGGATTCCATCATGCAAAAATCTAAAATTTTAAGAAAGACAATAAAACCTCATAGCTGTCCTTTAGCGTTAAATTATTCAGAGATTGTATTGAATAATGTAAATATTTACTTTCGAAAATAAAAAGAATCGACGGAAAAAAAAAAATCGAAACACAATTTCCGATTAAAAAGGGTACTTTCAATATATATTTGTATCATATTAGTAAGTTTTGCAGTTTTAACCCTTTCAAGGGCAAAGTACTTCTGTTTCTAAAATGTTGAAATGATTGAAAGATACCAGGTTTTACGAACAAATTTATTTTAAAATAAGTAAAAGCTTTTCTTCACTTGCATTATATATGCAAAATTTTATTTCAAAAATCCTAGTGCCATTGTGACATTTGGGAATTAAAATTAAGTCATAATATAATTAATAAATTTTATATCATTATATATATCATTATATATCATATATATTATCATTAATAAATATGATCACCGCTCTTCAAGGGGTTTGTGCACTTTTCTTAAATTAAATATGTTTTATTATCGGGCAATTTTTTAATAAAAAAATTAAATGTTGGAAGAGTACCTGATAATTATAAATAATGATATTTATTCAAACAATGACAGCGTTTTTTGTTTCACTTATTGTAAATCAGCTACTTTTTTAATGATTTTACTTGAAAACCGTGGTTTGTGTACGCATTGTTTGCATGATCTGTATACGTAATGCTAATCGCAGGCTGTTTAAGTATGATGATATATATATATATATAAAAGAAATAACCCATCCATCTTCTAATATGTAAAACAAAAAAGTTTCATTCTTTCGTTAAATCTTACCAAATAATAGATGTTTTGATTGGTGCAATTTCTATACTCTGAAATAGGGGGGGGGGGATGTTAACATGCAAAAATTTATTTTAAAAACAAATAGCTATTAATAATTAAATATTGTGAGAAAAATTTACTTTATACTCAAACATAAGAACTACCAAAAGCTACAAAACATAAGGTAAATTAAACTAAGTTTAATATAATAATTTAAAATAGAAACAAATATGATTGCTTCAGTTAAAGTTATATTTTCAGATGAAAATAAATTTACACTTAACTCTAAACACTAATATTTATAACACACACACACATATATATATATATATATATACTTCTTAACCCTTCCTGTACACATAAATAGGTGTTAAAAGACTTTCTAAAAAAACTCTAACACTACCTGATGTTATGTAATTAAATAAAATCTAATCATTTTTATTCTTGTATATATAATTTCACTTTGTTTACGACTCCTTAAAATCTTTCCCGAAACGATGCTGTTTCGATGCTCAAGATGCATAAAATTTATGAAATTCAAAGTTTCATAGCTCAGTCAGGTATTTCTTTTAATATATATTATGTTTAATTATATGAAAATATAATTTTTACTGAATATAACGTATAAGATTCGAGCCTAAATAGGAATTTAATTTCTATTTTTTTTGTCATATAGGCTCCTATTGATCAATAATTGGAAATCATATATTGAATAAATATAATAGAAGATAACGCATGCATATATATACATATGAAATAAAAGTATGGATTTAAAAGAATATATTTTATGGTTAATTATATGTGAATAAAATTTTTACTAAATATAACGTATAAGATCCGGGTCTAAATAGGAATTTAAATTTCTATTTTTTTTCATATAGGCTTTTATTGACTATTGATCAATAATTGGAAATCATATATTGAATAAATATAATAGAAGATAACGTATGCATATATAGACATATGAAATAAAAAAAGTTTTAAACTCGCCCCATATAGAAATGTTTATCATATTTATAAAAATATTAAAATATGTTCAGTTTCACAACGTAATGGTAATGTTTTGCATGATATTACTTGTTTATTTATTTAATCAAACCGCTTCAGAAAAAAATATTATCTACATGCTTGTTGTTATATAAGCTCCGTTTATAGATTTAATCAGTTTATTATGTACCTGAAAGGTATTTAATTAAAAAAAATAACAAATTAAACGATCGTATTTTTGTAAACAATCAAACATGTTCAAATTCGAATTTGCAATTTATTTATAGTTCTGTTATAATGTAATTATTTGTTAAAACATTCTGATAAGGAACCAAAAGTCTAAACCGCAGAGTATATCAAAAAAGAAGAAATATATTTTATTAATAATATTTTTTTTTATGTATTTAACACAACTGCCTAAAATTTTACAAAACTAATGCGTTTAAGATAATCTTGAAGAGGATTATCACTTTTATTGTCAAAATGGAAAAGTATGTTAGTCGAAAACAAATACTGCACTATTTATATTGTTTTAAGTGCAAACGGGTTAATATTTCGTAATCGGGCTGCACGCGATAGAGATAGATTTGAAAAAAATTATGCTTAAAAATTATTTTTCAAATCATAAAAATCAGTCAATTGAGATTCAGTTTTCAAGAAAGTTGCATTTAAAAGAGAATTTTCACCCCTATTCGATGGTGTAAAAAGTGAAATTGTGCGATAGTTAGAAGTTAAAAAAATGGCAATAAAATCGAAATTTAATGGTGAGGTGTTGCCACCACAATTTGATGTCATCGTTACTCACGGACATATTTTTGCTTTATAATATTGATGTCAAAAAGGTATTATAAAACACTGTAATAAAAAAAAAACTTTAAAGGGTAGCGAGTCCCTCTAAGCTTCATTGCTTTTAAAACTTCTAAATTTTAGAAAAATAACGATTTTGAGCAGTTATAAAAATTTCCTATACCCTAAAGAACATTACCGGAAATTTTTAACTGTACTACTTGTTGGAGATTATCTGCAGCTAATTTTACAAACACTTGTTAAATGATTATTTTACTGAATGAATTTTTTATGCGTATTTGTTTTGGTTCAAGGTTTTATATTGTTGCATTCGAAATTTTAGAATGCTTATGAAATTATTTAATTTTTCTCTAGTTGGACATTGTATCATTTGTGAGGGATTAGTTATCAGATTTGCAAAATATATTTGCATGCTCTTTTTTATTTTAGTTCAATACTCGATTTTCACCATTTCTTCTATTTTTCATATATAGTTCTAATTTAAATAACATTTCTCGAAAATTAATGCCATTTTACAATATCCGATCCTTACATTTTTTGCCTACGTTACTATGGAGAACAGATTAAAAAACGCGAAGAAAAAATAAATTCAACATTATAGTAGTAACATTTTTAAACTGTGTAGCAATAATTTTATATTTTAATATTTTTTACATTAATTTTTTTTAAATATTCATTTAATAGAAAGATAAAAAAAATGCATTATAAAATGTTTTAAAAACAAAAACTGGAGCAACGCACTCCCTTAAGAGCCTACACTGGTCCCGCGAAAAAACTCGCAAGCTAGTGTTAAACGAATGGGATAGTTATTTTCAAATTTTGCGCTTCCATTTTAATATTTTAAAATTAGTTTTTTCACATAGTATATCTGAGTTCGATTTTTCTGATGTTGTTAGTTTTTACTTTTTCGATTTTGGTTGCAGATTTTTTTTAATGAGGCTACTTTCACTTTTAGAACGGGTTCTGAAAGTAAAAAAAACGTTATATATGTAAAAAAAAAAAAAAAAAAAAAAAAAAAAAAAAAAAAAAAAACTGCAACCAAAATCGAAAAAAAAAAAGTGTTAAAGATCGTCCTTAGTTATCCTATTAAAATAAAAAAATAATTTAAAAATATTAAATTGCAAGCGAGAAATTTGCTTAACATTAGCGTTCGAGTGTCTTCGCGTGACTAGTGTAGGCTCTTAAGAGGCTACATCAGTCATACGAAAAAACGCGCGAGCTAATGTTAAGTCTATGGGAAGGTTCTTGCGCGATTTCTCGCTCGCATTTTAATATTTTTAAATGATTTTTTTGCATAGGATATCTGACGTCGATCTCTAACATTGTTAGTTTTTACTTTTTCGATTTTAGTACCAGTTTTTTTTTATATAAGGGTACTTTCACTTTCAGAAGCGGTTCCAACCGGTTCCAAAATTTAAAATGGCCGCATATCAAAGAACTGTAACCAAAATCAAAAACGTAAAAACTAACAACGTTAGAGATCGACCTCAGCTATCCTATGCAAGAAAAATCATTTAAAAATATTAAAATGCGAGCGAGAAATCGCGCAAGAACCTTCCCATAGACTTAACATTAGCTTAAGTGTTTCTTCCCGTACGTAGCGTAGGCTAGCGTACCCCTCTGCAGCGAGCATCGCGAATACGTGTCGCAAAAAGTCCTAAAAATACTTGATTATTCCTACTAGTAATTTTTAATTAAAAATTTTGCCTAATTTAATCGAAATATTTTTACGCTTAAATTAGGGATTTTTTTTATTTCGGAAAACCAGTGATAAAAGATAAATAAAAATGTGTATAAAGGGCGCTCGTCGCAAAGGAATTAAATACGTTTAATATTCTCAATTGTTCTCTGCCTTCGGTGATTCCTCCCTTTTGTATTCACTGACAACGACAAGCCTATTCCCTTATTCACCAATTACAAAATAAATAAATAAATAAATACAGTTTGATTTTTTTAATACCAAGCGTAATAGTGGATCATGAAATGAAAATCTTTTTTCGTTTTTAATAATAGAAATGTTTTTACAATTTATAAATACTATAACAAATGCATTTGACATTATATCCACATGGCCATTTCGGCTTTGCAATACGTAAAGTAGTTTTTTTCATCACGTACAGGCAAAGATTCGCTTATTTGCAAAGATTTGCTTATAATAAAGAAAATTTACCTTTTTTTTATTTTTAACAAACTTTTTAAAGGTTTTACGGTAAATATTTTATAAAACTTTTAAAAGTTTTTAATAAAATATTTTATAAAATTTTTAAAGGTTTTGTAAAATATTTTTTATAAAAAAATATCTATAAAACATAAAAAATTGTAACCCTATTTCTGGTAAAAATAATTGTTTACTTAACGTATTACAAACTTCTCAAATATAAAAAAATAATCAATATGTTTCGAAGGTATGAATCCAGCTAAATAATGTGCAAACATCGCAAGAGAAGAAGCAGTCCTTTACCCACTTTTCTAGAATTCGCATATCTTTTACCTGGACGAAATAGATTAATTCTATTGAAGCGCAGTTTTGTTTTTTACTTTTGTACTGCATCTAACAATTTCCGCAATTTATTAAGTGCACGTTGTGACAAATTTTTTTGTTGTTGTTGTTTACTTTATCGTAAATTAGTTGTGAAATTATTTCTCGAACATTTTTAAAACTAAGCAAATTTTAAATATCAAACTGTTGAATACTGTTCAACAGTGATTAAGTATTAGAACGATTTTTTTCTTTTTTTTAAGAGAAAAAGTAAGAATTTTTTTGGCAAGACGCTTATTTCGTAAGTGTTTCTCATTTAATTATTTGTTTTATTTACGTTTTTTCCCTTCAGCAACAAATTAAAAGCATCCTGCGGACTTAATTAAGTTATTTTTCCTATTTTATTTTGCATAATAGTTTTCAAATTGATCTTGCCTCTCTGTGCAGTATTAGTGATTATACTAATGTTCGCTTCCTATTTTATTTGTGACTTAATACATTTTAATTTAAATACTGATTTCAGGAGTTTGTTTTCTCTCTCTCGTCGTCTTTAATGATTAAAACGTACGCGAAGTTGAGAGTCATTTTCTGGAATCTTCATTAGTACTTTTTTTTATTAATGTTATTCATAAAATGGGGAATAAAACGATGAATGTAATTAGTATTAGTTATTTTCATCATTAGCTGCAAACAATGCTTAGGCTGAAGTGATATGAATTTTGTACGAGAAAATTAAACTATTGTGCCTTTTGAAATTCAAATTATTTTATATGATAAAGAAAAAAATTCGCCAAAATAAATTGATATTTAAAATGTACATTATTAATAAAGAAAAAAAAATTACTTCGTTTCAAGAAATGAGAACATAACATAAACGTTTGTGTTTATTTTTTATTTTTTTCATTTTTGTCAGTTATTTATTCAATAATTTCAAATTCTCCACACCTGTGTTCTTTCGGTATGATTTTAATATGTAATGTAAAACAACGAGTTGATTTAAAATTATTAGAAAAGCTGTTAATTTCTTTTGAACAAGAATATATAACATTATTTAGAAGTGCACGTTTTTTTTTTTTAATTTTCACTTATTTGATAATAAATGATAATTAACGAAGCCCTTTAATATTAAGATATTGTTTATGATAATCTTTTTTAAATGTATATATTAAATAAAAAGATTCAAACCGACTAGAACTTACAGATTTACTGCTCAAGTGAAATACATGTCAAAGTTTTAAATGTATCTATAAAGTTTGAAAATTCCCTATATCAGAGTAAATAAGTAACAAGCTAATAAAAACCACATGGGATATTGAAATATTCTTTCAAATAATTTATTTACAGCTAATGTTATTGAAATGTCAATCTAATATTAGTTTGAAAAGACACAAATTGATAAGCCGGTAGCAAAAGATGCATTAGGATATATGCTTATGCAACGAATTATTCTGTGGAAATATTCCCTCAGACGGTCTTACAGTTCATAGGGGAAAAGTAATTTAAATAAAGAAAAATAGGGTTAATCCTTTAATACTTTGAAATGAAGTGTCTGATATTTATGTAATTCGAAAGTGTCAATGGAGATGAACTTGTATATGTGCGTGCATTTGGAAGATTAATATTTTCTAGAAAGGAAATAACAATTATATAAAAACACAAATGTGTTTAACTTACTGGAACAGAAATATATTATAATGAATTCCACGAGAAACGCTGCTAAATAACTTTGTATCTCTAATTTTCTCAGGTTTTGATATCGAAAACAGTTGACATTTGAATAAATATTAGCATGTCTAAGTTTCAATGTATTATTTTCATTTTCTTTTGGATAAGTTTTAGAATACTTTATCGTATTATATATATATGTCGCATTTTTAATAAAAGGACAGCATTCTGAAGATTTTAAATATAGCATCTTTTATTGAAAATAAGATTAATACGGCAGTAGCATTTCATATCTGCATCCAGGATGGATTCCACGCAGCAAGTGAAGTAGAAGTATATTAGAAAAATCTCATCTCCGAAGGGTTGTCAGTTCAAAAGGCCATGTGTTTTTATTAATTAGGCCGATAAACTGATAAAATTGGCTACCCTGCTAAACTCGTGATTATGTGTCATCGGGCCTGTATACAAAGTGAGGGGCGATTCATTAAAAAAGTAATTAATAGGTTTGATTTCTATACTTTTCCCACAATTCCCCCCCCTTCCAGACAAGTCTCCGGGGATGGGCCGGCTTCCATACACTAGACTCGCCTGAAAAGGACAAAACACTTTTTACATTAAAGTAACGTTAGAATTTGGAAATTGGTTTCCTTTTAAGTAAGCTGCAGGAGATGAGTTATTTCTTTCATATAGTTAATATATATCATAACAATAATAAGAATAATATTATAATATACGATGCTATAATCAATTGGACAAGACAAAAACAATTGTATTAATAAAGGCAAGATACAGTGAAAATATCATACGTAAAAATAAAAATAATCAAAATAGGAAGTATATTCCAGAATGTTGCAGTTAGTCCAATGCAATTAGTGTAGCAATGTCCAATATTATATACAAAAATTCAAGATTATATGAAAACATCCTGGCATCATCCAGGAGACTGTACTCTTTCAAAAACACAATTATAATATATTCATAAAAATGTAAAACTAAAAGATCAATTATCATCCAATATGAGTTCCTGTGATACACTATCTTTTCATTTGTTGGATGTATGTAATTTAAATTGATCATTGGGCAAAAAGTATCTTAGCTTGGAGGCGTGGATCACTTCATTGTCTTGCTTTGTCAACCAGTTAGGTTTATTTATTCGAAAACTTACATTAGACAATTTTTCAATAATTTGATAGGGACCTGAAAAGGACGGGCTTAATTTTCGGGTGTTAGGATAGTGAAATTCCTCGGCAATTACCAGATCACCAGGTTTGAAAAGAGCTTCCACAAATTTTAAGTCATATCGGATCTTGTTTTTCAGGTGGTGTTCACCTGTTCTTTTAAAAGCCTCTTTCCTGGCTTCCTCAATTGTAGGATAGTAATTTTCATTACCTAATGCTGATGGGTAAGGCAATTGGCCAAACATTAGGTATGCAGGGGGATATTTGGTGACGGAGTGTGGTGTGTTATTGTATTCAATAATCACGTCTTTCAGAAGTTTGGGCCACGGGATATTTGAAGGGGACGAATTAACTTTAAGTCTCAACCGGGTGCAAATTGATTGATTCACACGTTCATTCTTTCCATTACATTGTGGCCTATGAGATGAAGTAAGTAATTTTTTTACATTATGATTCGATACCCATTTCCGAAGTTTGGACGCTGTAAAAGCAGGATTCCTGTCCGTTAACAATTTCTTCGGAATCTGGATATCAAAAATCTGTTTGAGAATGTTAATGTAAACTTCTGTCGTAACATTTTTAGAGGTAAAACCCCAAACATAACGAGTAGCGTGATCAATTACTAAATGCATGTACTTTTTTGAGGAATTGTAATAATTGAAACCACCTACTGTGTCTAAAGACATTATATCGAAGGGTTGTTCTGCGGGTGGTAAGGACTCAAGAAGACCAAATTTAGGTTGATGGGATTTTTTGTTGAGTTGGCAGACCTCACAATGCTTGACAAATTGAGTAATGTCCTGAGTCATGCTGCTCCAATAGTATTGCGGTGAAATTAAATTTAGCATTTTTTGTATTCCTGGGTGGCCAAATTGCTTATGGGTAGTTATTAATAGTTTCTCTCGTAATGAGAAAGGCACGACAATTTTTTGAAAACCCTTTTTGTGAATTACCAGAATGTCATTAACTTTTTGGAATTTAGAGCCTGTTACATTATCTAACTCTTGGTGTTCTTTAACTTCATCTAATGTTAATAAGTGAATGTGGGCATTTACAGGAAATGAAATGGGATTTCTGGAGAGCATATCGGCTTCAAAATTTGTTGATCCTTTATTGTATTTTACAGTATAGTCATACATGCTTAATTTTAGCGACCATCTGAATAATCTACCGGTTAAATGTTTTACATTTTTAAGCCATACTAAAGCAGCATGATCGGTATGGATTGTGAAAGATTTTCCATGAATGTAATAATGAAATTTGTCAAGAGCATCGATTATGGCGAGGCATTCCAATTCTGTAATAGCATAATTTTGCTCATAGGGCCTTAGTTGTCTTGAGTGGAACGCAATGGGATGTAGGACTCCCTTTTCATCCATTTGTTTTAGTACAGCACCTACGGCTTCTTTCGAGGCATCAGTATAGAGGTGGCATGGGAGATTAGGATTAAATAATTTCAAAATAGGTCTAGAAATTAACGCGTTTTTAAGCAATTCAAAAGATTGTTGACATTTTTCTGACCATTCCCAAGGTGCATCTTTTTTTAATAATTTATTTAAAGGGGTTCTAATTTTAGCATACTTGTCAATGAATTTGTGATATACATTTATAGATCCAAGGAACCTTTGTAATTCTTTAACATTTTTTGGAGGAATTAATTTTTTAATAGTTTCGGTGTTAGCATTGTCTGGTTTTATTTGGCCGTTACTAATTTCATAACCAAGGAAGTCAATTTGAGTTTTGGCAAAGTTACATTTTGAAAATTTTAATTTTAGATTTTCCTGTCGGCAAAGGTTAAAAAGAGTTTTTAGGTGAGACAGATGCTCGGCATAGGAATCAGAATAAACTATAAAATCATCAAAATAGTTGGTAGCGAAGTTGATTTTATGTTTATCTAGGATCCTTCTAAGAGCTCTTGCGAATTGAGCCGGAGCATTTTTGTAGCCAAATGGAAGGACCAACCACTCGTAAAGGCCCTGATTGGTCGCAAAGGCTAATTTTTCTGTGTCTGAAGGGTGGAGGGGTACATGCCAGTAGCCAGAGGCTAAATCTAGAGTAGAAAAATATTTGGCATTGACAAGTCGGTCTAAAAGCCAGTCTATTCGGGGCAAAGGTTCCGAATCTGTCTTGGTAATGGCGTTGATTTTTCTGTAGTCAATACAGAGGCGCGTTTTACCTTCTCCTTTTTTATAGGCTAGTGTAACGGGAGAGGAATAGGAACTACATGATTCTTTAATAAGTTTAGCTTCCAATAACTCTTGTACCTGCTTTTGAATTTCTGCGTTGTCCCCCGGAGATGCACGGTAAGGTCGAAGTGAGATAGGAAGTTCTGAGGTGAGAATTACTCGTTGGGGTTCCCATCTGACTCTACCCACATCATATCGATTACGTGCAAAAATATCTTTGAAGTCGCTTAGAAGACCTTCCAATTGTAGGTTCTCTTCAGTAGTATAATGATTAAAATTTTTATCATCATAATCCGAGAGAGTTTTAGTATCAAGGTAACACTGCCCCTGTTGAGACAAAATTCCTTGATTTGATTTGGAAGGAGAACGAAGCGGCTTCTTGTAATTCATATCACCCGCTAAAGTTAAAGTGTGGTTAAATGAATTTTTATGTGATAT
The DNA here is from genome assembly GCA_963931845.1 of Maratus michaelseni. Taxonomy (NCBI): domain Eukaryota; kingdom Metazoa; phylum Arthropoda; class Arachnida; order Araneae; family Salticidae; genus Maratus; species Maratus michaelseni. The sequence goes on from OZ007586.1 coordinate 99,066,975, forward strand.
TTGACCGGAAACGTTTTGGTCATACTTAAGGATGACTCCATCTTGAGTCAGAGAATTTGAGAAAAAGTCCATCGCGATATGAAATTTTTGTAATTCCGGGGTTCCCAGTATTGCATACGGCAAATATGACCTAACGAGATATAAGGTGCTATTTTGCCTGATATTCCCTATTTGGAGGGGTACTTGAATTTTTTCAAAAATCTGGACCTGTCCCTGGGTTTGACTAACATTAAAAGGCTTGCAACGTTGAATAGACGTCATATCCAAAGCTGCTATTAGATTTTCCGGAATTATGGAAAGAGTACTTCCGCTATCCAATAAAAATGGTACTTGAACCCCATTATAACAAGTTTTTGTGTATTTTCGGTTTTCGTAATTCTCACATTTGAGGTGCCCGGGCACGATAAACCGTCATTTAGCATTCATGGGCATTCCTTGATCAGGGGAATACCCATAGGCATTTAGGGGTTGAGTTTCATTATTATGGATTGCAAAGTTGTGGGCCATTGTTGTACAACTCATCTTAGATGGACATTTACTTGCAAAATGGCCACTACGCATACAATTTGCACATAACTTGTTTAATTGGATGGTTCTCCACCTGCTGTCTACAGGCATAGTCAATAACTTTTTGCAGGTATGGGTGGGGTGCGAATCAAAACAAACACCGCATTTGTTACCTTCTTGAATTTTGTGGAATTTCGATCTATCGTAAGAATCTCTTGAATAAGCTACATTTCTTACATCTGTTTTGTTTGGGTTCTCTAATGCTAGCAAACTTTTGGCTTGTGTCTCTAAAAACTTTAGAAATTCCGTGAGACTAGGCATATCATTGTGGGTAAGGGTAAGTTCCCATCGCTCTTTGAGATTATCATTTAGTTTTTGAACGATGGTAAAAATTATCATATTTTCCACCAAAGCATTTTGCGTTAATTTTAACGAATCTAAAATTCGAAGTGACTCATTGCAAGTATCTATTATGTCGAAAATAGCTTTAGAGGATGAGGAACAATTCTTCATATTTTTTATATTGTATAACTTGCTTATTTGGGCCATGGCCAAATCTCTAGTTTTATCGTAGCGAGCACAAAGCGTCTCCCATGCATTTTTATAACTGGCCTCTGAAAGAGGAAATCCAGAAATCAATTTATGGCTAGGACCCTTTACGCTAGCTAGGAGGTATTGTAATTTAGAAACGGGGCCCAAATCTGAATTTTGATCTATAGTTGTGATAAAAATCTCCTTAAAAGAGAGCCACTGATCAGATTCCCCATAAAAAGGTTTTAAGTCAAATCTGGGAAGGTTAATGGTTTTCTCTAAATTATTATTTTTAGATTGATTATTATTCCCTGACTCTCCTTTGTGAATGTTTAAGCTCTTATTTATTTTATTAAGTGACGTGTTTATCGTTATTGTTAAAGTGTCTAGTTTAAGAGCAATTTCATCGAATTCGTTAATAATATTTTCAGTTTCCGATTCCTTGCTTTCGAGAACCGCGTTTTCACGAATTTTGTTTAACTCACTATCAATATCCTTTGCTTGTTTCTGATACACCTCTAATTCGTCAAGAGTTATCGTATTATCATCTATTTTGGGATTTATGATATTATTTATACGGGTAATTTTTCCCTTAAGAACTGCTTTCTGCTTTTTAATATTTTCCATTTTTTAATTAATTTTAAAATATAGTTTTCTGAAAAATCTATATATTATCAAAATTTAAATATCTTTCAAAAAAATTTTAAAGTTTTTACATAATATAAACAGGTTTATAAAATTGTAATAATAACATACATAAAAATAATGATTTATATAATAGAATTACTTATTTTCAAATAAATCATGGATATCCATTAACTCTATTAAACCAAAAATTTCGTTATACTTCAAAACCATGGTTTTCATAAATAATTAAAATAAAAGCAGTATAACTGGAGTAATGTACTTATTTAAAAACTTACCTTAAATTATTCATAATAATTTTTATTTCATAATAAAATTAGAATAAAAATATATTAAATACTAATATGATATTAAAAAATAGATAAATACTAGGGTACCCTTTGAGCTCAAACACTTAAAAAAAAAGAAAAATCCTTTAAAAAAAAGTAAAGAAAAATATCTTCAGAATTGACATTGTCTTTTCGCGCAGTAAAATAGTAAAACACATAACGATGACTCCTCTTCCCTTATCGGTATAGATTTCGGAATATCCTTTAGAAAGAAATCACATTTATATTTCATCACTTATTAACAGCAGAACGTTGCACTAAAACAAACTATTAGAGAAGCTCTTTGAAGACGCGCACATTTCACATAAATCACGCCCGAAAGGTAGCAGTTGAAAGCGAAGAAAAATACACATTTTCCGCATGAAGAATAATGACGGTTTCTTTCACTTATTTAGAATACGAACCACCACAACGATAAGAAGAAGCTAAATTCTAGGCAAAACACAAAATGCATCAAATCGTAGAACTCCAGAATTCTTATCGATGCTATCTTGAAGTACGTTGCATAGGAACACATAATGCCGTTTTTAGAGTAAAAACATTTCGAAAGCGGGCACAATTTTCTTTTCGTCGAACACTAGCTGAAGAGAAGACTTTTTAGGATAGTCCCTTTTGGGGCCTCTCCGCACGTTAAATAGATGTTAGATGTCGATAGATGTGGCATCTGGAACCTTAAGACACTCTCCAATCTCGAATAATTTTTTGATGACCATTTCTCTTTCGCTATTCATTTTACTATTAAGGAATTCATCAGAATTTCCCGCTGAGATCCTGCCGACTTAGAATACTGTCGCATTTTTAATAAAAGGACAGCATTCTGATGATTTTAAATATAGCATCTTTTATTGAAAATAAGATTAATACGGCAGTAGCATTTCATATCTGCATCCAGGATGGATTCCACGCAGCAAGTGAAGTAGAAGTATATTAGAAAAATCTCATCTCCGAAGGGTTGTCAGTTCAAAAGGCCATGTGTTTTTATTAATTAGGCCGATAAACTGATAAAATTGGCTACCCTGCTAAACTCGTGATTATGTGTCATCGGGACCGTATACAAAGTGAGGGGCGATTCATTAAAAAAGTAATTAATAGGTTTGATTTCTATACTTTTCCCACACACACACACACATATATATATATATATATATATATATATATATATATATATATATATATATATATATATATATATATATATATATATATATATATATATATATATATACAGATATAAAGATACAGAATTTATATATATATATATATATATATAAGTGCGGGTTTCATGCATTTCATACAATTCATTTATCACTCCACCATTCTACCATTCCATCATTAATAGATCCACAATCTTATTTACAATATGTTTCCTTATACAAAACTAAATTTTGTTTATTACCATCTTCCAATTTGTCCTTTATAACTATCTAAATGTTTATAAAGCACAATGTAAACACATTGATAAGTTACGTTACTATCGAGGTGCAATAAATCAAAATACAGCTTCAAAACATTAAAACTGTAAGATGTTAAAATTTCATGAGCTTTCGGCTAAACATTAGCCTTCCTCAGATGAACAACGAGCAGTCGAGGATAGCCTTCCTCAGATGAACAACGAGCAGTCGAGGAGTCTCCTCGACTGCTCGTTGTTCATCTGAGGAAGGCTAATGTTTAGCCGAAAGCTCATGAAATTTTAACATCTTACAGTTTTAATGTTTTGAAGCTGTATTTTGATTTATTGCACCTCGATAGTAACGTAACTTATCAATGTGTTTACATTGTGCTTTATAAATATTTTATTGGGTGAATTTGACGTTCATATTATATAGATTTTTCTATATATTTTTATTATCTAAATGTTATTTATCATGGTATATTTATTTAGTTATTTGATCTGTTTGCGTCTTTATTTTTTTTTCTATATATCATTTTGGTTTTCCTATGTGTTACAAGGGACATACTATTGTCATTTTTAGGCTTAATGCTGACAATATTTGAAGAAATAACATATATTTACTATGAATTATTCTTATGATGCTCCTCTGAAGAATCCATAAGATACTCATAGTATACCATTCTTGATTTTTCTTTTTATTAAGTTTAATTCTTGCAGTATCCTTTCCATTGATTTTTATAATATATCTTCCTTTGTTTTTCACACAGGTGATTTCATTTTAAATAAATAAATATATATATATATATATATATATATATATATATATATATATATATTTGTTTTTATATGATATTATATATTTTTACTTAATTCAATCGGCAGTGATAGACAATCTTGGAAAATTCGACAGTCTATTATATGAAATAATGCATTTTTCGATACACGGGGATGTTTTTGTTGACAAAGGATTAAATACTCTCGTGTCGCTTTGTTTTTCAAATTTTCATCGTCATTTAACTTCAATATTCCATTATTTGTTCCAATGTTTGATTAAATCCTTTTTATTTCATATTTGTTTGGCGTCATCTATCTTTAAATATGTTTATGTTTTTTATTATATTGAAATTTTCTGGTGGGTTTTATTTATTAAGATGTTTTCTATATTATTTTTACTATAACAATTATGTAATATATATATATATATATATATATATATTGTCAACATTAAGCGTAAAAATGACAGTATTAAGTTCCTTATAACATATCAAAAAATTAATGATTGAGAGAAATTAATATAACCAAGAAATAATTCAAAATTCAACAAAAGAAGATAATGAACTTAAAGATATAGTGAACAACTCGCCAAATAAAATAGAATCGTCAAAGATTCAACCGAAATCAGATCGACGCTATGAATCATGTTCAAGCAAGTTATCATATGCCATGTTGGAGAAACGGGCAAAAAATGACATGGATAAAAGAATATGTGCTGTCATCTAGAAATGACATGAATAACTTACACTACCCAAATACAAGCTAATAAAAAAGTCACTTGGTCAAAAATCGACAAATGAAATCACATTATAAAAAATCCATGAATAAATGAAACGAGGACAAAAGAAGTATAAGGCAAAAAATAAAAATAACAACATTAAAAGAAAAAAAAACATTATTATTATCAAGTAGATGTTAATTAGCAATAAATAGTATTTGAAATTTTTTATTCAAAAATTATTAAGAAAATATTAAAATAGATGTCAAGTAGTAGTAAAAAATTAATAACAAATAAATAAAAAGGAACACAAGTATAGCCAAGAGTATGCAATGTGTAAGATAATGTTTGAAAAATAAATGTGTAAATTATTAACCCACTTTTTTTTTCTTTCTTTTTTTATGTTTTAAACTGTTTTTAGTAGTCCCGACCTCAACCCTCATTAAAGACCTTTCAATTTTATAAGTTTTTTGGGGGGACATATTTGTATATGTTTTTTTTTTCTTTTCTTTTTTTTTTTTGGGGGGGGGGGGATTTTTTATACGTTTTTATAATTATATATATAGTAAGCATTAAATAAACAAAATTGCAATTATTTCTGTTAAAATTTTGCTACCTATATGAACCCAAAGATTTAAGTTAAATAATTCGTAGGCAAAATATCCGAAAATGCTAGCGAAAGTCAGAAAATCATAATTGCTTTTTAATTCACTTTATAACTGAATTTGGATATATATTCTCTACATTGTTATTACCAGTCTAATCTTAGTGTTTAATGTAAATAAGTTGAAACTTGAAGATATAAATCTTAAATAAAATACAATAACGAATATAGCTAAACTGAAATTCCCTAGCTATTTTCTCCACTCAGTTCTAATTAAAACTGTCTTCACTGAGTGAAAGATTCCAAATTATATAATTTCTAATCTTAAATTAATTAAATATGAAGAAACGTTTTCTTGATACTTTTCAAATATTGAATTATACTAAATTTCTTTTTTACTTCAATATTTTTCATAAAATATAAAAATTTCTTAATAAACTAGTTTTTAATAAATTGTTCCGATATGTCATCTTTTTGACAAAAATCTTTATGATATAGTTATCTCTTTTTTTTTCTGTTTATTTACAGTTTTAATTGCATGTACGTTTGCATCGTGTTTCTGGTATTACTGAAAACTAATCATAAGAAATAAAACCTAAAACTGTCTTCACTGAGTGAAAGATTCCAAATTATATAATTTCTAATCTTAAATTAATTAAATATGAAGAAACGTTTTCTTGATACTTTTCAAATATTGAATTATACTAAATTTCTTTTTTACTTCAATATTTTTCATAAAATATAAAAATTTCTTAATAAACTAGTTTTTAATAAATTGTTCCGATATGTCATCTTTTTGACAAAAATCATTATGATATAGTTATCTTTTTTTTTCTGTTTATTTACAGTTTTAATTGCATGTACGTTTGCATCGTGTTTCTGGTATTACTGAAAACTAATCATAAGAAATAAAACCTAAAATAGTTGCAGTTCAAATAAACAAATTTTAGCAGAAATGAGATCAAGATTATTTGTTTACTTTTTATCATATATTATACACGGTAAAGTAATCTAAAACACCTCTAAAATACGATGAAAAAAAATGTATGAAATATGTGAAATGAAATAAATAAATAACAAAAATATAATGTATGAATGATATGAAATATGTAATTTTTATATATAAAATGAAATAAATAAATAACAAAAAATAAATTAATGAATAATATTAAATAAATAAATTTTATCTATGAAATGTAATAAATAAAAAGAAATATTGAAATTTTAAAAATATTTCATTTACTGCAAAATAATTTAGCTGTGTTAAAAGCGCAAAAGTAATTCATTTTAATAAATAAAAATTGTAACTTTAGAAAACTGTGATAGTAACAGTTGAAATATTTAGCTGTCGTTAGTCACAAAAAAAATAATAATAACCGTTAAACCCTCTTAATAAAATTTTTTTAAACAAAATAAATTCCATTGTCTTGGATGCTTTAGCGACAGAACATACTTTGCATGTAATGCTTATTTTAAAGCACTCTACATTTGAGTTTTAAATTTAAACCAAACATTTCTTGAAACTACATTGTGGCATGTTCTATCTTAATTTTGAAAATTTTAGGGTTTAATAACAGCTTTTGAATTTATTTTGACCTATGTAATTTTCACTTTCATAGAAATGCGCTGAAACTATGCGAATGATCTTTTAAACCTTTTAAGTATTCTCTTTTGCCTAAAGTATTTCTGTTCCTACGTAGGCAGACTAGAATTTTGAAAACAATTTATTACTTGATTAAAATTTTAAAAATCCGAAGTATCTTAAACTAGAAAGGGAAAATTTTGAAACTGCATTAGGCAGTAAAAATAGAGAAAATTAACCGAAACTTTAGTTTGCCTACCTTGAAATTGTGATATTATGACAATATCTTTAATAAATAAAACTGTCCTTATTTTATGTAAATGCATTCAACATATTTTAAAGTACTTGAAAATCTCAGGACATGAAATTATTTTTGAACATTTTTTTTTTTAAACTTAGCACTTTAGTCAATTTTTATGGCTTAATAAATATCATTAAACTAGAAAATATTACGTATAAAAAAATACATTTATTAAATGAGGCACTTGCAATGAGATTGAACATTTTGGGGGAAAATTGAGTTATTGTTACACTATATCCATAAAACTTAGAAAAACAACAAGTTTTGGGGTCGTAATAGATTAGGCCACTTAATTTGTTCGCTTTCAAATTATTAGTTCACTTTACTTAAATTGTTAGCCAAATTTAACATCAAATGCATTCCAAACAATGAAAAAAATACACAAGCGAACCAATGGAAGTTCCAGGTTCTTATTTTTTCAAAACAGCTATTAGAGGAAATATTTAAACTTGTTCTAATATGTGCTTTATATATTAAAGCATATATTTTTTTCATGTTTTAAAGGAAGAAAATGATAAAGATACATTCTCTTTCTTTCGATCGAGAACTGTCGATCCGGTTCTCTTTCTTTTTTTCTATATCTCTCTGTATAGTTAAATAATATCACTGGACAGAACATTTAACTCATATTTTATTAAAATTTTTCCTCATAATAAATTCGTACATTAAGAATACTTCTAAGATGATCTTTAAAACATATTCTAGCTTTACAAATATTTCACAATTGCCAACAAAATAACTTATATAACAAAATTAGCTTCCAGTCTACCTGTTGCCAAGCATAACATTTATCGTCCCTCTGTATGAAAAGTTGCTTTTAAATTCCCCGTATGCAAAATATGTATCCTAAATAATATTTATAATATCTAAAATATTCTGAAGCTAAATAAATGCTAAAACTAAATAAATGCTAAAGCTAAATATATGCTAAAGCTAAATAAATGCTAAAGCTAACTATATGCTAAAGCTAAATAAATGCTAAAGCTAAATAAAGCTATAACTAAAGCTAAATAATAATATGATACCTAAAATATGTACTGCAAAACCTTTTTTCCTGAAAATTGTTTGTCACCACAATATTCGAAGGATAATCTTCGACTTATTTAGAAGCCAAGATGCTGTCAATAAAGCACAATATTCTGTATAAAAATAGTTGTATCGTGGTGGTCGCGGGAAAACAGTTGTGCCCCCCTAATTTAATTAAAATATTTATAAAAATAGATGAATATAAATGAGAAATTACGAAAATGTATGAAAATTAATTGAAAGAAGAAAACTATCTAAATACAATTTTACACATACGGAGAATTTAAAAATAACTTTTCATAGAGAAGGACGATAAATAGTATTCTTGGCAATTTAAAAAGTAGACTGAAAGATAATTTTGATTTATAAGTTATTTTGTTGGCAATTCTAAAATATTTTTTAAACTAGAATATGTTTTAAAAATCATCTTAGAAGTTTTTATAATGCACGAATTTAAAATGAGGTAAATTTTAACGTACGTGTACTTAAAACTGTTTCTAGTATTTTTTCTTTCAATACACATCTGTCTAAACTACATCTTTTTTAACAACTTAATTGTTATTATGACGTTTCTCTTAAAACAAATCGTAAAAAAATCCATTCAAGGAAAATTAATTTTGACAAAGTACTTCTATTGCTAAAATATTGAAATAACTGAATGATACCAGGATTTACAAATAAATTTATTTGAAAATAAGTAAAAGCTTCTTTTTTTTTCTTTTCTTTCTTTCTTTCTTTCTTTCTTTCTTTCTTTTTTTTTTTTTTTACGTCCATTATAAAAGCAAAAATTTATTCCAAAATTCTGGTGTCATAGTGTCATTTGGGGATTAAAATTAAGTAAGATGTACATACTACCGCTCTTCAAGGCGTTTAAAGTATAAATGACATTAAAAGAAACATTAAAAATTGCAGGGGTCGCAGCGTCCTATATATTTTTTTTATTTACTACCACTATATTCACACTATTATCCTCGTAATTTATTTATTTAAGATTTGCAATGGGAAGCTGCCATGAAAATGAAAATTTTATTTTGAAAATATTGGTGGCGAATAATCAAAATATATAGGACACTGCGACACACTTTGAAATTTCTTATATGTATAATCAAAGAGACATTTTACAACTTTTAAAACTTTTATATATCATTTGTTTTATGATAGGGTGTCTGATATGAGTATTGAGAAAAAAATAATTTTTAAACAAACGTCACAAAAAAAAAATCAGTGTTGTAAAAAATATTTCCACTCTAAAATAATTAGTCAGAAAGTAACATAATTTTTTTCAAATTCTAATTGTAAATAAATAGAGACAAAGTTTCAACCTACTTTAAAAGAAAAAAATATTAAATGAATATTTAAAAATATATGTATCTAATATATTTTTCTTTTAATAGCTAACATTTAAAGGCATATAGATAAAATAAGAGAAATATTTGAAAAAAAAATCACTATTCTTACCGTTGTATAATTATTTTATTAGTAAACTAAATTATTTAGGAATTTCTACAATTGTATAATAAGAAATATTTAAATTTTTCAACGATTTTTTTATAAAAAATTTTGAGATTTTTAACAAATGAATCTTTAGTTTTATACAGCAGGATGTATAACTTTTGAAGTTGTGAACAAATAGCCAAAATTTGTAATTTAAAACAGATATTTATTTTTTGAAATATATACACATGAACGTTTACATGTATGAAATATATATGTGTGTGTGTGTTGTTATATGTATCGATAATGTATTTTATGAAATTTTTTAATAATTTTAAACGGTATATTCGTATCAATTTACTTTGATCATCTAAAATATTTATGCTGTCCCCTTATTTCCTATTATTTTCTCTGTCTTTATAAAATAAATGCCTTTATATCTATTGAATAACATGCATAGACTAAAGAGACACTTATAAAACTTCTTTAAATTAAGGTTTTGGTTGATAATGGTAACTCGGCACCCTTAATGTTGATTGCCATGATACATATTTATATACATTAATGCAACAGGATCACTTATTTGAATAAATTAACGAAGTTGTTATTTCTGTTGCAAAGCTTCAAGACTAATTAGTCGAATAATTGCGGTGATTATGATTTCGAGATAGTGAAGTCTCTAAAATTCCTCCGTTGCCAGCACTGTCAGTGATTTTTGAAATTCATTAAGAAAAATTCATTAAATATATGATTAATGGTTTAATGAAATATACAAATCATTAAGTATTTCTCTGGAACTGAATTTGATAGAAATAAGATATGCAAATAAATATTTCCTATTTCAAAAGCATTTTCCGCGGAATCAAAAATTAAAATAAAGGAAATCATATTCAGAATCCACAGAATTTATTATACCGTTCGTGAGAATGTATAAGCGGATACATGCACATTTACATATATTATACATATGTATACGTTTGTGTATGTAAATATGCATATATGCATGCATTTGTGTATAAGATCGCATTTATTTGTATGGTATAAAACAGTTTGTGAATTTGTTTTTCATTTTTCATGCATTTATTAACAAAAAATAAAAAGTTACTTTTATTGTTAAGATGTTAAGAAAAATACACAATTAAAGGGAAACAAAGTATTGAAATGAAAAGCTTTCATTGAATTTTATGCCGATTATTTCACAAATTAAAAAACTCATTTTAGGCTAACATTTAACAACTCAATTTTCCCAATTAGGAACATCCAGTAAAAAAATAAATAATAAATGAAATTTCATTCATATTGACTTGAAAAAATTAGCAGTTATAACAAGAAAATTATTATTATTATTATTATTTTCAAAATAGAAATTACATTTTTTCGGGAAAAGAACATAAATGTACAGAAAATCATAAAGAAGGTCCTTTTTCAGAGTGCACAGTTTAAAAATTCAAGTAAAATTGAAAATGGTACAATTCTTCTGAAAATCAATAAATGAACTTTATTTACAATATTAAAATAATAAAAGATAAAACAATAATTAATAACAATCACAGTTGCTATAATTCGTTAAAAAATAATGTTCTCAAATGGAAAATTAGTAACATAAGTAAAATAAATCATAAAAATCATACATAAATAAATCTTACTATTGAAATGATTTATATTTTAGATTAAAACATTATAAGGAGAAATTTGTAAAATAATAATAATAATAATAATAATAACAATAATAATAATAATAAATCTGGATCCACAATTCGGCCTGTAAAAGTTTAAGTGTTAGGCTGTGAGATTTTATAAAAGTAAAAATAACAACAATATATATATATATATATATATATATATATATATATATATATATATATATATATATATATATATATATATATACATCGCAATAATTTGGCAACCATCACCCTATAATACTATATTTAAAATATTATATATAATCGGGATAATGTTTCAAAGCTCAAAATAATGTTGAATGATGATTTTATTGATGTTTAAAAAGTTTTTGGAAAATAATTTCTACATATTAATGAATATTGTAGAGGCTTTCATTCATGTTGATAACTTTTTGAATTGTGCTTGGATATTTTCTTAAACACAAGTAAATTTCATTAGTAATTTGTGAAAAACAATGCTTGATCTTATAATTTCCCATAAGATGGATTATAAGTAGATAAAAAGACTACATGAATATGTTCTTGTTTCTGTATATATAAAAAATTAAAAAGTATCAATTCTAGTATTTTTATTCAATTTTAAGCACTTATTTTCTGCGTATTTTAAGTTTTAAATGATCACACAGAAATATATAGAATACTATCTTTATCTTGAAAGAACATGTACTTAACATTTGCTGAGTTGTAGAACAAGAGGGGAAAAAAACACCAATTTCAGGATTATATTCAAGTAATTTCAAATGACTTCTTAAGAAATATTTTTGCGTAATATGCAAGTATTTTTGAGAATCTGCTTGATCAATTAGACATATGTTTTCGAACGTGAAATCAGTATCTATGATCTGCAATAGAACTTTTAAATACATAAGAGGGTCTTGGGGAAAAAAATAAAAAAAAATTCATGAAGTTGAACTTTTGGTATAATATAGCTGATTGTAAGAGAAAATTTGATAGTATACTGCCATTATATGTGCAAAACAAAATCCAGTTTATTTAAAATAAATAAGAACTGCTTTTGAAGAACCACGTTAGTCCTTAACTTTAGTTTGCGTTTCTCTCTAAATTGATTTACATTTACCGTAGAGTTTTTTTTTTTCTTTTATACGAAGCGGTTGTCGCACTACCGTAATTTTTACATACATCTTACTTTATTTTTCATACGTTAACTTTTTTAAAGGGGTCCCACGCACAGTGGAGTATTTGATGCAAAATCCTGGCCAAAAAGGCATAAATTAAAATTTACTCAACAATTGTGAAAAACATATTTTATAATAGCTGACTAACTGGTGCATCGATCTATGTGTATTTCAGGAGTATGAGTCATATCCGGTGGCTCCTAGCCTCAGTTGAAGTAAAAGTTTCTTTGTGAGACGACGTGCTTTTTTGTTATGTTTCAGCTTTGTTATTGTGTTGAAATGTATACATTGACATGTCAATTTAAATAATTTTACTTTTCATATAATAAAAAATAATTTAAATTGAAAATGAATTAATATTAAACCTTTTTAGATCTAATTTATTGAAATATATTTATTGAAATATATTTATTGAACTATATTATCTGATATATTCAAAGATTTTTAAAGCTGTGTCGGGGTTTGTCGGACCCTTTTTGAATTATAATCGTATTGATTATAGTTTTGAACGCATTTTTTTTATTTAAAAAAATGTTCCGCATATTGTTGCCATTTTAGATGTCAATGTTTTTTGGGAGGACTATTAAAAACACTCAAAAACCAGCATCGCTATACTATAGTGACTCAACTTTGGTAAATACTAAAAGCAAGTAATATATGTATTAAATGCGTTGGTTTTTATAAAAAATTAAACATTTATGTAAAATTAACATTTATGAAAAATGTTATTTACATTTATGTAAAATTAAACACATATAATTAAACGTTACTTGTAAATAAAACAAACCTATCAACAATTAATTTCCACTTATAAACAATAAACAATAAGCAAATAAGTAAACACTGTATTATATATTTATTTATTTAAATAAATACATACATTTATTAAGTGTATTTACTAATAGTACGTCAACAAGAATGTTTTAATTTTAAAACACATGAAAATTAATTTTGGCTAGGATTTTGTGTCAAATACTCCACTTTGCGACGGTCAAAATTCTCAAAGAAAAATGCATTTTTCTTTTATTTGCTAATAAAATACTGCAACGTTAAATAAATTTAATAAAGCAAACCGTATATTTCTACAATTATTACATGAGCAGTTAACAAATTTTGTGTTTTACTATGAGTCCTGCCTCGCCCGTAACTAACACTTCAAGTCCGTTAATCTCAGAATGGATTTTTTCATAATGTGTCGTGTTTAAAATGATATAGCTAAATTTCCTTGCACCATAGGTGTATGAAATTTTGTACAGAGTTTTTAGGTTATGTTTTTAATAAACTGTCTTCGGGATTTTTAATTTCAAGGGAAAAGTTTGAAAATATAGTCCTCAAAGTAAAAATCACTCTCAAAAATTCATTTTTTAAAACTTTTACATTTATTATAAATTTTGAAAGTAATATTTTTATAAAAGCTGAAAATAAATTAACAAGAAACATTTTCTGCACACAATAGTGAAAAAAGTAATGAAATCGGGTAAGTTGTTCTTGAGTTATATAAAAAATTAAATAATTTTAAAATTTACAAAAAATGTTACATATTTTTTTTTTCAAAGTTTTCAAAAACTTTTTTATCTGAAAAGTGATGTTTATAGAAAGACACATTTCACGAAAAAAATTCATTTACCAATAACTAAAAATAAAGAAAATAAAAATTTTGACCTCCCCCCAGGACCCCCTTAAAACTACGATGATTTTATGAGCGCTTCATATCGAAAAACAATATTAAATATATATTCTAAAGTAAAAATATGTCCTTCAGTAACTTTGACGTTATATTAGTGAGGGAAACATTTGACAAATAAATTCCGCACTACGTATTTCTGTGTAGTACGCACTACTAAATCCGCACTACTACAGATTTTACTGCAATTTCTTTTAACTTCTAGACATCGCACAATTTAAATTTTCTACACCGTTGAATAGGGGGAAATAGTCTTTCAAATGCAATTTGTATGAAAACTGTATCTCAATATACTGATTTTGTATGGTTTTAAAATTATTTTCAAGCTCTAAATTTTTTTAATATATTTTTATCGGGTGCAGCCCGATTACGAAAGATTAACGCGTTTAAACTTAAAACAAATAAATAGTTCAGCATTTGTTTTTAGCTAATATTCCATAGCGAAATTAATACTTCATCAATAAATAAAATAATTAATTAATATAACACAAACTTAAACATGTAATCGAACTACACACTTAAACCACTGAAATTATCAGAATAAAAAATGTTGCTGTAAAGTAGCGAAATTTTCAGCGATTTCTTCGGCTCTTCGATTTCTCCTGGCATGCGGTAATACCAAAGTATCGCTTTTAATAAATAATACATTATACACTACATAATACACTATGCAATAGTGCATTGTTGATATTTTTCGTATAAAAATACTTTTTTGTGTTGTTAGTGTGCAATCTAAAAGAATATATTAAATGTAAAAAAAAAAAAAAAAAAAAAAAAAAAAAAAAAAAAAAAACAGCGTTTTTAATTAAAAAAATAATGGTTTTAATCTACGTTTTTTAACTCGGGAAGCCCGAGTTAGATAGCCTAGTTTTAATAGCGGTTAAACAAAGTAATTTTCCTTTATACTGAGTATTTAAATCCTTTAATGGATGTCAAAATAAATGAAAAATAAATATCATCGAAATCATACATAAATTATTAAATAATTAAAGAGAAATAAAAGTACATTAAAGAAAATACTTGTATTAAATAATTAAAAAAAAATGCTAAAATGTCTTGTTACTCTATATTGTTCGAGTATACAAAAATCAAGAAAAGAAAAAAAAGAGAGCATGTAATAAAGATGTTCTTATAACAGTTTTAAAAAATGCCGTTATATTAATTTATAAATCAAATTAAAACTCATTAAAAAAGTCCGAAACATGGATAGCCATTGTTGGGATAGGTTACGAATCCTGCAGTAAAAAGTGAACAGCGATCAGGTGAAAAATTTTCAACTTTTTGCGTTTCCGAAATGTTCCTTGCTTGATTTTTTTTTTTTCTTTTCTTTCTACTTAAGTATTTTTGCTCCGTTCATTACAAGCAAAAAGTCAGAAAGTATTCGAAACTGTTTTCATGTTTTTTGAAGGACAAGGTATTCGCTCTTTCGATATATTTTTTTTGTTAACTTAAAGATCTGCAGTTTCTTTTACTACAATTTAAACTTTCGTCGTTAAATGATGTGAGTAAATGAGTTGCTTTTTATGAGCTACATAATTTTTAATTTTATTTAATTGTCTGTTTCATTGTTTTCAGATTTAATGTCATTCTTTTTCTTACAAAGAAATCAATTCGAAATACGATTAAAACTTAAAGCAGTTAGCGTTGTTTAAATATTCGAGATAAAAAAAAGATTAAATATTCAGGGTGTTTATGTGTGTTTTGCGTTGAAAAAAAAAAAAAAAAAAAAAAAAAAAAAAAACCTTCTGATGTGAAAAAAAAAAAGAAATTAATCAATCAAAATTTTTATGGTATTTTGGAATTTTTTTTAGAAAATGGTCTATTTATTTCGAAATGATTTAATGAAAACAAGATAATAATTTTTATTTAATAAATGTTTTTCTTATTCAACTAACAATCCCTAAATTAAAATAAAAGTTCTGATTTATAAGGAATTTTCTAAAATTAATTGTTTGGGCATCTCGTTTTCAAACAAAGTATTTTCGATTACAAAATTAGTGTCAATAAGTATACAACTTTTAAAAGTATATGTCAATTTAATAGATATCGGATTGACTGTTGACAGATGAACAAATAATATTTATTTCTTTAATTAATTTTTATTTCTGATCTATTACATTTCGTCTAATATCATACCTACTTTTATGTCTAATTTTTTTTTGTTTTTTACAACTGATGAAAAGATATTTTGATGTCTAGTATATTATAACTATACAACAGATTCATTATAAACACACACACACACACACACACACACACACACATATATATATATATATATATATATATATATATATGTATATCTATGATTAACTTATTTTGATTTGCCAAAACTAGGCAATATATAGATGTTAAAACATAATCTTACATTTTTGTATATATATATATATATATATATATATATATATGTATTGTATTATAATTATCGGTTTATCTATTGTCGATTATTTATGTGATTTAATGGTTATTATACCCAAAAGTTTTATTATATATATATATATATATATATATATAATAAAATTATAATACGTATATATAATATATTATATAATTCAGTGCTGCTTCTGTGCCTGTTGTGCAACAATTTATCATTATATGTATTTGAATTACAATAATAATAATAATAATAATAATAATATGTAATATTATAATTTTATTAATATCGTCAATAATTAAAATTTTACTAGGATTGCAAACATATTTCCAAGGCAAACATGATTACCGCTTCCACATGATATTTAAAATAATAATAATAAATGCTAGTTTATAGCTTCATTTGAATTTAATAAGATTCAGACAGGTTAAATATGAATCACAATAATTCCTTGATGGAAAACATGGATTTTGAAAGGTTCTTTTATCTTTTATTATTTTTTTCTTTTATCGTTCTTTCTTTTTATTTCAACTTTGTCCAATTTTATTTCTTTTCAACATTCTTATCCCCCCAATGTTTATCTACAATTATTAAATCTTAAAATTTTATTGAGATGAAATGTGACACTGTGTGACTCAAAAGAAATAAAGTTTATATTACATCTATTACAATTTATTTTCAGACACAAAATTTGACTTGAAAAAGCTGGCTGATATTCATCATACTTTTTGTTCAGTAAATTAAAGTAACCAATCATCTATGTTTTCTATGTCTCATAAAGATTATTTCCTTTTTTCCTGACTTTTAAAGTTATAAAATAAACTTCTTGATGTTTTCTTTGTGTTTTAAAAGAACATTTTTGCATTATTTTATATTGACAGTTATCTTCCGTACCTGACATTTTATTCTCATTACATTCATAAAACTGTGTTCATAAAATATTTTTCAATAAAAAAAAACTCTTCCTCTATATGTAATATTAACTGTAACTATATAATTTCTATATATAATATTAACAATAGGAAAATACAATATATTACAAACTTTTTTCTTCGGAGCTTTGTAGTTAGTTCTGGAAAATTGGCAAAGTTTTGATCGGTACAAATTTCTCCAGATAGGATAAGTATTTTGCAAATATCTGCTCCCAAAGTAGAAACTGAAAAAAAAATCAGATCGACATACTTAATTTGAAGAGTTTACTGATAAGGAAGTTTCACGAATTTCTGTTAATTACGGGTCATGAAATCATAAGGTGAAAATAAGATATATAAAATCAGCCGTTAAATCTCTATTTTGAAACTAAATGCTGAGAACTTGGTGTAAAATGTGTTTTAATAGCTATGAATTAGAAAAATCCGCGAGTTCTTTGTACATTATGATAAGATTTTGAAGATTTTCAGCATTTTTAAACTAAAAAGACAAACACGCACTGACCAACATACACTGAACAATTTACATACTTCTAAACATTTATGAAATATTTCCAGCTATAAAACTATTTCAACACATATAGTATGTAGTGGTAATTATTGAGAGTAAATTCTGTTACTGTTTTGATGCCAAAATATTAAATAGTTCATTTTCTTGTTATATGCTAAGTACACTACATTTTAAAAAAATAAAATAAAATAAATAATAATAATTGCAAATAAGGAAAATGAAGGATTAAGGAAATTTATTTCGAATAAAGAAAAAGCAAAGGAGACAGTATTACGAACTTTTTTTGAAAAGACAGGACAAACAAATCTTTATAAAAGCAGTAAACGCCGCTTCATTCATTTCTTCAATTATATGGTATTAAAAATCAACATATTTGTATTTTTCAGCTTTGCATTCTAAAATGTGGCGGAACATCAATTATATATGCTTTATTTATACTGGGAATTTTAGGTTTTAAACTTGCTTTTCAGTTCGTTCTTATAATTTCTAATTAAAAAACGTTTTGTTTATGAGATAAAAGTAAAACCTTAATTCCTTTGATTTGTTTCGAGCCGAAAATTTTTATTTCAAAATTAAATACTTCTTAAGAAATTTTATTTTTGACCACACGTGTCTTTCTTACGTTTATTTATTTATTTATTTTCATTTCAGAAGCTTTTCCTGCAAAAAATATCAGACAAATTCTTGTAAAGGATTGTATGATATAAAAGTGCATGAAAAATTACAATAGTTTTCAGTAATTTAATTAATTTAAATTTCATAAAACATATATTAATCATATAAATAATCACATAGGTATTATTAACATCATTGAACCATATTATTAAAATTTTAATATATTATATTTATTCTTTTACTATGTATTTTTCCGTCTATATTTACTTTTAGTTATAACTTTTCCTGGTTATACGCTATATAGAAATTATCTTTTAATCCTTTGACTATGGACCGGGCATATACAGCCCGTTGACAGATAGCAGGGCTGATACTGGCGACTGTTTTTATATCCTATTTGTACATTATTTAACAAAATTTCTTTGTGGTAGATTTTTCTTCAAATTGTCCTACAAGTGTGTGGCAATTTTTTTCTTCTTCTGTTTTCTTCTTCTTCTACTTCTTCTTCTTCTTCTTCTTCTTCTTCTTCTTTTTTTTTTTTTTTTTTTTTTTTTTTTTTGTAAAAATTGGTTGTTAGTTGTATGCTGTCATCGGACAGTGAGATGCATATGTCCCCATACTTACTCAGATTTCTGAAATATGTATGGAAGCTGATACATTGAACAAACATTGAGATGACAACAGTGAGCACTTTCGAGTTTCCATTTTACCATCGTATATTTAAAAAAAAATTAAATTCGATATTCATATTTAATTTAAATCTCTTTTATGTATTTTAAAAAAGATTTTTCGAAGAATAATTGCACTTTATATTTATACCGAAATATTCCCTTTTATTCACCGATTTGATCTGCTGAGTCACAAACTTTACTGCATATAAAATTTCTATTTAAATTAAATAATAAATTTTCAGTTTAGACGAATTTAGTGAAATGCTACAACTTGGGAATTTATTTTCTGAACAACTGTTATAATTATACTTATCATCAATCTGCAAAATATTTCTGGAGAATGTAGAAGTCATATCTAAAGTAGTAAAATAGATCATTGCTTTTAATGGGCAGTATTTCATATTTCAAGGGGCTCTTGTTCACAAATAAAAACTTTAAATGTATTTTTCCTTATGTTCTTTTTACTTACCCATCATACGTAGTATAGGGTAAGTCTTGTAATCGTATTGAAAATCGAAAAAAAAAAAAAATTGACGGATTTACACGTTTCAGACACTAGAGATTCCGAAAAACATATTTTTAGAAAAAAAAATTACCCTCCGTCTGTCTGTGTGCCTGTAAACGCTCTATCTCAGTGTAAAGAATCCACGATGTTGTGTGTTTTTGAAATGGGGTAGCGTGGAGCCGATATCACAATTGATCACCTTCATTAAATATTTCAGAACAAATTTTATTTAAAAAGCGTTCTTGAAATTTCTAGAGGTAAAAATTATTTACAACAATTTTTTTTAGCTGAGTTCGCTCGACTTGTAATTTATAGCAAATCACCAAATAGTCCAGTCTTTTATAGTAGTTTTAGAATCTTAAAGTCTTAACTAGTGCTACTTTTCACTCTCCTCGAAAGGTCAAATCCAAGGCTGTTGCCTTGACTTCAGAGAGATCGCACTCTCTCATTCAAAAATCTGTCAGCAAAACTGTCCTTCCCTACTAAGAAGGGAAACCGTCCTGAGATGAGTGTTTTCCACCAACACTCGTTCTCCTGCCGAAACTCTAACTACTTTCCTCTCGATCCTCTTCTCCGGTCCGTTTGCTCGAACAAAAGATTCTCCGATCACCAATCAAAAAAGTTTTAGTTTACGTCATTGGATAAAGCCTTTTTAGGGAGGTCTTACTGAACTTTTAAATGTTCACGCAGGAAATTCCCACGATCTGAGACCCCACACATAGACGGTCAGATCAGAGAAATATTTGCTGTCTAGCAATTTCAGTTTCACAAGATTGATCGAAGCTCATCTTTTCCTATTGTAGTAACCGGCATTCTTGTCACCCCCGCAGCTAAGCGTGAGAAAAGTTTTCCAACTCTTGGGAACTTCTATCTTTGATTACTCTGCCTAATTAGCAGACTGTGAGAGATTTACTGAAATTGTTACAACACCCCCACCATCAAAACATTTTCCGGGTTAAAACGCGGAAAATCTGCAAAAAAAGGATTAGCTCAACATATTTGAGTGGCTCAAATAACATTTCAATTTAACCTCACTATATACATCAGTGACCTGATTTCTTATATACTGCTTACCATTGCTTGAACATCTAGCTTTAGAGACTTTTTTTTTTTTTTTAAAGAGACCTTTTTTTTTTTTTTTTTTTTTCACTACACATGCCAAAATAACAAATAAAACTAAAAATAATCAAATATGTACAACAGATTGGATTTTACTCAAAAACTTACTACTGAATTGCTCTACTTAAGTAGTCAACGTGGGGTATATCTTTACCCGGTTTGTGTCGGATGGCATATTGAAAGGGTTGCAGGGCTAGCGCCCATCGAAGTAATCTGGGATTGTTACCTGCATTATTTTTCAGAAACACCAAAGGGTTGTGGTCTGTTTCTATACGAAATTCTTGACCGTCAATGTAATGTCTTAGTTTCTTGATCGCAAAAATTATTGCCGCGCATTCCCTTTCCGTTGCGCTAAAACTTTTTTCTGGGTCAGTAAACTTCCGGCTGAGGTATATTATGGGATGTTCTTCTGAGCCCTGCCTCTGTGCCAACACTACTCCGATCCCTTTTTCAGACGCATCTGTTTGCACAACGAATTCCAAATCATAATTTGGGGCGTATAGAATCGGTTCCCTGGTGAGTTTATCTTTTAGTAGATCGAACGCCTTACTCATTTCGTCACTCCATGCTATTTTTTCTTTTTTGTGTTTTCCTTTCAGCGCTCGCGTGAGAGGTTCAACTATAGTGGCGTAATTTTCTATGTAACGCGAGTAATACCCTGCCATACCTAGGCATCTCCTAATTTCTGTTTTGGTTTTTGGCGCTGGCAATTCCGTGATGGCGTGGATTTTAGCTTCGGCGGGTTTTCGTTGTCCTTCCCCCACTATGTGGCCTAGATATTTAACCGTCTTCTGTGCGAATTTGCACTTCGCTATTTTAACTTTTAATTTAGCGTCCCTTATTCTGACTAATACCTTTTCAAGATGTTTGATATGTTCCTCCCAATCGTCTGAAAATATGGCCATATCGTCTAGGTAGGGTAAACAAAATTCTTCTAGACCATATAACAATTTTGCCATGAATTTAGAGAACCTATACGACGCGTTGAGGAGCCCAAAAGGCATTGACAGAGGTAAAAAACTTCCAAAGTTAGTCACAAATGCGGCCAATTTCTGCGCCCTGGGTGTCATGGGTATCTGCCAATATCCTTTTGTCAAATCAAGCACCGTAATATACTTCGCGGCTGCCACTTTTTCAACCCTTTCCTCTATATTCGGGAGTGGGAAAAACTCTGCCTTCGTAATTGCGTTCAGTTTTCTATAATCAATGCAGGGGCGCGGATCTTTTCCCGGGGCTTCCACCAATATCATCGGAGAATTAAAATTAGACTCCCCTTCCTTAATTATGTTGAGTTCTAACATGCGCTTAATCTCCTTTTTTAAAATTTCATTTTGTCTGGGCGATGTACGGTATGGCCTTATTCTCACCGGTTTTTCTTCTATAAGTTCTATATCGTGTTCCGTGAGATCCGTTAATCCTGGGTCGTTCGAGAACACTTCGCTGTATTCGTCCAATAAATTTTCCAACATATGCAATTGTTCGTTACTGCACCGATCCCTTAACCCACTATCCTCCACTACTTCGCTAAACTTGTAACTGCTGGAGTCTGCTAAGGGGTACACAATCTCTAAGTCTTGGGATGCATCTGGCTCGTGAAATTCGCGGGTTAAAATATTTATTTTTCCCACCCTTTTTACATACGGTTTTAAGAGATTTACATGATAGATCTGTGATTTTTCCCGTCTGCCCGGAACACTCACTATATAATTTGTCGCGGAAATTTTGGATTCGATCTTTCCGGGACCTATCCACCCTACCGACATTTTATTCTTTTTGTTCGTTGCTAAGACTAACACTTCTTCCCCTGGCTCAAAGTGCCTTTCGACGGCATTTTTATCGTACCAGATTTTTCTTTTGTCTCTAGCGACCGTCATATTCTGGACTGCTAATTCCTGACAGCGCTTTAACCTATTCATAAGATTAAAAACATATTCAGTGACCAACTCTGGCTCTTGACTTTCCCCTGTCCATTGTTCGAACAATAAGGTTTCCGGTGTCCGTAGATTTCTCCCATGTACTAACTCGGCCGGGCTGAAACCGGTCGACTCATGCGTTACCGTCCTCAAGGCTAACAGTGCGTGCGGTAGATTTTTCTCCCAGTCACTACCGTTTTCCACACTCAATACCTTTAATAAACGTTTGACAGAGCGGTGCCATCGTTCTATCAAATTGGACGAAGGTCTGCATACACTCGAATGATTTAGTTGCACTCCAAATTTCTCCAGAAAAATGGTGGTTAAACTTGAAGTAAAAGATTTTCCAAGGTCTGTCTGTACTTCAAAGGGGTAGCCTAAACGACTAAAAATTAAGGTTAGGGCCTCGACTACCGTTTCAGAAAGCATGTTTGGTATGGGTATAGCCTCAGGGTATCGCGAATAACAACAAATTGCAGTTAATAAATACCTATTTCCCTTGTTAGACACTGGTAAGGGGCCTACAAGATCCACCGAAAGTTTTGAAAATACCTCTGAAATTATAGGTACTAGCTTCAGCGGGGCCCTTTTCTGCTCCCCCGCCTTTCCCACTTTTTGACATGAGTCACAAGATTTTACGAAATTTTCCGTTTCTTTTATTATGTTCGGCCAAAAGAAATATCTTAAAATTTTGTCTTTTGTTTTCAATTCGCCCATGTGAGCCGCGATTCCCTCATGACATGCATTCAGAAGGCCTATCCTATATTTTGCCGGAACCACTAGTTGAATTCGTTCAAACCCCCGATGGTCTTTAGTTTTTCGTATTATCAACGAGTCTTTTATTTCATAATGCGATTTTTTTTCCATTGCCTTTTTCCTGATAATGTCTAAAGAAGGGTCATTGCTTTGTTCCATTCCAAACTCACCCCTACCTACTTTAGCCAGATCTAAGCATTGATCATTTAGAACTTCGGGGATTAAATCTTTTTCCCAGGTCTCAACTGTCACCTCATCATCCGCCTCTTTTTCGTTTTCCCCGGCTAGGGGAGAAAGAGTAACTTCCTTGTTCGGTTCGTTTTCTTTTTCTTTCGGATTCGTTTTAGTCTGACTACGCGTTATTACCGCATGTAGGGTTTTAATTGTTCCGTTTTTAATCTCGTCTATCAACTTCTGCGTTTCGTTACCCAAAATATAATAAGACATATCTGCTTCGCTGTCGGCCACAATTGCTTTAGTCCTCACATTTCCAACGTCTTTAATTTCGAGAATTACATCGGCCGTAGGCAGACAATGCAAATCAT
Source organism: Maratus michaelseni (assembly GCA_963931845.1). Classification (NCBI taxonomy): domain Eukaryota; kingdom Metazoa; phylum Arthropoda; class Arachnida; order Araneae; family Salticidae; genus Maratus; species Maratus michaelseni. Next base: position 99,091,262 of record OZ007586.1, read on the forward strand.
TTATCAATGGTTGTCTTACCCAAACGGTTCCCCCGTCTAATTGATCCGAATTAATGAATTTCCTAGACACCACGTCCGAACAGGAACCCGTGTCTCTCAACACGGTAATTTCTTTTCCATTAATTAGCGCATGACTTAAATAGGGTCTAAAACCTTCTTCCAATTCAGGGCTGTTTCGGATGTGACTAATTTTAGAGATGGGTCTTTCGTTTTTTTTGTACTCTGGGCAATTTGCTTTCAAATGCTGGGAGGATCCACACACGAAACATTTGTTCCACCTCTTTTGTTCAAATATGCGCTCTTTGTCTTTGTTAATATCTTTGTCTCGCCAATTTGTTTTGGTTTCGGAAATTCTCTCACTTCGCGTTTTTTCTTCGAACCTTGGTTTTTCGGTTCTTTTATCGGGAGGGGGCCTTACATTCCAAAGTTTTTTCGAAGGGCCTTTAATCGCTTCATATTCGTCGAGACAATTTGCCAAAACTAACGGGTCTTTGTAGTTTGCCCACGAATCAATGAAATGCTCTTTCAATTCGCTAGAAGTACGGCGCTTGATCTGGTCCGTTATCAATAAATTTTTCAGACTATTGAAATCTGTAACATCTAACCCATTTAACCAACCCTCTAAATAACTATTGAGTTCAAAAATAATATCCTTCCACGGAGCACTTGGATTGCGTGGATGTTTCATTAATTTTTGACGATATGCTTCGGGACTCATACGGAATCGTTCAAGCAAAAACTTTTTGACGTATTCAAAGTTATCCGTCTGATCTTGCGGTTCCCTTAAAATTAACTCTGCAATTTCTACCGGCACTAAAGCTAATAAATGCGTCACTAAGTCACCTGTCTCTATTTCCGCTTTGGTCGCCTGTCGTTCGAACAAATTTAAAAACAAAGTTATATCCGAGCGTTCTGGATCAAATCGATGCATGATTGTTCGAAGCGGCAATTTAGGTGGGCGTTCCGACCCGGTACTGTTAGTTGAACTACGTCTATTTGCATCTTGCGTCAATCTAAGTTGTTCTAACGTAAATTCGCGTTCTTTTTGTTTTTCCTCTCTTTCTCTTTCTTCTTTCTCCCTCTCATATTCCCTTTGTTTTTCCTCATATTCCCTTTGTTTTTCCTCATATTCCCTTTGTATTTCAGCCTTTTCCCTTTCTTTATTCTCTTTTTCCCTTTCTTTATTCTCTTTTTCCCTTTCTTTATCCGCGGCTAACTTCTCTTCTCGATCTTTTATGATATACGCAGCTTGCGTGAATGCAAAATCTTTATCGTAATCATCGGCAGCTTCGATTTTTTGGATAATTACCGGTATCCTGTCATTTTTCCCTATTTCCACTCCCAATTCTTCCGCTAAATTCTGCAAATCAATTTTCCTGCACTTTTTCAGATCAGTTACTTCTTGCATTTTAAAATTTTATGTCAATACAATATAAAGATGAAAATGATAGTTTCGCTCGCTAACTTATGCAACAGGGATTCTAACACTTTATGGAAATTTTTCTGCAACTACCCACATAATACTAACAATTTTAAATACAATTCAATTTGAGGAATAATAAAAATAGTATACATATAAAAATAGACTTTCAATATTGTAAAATTTTCAATACACTGACACGTTTTGGTGTCGATCATACACATTTAAAACAAATTTAGAAATTTGAAATTCTGTGCACATAATTCAACCAACACTTGATATTTCTGACCCCGCAGGTAACAAAATGACCACTTTTTGCAACTGCTAAAAAATTTTCCTAACATCACATATTCAAAATATTTGATTATCAACAACATCTATTGTTTCACTAATAATATAAAAAAGTACACCTTTGAAATCTTTCAATCATGAATAGACAATCGACTTATTTGAAAAATCAAAATTTTTATCTCTTTTTTTTTTTGGGAAAAAAAATTATATATATACACAATTAGCCTGACAATCCTTATATTATTTTACTGCCAAAAGAAAATTCACACTATCAAATTTTATGCTGATAACAAATATACATATATTTTTCCAAATATGTTAAAAGTTATTAGATTTAAAAATTTATCATAATTTATCATATATCAATATTCACATAAAAAATTTCTCAGAAATGAATTTTCCTCACTAAAGAATATATAAACAAAATGAGAGCCACTCAAAAATGAATTGAGCTTACCTTTTCTACAGTCTTTGTCTGCATTATCTGTCGCCGGTTTCGGGTCTGGCCTAGACGTCGTCGATTTCACAGGTTATCTCGGTTTGTCGGCTCCTGATGTTTCCTAGAAAGGGCTTGCTTCGGACTTATTCTCTGTAAACACGGGCTTGCTTCCAGGACGGAACTGCTGTCTGTCGTGACAATGCAAGGGCTTGCTTCGGGCTTGTTCTCTGTAAACACGGGCTTGCTTCCAGGACGGAACTGCTGTCTGTCGTGACAATGCAAGGGCTTGCTTCGGGCTTGTTCTCTGTAAACACGGGCTTGCTTCCAGGACGGAACTGCTGTCTGTCGTGACACTGCAAGGCTTGCTTCGGTCTCTGCTTTCCTCTCCTGAACTGGCGTCAGATCTTGCGCGCTTAGATGCGGGCGGGCGTCACTGCTACTGTCTGGACTCTCTTCACTAATGCTAATAAATTTTTGTCAAAATATCCGACTCGCTTGCCACCAGCTGTAAAGAATCCACGATGTTGTGTGTTTTTGAAATGGGGTAGCGTGGAGCCGATATCACAATTGATCACCTTCATTAAATATTTCAGAACAAATTTTATTTAAAAAGCGTTCTTGAAATTTCTAGAGGTAAAAATTATTTACAACAATTTTTTTTAGCTGAGTTCGCTCGACTTGTAATTTATAGCAAATCACCAAATAGTCCAGTCTTTTATAGTAGTTTTAGAATCTTAAAGTCTTAACTAGTGCTACTTTTCACTCTCCTCGAAAGGTCAAATCCAAGGCTGTTGCCTTGACTTCAGAGAGATCGCACTCTCTCATTCAAAAATCTGTCAGCAAAACTGTCCTTCCCTACTAAGAAGGGAAACCGTCCTGAGATGAGTGTTTTCCACCAACACTCGTTCTCCTGCCGAAACTCTAACTACTTTCCTCTCGATCCTCTTCTCCGGTCCGTTTGCTCGAACAAAAGATTCTCCGATCACCAATCAAAAAAGTTTTAGTTTACGTCATTGGATAAAGCCTTTTTAGGGAGGTCTTACTGAACTTTTAAATGTTCACGCAGGAAATTCCCACGATCTGAGACCCCACACATAGACGGTCAGATCAGAGAAATATTTGCTGTCTAGCAATTTCAGTTTCACAAGATTGATCGAAGCTCATCTTTTCCTATTGTAGTAACCGGCATTCTTGTCACCCCCGCAGCTAAGCGTGAGAAAAGTTTTCCAACTCTTGGGAACTTCTATCTTTGATTACTCTGCCTAATTAGCAGACTGTGAGAGATTTACTGAAATTGTTACATCAGGAACAAATTGAGATAAAGACTTCAAATTTGGTATGTACTATGTAATAACGGGAAGAAGCTTATTGAATTTCAGTAACCTCGATTATTCGGAACTATTTTTTTCGGACTCTTGAAATATTCGTTCTGATAAAAGGTAAATAAAAATTTTGTAAATTATTTATTTTAAGGACTGAATATAAAAGACAAGAAAAAACATAAATTTTGCATAAAGAATGATGTCGATCGGATAATTAGTTGCCGATATATTTGTAATCCCATTTTCCACATTCTTCGATTTTTCATGACCCTGTATTTCATTCAAACTTCAATTCAAAGATATATTTTAACTGGAAATGAGACGCTTAATCCGACACAGTAAACCGTTAGTTAACATGATTTCGATCGGATCGGATATGAAGTCGATCGGATAATTAGTTGCCGATATATTTGTAATCCTATTTGCCACACTCTTCGATTTTTCATGACCCTGTATTTCATTCAAATTTCAATTCAAAGATATATTTTAATTGGAAATTAGACGCTTAATCCGATGCAGTAAACCGTTAGTTAATATGATTATAAATTTTGGAGTTATAAGGATGTTTCTTTTACGCAATTCAGTAATAGAGCATTTAAAGTTTGTGACGTTATCAAGCCACGATTTTATTCGAATTGCAATGCATTTTATAAATAGTTTACACATGTTTTATTTTCATATTTTATATTATGCGTATCCATGGTGGGTAAGTATTACGGTGGCCCCCAACGATTAGTTTTTTAGTCGTTTTCATGTTTTAAAAATGCTAACGGATTTTTTTTTTTCAGTTAGAGATTTATTAACTTTTGTACGTGTTCTTTATTATGTAAGTGATAAAACTGTGCATGTCATTAACATTATGGATTTTAGTTTTCTTCTGATATGTATAAAAAAAGTATTTGAAGAAACGTTAGATTTCATCGTTTTTCACTGCATATGATAGTAAACAATTGTATTAAATCTAATATTAGATGTATCTAAAAATGCACAGTCTTGCGTAATGTATTTCAGTAAATGTAAAAAAAAAAAAAAAAAAATTGAACAAATATGTCAATATTTAAAAAAAAAAAATTAATTAAAAAAAATTACATTTTTTTAATTAAATGTGCAGTTTAAAAATAATTTTTTTTTCTTCAAAATGCGTTTTTAAGTGAATATTAAAATACAATGAAGTGATAATTTTTAGCATAATTTTTTTTTAAATGTTGAAAAGGTACTGGGCCTCTTGAAAATGTACATTTTTAATTTTATACAATTTTATACAATTAAACACGAAGAAAAACAGTTTAATGTATAGTACAGTTAGTTATAAAATTTAATCATTTGAAAACATTTGATTCGCATAAGATTTTACACGTAATACGTTTAATGCTAAACAATTACTAAACATTCAAGGAAATATTTTATTAGTGAGAATTGCATCAATGTTCCTTTTGTTTTTCTCCTATTTCCATAGTCATACAAAGATCTTTTTATATAATTTTGTAATTAAAAATGAAAAGAAACAGTTTAATATTTCTTATGTGCAGTTATAAAATTGAATCAGTTGAAAACATTTTTATTCGCATAAGATTTTAAACATAATAGATTTGTTGTCTTACAGTTTTACAATAATTAAACATTAATTCAAATACTTTATTAGTGATACTTGCATCAGTACTTCTTTTGGTTTTGTCGTTTTTCCATAGTCATTCAAAGAACTTTTTATACAATTTTGTGATTAAAGACAAAAAAAAAAAAACTTTAATATTTCTTGCGTGCAGTTATAAAATTGAATCATTTAAAATAATTTTTCTTCGGATAAGATTTTAAACTTAACAGATTTATATCGTGACAGTTTAGCAATTATTGAAAATCTAAGCAAATATTTTATTAGCTAGAACAGCATCAGAGTTTCTTTTGTTTTTCTCACTTCTCCATAGTCATTGAAAGATCTTTTTAAAGTCTAACTTAGTGATCGAAGAACACTCTGGATACATTCCCTTGGTGAAGAGAGAGAAAAATGAGTGGGGGGTTGAGAATGACCACGTGAATGATGCCGTCTTCTGTGCCTTAATCGGTGGTTGTGGTTATCCCCTAATGAGCAGCGCCCCATGGGTTAATGTGTCGCCCCGGCAACCAAGCAAATTGGGATGACATGTTTGGCAAAGGATCACCCTGAGAATTTCTTAAAGGCATACGTTGACATTATAGCATGAGCGTGAAATATTCAACTCTAGATTTTATTCTGGTACTAAGAAATATTTTGAGAAAATTGTTAAAGATTTTGTTGAACAATATGAAGGTTTATTATTTTTTATTTTTCAAGAAATAGATGTTTTTTTTATTTTTCCGAGGGTATTTTTCTGCACGAATGTAGAAAGAAGAACTTTAGTTGCATATTACGTTATAATTAGTTATAAAAGAAATATAATATTTTTTCAAAGAAAAAAAATAGTGACAGAAAATATTTCCCCCCAGTTCAATGAGAACGAAGGATGCTTCAATAATTTTAAGCAATCCAATATCAAATAAAATGTAAAATTTTTAATAAAATACCCCTCTTTATACTATGTACCAATTTATTTTCTTAAAAGCTTATACAGGTTATATGATGCAATTTTTATATAGTGTTTAAAATATTACTTTTAATTTATCTTCAGTTATAATAAATATTTCAGGGTAATAATAATAATAATAATAATAATAAATGATCTTCAAATAAGATCCATCGGGAATTTTCCAAATAAATGTTTGTTAAAAATTGAACATTTAGATATCTATATTTAAACAAAAATATGACTTCAACGTTTTCCAATCTAAATTAAAAATTACTCTTGATATTCATAATATTTTGTTTTCTTTTTGTTAAAACCTTAAAAAGTAGGTTGAAAATTTTCTTTATAAAAAGCTCTTTTTGCTCAATTTATTAACGTGCTTTAAGAGGATAATACACCTTTAACTTGTGAGAAAAAAAATCGGAAGTTCAATATTTAAATATTTCAATCTTATTATTGAAAGAATAGCTATTTTAGATCTGAATATTTTGATGACGAATGTATGTTTCATTAATTTTGTGTTACAAGATTATCATACGATGAAAGAACACATTTCAATGTGTTTTCCTTTAATTAAAAATTTTTAATACTTTTATTTCGGAAAACTAATTTCGGTGTTGTGCGTAGGATTTCTTTAAAACTACTGTCTGAAATGTCTTGAATATTTAAAAAGCCTTAAATATTACTATTTATTTTAAACGAAACCTATTTTTTCCCCTAATTCCATATTTACTGTTAATAACAGAAAATGAATAAGGAGAAATTGAAAACTACTATAATATGTCAAGCATTTTCGGACATAACTTTTTTATTTTCTAAAATGTATCCAACATTCTAATTCACTTTGCACATAATAGTATATTTATAAGTTATAAAAAATTCATATCCTCTTTCATTAAGTGGTTGCGAAGCTATCATGTGCGCAGTGACATAATTTATATATGAGATAAAACTGTTTAAAACTTGCGCTTTATATGATACTTTTGAAATAAAAAATGCGCTGAAACATAAATTTGTCATCAAAATATTCAGAACTACAATAGCTTTCACTTAATATAAGATTTTCAATTTCCCTTTTTTTAACACGTTAAAGGAGTACTGCCCCCTTAAATGATATCCCTAGAACATGGATCGATATGCCACGGTCCGTCAATATGTAAATTTTCCCAAAATTTACTTTTCACGTAAAATAGCATTCAGAGCCGCTTTTTCCAGAAAAATATCTCTGAAGATATATTCTCTATTCTATTATAGATAAACATGGCCGTCACATGAAAACTTCTTTCCCACTTATTAAAAGTAAATAGAAAGCAATTATTCACCATATTCTGTACATAAGAATTTTAATGTACACTCAATGTCTTCTTGACAAAAAGGTACGCAAAAATGTAAATAGGAATATGAGTTACATAGGATATATCTTAAAAATAGTTTTTCAAGTGTTATTAAGAAACTATATTGTATAATTCTGATATACTAACACATACTTTGAAAATATTGAAAATAAATTGTTGCTAAATAACTAATGCATTACATAATGGTGAAAAAACGGTTCATAACGAATATTAAAAGCAGTTTTAATTCCCGCATATTTAGAATTTTTATGAATATTAATTTTTTCTTAACCATGCATAGTCAGGATTAAAAAACATGCAAACGTTATAAATTTTTAAAATAATAAAACAAATAGAGTTATCAATAGCTATTTTAAGTAAGCTTAACTATTAATTCAATTATTTCTTTGGAGACTTCTGCTGTCGAATTCAGAGTGCGTACACAGTTTTAATAGCATTTTTCACCTTATTTAATTGCAGAAAGTATTTTAAGTTCTACGATTAAATGAGGTTGATTGGTTGGTTGGATACGGGCGCTATGGACATTTTTTGAACACGAGCAAGAAAAAAAAAAAGGAAATAATAAATAAACATTTAATTGCGAAAAAGATCTCAAAACAAAATGTTCACCAATAGATCGACTCAATGTTTACGTAATATTAATGTTATTAAATATAACAAAAGTTACTTCAAAATTTTAAATTGCTTTTTAGAGACGTGCTTTTTTATTTAGAGCTTTTTTTTCTTTAATTTATCTACTAGTGTACAAAAATTTATTTAAACATAAGGATCACGAGATATGAGACTTTTTTTGGCATTCAATTTAAAATACTACATTACTAGCATTAACCCTCACGAGTTTTGAGAATTGGCATAATCGAAATACTAGAAAATTGTGTAAAAAATAAAATAGTTTATGTCTGCAAGATGTTACTCAAAATAAAATGCATTCGAAAATCCCTTTTAAAACACTATTTCTGATCATTTAAAATAGAGGGCCTCATGTGAAGCTCCTGTGAGCAAGAGGGTTAACATAAGATCTACAGTAGGCATTCATAAATATACTATTGACTCTGTCTTCAGTGTATCTGAAAAGGTTAATCATTCTGATCACAGAAATAACATAATATTTTTGTTCATGTTATTTAAATTCAAAAACATTAAATTTTAAAACTATGTATCAGAATATTAGCAGGTTTATAGTCGTATTTCATAAGGATTTTCTATATTCCAATATCCAAAGAAATCGAATTAAGATATTTTATTGCGATATTTTATAAGTGTAAAGTTCTTTATATTATGGAATTTCTGGAATTAAGAAAAACCCGTTTAATTTTCTCTTACTAATTTATATAATAAACTTTAAATAATCTAAATAAAATAAATTTAATAATCAAAATTAATCTAAATGATTTTATTAATCTAAATTAATCAAAATAAACAATTTAAACAACAAAACGTAATATTATTATTCAAAATATTAGTTTATATAGTTATAGCGAAAAGAAATTACGCTTACTATTTATTTATTAATTTAAATCGATTTTTTAAAAATTATTTATCGTTATTACTATTATATATTTTTTTGATTTAAATGCAACCATTTCTTCTTTTACACGTTCTCTTTCTTTACTACAATATATTTTATAACATATATTTATTGTATATACTTTTTTACTATAATTTTTTATGTTGAATAAAAAATAAGAGAACTCGTATATAGAGAGAACGAAAGGATCACAGTATTAATTCGTTATAAGAGAGTAGTTACAATAATTGCGTTTGATATACATATAAGGAAGCAAGCGAAATTAAGTAAAACAAAATGAACAAACGAATTTACGATATGACCACTGTGGTAGTGGCATTTTTACATTTCTAAATTAGGAGGGTCGATTTCATTTATTAATGGTAACTAAGATTCTTTTTTACTCAAATAATTTTTCGATGCTGAATTCGGCTCTTTACTAATTCTACAAGGTTTAAGAATTCACGCTTACTATCTATTTGTTTCAATAGAATTTTTAAATTATTTTACATTTTATTTTTCACATAAACATCGTGAATTTTCTTTTTTAAGTTAATTCAATAAATGCATGAAAGGGGAAATACAAACATCATTCATTTTTCTTTTAATTAATTCAATGAATGCAAAAAAGGGGGAAATATCACCATTTTGTTTCTTTTAAACAAGCTAAGTCCTTTAAGAAGAATGGCTGTATAAATGATAATCCCGCCGATATGTTTTGCCGTTTTCTTTAAAAATATAGAACACATATAAATAAACGAATGTAAACGATTTGCTTAAGAAAAGTGAGAAAACTCGGATATTTTTTATATGAGTTTGGTCGTTACATTGAAGATCCTTCGGTGCAACCGTTTTTACGGCAATTTTGTTTTTTAAGACATACCACTTTCTTTCTTTTAACCGTTCAATTTCAACATAAGATCTAGAAGGGCAGTTTTTTTTTTTTTTTTTTTTTTTAGCTTTTAAATCAGACAAATATATTCAATTTTAATGAGGTATTTTTGTTTTTATATTGTTGTTATAGTACCACATACTGCAGTGTACACTGGGGCAATAATTCCTTTACAATGTTCACACACGCGACTTCTAAAACTATTATACACTGTAAAAAATATCTGTTGATTTTACAGAAATAACTGTTAGCTAGGAGCTAGTAAAAAACTGTTTATGTTACGTAAATAATTTGTATTTACTAAGAACTTTCTGTTATTTTGGCAGATTTTGTACGTAAGTTCGTAATAAATACATATTATTTCCGTTAAAAAAAAAAAAAAAAAAAAAAAAAAAAAAATGTATTGAGAGCTGGAGTATGTCCTGTGTTTTCGCACAATCAAAGTACATCGAAAGTGAGTTCGTATGTACTTCAAAAGGACAAACAGTGATTGCCAAAGAAAAAAGTTACTAAGTCATCGACACTGGATATAGCATGGTATGTATACCCCTTGGAATTTCCAAGGAGTCTGGCACCACTATTCCAGAGTAGAAATTTTCTATTTAATATTTAAATCGCAGAATTTGGAAACACCTCATTGAATCGGGAAATGTGTATTATTTTTCTGAGAATAAATAAGGTGAAAATTTCAATAAAAAAATTGTGGTAGAACTATATACTCACCCTGCTATATTTGAAAAACTAAGACTGTATTATTAACTTTTATCGAATTAAATTAAATTTTAGCTTGTTTCAGACTTGTGTGTAAAACTAATTGAAAGATCATACGTTCTGCGTGAACAAACAAAGGCTCGTATGTTTCATTTGAACAAAGTGTCAAGGTCAACCAAAATGTTAAGTATTTAATACGTCATCTTTCTGTTTACCAATCTGCTAAAAGATGTATGAAAATAACTACTAAATGTATTGATAATACATATTAACACAATATACTGAATATCAATATAATAACCTAAAAAAATCTGCACTGATGCACACTAAAAATGAAAAGTTATTATCACATACAATGTAATAAAAGTTTTTCCGTAAAAACACGCAGTATTTTAACGGAGCTTGGTTTGTTTTGTAGAAATGTCAATTTAACTATAGTCTTCCCATTAAAATTTGGCCGATGGCCTTGAGCGTGTTCGCGATGCTACGGAGAAAGGAAGTTGCTAAAAGACACAAATGAAGCAGAAAATGTATTATTTAGATGAGACAATAAGATTCTGCTACTTGCTAGTAGTGATTTTCACCTCAATTAACAAATGAATTCATCTAGATTGGCATTACTCATCGACCAAGTAATCGTGGTAGGACTATAGACTTTTTAACACTGTTATATGTCAAGGATATTCTGAAATTCATATTCGCTACTTTCTGACATATTCATGAAATCACTTTCGTCGAGTTAACTTTTCAAAGAAATACGGAAATCGTACTGGCAACCCGATTGTCAGTACGACATCTGTATTTATTTATGCATATACATATATATATGTATATACAATAAGTCACGTATTCTATTTTTAACAAGCTGCGTAGTGCTACGTTGTGCTGTATTTGTAGTTTAAACTATCTTTCGAGATTTTTTTTTTTTTTTTGGTGGTGGGAGATATTTACAAATCCAGTTTTTAAATTAAAATATATAAGTCATAGGCTAAAAATGTAATTAGTATCATTCATAAATCTTAATTAGATCTTTCAATTGCCGTTATATTCCTTAAAATTGCTCAATTAGTTACCGAGTTTTTGCGTATTGAATGATTGGTTGATTGATTGATTAATTGATTCACCAGGTTTTATTCCATGTTTTCTCAAGAACTTTTTTAGATATCGGAATGCGACAAACTGCAGTTTGTAGCCTGAAACATTCTCTAACTGCTATTGATAAATTTAGTGGTTTGTTATGCAACCGTCTTTGATCCTATGTCGAACAAACAGACATGCATTTTTTAAAATTTATTTAAACTCGCATTGTCGAATGAACTTAGAAATATGTGTTTTTCTGAAAATCACAGACAAACACTCCAATTGTCTATATTAGTATAGATTATTTTATTTGAGTTTCGGGGGATGGTAGTTCATTATATGAGTGATGTAAAGCAGATTGTGTAAAGACCTCGTAATTTTAAACGTCTGTATATTGTGATAAAGCCGATAGGGGATCATAACAATGATGGAGCTGCACGAATTTATTAAGCGACAGAACAGTACTTACTTTCGTGCGTTGATAAAACATTGTTATATTCAATTTTAGAACCCTTCGGTTATGTAACACTTCTGCATTAGATGTAAATTTTTAATAATAAAACATTATTTTTATATAATAATAATTAACTAAATTAATTATAATATTTTTATATAATAATAACCCTTCGGTTATGTAACAATTCTGAATTAGATGTAAATTTTTAATTGAATTGAAATCATGGGCTATTCCTCAATTGTGACAACATTGGTCGCTATTATTTTCATTCGTTAAAAGAGCATTGTTGTATGTAGTGTACGTATTGTAAGTTTTTGTACGTAAGTATTATGCATGATGTTATTAACTCTGAGATGTACCTACGTTGTAAGACACTTGTAAGCTTGTGAAATGTATGTATGTAAGATAAATGTGTGTAAGTATACTGTAAAAAAAGAAAAGAAAAGAAAAGAAAAAAAAACTGTCAGCCAAGATGCCATTAAAAAGCTGTTTATTTTACAGAAATAATCTGTATTTATTAGGAACTTACGGACCAAATATGTTAAAATAACAGAAAGTTTGTAGTAAATACAGATTATTTTCGTAAAATAAACAGTTTTTTATTGGCGTCCTAGCTGATAGTATTTTTTTCTGTAAAACCAACACTTTTTTTACAGTGTAGGTATGTATGTAAGTATGGATGTAATGTATAAAGGTGTAAGAACGAAAATGAAAAACATTAGAATATGGAATAATATAATATAAGAATTAAAAACTATTTATTATTCTTAGGCAGCTTGACACGTAAACAAAATTGAAAATGAGATAATTTTTTTTAATAATTTGTTCATTATTTTTGTTCGCAGTACGATAAAATTTTAATAGGATCAGGTGGCAAATTGTCTTTAGAATTAAAAAAAAAAAAAAAAAAAAAAAAAAAAAATCCATCACGAAATCACATTTATTATTTTCTATATGCATGTAATTTTTAGCTTAATAATATACAAGAAATTGCGTAAAATGTTACAAAATACAGAAACAATAATAAGCGTCAAAATAATATATTTCGTGTACATAACACCGGTAAAGATACCGAAGTATTTGCATAAATATAACTTTATACAAAACAACTATTAAATCTTAAATTGAATTGAAATAACTCTTTAAAATAAGTAGTTTTAATATTAGTTTAACTATAACGAAAACTTTTTTTTTTCAATATTGTTTATGCAATTATTTTAAGAATATCCGAATGCCGCACATGTTACAAAAATGTTTAGTAGGAAATTTCAGATATGCAGAGGAAAAAAAACTGGTAACTAAAAATCATGATGTGCATAAATGTTCATTTCAGCTACAATAAACTATGTGCTTGCTGACATCGCCTACAATTTCTTTGGGGAAAAAATGGCTTACTAGATCATGAAAATCAGAAGTTTTAAATATATTTTAATGAATTGCTTATATCTATTATCTGCCTTATACTGAAAGCCTAAAAACGTTAAATAATTGTTGCCAGCCAAAGCAACAGAAATATCGGCAGAATAATTAAATATTGCGCTCTGCTGTTAAATGAAGCCGATAACGCAACAAAGTAAAGTACTCTGCCAACATTGAGATGGATTAGTTTTAAAAACTGTAGCCGAAACGCGGAGGCTAAAATTAAAAATGTTTCAATCTGTGTAATTGATGTTTCAACGAAACTTACGAAGATAAATCACACCTGATATAATAAAAAAAGAGGAAAACATTTAAGAGGAAATCCGTAAGTTTATCACTCTCAACATACGAGGCACAGATATACTGCGCAAGCCCTAATCACCGTGGCTGTAAGAGGAGGGATGTGTTAAGGTGAATATTAAATCTTGAATAAAAACACCAGAGAATCACTGTTTGCAATACACGAAATTAATTTAAGACAATTAGCGTGTGTATGTGTTATAACAGCGTGAAAGAAAAATGTAACAATTAGCACATAAGAGGCAAGCGCGGAAATTTTCAATTGCAATCTTTATCAGGTTTTTAATATGAAATTAAGATTAATTCTATACACTGGAGGTAATAAAAGCCTCTTAAAAGAGCAAATGAGGCAGACCGGTCAAACTGATTTTCTAATTAACTTGTAGCAACATCCAATAAGAGCGATGATATTGCCAGTAAAGAATAATGTTATTTCTAGATTCAGTTTGATTAAGACACGCATTTAAGCTTAATTTTGTTTGCGCAAACATTCGTTGCAAATGCACTCGTATTCGGGAAATTAATTACGGCGTTTCTTTATGATTTTATTTTTCAGCCCTATTTAAATAAATATTCCATACTAGTGGCAACATATGGAAATTCTGTCTAGTTTCTTGAAAACAACTTTTGATTTAAAACGGGCCTGATCACAGGAGAATATTTTGTTTTAAGGGATCGATAAATAGTCTGCTAAACAATTAAGCAAATTTTTAATTAAAAGTCAGCGGAATTTTAGGAAAATTATAATTATAAAGACTTGAAATATTACTGAAACAAAAATAATTATAGATATTATTTTTAAGTTTCCGAATTACATATTTATTGTTTTCTATGACTGTTTTTCAGAATTCTCAAATAATTAAACTAGAGTGACAGGCATCAAATCTCATTTATTAAAAATTCGTTGATGTTTAGAAAAAAAAAAAAACAGTAATTAGAAATTAGAAAAAAAATGTACAATAGTATAATAAACCCGAATGATAGCCATTACTAATTCAAGAAAAGAAAGAAAATCTATTTTTAATTCGTAGAAATTTCATTATAATTTTACGAGGTTTATTTTGTTATAAGGGGTCATCTACATATTAAAATTGAAGCTAATTTAAAAAAAAAAAAAAACATATTTTATTCAAATTTTATTATTACTTTGTGAACGTAAAATTTTATGTAGAAACTGATATGTAGTTTTTCGTTTTGTTTTTTAAAATTATTATATATTTCTACCATAAAACGAAATACACTATTATGACAATAAATTTATTTGAGGAATACCTCAGATAAAAAAAAAATAATAACTTGTTTTGATTTTCAATCAAACTAATAAATTTATTTATCGCAACTTTTCTGCCGTCAAAGTAAACAGATGTTGAAAAATAAATTTATGCAAATAGTTTGGATTCTCCATTTCCCCTTTTTCTTTGCTTTTTCCTTGTTAACAAAGTTAGATTCTCACGCGATTTCTGAAATTAATGCTCATCAACACTATTCTCCGCTTACCTGCATTTAAGTGTGGAGAATGTTTTGTTTAATTTTTATTAAAAAAAATATCATTCTTGCAATACATTTTTATTTGAAAATTTTATAAAAATATAAGCCAGAAATCAAATTATTTTTTTTATTAACAACAAAATGTAGGAAGGATAAAATAAGAGTCATGGATGAATAAAAAAATTTAAACAAAAATAAACTAAATAAAGTCTACTTTAATTAAAATTTTGATACATTAATCTTTTTTTTTTCATTTATTTTAAAAGCCATTATCAGTATTAAAAATCTATTTTTTCTGAAGGAATTATAACGAATAACAGTTCAGGTTGTAAAATAAAATGATTACTTAAAAAGGAAGTAAACGTAAACACATGGACTGTCAAATGACATAGTTTGGAATATTCTAATTCGAAATAATTGTAATATTTTACTTATAAAATATTTTAAACTGATTGTCACTTTTACTACATGCTTCTATTTTATTTGAAGTTTGTTTTATTTTGTAAGTATCGGGATTAAATTGTAAATAATTACGTATAATTTAAAAATTATAGTTCAAACTGTAAAATAAAATGGTTACCTAAAGAGGGCATAAATAAATATCTTGTTGATTAAATGACATTTGGAATACTCCTACATAGCTCATATTTTACTTATAGCATTTCAAACTGATTGTTAGTTTTTACTTACATATTATTTTGAACAGATTGTCACTTTTAAGACATGTAATTCTATTTTATTGAAGTTTGTTTGAATTTTGAAAACATCGGGATTAAATTGTAAATAATGACATGTTATTAAATAATTAATAGTTCAAACTGTAAATTAATGGTTATTTAAAAATGGTATAAACAATAAGCTTATAATAATATATCTTGTAGATCAAATGATATTATTTGGAATATTCCTATTTTCCGTCACTGATTTTGTTTCATTTTTTGCCTCTTGCTGTCTTTATAGATCCAAAAAATTGTTGACGTTTACACATAAACAGTTTCTAATTGTTTTTTCTAGTTCCAAGATATCAATTGAAAATTTTAGAATTTCCATTAAGTATTTTAAAAGAATAGGTTTTTAAAAAAAAATAGTTTTTTAAAAGTTTCACAAAGTCACCTTGGCTTGGGGGTGGACTGTTCTCAGAACTAAAAAAAAATCATTGAACAAGCCTTAAAGTCTTTAGAAGACAATGCATATCCACTATTATGATATAGTAGTAAAACATAAAAATAAAACTATGTCATTTCATCATTAAAAAATAAACAGAAATTTTCTATAAAAATAATTAGAAAACAGAATTTTATTTAAAAATGGCCATTGTGCAAATAATAATAATAATAATAATAATAATAAACAATTAAGACATGATGATATTGATGTTTTTTCAAGAAAACAACATTTTAGATACATTCACTTATTTCAGGCACTGAAAAAAAACATTTCTTTTAGAAGAAATAGGTCTTGGAGCGTTAATCATTTTTTGGATCATTTGGCGTATTTTTTTAAGTAGTGATTAGAATTGAATATCTTTCAGTAGCTTTTCTTTGATTTAATACATGTTGCAGACAGTGGCGTAGCGAGGAAGGGGTTCGAAATGCTCTGGATACCAGAAATATTGTAAAGTTTTCTTCGCTTTGATTATCGCAGAAAGTTCTCCGAATACATAAGGCAAAGAAACCTTTACAGAGCATCTGGTATCCAGAGCATCTGGACCCCACCCTGGCTACGCCACTGGTTGCAGAACATCATCTACCGCTTTCTGAACCATTTCATCAATATAATTTTCATAATTATAACTATCTATAGGAGATTTATACATACGAAGCATTATTACACCAGTACCTGTACATAAAAATAATAAATATATACTAGCACAACGTTTATATTTTGCAGTAAATATTTGCTTTTATGTTTATATTTTCCAAAAAAAATAAATATAATAAATAAACTACGTTTTTGGTGATTTTGTCCTGAGACAATCTCACTCCAAATTAGCATTTAAAATTCAAGTTGTGACTTAAGTCAATGTAAAATCTAAAATATCAAATTAAAATATATTTATCTTATTGATTTGTAAATAAAACATATTAAAAATTAAAAAAAAAAATTGTATTTACCACTTTACAACCTCAAGTATAAATAACTTTTCCAAATCAAAAGTTTTCCCCAGTAAAATCATGCGCGTAAAAGTAAACAAAACAACAACGGAAGCTATGCCAAACTCAATTTGTAAAATGCTGAATAATATGATTTATGTTTAAGCTATTGCTGTAATCTATCAGAATTCGGCACTACTAATTAGTTTTATTGTAATAAATTTTATTTATGACACATTTTGTCTTTATTTGTGAGGTGGGACAAAGTCACACCGGTTGACGCTACTTAATGTTTTACTTACAATATTTCAAACAAATTGTTAGTTTTTACTTACATGATATCTTAAATCAATTGTCACTTTTAAGACATGCTTGTACTTTATTTGAAGTGTGTTTGCTTTTCTAAATATCAGGGATAAAATGTAAATAATTATGAGTTATTTAATAAATAATAGTTTAAACTGTAAAACAAAATGGTTACTTAAAAATGGCATAATCGAACATCTTATTCTTTGGAATACACCAACGTAGCTAATGTTTTACTTATAATATTTCACACTGATAGTTAGTTTTTAAGACATACATCTATTTGAATGTCATTACATTTTGTTAATATTGGACATAAATTGCAAATAATTATGCTTTATTTAATAAATAATAGTTCAAACTGGGAAAAAAATTGTTACTTAAAAAAGAAATAAATAGTTTGATAATCAAATGAGATAGTTTTGAATACTCTAAGTAATTGCTAATGTTTTACTTATGTTTTAAACTGGTTGTCAATTTTTGAAACACGCTTCTACTTTATTTTAAGTTTGCAAGATTTTGAAATATCACAGTTAAATTGTAAATAATTAGATGTTATTTAATAAATAATATTTAAATCTGTAAAATAAAACTGTTGTCTAAAAATAAATATCTTTATAATCAAAAGATACTGTTTGAAAGACTCCTATGTGGCTAATGTTTTACTTATAATATTTTAAACTGAAAATTAGTTTAAAAACATGATTCTATTTTATCTTTAGATTTTGTTAATATCGAGGTAACCACTTGTTAGTAATAACGCTTTATTTTGATTCATTATTATATGTTGAATTAAAAAATATATATATGACCTTTGGTTTAATTAGCTTTTAAGTATAACATCTTTACACTGTAGTTAAAAAATTTCATAAAAATAAATTAATGAAAATCATCCCAGTAGCATTATAATATTTATTTGAGATAGACCCACAAAACTAATATTTAACTCAAATTATTTTAAATAAAATACCGTCTTTTAAACAGCAGTTACATTTTATTGGAAATCTATCAGTTTTGTAAATATCCGGGTTTAGATTGCAAATATTTAAATTTATATCGATTCATTAACATATGCTGGATTATTGTTTTAAATGAATTGGTATATAAATTAATAGTTCAATACCAAAGATAAAATAGGCACATAAAAGTAAATTAATGGAAAGCAACCTCAACGACCGTACAATATTGATTTAGTAAGAGATCTGCAAAGTGATATTTTAGTTAATATATATTAAATACAATGTGACTTTTAAAGTAGTATTTCTATTTCATTGAAAATTAATCATGTTTCGGCCGTTTTGAGATTCAGTTGTAATATCTTAAGATTTCTTTATTTACTATTATATATCGAATTATTCTTGTTTCCTTTTCCGCATTTTTTAATACATTTAATATAAAAAATGAAAAACGTGCATAAAAAAATGAAATGCATATAATATAATATCAATTTAAGCTAGATATGAATATGAACTATCACTTAAAACATTCTAAGTTAAAGTCTTCTTAGTTTAGTTAGTCATTAGTTAGTTATTATACGCCATTGAAAATTCATCAGATTTTGGCCACATCCAAATTCCGTAATAAGCCCTTAATGTTTATTTATTTATTATTATAACAGTTTATAACATTTACTACCTTGAAAATTACTGTTTGGAAAGTTTATGGTTAAAAGAAACACCTGTCATTTTTTTCTCGACAAACATTCAACCTTAACTATTACATAATAAATTATTACTTTCTTTCATTTTCCTCATTTTTGAATAAACTTAATATCAAGATCAAATAAGTGCATAAAAAAAGAGAAACGAATGAAACAAAATCTCATATTATATCAATTTGAGATAGATTTATCACTAAAAACATTCTAAGTAAAATTCTCCTCTTTAAAAATATTTACGTTTCATTGAAAATCCATCATATTTTGGCCGTGTTGAGATTCAGTTGTAAGTGCTTAAGATTTCTTTATTTACTATTATGGTATATTTAATTATTCTTATCCCCATTTCGTCAGTTTTGAATAAATTTAATATTAAAGATGAAATATACGTGAATAAAAAAGAAACAAAAAGTATCTTAAATAATACCAATTTTCGATATATCTGCATATCACCTGTCACTTAAAACATTTTTAGTAAAATTCTCCCCTTTAAAAACATTTACGTTTCATTGAAAGTACCTGAGATTGTGACCGTATTGAGATGCGGTTGTAAGTGCTTAAGATTTCTTTATTTACTATTACATATTTAATTATTCCTATTTCCATTACCTCATTTTTGAATAAATTTAATACTAAAGATGAAATACGTGCATAAGAAAGAAGCAAAGAGTATCTCAAATCATATCAGTTTAAGATATATCTGCATATGATCTATCACTTAAAGCATTCTTAGTAAATTTCTCCTCTTTAAAAATATTTAGGTTTCATTGAAAATCCATCATATTGTAGCCGTGTTGAGATTCAGTTGTAAGTTCTTAAGATTTCTTTATTTACTATTATGGTATATTTAATTATTCTTATCCCCATTTCGTCTTTTTTGAATAAATTAAATATTAAGGATGAAATACGTGCATAAGAAAGAAACAAAGAGTATCTCAAATAATATCAATTTTCGATATATCTGCATATCATCTGTCACTTAAAACATTTTTACTAAAATTCTCCCCTTTAAAAACATTTACGTTTCATTGAAAGTACCTGAGATTGTGACCGTATTGAGATGCAGTTGTAAGTGCTTAAGATTTCTTTATTTACTATTATATATTTAATTATTCCTATTTCCATTACCTCATTTTTGAATAAATTCAATAGTAAAGATGAAATACGTGCATAAGAAAGAAACAAAGAATATCTCAAATAATATCAATTTAAGATATATCTGCATATGATCTATCACTTAAAATATTCTAAGTAAAATTCTCCTGTTTAAAAACATTTACGTTACATTGAAAATGATAATATAGTATTTAAAGAGTAAAATTGTGCTAGTTATCTTGATTTATTATTATATACTGAATATTTTTCACTTCTTCCCTTTTAATCTCCGTAGGCAAATATCTTCGCAAATGATGTGGGTGCGGTTCAGATTTCCTTAAGGCGGTGGTACTCCTACTGGCTGAATGCGGCCCTTGAGTTCATTTCATGCGGCCCTGCAAGTTGGGCACATAGATAAAAATACAGGGTGCGTCAGAAAAATGTATACACACTTTGAATGATTGTAACTGCAGTTTTTATTCACCTATAATTAATATTTAAATTGCAAAAAAATCTACATAAAATGCATAACTTTTCCTCCTACCGCAGTTGTCTAAAAACTTACCGTTCTGGTCAATACACTGCTTATAAAGGGGGACTATTGATACACAAACTTCAACAAACATTTCATTTGGTGTTGTGGCGCATCCTTGCTCAATTGCGGTTCCGGAACATTGTTTATGAACATCTATTCATTTCAAACTTATCTTTTCTCCGATGAATTCTAGGTCGCACTGGTGGATTTGCTTGAAACTCCGTGCGATATTGTTTTTGTACTTCTGCTACATTTTCATACTTACAATAGTATTTTAAAATAAATTTTCTTTTTCCAAAAATTAATCTTGGTCCACTCATTATTTCCAATTAATTATACTATGAAAAGAAAGAAAAATTAGAAAGTTATGATCCATTAAACAGTGTATGTATACATTTGTCTGATGCACCCTGTATATATATAATTTGTAAAATGTATTTTTTTAAAGATCTCGCGATTTTTTTAAATATCTACTCTAATAAAAATAAACGTAACACTTTTATATTTTTTTTCTATCTAGTAACTCTAATATTGCAGTGCAATGTTGTCTAGTGTATAGCATTTCATTTCACCTTCAGGAATATCATGTATTAGGCAATGGATCTTATCGACTACGCAGTTAATATTAAATTAAAATTAATACGTCTTAATAATTAATATATAATAGTAGCTCATGATAATACATATACATATCACTGAAAAAACGTGAGTGCAACCCTCGAGTTCACTTGTCTATCAGATTTTGGTTCTATAAAGAAATTTGAGTGAGGATTACTGCTACAATATCTTTAATCGTTCGAAAAATAAGTTTTCTCCTTTTAACTTATTTGCATTTTTTAATTATGCCTAACACTGTGCACAAATCCACATTTAAAAATTTCTATTATTACCAGCGTTATGATCCTTTTAAACAAAATTATTGAACCATGTTAATATTTTAATTTTTCAAAATGATTAATCCTACGTTAGTGAGCTCTGTTACCCTAATATAGGGTTAAGTGTATAAAATTATAACCGTACATGCATATTTTGACAACCCACATGCTAAAAACAAAATTGGAGTTTAATTTTGAAAAAAATTCTAAAACAATATATATATATATATATATATTTAATTTTGTGATAATTTTTATGTTTAATCGAACCTTTTTGCAAACATTTGTTACAAATTTATTTTTTGCCAAAAACTTCTTCCGATTTCGTATTTTTTTTTTTTTTTCAGAAATACATTTGTTGGCTCAAATAGTGTCTAAAATAAATATTTACCTCAATTTAAAAAAAATTCTAAATTAAATTGTATGCTTATAATATATATATATATATATATTACATATTTATTTTTACAATTTACAACATATACATATATATTTACAATTTTAGAAATTGAAACATCTATATTCTTAACACTCTACGCTTTTTGCTCATATTTTTCCGTTTCTCAAAAAAAAAAAAAAACTTAAATCCGCTCTAAAAAAATATTTTTAATGAAATTATATTTTAAGATATATCTAAAATAAAGAGATATGAAGCGTATTTTAGAAACAAACAGGGAAAAAAATTTAAATCATTTTAAGTTTTACAAATATATTTTTTAAAAAGCACGAAAGCCCTCAGACGCTCAGAGGGAAATATAATGTTCCTTAATTATTCATATTTCGAAATAACTGAGACAACATGAATCTGATCTCTATATTTAATTCCCACTTTGAAACTAATTCAAACTTTACAATAGAGACATTAAGGAAACAGTTAAGGTTACATGCTTAAGCTCAAAACATTTTTATTTCAGAGTAAAAATATGTTTTCTTTGCTTGCTTTTTTTACGTAGGAGAGGTAAATCAATAATTTATCTCAGTACTTCCATTTAAATATTATATTTCACTCTACATTATTTGATTGCGTATATTGAAATATATGATAGAATTTCATCTTTTAATCGCTTTGCAGAAAGCTTTAATTTTTTTCTCTGTGGAAATATTAAATAATATTTCCGCACATTTTTATAACGAACTTTTCCTGAACTATTATTAATTTATACAAATTATATTGGTTGTGTATATTGTTTTGAAATATTTCTACATATTTTCTTTTTATAATTATTACTTAAAGAAAATATTTAGCACATATTGTTCAAATTCAACAATGTTCTCAAGTTCAACTTCACATACAGCTCAAAATTGATTTTTTCTTACTTGTTAACGCAATAAGAAACATGCCAAATATTAAGCCGTCATCACCAATTGTCTTAACTTCAAACTTTATTATTATTATTATTATTACTATTATTATTATTATCAGCCAGTTGTAAACTTGAACATAGTTAAATGTTTATGAATACAATTTACATCAAACATTTATAAACCAAATTATGTAATAGTTCATGTTTTATGCTTACATATCATTAGAAACACTATGGCACCACCTTCACCTGATGAACTATTTATCATGTCAGAACATAGTGATAACATACCTTCAATAATGAAAACACTTTTTATAATCTAAATAAAGAGCGAAATGTGTTGGCTAAAATAAAATTGTTATTCTTACTACTCTTCTCCCGTCTGTATCTTGTTCTAAATCACATCTTTCTAAGATTACTTTCAAATATGAAATATCAAATTATATCTGACGCAATTCATTTGTTCCTACGACATACAAATAGTTATTTTTAATTAATTAGGAAGCTCCATCAGTTTTAAATTGTCGTTTATTGTTAAACTAATGTGCAATATGTTATTTATTGCCAAAGCCAACTCGTGGAACAATCTCCAGCATTCAGTCACACCAATCCAAATGCTGGATGAGCACGAATGTTGAAAAAGTTAACCCGAATCTCGACAAAACACTCCTTAAATAATATCTTTAGCTGACTTCGTCTAGACATACGCCTACGCTTGTCATATATTGTCAGTTTCTTTACAAAGTTTTTTTTTTCCTCTGCCGGCACAATCACTGGGCACTAGAAACTTAGATAACCTATATAATGGACTACCTTGTGTTGGTCAGTGAGATCTCAAATTCCCCTCGCTAATGGGATAATCCCGCTCGTTGGGCATATAGACGTGGAATACATTCTTATTTTTAAATATCTTCTCAGAAAACTAATATTTTAAACTTTTTTTGGTATATTTTTCTCAAAGAATTCTTTAATTTTTAGTCAACAAAGTATTTCGAAAATATACGTTTAATTTAATATTTTATGTGTTAAAAGCTGACGAGCTGTGAGTAAGATTTCAACACTTCAAATAAAATTAAGTACAGTAGAATCTCGTTACAATGAATGTCACTTTAACATGAATTTTTCAGTTTAACGACTAATTTTTGGATTGTTAAAAAAAGTTCAATCCTTTTACATTATAATTCTTTTACATTACATTATAAAAATATTCACTTTAACGAGTTCCATATTAACGAATTTTTCCAATTAACGAATACGAATTCGTTAATTTGAAAAATTCGTAAAGGCTTAAAAATAAAACTCATTTCAGTTTTACGAGTGTTGAACTGACAAATTTTGAAAAACTAGAATTTGAAGGGAGGCAGACAACAGTGAAAATGAAGCTGATGATGATTGTCTATCTAGTACCGAAGATTGTGTTGTACGATCAAAAGGGGGTTTATAGAACATTGAAACCTTTAAAAAGTTATTATACCCGCAAAATAATGTTCCGAAAATATTTTACACAATTTGTTTTGAAAAATTCACTGTCAACTTTAGGTCAGAAAAAAACTTCTGATTTTTTTCTTTTTGTACAGAAATAAAGTTACAGTAATGCAGATGTCAGTGGTATTTTTTTAATATGCCAGATATGCACGATAAATTGTAATGCCTTTATAACATTTACGATTAAAATATTGAAACTTAGTAAACTTAATAATTATCTTATTTCTAACTAGTAGGTTCACAACAGTAATACACTGTATACTTATTACTTACTGTCATGTTTGCATATCAACCGAATTTTAATATAAGTGTAGTAATAATATATGTTTTTTATTGTAAATTTCCTTCTTTTAAAAAACGCCATATTGGAATTTCACATTAACGATTTTTTCAGTATAACGAATTCAATCGGTGGTTTCCAGAAACTCGTTATAAAGAGATTTTTCTGTATACATTTTAGAAAAATTTTGTAAACTAAAAAAAGAGAGCGACATACTTTAAGAAGACTACACAGAAAATAGAAGTTAAAAATGTTAATTTCCTGATAAGATATTTAAAAAAATAAGAATACATTTAACGTTCATAGGTTTAACATTAATGAAGGGAATTTGAGATCGTGACATCGACCAACACCATTAAGTTACTTTTGTTAATAAAACTCGATTTATACATACGAAACATTTACATGACGCGAGAAACAACACCACAATCTCATACCAAAACTAAATATTTTTTTTAATTCTCATTTCTCAATAATTATAATCTTTTAATGCGAAAAGTGGAAAAGTCTTTCAAACCTACTTTCCACCAAGTAACAAGAGAAATACATAAATAATACAATCTTTCAAAACATATCTTTTCCATGCAAAGCCATTTATTTACCATTTAAAAAAAAAGACTATGTAAACAACTAATTCATTACGTATTAGTAAGCTCGATAAAAGAAATAAGTGAAAGAGATGCCTAAAGTACAGAAATTAGAAATAATGAATTTCAAATAAAGGAGGCTATTTCTTCGGCAATTCTTTTGATAGCGAAAAGATTTTAACGAAAAAATAGAAATACAAATTGAGTGGATATTTGAGTAACGAGGGTAAATTGTTGGCGATAAGATATTATTTTAGAAGGTAATTATGCATACAGATATAGTAATGATTTAAGAATTTTCTCAAAATAGAAGGCTCATTCATCATGTACTTTCGATACCGATAAAAGAAAACACTGTTTTGTGCTAACAAAACTTAGAATACATCTGTCTAAAGTGAAAATCTTCTTACCCTTAGCTCGCATTGAAAATCGATAGTTCTAATTGCTATGTTCTCGTAAACAAGAAGATGGTAGAAAATATAAAGGTTAAAGAAACCATTTAAATTACCTGGGACACTAAATCCGCTGAACTTGATTACATGTTGGGGGAGAAAAAAAATCTGAATTGTTTTCAGAGGAATTAAGTAACGCATTAGAAATTCGTAATATTTACTCTGTTTAGATGTGCCTCTTATAGAAGAGCTTTAGAATTAAGAATTTTGTTTATTGTGCACAGAAAAATTAACGATTTTTCTCCTATAATTGGAAATATTGAATTAAAAATATATTAACATAAAATAAAAAGTTAAGGGATTTATTTCTGTGATATTGGGAAATAGTCAGTAAGAGATTATTGGAATTAAAAAAAAAAAGAAAAAGCTTAAGGAAAGTACTAAGCTAGATATTTAATAGGCCGTTGTACGAATTCTGTGAGAATAATATCGAGTAAATGGGAGAAAAAATATTCAATTTTTCTTTGAAAGGATTAAAATATTTAAAGTGTATATTAATAATGGTTGACTTTAGTAAAGTGCTTCACAAATGACGATCGAAATTAATAAAACATACATATGGGAATTTATAGAAATAATAAAATAATTTATTTATTTTAATATAAAACATTATTTTTATAAGGACAGTAACATTTTTCAGTGTGAAATATCTGGAAAGCATTAAATTTGTAGGATTTTTAAATAGACTCTTACTATTTTAAGGATTAATACAAAGGGGGCAAATACAAAGTTTGGTGTAATCTGTAAAAGTTCATTCAATTTTTTGTGCATGTAACCATATTTTGAAAATACAAAGGGGGCAAATACAAAGTTTGGTGTAATCTGCAAAAGTTCATTCAATTTTTTGTGCATGTAACCATATTTTGAAAATTATCTCAAATGCTTTGTGTACCGTCATATCAAACATAATTTCTAGAAATCTTTAAAAATTTGAGTGTAGGCATCATTAAGTGTCTGATTTAATGACAAACTATGACATCATCATAAGTTTTACGAATTTTCAAATAAAGCTTTCGAACGATGTACGTGATATATTATATAACCAAATTAAATTGTGTTAAAATAATGGATCATTTTAGTTACTTAAGTGATTGATGCAATACCCCCTCTTCCCAAATCATAAATACATAATTTTCAGTCATAGTATTAGAATAATTTTCTGCTAGTTGTATGTAATGTTTATAGATCTACTAATCATGATCCAAGCTATCTGATGCGAAGTTTTCAGACAACTTTTTTAAAAATGATAAAGCGCGCATTTCTAATTTGAAAGTTTGGAAAATTTTTATAAATCACTAATGTACGAAAATATGGAAATGAACTACTATAGCACGTAAAAACGCAAGTCATTTATTTAAAATCTTATTTTAATTAATTGAAGCTTTTACGTATACGTCTAAATAAAAATTATATCATAAATATGATTACAATTCAATTAAAACGTGTTTTCTTTTGAACGGGAAGTTAAATATAACATTTGTATAAAACGTGAAAAGCTTGTTTAAGCAGCTTAGATACATCATACAAACGGTTATTTTTTATCTTAGAGTCCAATTCTTAAAATTTAATTTCAAATACAAATGTTAATCAAATTGTATATTAATTTTAAATCCTGGAATACTCACTATATATAAATTATACATATGCACACTAATTAGATGAATAGTTTCCCTTTTTAGGTGCGTTCGTAATTATATAAATACGTAGCACCTATTGTCGTCGCTTGGTCCGTCCGTCTGTCTGTCCGTCCGTCCGCATATAACAACGCAAAAACTACCCAACCGAATGGTTTGAAATTTAAGATATATTATCTTTGCAGAATTTTGTCTAGACCTTTCAAATTTTATAAAAATCGAATCAAAACTTTAGGAGATATTAATAAAAATATTTATTAAGAAATTTGAAATTTTTTTTAAATCGGTGCTTTCTTGTTATAGGAGTTTCCGAGGTTTAATGGTCAAGCGACGGAGATACTTATTTTATTGCAAAAATTAATCTGCAGACGATATAATTCATTTCACAGAATTAAAACTCATCAAGATCTGAATATTTATATAACTAGCTATAGCACGAACGCACCTCATTTGTCAAGTTTGACGTACAAATTCAACTTGTTTTTATTATCTGACCTTTATTAACTAATTACAAGGTGCATACACTCCTTAAAATTTCGAAGGATTTCGGCACCACTATTTAAAATTGGGAAATTTCTATTTAATATTTAAATAGCAGAATTCGTAATCAATTCGTTGAATCGCAGAATTTGTAATAATTATAAGAAATTATATAAAACGAAAAACCCTATTAAAAATTTGTGGTAGAACTATACGCACCATGAAATTAATAGTATAAAGATTTTAATTAAGACTCCATTTTTTAGTTGTTTGGTGATTTATGACGGCCGATTATCTGCACGAGGGATATAGGCCCGAAAGGGGTGAATCAGTGGGGGTTTTTCTAAGGGAACCTGCCCGGTATTTGCGAAAGGTTATCCACAGTTCGAAGAAAACCACAGAAAACTCCGAACGATTAGGCCGACAGGCGGGATTGAGTTCAAACCGAGCACTTCCCGTTTACCATTTTTGGGAGCAGAACCTCTCGGCAACTGGTAGGTCCCGCCATTTTATTAAATTAACCCATTGATTACAGGCCAAGACTAGTAACTATTTTTATATTCAATCGTGCCACAATTTACAATTTTTTTCTTTCTGGTAGATTTCGCGTGCAAATAGCCCAGTATAAGTGTACAGCAGAGCCTTTTTCAAAAAGTGGTACAAATAGAATAAAAAATAGTCCACTGAAACATATATGTTCCAACCCGTATCAAAGGTTTAATAATAAAAAGTTATAAAAATATTTTCATTTCAGACAATTTTAGTCTGTGGGAAACAAATGTACTTCAACTGAAGTGACATTTAAGAGTTTTAAAAGAAATTGTAGTTATTTCTACATTTCTTTTCGTATTCCGTGAGATAATTCACATTAACTAATTGATGTATAACATTGTACCAATCAATGGGTACCAACTCATTGATGTACCAACATTGCATTGTTGGTGTAAAATAATTTTTTATTGATACCTTTTACTGAAGTTTTTAAAGATTAAATATTAAGATAAATATAAGAGATACAAAGAATACAATACTTTGTTCAAATACATAGCGACAGCTGTCTTTGCAAACTCCTATTAATTTTAATTGCCTTTTAAGTTATTACTGTTGTAATTATTTTCTTATTGTTATTTTTTTTATTTTAAAACCAAACATAGTAATTACTTTTGCTTTCCACAAAATTATCTTTAATACAGTCCGGTTGTTGTTTGTAAGGTGCAGACATCCCATTCCCCAAGATATAGATGAAAATGAAAAGACGTAAGAAATGCCGCAGTGATGTAGTAGGTTGCACATTGGTTTGTAAATCAAAGGTCCGTGGTTCGGATCCCGGCCACACGGGCTACACATGTTACCAAAAAATGAGTCTTAATGGATCTAATTATTAATTATCATGACATCCCAAGTACGAAATTAGATTCCTTCATCTATATAATGTTACCATAAGTTTCTTAAGTGCTGCAAATCTTTATACTATTCTCAAGTGCTATAATTTCCCAGTTATCTTTATACTAGTCTCAAGTGCTATAACTTCCCAGTTCTCTTTATCAGGCATAGTAGAATACGGAGACATCTAAATGGTAGAAAGACAATCTACATATTTCCTGTCTCTGAAGCAATAATTGCTTTTAAACATATATATATTCAAATTTTAGGTTAAATAATATAATGTTTAATATGCTACTGAATTTCAAGCTTTTCCTCAGAAATTCATTTTCTCGGTAATTTCCTTATAAACATTCTTCATTATACAAAATTAAATCTATTTGTTTCGTGCATCTTTATAAGATAAGTCTTTATACGATTTAAAAGAATAATAATGATTTTCTAAAGTTCTCAGAACTTTCAATGCCTCTTTCATTTAATCCCTATTCCCTTTTATCCCAGAAGTGATGTTTAGATATTTTGAAACCTATTTACAGTTTTCAGTTTGTTCCAGTGATACCGCATAATTTTGAAATAACATATTAATAAGTTTCTTATTTAAATGCGACATATAGAATTAGTATATTTTTGTTCCATTTCAGAATAAACAGATATTACATGCAGAACTTGAGAAGCGATGTTCGAACGACAGCTATTTTGATTCTAAGGTATGCAGTTTTATTTATTTGATATTGAATGCACATTTAACCTTCTGTTTTGCTGGAAACAGTGAAAAAAAAATTAAATTTGTGTCATCTTTTTACCCATCCACCTTTGTTATACTTTTAGGCTTCCATTTAGCAGTTTCCAACCTCCGGATATTTAACCATGTTATTTGTTCCACGGTTTTCAAAATAAAGTTAAGAATACACTAAAGCGAAAATTGATCAATGACACTTCGTGAGCGTTGATTCGAATCTTACGAAAGTAAGTTTGTTTACTATCTGGCTCAGCATTTCGAGAAGTTAAGTGGTTAACTTTTTACAGCAAATATCCAATACAGCCTGCTATTCCTTTTTATCTCCTTTAATTGTTTAGTGTCCTTTTCTTTTATTTCAATAAAAAAAATTAACACGTACAAACATTTTAGAAATTGAAAAAACAAACAACTTCATGATTAGCAAAACTGATTAATTTCTTATCGGATAATTAAAAAATAATAATGATAATAATAATAAAGTTCAACTGGATAATAACTACGATCGAAAATTGATGAAAGTCGTAACAATGCCGATGAAGGATTTTTTTTTTTTTTGACATTTTGTAACATTATATAAAGTGAGTATCCCCTTGCAAAAGTTATCTACTAAATAATAAAACCAACGAAAATCAATATTTTTCTCCCCTTTCTTAAGCGAAAACTAAAATATACATTGAACCCTCTGACCGCCGAGCAAAAGGGCAAAATTGTAATTTTTTTAAATGCTAAAAAAAGATGACTTTACAAACTTGATATAAAAAACTTAATTACATATTCGTTATACGTTATATGAATAAGCCGTTAATACTTATTCACATACGTTAATACGTTTATATTATGTTTATAAATTGAGAGTATTAATCATTACTCAATGTTTTAAAACTGCATTATATTAATTTAAATAATGCTTCTATTGCAGTGAAACCTACAGCATAGTGAACGGATATATCAGTCCACGGCGGTGAGAAAGTTAATGCAGTACGCATTTCTTGTTAGTTTCAATTTTCTAACATGGATTAGGAAATCTTTGTATTTTGCACTACTGTAGGAACAATTAGATTTATTAAAAATTGGCGGCTGATTTGATAACTGATGAGCGGGCGTTCTTCAAGAGAAGGTCAAGTGGTGGACATGATAACTCATCGTATACTTAACCTACATTAAAAAAAGACACTTTTTTGTTAATCTAGCTCTTATTTTTCGTAATGTTTACGAAAATACCATATAACCTCTTCCGAGTTATCCGCGATTCCGAAAGGCGTTCCATTATTTTTAAAAGTCTCTAATACCAATAGGTTTCCGAGATTTAACATCGTTTCTGAAACAAAAGTTTCTTTTTCCGCTCATAATTTTCGGAAACGTTTCCGAGTAATTTTTACTGTGTCTTAATATGATTTCTCTACATTGGATATCGGTTTTTCTGATGTTATCAATTCTCAAGTAAACATTTTTAACTTCATAACAGATATTAAGGAGTACCAAAATAATGTTAATTTTAATGATAGTGTTAATGCTATTAATTTTACTATTAATTTTAATGTTGTTAATTTATCATGTTTGTTGAATATGAAAATGTGTACTTAAGAACGGATAGCTTCCGAAAAACCAATATTTTGGTATGTGAAAATTTATCAATGCACTGTAAAAACTACTCGAAAAA
Organism: Maratus michaelseni; assembly: GCA_963931845.1. Classification (NCBI taxonomy): domain Eukaryota; kingdom Metazoa; phylum Arthropoda; class Arachnida; order Araneae; family Salticidae; genus Maratus; species Maratus michaelseni. The sequence continues at coordinate 99,123,045 of OZ007586.1, forward strand.
GTTTCCGAAAATTATGGATAGCAAAAGAAACTTTTGTTTCAGAATTTTGGAAATCTATTTGTTTCTGAAGATAAATGATTGGTTATCGGAATGGTTGGTAACTCGGAAAAGGCTACATTGTATTTTCATAAACTTTAAGAAAGATAAGAGCTATATTAAAGAACTTGTCTTTTTCACTGTTAGAACAATGAGACATAAAATAGCTTTTTTAGTTTAATATCTTGTGAAATACGTAGCCGTTTAAAAAATATATCGGTTTTTTTAGTGATTCAAAGTAAAATGTAAATTTTCAGAAAAGCGAGATATCAACATTTCGAAAAAATCGTACGTGTTTCACTAGAAAAATACGTGACGATTAGTTTTTAAAAAGATCGAGTTGATTGGTTGACATTTGGCAGAATTAGAGTCTTCACCGATTTTAAAAATGCTGTTCTGAAAAAAATATGCCAAAAAAAAAAAAAAAAGGAAAAGAAAAAGAAAAGAAAAGAAAAGAAAAAGAAAAACGAAAAAAAAACTGTTTTGTTACTGTTTACTCCCTGTGGATCGCTCTACTAAACTTTAAAAATTTTCCTTTCACTTTCAATATCAATTCCTAACTAATAAAATATGATTTTCGTGGGTATAAAGAAATTTAAGGGGGTCCGTTGGTTGGGGTCAAAATTCTTTTTAAAAATGTATATTTATTATTATATTTTGTTTATAAAAGACTACAAAGTTAGATAAATTAAATAAAATAAACCGCGTATTTCTACGTATGATTATATCATGAAATATAAGAATTTTTGAGTCGTACTACCTGTACTGCCCCGCCCGTAATAAAAATTTTAAGTCCATTTATCCCAGAATGGATGTTTTCATAATTTGTCATGTTTAAAAGGATATATCTAAACTTACATCCAAAATATGTGTATGAAAATTTGAACAGAGTTTTATGTTATATTTTTAATAAATTGTCTTCAGTATTTTTAATTTCATGTGAAAAATTTGAAAATATATACCTCGAATTAAAAATCACTCTCAAAAATATTCTTTCTTTAACGTTTAAATTTATAATAAATTTTGTAAGTAATATTTTTATAAATACTGAAGACAAATTAACAAGAAACATTTTCTTTAATCAACAGTGTAATAAGCAATGAAATCGGGTAATTGGTTCTTGAGTTATATCAAAAATTAAATATGTTTAATTTTTTAATTTTTAATTTCTAAGAACAAAATTTCAAAAATTTCAAAATCGTTTTTAAAGTGATCTTTATAGATTATACATTTCACGTAAAAAATTCAATAAAAAACAAATAAAGAAAAAAAAATTTGACCCCCGGACACCCTGAAGCGACAAAAAATTTTCAAAAATCTGAACCTGTCAAAGTGGTTAAAAGTTGTTCAATTTCGTTTTGAAAATTATTCAGACATAATAAGTCCAACTCTGCCAATCAAAACTTCATATTTACAAAAATTACAAAATTTCTTATTTATCAGCTAAACACATTATAACCATTAATAAATACTGAAGTCATTTACATAATTACGCGCATCATTTAATCATATTTTAGATATTTTTTAATCAAAAAGTTATTACTAACTAAAGTAGTATATATGGCTACATTTATTTTAGTGCTACATATGAAAAACAAAAGGGCCGTACTACTGCAACACATGTGCATGCGGATGTACCATCTGAAAATATAAACCTTTCGTTTTAAATGTGTTGTTATTTCTTTATAATATATCTAAAAGAATATGAAATGTTGATCCTGGGCAATGCTGCAACTTTCATGCCTAACGCATTTTTAGGTACATGAATTATGTATATCACACGTTTACCTTTGAATCTATGAAAAGAAAATATAGAGGAATATCGAGATCTGTTGTCAGTTTCTATTGTTGACTCTGAAAAGATTTATAATGCATTTCTATAGTCTATTGAAAAAAATATATTGAAATATAAAAAGAAATATTTTGCCTGCTATGGAATTAAATTTCCGTCTGTAAATTTTAATATGATCAATAAAAAAAAACATGATTTCCTTTATATTCTATCATGTTATGAAAAGTAAACTCATTAAAAATTAATAAAATCTGAATTTAGTGGAATAATATTAAAAATAATATTCAGTTCATTGTTTTTCGGGAAATTCAAACACCTACATTAATTCAAATGGCATAAAGTAAAATTTATTTTATTCATATAAAATTTATATTACTTATGCACTGATGCATGACTTATACAATGATTTGGGGTTAAATTTTCTTCCAGACCAATTTGAAATGAACAAAATTAGTACACAAACTGTTAGGTTTGAATAAATGATGTGTAAAAAAATACGAAAAGGAAGCAAAAATAGCTAATATTTTATATAGATAGATAGATCATTATTTAGCTTCAAGCTTAATCTAGCTGACAGTGCGTTTTATTTTATTTTGGTTATTACATATCACTTGTATTTAGAAAAACAAACAAACAACAAATAAAACAGACAAGAAAAATTCATACAGATATAGAACAAATAATTTTTATATCAATGTTTTATATCAATAACTCAAAAACTTTCCTGGACAAAAATCCTCGCTCCCTGCTTGAATAAAATAAATTTATAAACCAGTATTGTTATTAATTTTATACTATGCATACAAAGTATATTTAATCTTATTTCTGAATAAAATATACTTTTTTACAATATATAAATTGCTTGCGACGCCTGCAAGTTAGTAATATCGTCGTACCACTCTTACACAAAAATAATTTAAGGCTTATAAAACAGAATTCCTATCTGAGCATTTTTTAAGCAATCCAAATTATTGTAGGTTATGATTACTGTTAGGTTATGATACATAAATGATGTGTAAAAAACGAAAAGCAAAGCAAAAATAGCTAATATTTTATATAGATAGCTAAATCATTATTTAGCTCCAAGCTTAATCTATCTGACAGTGTGTTTTGTTCTATTTTGGTTACTACATATCACCTATATTTAGAAAAACAAATAAGAAAAAAAAAAAAAAAGAAAAATTCATACAGATATAGAACAAATAATTTGTTTTATATCGATGACTCAAAATTTTTCTTGGACAAAAACGCTCACTTCCTGCTTGAATAAAACATAAACTAGTATTGTTATTAATTTTCTACTATGCAAGCAAAACATATTTAATCTTATTTCTGAATAAAATACATTTTTTTTTACAATATATAAATTGCTTGCGACGCCTATACGTTAGTAATATCGTCGTCCCATTCTACACAAAAATAATTTAAGGCTTCTAAAACACAATACCTATCCGAGCATTTTTTAAGCGATCCAAATTATTGTAGTGATCCACGCTCCAGGCATTAAAATTTGATGCTTAAGGAATTATTTCTGTTTTCTGGATGAGGTGGGGCGCTGCACTTAATGGCTCGGATTTGTCGTACTCAAAAGAAATGGAATTAATGGTCTTGGGACACGGGACTGGCAGTTGATCATCTTTCCCTGAGGACTCATACGTCACGCGGTCCATTTATGAAGAGAAGGGGGAAAAGGAATAAATTAGTATCAAGAAGGTGTAAAGAGAAAGAAGAGTAGAAGTCTTGTACATTGGGAGGTTAAGAGACAATGACATAGATTCATTTCAAAGTCAGGTAAATGAATAGAAAATAAAACTATCTCTTTTAACGTCTTACAAGTCGAATTCAGATCCAGAAATATTTTTAATTGTTTTTTCCCCCTTATTTTGTCTCCTAATGCTTTAGTTTAAGTTATAAATGATCAAAATTGATTTGGGATTAAAATTAATTTTCACGATATATATATATATATATATATATATATATATATATATTCTTTTTTACTTATTTATTTAGTTGAAAACTATGAAAGTTTAACGAATTACGCAAGTGCATTTCTTTTTAATATTATTATATCTTATATAGTTTTAATGCTGTGAATCATTGTATATCTCCAGATTTTTAGAAGTATTGTATTGCTATTCAATTCTATATGAAGTTTTATGTTGTGCACTGTGGAAAAAAAATAAATAGGAAGTAAAACTATTTATTTTTAATGTTTTACAGGTCAAATTCAGATGTATGTATGTTTTTATTTTATTTTTCAAGTTTTTATAATCTAATGCTTTCACTGTTAAAAATTTTGTAGTAGGTTTAACCAATACTTGGTGCAGCAATAGCTGCAACCATAAGATGGTGAAATCTCGTTCCAAGATTTGGAGCTCTGGTTGAACCCATAGCTCCAAATATTGGATCGAGATTTCACCATCTTATGGCAGCTACTGCAGCACCAAAAGTTAGTTCAACCTGCCACAAAATTTTTAACATTGAATTTAAATGCATGGATCATTAAAACGTGGAATTTTTTTATATATGATTTTTATGGCTTAATTTTATTTATGTAATTTATTTTCCGGAAGTATTATTTATAAGAATCATAGAGGTTTAACGAATTAAAACAAGTTAATTTCTTATTAATTTTATTATATCTTTATGTCTTTTTTTATACTGGGGATCACTCATCACATCAATTAGCATGAAATGAGAAGCTTCGGCCGATGTTCGCTGGTTCGAAACCAGCGCAACCTGGGCGGGTGACTGTGCAAGTTTTCTGGGTTTCCTTGTTCAAAAAAGATAATTTGGGTCACATTCCCTTCAAAATTCCTCCCTGAAGGCTTTTATAGCAATATGTTGCCTAACAAAATCCCATTACCCCATTTTAATATTGTGAATCACTCTGCGTCTACGGATTTTTAGAAATATTGGATTGCTATTCCATTTTATGTGAAATTTTAAGTTGTGCACTGGGGAAAAAAATGAAAGTAGAACTATATCTTTTAACCTTTTACAGACCGCATTCAGGTACAATTTTTTTTTTTTTTTCGTTTTCTAATGCTTCAGTTTAAATGTATCAAGAATTAAAATGCGGAGATCATTTTTGCATATAAAATATTTATGATTTATTTTTATTTATATAATAATTATTATTTTTAATTAGAAAAATAAAAGGTTAACGAATTACAGCAAGTTTATTTCACATTAATATTATTACTTCCCATGCGCTTTTAATACTGTGAATCATTGGTTTTCTATAATTTTTTAGAAACATTGGATGTTTTTCAGTTTTTATGATTTTTTAAGTTGCGCACATTGAAAAATGACAAAAAAGATCATATTTTTATGATTTCCGAACTTATCTCTTTTTATGTATGAAGCGTGATTTATCTTGAAAAAAAAATCTGTTTTAACTTTCAATTTTTTTACAAATAAATATCAGTGAAATTTATTTTTAATAGATTTTTTAATTTCATGTTACCAGTTGGAAACACTGGTATGTAAAATATTAAAATACTTTCTAAGGATACACTTTTCACATTGTTTATTTATTTATTTTTTTAATGTGTGATTTAATGTACTTCATATTTTTCTAAATTCGTCAGCAACTTTTCCATTTATTTCCTGAAAACGTTGAAAAAAGATAATCACTTATCGTTACTTTCCCTTTATGTATATACTTATATATATTCGTGGAGAAAGATTTGTATAACAAAAAGCAGATAGCAGATAAATAGAAAATAAGGATTAGGCTAAATTGATGGAAAATAGATAGCAAGATAGTGGAACTAGAATGCCATGAAGTTGCATAAAAGATGTTTTAAAATAAAATAAATAAATAACAAATTTTAACCTCGAGCATTGTTAAGTTAATGCACAAAACATTCGCAATAAAAAAAATTGTAACGATATTTATGTTTTTTTTGTGTTTTTTTTGTTTTAATGAAGCACAATATATTTCTTCAAAAATCTGTAATTATTATTTCTGTTTCTCGATAGCTCTTTCAGCTTAAAATTCAGAGATGAAAACTACTCTAAAACCACACATTAAGTCAATAAAGCTTAATTATATTTTTATTTTTACCAACATGAACTGCAATATTTTTACACCATGGAGAAGTTGAATAAACGAATTTCAGTTTTAATGTCATATCTTTATTCCTATAAATTATTAATTTCCTCGATTCCCTATTTAAATAATGTGCAAAAAGTTAAAACTACATAATAAATTTGTTTTTATTTATTTTAATTTAGATACATTCGTTCTACACATAATCATGCATATATGTAGAAAGAGAGAGAGGGAGAAAAATATACGAGGGTGGATAAAAAGTAAAGGCTAATTTTTTAAAGATCAATATAATTTTAAACATATTCTTGAAATCGTCTACACTCATTAGATCCATTCACTCACAATCCACTCACAATGCCGATGTATTCCCTAAAATATTCTCATGTGCAGGGTTGAATTCGATGAGTAGATAGTTGAACATGAGTGTAAATGAATGTCGGATGAATGAAAAGAAAATCGTGGATTAAATAGTGTTCTAGTTTGTGTAATGGGAATGAAGTAGAGCCCTGCATCGGGTCAGGTAATCAGATTTTACGATTAAGTATTTTTCGTTGCGGGTTACTCCTCTTTGTTTCGGGTCGGGTTAAAAAGATATTTCATCAAAGGGAGTTCAGAATATTGTTTCAGATTTTAAATAAATAAAAAAATACTTAAAAATACAAAATAAATAAATGAGTATATATATATTTATCATAAAATAGAAAATTGATATTGGAAATATAATTGTAGATTACTTTTCCATATTTGCATTAAATTAAGGATCAGTTTTGTTTCATCTAGGATTTCGCATGAAAGTATGTCTGCGAAAATTATTTGTTGGGTTTCGCGTGCACGAATTATTTTTTCTTTGGTTTTAGAGCAGGTATACTCGGTCTATGCAGGACTTTTAGATTTCAGTCGTGTTCTTCGAAATAATATTTTCAAAATGACTAATTTTGAATTTTTATTTATTTGATTTCACTTAAGTTAATCATTAATATCGGACAAAAGCGCTCGATTTGCAGCGTTTGTGAATGACTTATTCTTCAACCAATAAATAAATGTCTTCCGTTATAATCCCGCATTTGGATTAAAGGTCTGCACGGGTCCGAACGTAGCCCTGGAACCGATTTTCCTTCACTCGAGTCGAGCTCGAGATTGGTATTCTTTATTTCCCGGGCCACATTTACATGTTGGGTCGGCATATTTTTTTCCTTTTTGTATGAAATTAATCGGGGCATTTGTTTAACGGAATTTTTAAAATATATTTTGGTTTAATAAATTATAATAGAATTATTTTTTTCAATCTACACTTTTTCTTTATAGAGCTTCTAAATTATGATTAATTTTACTGCCTTTTTCTTTCATTTCAAATTAAATTAATTTTTCTAATGAGGTCTTTATTTGAACGTATTTGTCTAAGTATGTTGTTATTTCGCGTTCCATGACTTGAGGACAACTGAAACTAGTCGATGGGGGGCCACCATAATACTTACCCATCATGGTTATGCATAACATAAAATATGAAAATAAAACATGTGTAAACTATTTATAAAATGCATTGCAATTCGAATAGAATCGTGGCTTGATGACGTCATAAACTTTAAATGCTCTATTACTGAATTGCGTAAAAGAAACATCCTTATAACTCTAAAATTGATAATCATATTAACTAACGGTTTACAGCGTCGAATTAAACGTCTCATTTCCAATTAAAATATATCTTTGAATTGAAATTTGAATGAAATACAGGTCATGAAATACAGGACATGAAATACAGGACATGAAAAATTGAATAGTGTGAAAAATGTAATTACAAATATCTCGGCAACTAATTATCCGATCGACTTCATTTTTTATGCAAAATTTATGTTTTTTTTTTATTGTCTGTATATTCATTCCTTAAAATAAACAATTTCGAAAATTTTAATATATCTTTTATCAGAACGAATGTTTCGAAAGTCCGGAAAAAAATAGTTCCGATAATCGACGTTACTGAAATCCAATAAGCTTCTTCCCGTGATTACATACTAAGTACATACCAAATTTCAAGTCTCTATCTCAATTTGTTCGGGAGATAGAGTGTTTACAGACACACACACAGACGGACGGCATTTTTTTTTAATAAAAATATGTTTTTCGGAATCTCCTGTGTCTGAAACGTGTAAATCCGTCAAAAAATTTTTTTCGATTTTCAAAACGATTTCAAGACTTACCCTATACTACGTATGATGTGTAACTAAATTGCTGGAGTTTTTTTTTTTTTTTTTTGTATAAAAATGTATGAAACATTCTTTAATTTTTTTTAATTGTGGGATAATATATTAGTTAAGAAGTGCGAGTTTTTTTTTAGAAACACAGACCGGACTATGAACTGCCAAAACAAAACGGGACCTGGGACGAAATTTCAGATTTTGCATCGGGGCTGGGCCAAGATAGATTTCATTCGGGTCGCTAGGGTTGAAATTTTTGGCCCGTGCAGGCCTCACATTCGAATATATTGCGCTTTTTTCGGGTCATCCGGAATGCACGATGTAACGAGGGACTACTGTATTTACTTAAAGCACGATAAACAAATAAAAATAAATAGTTCATTGAATTCTCACCGTCTTTATTTAATTTGTACAGGCTATAAATATGGTACAAGCTAGAGGTTTGTGCGGCCCAAAGGAAAGTTATCTTGGTCCGACCTGTCCCGGTGTAACAGCTAAAAGTTTGGCCCGAACAAAAAAATCAATGAAATCGCGATTCGGTCCGGACCGACCCTAATATCAATTTATAAAAAAATTATTACTTTGATGAGATTCATAACTAACTTGATTTTTTAAATCATATTGTTCAAACACCACATTATCACTTTTAGTGATGAACCGATTAGCAATTTTTTCCGAATACCTAATATTCGACCTACTGATTATTCCTATATTTCAAAACTTATGGGTTTAAAAATATTAAAAAGTTAAATTATAAAACAATTCAGAATAAGACTTAACATAAATACTTTCATTTTGATGAACAGGACAGGTTCATCAATGTTTTACGCACAAAAAGAAATAAATCTATGCTTTGAGTCATTATTTAAAACGAGGATAGTCAAAACTTTTTTTTAAAGTAATAACACTTTAAGATCTGTAACCTTCATGGCTCCTTCTGTGAATTAAAACAAATTAATAAAATGTTACTATATTCTAAAAGAAGTATTTAAAAATCGAAGAGCAAAGGTTTTGTTTTATCTAAATCAGTTATGGTTTATCATTCATTCCCCCAACCTTTCTCTAAGCTAATTATGATTGACTGATTAGAATCAGAAGGGGGATTTCAGGTAGGGACAAATAGGGGAAAAACACATTAAAATTGTGACAACTTAACAAGAAAAACCTTCATGCTCTTGTGATAATAAAATAACTGGCGATAAAATATGTATATAAATAAAGTTTCTAAGTGCACCACAAAGAGGTGTCTGGAGAAGTATTGGAGTAGAGTGGTGTATAAAAGCCGTTTTTATCTGGTTTTTCTAGAAAAAATGATTTTTCAAATAAAAGCTTTTCTTACAATTATATTTTCTTAGAAAATATAAAATTGTAAACATTTTTCTAAATTTGTGCCACTAAAATTTTTGTATTTTCTTTTTACATGAATATAATACAAAAAGCAATAAATTATTTTACTAATTAAATTTTAGCCTTTCAATCTTGAAATTTCCATTGTAGTTTTCCTTTCTTAATTTTGCCCCACCAGTGGCTGAGAGGTTGTGCTCTCGAAGCTGGTAGACGGGAGGTGCTGGGTTCGATCCCAATCGCGCCCGTCGGCCTAATCGTTCGGAGTTTTCGTGGTTTTCTTCGAGCCGTGGATTTATCCATGCGTAAATACGGGTTAGGTTCCCTTAGAAAGACCCCCACGTAGGGCACTCCCCCCGGGCCTATATCCCAAGTGTAGATAATTGGCCGTCAACAATCAACCAACCAACCAACCTTTCTTAATTTTACTGAATCTTTTAAATATGCAATTCAATTCTTTAAATGATCATTTCAATTGCATTTTCTATTGTTAATTTGTCAAAACAATTATTTTGAAAAATAACAGCAACAAAAAAATTCTTATAAGTTTCACCCAATATTTTCTAGAATTTGGATTTATTTGAAGTAGAACCCAGCATTCCAACAAAGAGTTCAGCTCTCAGCAGTGTACAATCATTAATATCAAACTCTTATTCAGAATGAAGACAGTCATAAAGATAAAATATAAATTTGTGTTCAAAGTTAATTAAAATACTTAAAAAATTGAAAACAAAAGATTTTTATTGATTTTTTTAAAGTAATTAAATTTTTAAAAATAAAAATTATGTGAAGTTTTGCATTACTTAGCTTTTTATATTTTTTATATTTTTACTTTTTATATATTTTTTTATTTAAAATTAATTAAAACTTTAAAAATAAAAATTATATGAAGTTTTGCATTACTTAGCTTTAACTTGCTTTCAACTAAATTGTTCCAGAAAAATTTTATTCATTCTTTGCAAAGTTCATTTATATGCATTTATAGATATGTATATATAGGTTTCATTTTGATATGTTATAAGGGGCGTCACCCACCTTGAAAAATAGCATTAATATTGTCACTTTTAGGCTTTATGCTGACAATATTTGAGGAAATAACATATCTTTACCATGAATTACACTTATCATGCTCCTCTGATGAATCCATAAGTTATTCATAGCATTTCATATTTCATTTTCATTTTTTTGGGTTTAATTTTGTAAATTCATTTGAATTTTATACTGTCTCTGTCTTAGTTTTCAACACATGTTATTTCATTTTAACTATATATATATATATATATATATATATATGTGTGTGTGTGTGTGTGTGTGTGTGTGTGTAGGATTCATATTTAAGGTAAAGCCTGAAAAGATTAAATAATTTCTAGTGCATGTTATTACAAAATCTAATGGTTAAATAGTTCTGGTGATTACTATCTGATTATGTGCAAAATTGCAAGTATGATAATAAAAATCAATGAATATTTCAAATGATGCTACATTACATTGTTTTCAACCTTACTAATTGGTATTATTAAATATTAATAATAATTTTGCATGTGACTGTTCATTTTAATGGGAGAAGTAGCATTTAATTGTGTTTTCGAAATTAATATTTTCAAGTGGGACACTGAACATGAAAAGCAAAAAGGAAAAGAAAAAATATTATTATACTTTTATTACAAAATTTTGAATAGACTATTTTACAAATGAAATTTGAATTTTTCACCAAAAAATTCGTTTTTTTTTTTCGAGCTCTTTCATCTCTAGCAATTTTTTTCACAGGCTGGAAATATATGTGAAAAAGCAAGAACCATATTATTACCAGACAATATTCGGGAATTTTCACTTATTCATCAATTTGCATTTGTTGAATTATTGATATAGATTAAAAAGAAACTGTATCATAAATAAATAATTTTCTTAGCTGTACATTTTCAAACAACAAATAATATTATTATTGCAAACTTTTCAATTTAAAAAGGATTCGATTTATTAAATTTAGTGAATAATACCTCAATGTATAGACAGTTAAAAATAACAGTTTTGTAAGATTTTTTTTAATTGAAAAATTTTTTAACACATTCGGTTTGTACGAATATCAGAATATTCGGCGAAACCGAATATCCGTCAGGGCGAATATTTTGATATTTGATCAAACGAAATATGCGGTAAGCTAGTCGAAGAAGCCAAATACATATTCCTAATCGATATATTGGAATATCCTGATATAAAGATGCCGATATATCATCATATTCAATTATAGACATCGACTTGTCTCTAACTGGAAGTACATTTTGCGTTGTGGTATGCATTTTTAAATTTATCTAATTTTTAGTATATTACGTGTATAATTTCTATATATCGTACACAGGGCCGCACGAAAGAATTAGCACACATTACCGGATATGGAGAGACATTGCTGAAAATGGATTTTTCTGTGTTAATGCGTTTTTTTTTTTTTTTTTTTTTTTTTTTTTTTTTTTTTTTTTTGTGTGTGTGTGTGTGTGTGTGTGTGTGTGTGTGTGTGTGTTTAGATATCCCATTTCATTGAATGAAAAAAAGGAAATTTCATAATAAAATTATGTTAGTGTTGGAAAGTGTTTCATAATCTTAGCCTGATGCTTGAGTTTCCGTTCTTGTTTATTGATGTTTTAGTTCTCCTTGGAAGAACCATCGGAACGAGCCCATTCCAACAAGAAAAGAATTATCAAAATCGAAGCATACGTTCAAAAGTTATACGTGAACATACGTTATATACATATTCCTTTGTTGGAGGTCAGTCAATAAAAAATGTCAATTTGTGGAAAATCCCTTATCCAGTTACTTTTAGAACGCTACTGAAATCCATCTCATTATATCGCAGATATTTTTCTGGACTTTCAGTATATTTGACTGGCCTTTTTATAAAATTTGCCCCGTATAGTTGACTACTGAATTATGCAAAACAGTTTCGTTATTTTTTGCGCGTACGCAGTTGAAAAATATTTCATGCAAATGCTTATGTTTCATTAAATGATTAATGTATTTATATTTTAATTGCAGCATGTTTTATATATTTATATAGAATTATATATATTTATATAGCTATATTTATATAGAAATATTAATCCAGTAAATTTCCCGTGAACTATGTTGCTGAAAAAAGTTAAAAATCTATCTTAAAATTTCTGGTGTCTAATATTTAATATATGTTATAAAAAAACACAATTGTAAAAGAAAACTCATGCAAAGAAGGGTTAATAATAAACAAGAAACATGCGAAATTTTCTTGGATTTTTTAAAGAAACCTTTATATCTCTATGAATATAAGTGCTATTTTTACACAATTGAGCACAAATGTTTAACAGGATCCACCTAGTCAGCTACAGCTACAGATCATTTTGGAGCATTTTATCTTACAGATTGATCACAAATATTATTTTTTTATTCTCCATTTTTTTGTTGTCCCTTATTTCCCTTGTAACAAAACGTATGCTGAAAAATATTGGATGAAATATGTTCTTCACATTTTCGAAGTTCCAGAAGAATTCGTCAAGTATTTCTTAAGATATTTGACATCTAAAATCGACAGTTGTCCGGTGACTTTTAGCCGTATTTCTACACACAAAATGTCATTTTGAGACCAATCAATTCTTTCAGCACTCCCAGCATCTAATTTCATAGCGTTAACATAAAACTTTGTGGAAAAATCACTTATTATGTTGAAGGCATCATTGATTTTGTAACGATAGAACAACAAATATAGACTTTGAATTTCAGAATACCAGTCCTTTCTAAATAGCAAACATTTAAGTCCTTCCTTCTCAATCGGAAGAGTAGTTCTTTGTTTGTTTTAATAAATTATTATTTTAAGGTACATATATCAGATTTAATACAAATTTGAAAAATTGGTCTCACTCCTTCTAAAAAGTAATTTGCAGGGAAAATTTAAATTTGGCTTACCAAATGTAATTGAATGGATGTGTGAGGCAATCATATTAAAATTGTTGAAAAATTGTTGACATATTTTAAAAATCGCCCATAGGCTATAATATATTTCCGATGATGAAAGAAGGTTCGAACCCAAACCATACAATAAATGCTATCAAAAACTTTTGTATGTCCGTGTAAAGGAACTATATGTGTTCATCCAAGATGCTTGCAAGATTAATACCCTGTCCTTATTTGGTTCAAATTGGTTCATTATTTCAGTCGTTATCGTGAAGACAAGTTTGGCATGTTTTGCTTTTGTGTGTTTCTGTAAACGAACTACAGGGTGTTTCACAAAGAACCCCTAACTTTAAAAATCAATAACCCGGAAACGGTAATAGATAGAAACATGAAACCAGTGGTATTTTTATTAAAAAAAATCATAAGAATCTTATACATAAATCTCAAAATTTAGTTAAAAATAGCACCGATAGATGGCGCTGAGAGCGTTAAGAATCCTTTTAAAGCGAGTTCAGAAGCATAGAAAGACTAGCCGTAGAAGATTTCGCCATTGAAATCTGACCGCTATTAGCGTATAGTGAAAATAATTCCGAAAGTGATGTATACTCTGGTGGAACGTGTTTTTATTGTGTTGGAGTACCACCGATTAAATCAGAGTCCTACTGCCACAAGGAGAAGTTTTCAAACGCGATTTCAAGTCACAAAGGGCCCAGATGGGAAAATAATTCATGAGCTTTTCAAAAAAGTTCAACAGACAGGCAACGTGTCCCATGCGAATTATTTTTACTATACGCTAATAGCGGTCAGATTTCAATGGCGAAATCTTCGTAGGCTAGTCTTTCTATGCTTCTGAACTCTCTTTAGAAGGATTCTTAACGCTCTCAGCGCCATCTATCGGTGCTATTTTTAACTAAATTTTGAGATTTATGTATAAGATTCTTACGATTTTTTTAATAAACATACCACTCGTTTCATGCTTCTATCTATCACCGTTTCCGGGTTATTGATTTTTAAAGTTAGGGGTCCTTTGTGAAACACCCTGTATAAGAGCGACGTACTTGATTAACGAACTCATCCAAAATATTTGTAAGATCAATACACTGTTCTTATTAGGGTCGAATTGGTTTAGTATTTCGGACGTTATTGTGATAACAAGATTTGCATTATACGTAGATAGATAGATAAATAGATAAACGAAGCGATTGCAATAGGTCGATTTCTAATAAAATCTACCTAAATGTATATTTTGCTTCATCACCAAATCACATGTTTTGAACTTTTGTATTTGACATTGCGCGAAATTGTTTAATACTATTAAATAATAATGATTTTTTTAAAATTGTCAATTACGTCTGATCGAAATTAACAAAACAAATTGGTATGTTTCAATCGTCGCTAAATGTTCCATTATATAAAAAATTGTAATTAATAAGGATAGATTTTATGTAATTTTAGCAGGCAATTTTCTCATTCATTATATTTAAAAAGAAATTGCTGTCCGAATCTCTTTTTATAAAGAAGCTCTTGAAAAATATTTAAAATGTTCATATTCGAGTAATCTTTCATAAAATGAACAAGGTTTGCCGAACGAAGTTATCTAACAAATGTCTAATTCTCGCAAAAAAAAAAATGAAAAAAAAAAACTTAAATGAATGTTTCTTGTAATATATTTTTCTTTCGTATTTGAGCATTCCCATCTGCCACTGCAGTACCGATTTTTGCATTTTTGTAACTTTGCGATATCGTGGATTAATTAAATAAAAATTTAAATATTGGTAAAATTAAAATAAAGAGAATATTATTTAACACTATTTTTCTCAACATAAGAAACATCATAGATAACGTATTTTTAAACATTCCATATCATTTTAGAATTAAAATGATTTCACTTTTAACTTTCATTCTTTGAATACAATGAAGTCCGCTGCTTTAGAAATATTTTTCACGTACAACACATCAAACTTATTTATTAAGAAATAGTCCAGGTCTAAAAAAATGTTAAGATTTAAAAACTTTTTCTGAAGAGCATTTTTCTGAAATTATCTTCATAATGATGAACTCGCCAAAGTTTAAAAAGAGATGTAGAATTCATTACGGCAACCCTATCATTCGTTATTAAATTAGTGAGTTAAAATAAAATAAATTTTGAGAATAGGAGACGTGCGGTAAGAAGGGGGAAGTCTTCAAATTTTCACTTTGTCTGAAAAGGTTGAAATGAAAACTTTTAAAACATTTGCATCTGAATGGAAATGTTTCACTGTCTATCATAATATTCTCATTCGACACTTTGCAACATTTGACAGATTACTGATGTTAATCAATCGTTGTAATAAATGAAAGGTTTGTGCAAAAAAGTCTTTTATGGGTTTTTCTGCGTTTGTTTTAGTTTCTCCTTCTCTTCCCCTTCTTTCCTTTTAAATAACTTCAACTGAATACCATAAAAAAATAATAAGTACTGAAAAAAAAGTTTGTACGTCTAGCAATGGACTGTTATAAAACGACGTATAAATGAAAAGACGTATAATCTATTTTTTTATGGCATAATATATTTTCATTATGTTGAAATGTTTCGAACGTTTCACTATTTTAATATTCTCATTCGACACTTTGCAATGTTTGACAGATTACTGGTGTTAATCAATCGTTGTAATATATGAAAGGTTTGTTCGAAAAAATCTTTTCTGTGTTTTTCTAGGTTTGATTCAGTTTCTCCGTCTGCTCCCCTCCCTTTTTTTTCTTTCAGAAATCTAGAACTGAATTAAATAAAAGTCCAGTAAAGAACCGTTTATACGTCTATCAATGGACTGTTATAAAACGACGTATAAATGAAAAGACATATAAGCTATTTTTTATGGAATAATATATTTTCATTATGATATTCATTATTTCAATAATATATTTTCATTTGTTGAAATGTTTCGAACGTTTCACTGTCTATTATAATATTCTCATTCGACACTTTGCAACGTTTGACAGATTACTGATGTCAATCAATCGTTGTAATAAATAAAACGTTTGTTCGAAAAAAATATTTTCTGTGTTTTCCTGCGTTTGATTCAGTTTCTCCGCCTTCCCCCCTCCCTTCATCTGTTAGAAATATAGAACTGAATAAAAAAAAAAAAAAAAAAAAAAAAAAAAATAGTCCAGTAAAGAACCGTTTATACGTCTATCAAGGGAATGTTATAAAATAACGTATAAATGAAAAGACGTATAACTGAAATTTTATTTTTAAGGCATAATATATTTTCATTATGTGTTAAATATTTCAAACGTTTCACTCTCTATTATAATATTTTCAATCGGCACTTTGCAATGTTTGACGGATTATTGATGTTAATCAATCGTTGTAATATATGAAAGGTTTGTTAGAAAAAAATCTTTTCTATGTTTTTCTGCGTTTGATTCAGTTTCTCAGTCTCCCCCCCCCCCCCCATATTTTTCCTTTCAGAAGTCTATAAATGAATAAAAAAAAGTCCAGTAAAGAACCTTTTTTACGTCTATCAAAGGAATGTTATAAAATAACGTATAAATGAAAAGACATGTAACTGAAATTTTATTTTTAAGGCATAATATATTTTCATTATGTGTTAAATATTTCAAACGTTTCACTCTGTCTATTATAATATTCTCATTACAATGTTTGTCATAAAACTGCAGTTAATCAATCGTTGTAATATATGAAAGGTTTGTTCGAAAAAATATTTTCTGCGTTTTTCTGCGTTTGATTAAATTTTTCTGTCTCTCCCCTCCCCTTCCCTTTTTTTTTTTCTTTGAGAAATCTAGAACTGAATGCAGTCAGGTTTTTATGTTGAATTTTAATTTTAAGATCGTGTGATGAACTTAATTGTTACTTTTACAAATATAACTATATTTTATAAGAAATGTAATTTACGAATTATAATTAGAATGATTCGAATTATAATTTAATGCAAAATGTCCTATCGCAAAAAGTTATATATACACGTAACGTTATAAAACTTTGTTAAAGTACTGAATAAAAAAGTTGATTTCTGAGATGAGACTCTACTATAATTATAGTTACATTATTTTTCAATTTTTATGAATACAATTGTAATTAATACAATTAGTAAAATTGTAATAATTGTATCAATACAATTGTAGCGTAATTGTCATAATTTTTCAATATTTTTATGTGTGTTACAAATTTAACTTTTGTATTTAAATTTGAGTTTTAATGTTTTGAGTAAGTGCCATTTTATTGCTATTTTTATGAATATTTTGAGCAAAAGAAAAATATATAAATATTTAAAAATATAAATCTATTTTTCATGTTTTTGAAATGTTTAATCACATTGTATAATATAATTTTTTTTTTTAATAATCTTCGAAGGTAGGCGATACCTTAATTCAAATTGTTTCTATGAACTATATTCCATCACCATCATGACACAATTTTTTTCTTCAATATTTTTATTTATTAAAATAATTCTGATCTCATTTTCATGGCTTGTCAAGTTTAGTAATAATTATTTGGAATTTTATCACTTTATGGGGGAGAAAATCTCTTCTTGAAAAAAAAAAAGATAAAATTGAAATGCCCGTACAAAATATATTTCTTTTTGAAAAGCTCTCTACTAATGAAATATAGACCCGAATATGTATTAAATTTGATTATTCTAAAGAATACCTTATGATATAGACGAGTTCCGTATCTGTCGCATGTTGACATCTCTGTATAATCGGGTGTCGCAATACTATGCATGTAAATGAGTGCCTTCTACGATGGTGTTTTAAAGCATTCGAAATCTGATATCGAAGAGTGACATCTGAATATGTTCTCTGACGATGCTAACGAGCGTGCTGTTTCTTTTGAATGCGAGAAAAGAAAGTGATCGATAGCTTTTTTTGGAAATGTATTTATTTATTTATTCAACGCCGTATTCATGTATTCATCCCTCAGATATTCATGTATTCTATTTACACATGTATTTATTTATTTCGATGCATCGGATGTATTTTGCGGAGAAATGTCCGGCCATTTTTTTTCTCCACATTTCTCCTTGTTTGAGCCGAATAACAAAAGATATGAGGGATGCAGGGAGGGGAGCCTTTGCTTAAGGATTACTTGCTTGTTCTTTCGAATCCCCCTCTGGAGGCAAATGACTGTCTTTAGAGCGCTCCTGGTGCATATAGTTGGAGGTTGTCGCGCCTTTAAAATCAGAGCTTGGTGACTAACAATGAGCTGGACGTAGAGACAACACCTGAGTGTCCTGCAAGGGTTACAGCAAAAAATTATTTCTTCTAGATTTGGATCAAAATTCTACATTTTCTTTCCTTACATTTTTCCATCAAAGCAGGGATCAGTTTTCGGATGTTGAATTTCTTATTTTGGTCTACTCTTTTCGAAAAACAAAAATAAATTATATCCATTAAGTACATTTAATTTAGATTGCATTTTTTTTTTTTAATCTTGTTACATGTTTAATTGTTATTATGCTATATTTCTTCCATTAATTAACATCATTATTCATAATTTGTTTATAAAATCAGTTTCAGCGAAGTTCTTACAGTGCAGATTACTAAAAAAACGTTAATTTCGATAGCTCGTTAGTTTGTTTCCTCGCTTTTTTTTATGCCATTAGTACGCTCGTAGTTGAAGATAGTTTAAGGGATTTATAATGATACAAAATGGATTATAAAATATAAAATTAAAAGGAGCTCAATAAAGTGTTTTACATTATTTTTGATATATTATAATATTTATATATGAAAATAATAAACTATTTTATATGGAAAAAATTAGTGTCTGGTTGGTTTTTACATTTGTTGTATTGTATTGCGCCATTCATGTAATATGTTTGCAAATGAATTAGAAAAATTTTGATAATAATGATTTTATATTTTTTCTACTTATACTTGATGGGTTTGTATTGTTTTTGTTGTTTTAATTAAATTTTACAGATTTTTTTTAATAAACTTTAACATAATATCCATCCCTCAACTACACGAGGAAAAACCTTAGGAAGCCAAATTCGATACAAGACGAAACATTATTTTTTTTCCACGAAAAGTCCTACTTAAATATTCTTTATGAATAGATGAGCATTTTTACTGTATTTTCGACAAAGACAATCACCCCTGCAATCAAACTGAATACAATAACAGTAAAAATTTGAAAACTAACAAAATAACAAATTTAGGCAACTCCAAAGGGAAAAGTTTAATTTCAAAACGTCAATTTAAATTCAAAATGTAAATCATGGGTTCCATCATCAAAATATTGTGAATGAGGCTAAATGTTTAGATATTAAATATTTTTCAGCAAATATCAATGATGAATCAAAATCTCTTGAATAAACTTTTAATTATCCTATTTAATTTCCTATCAGTACACACTTTTAAACTTGCAGAAAATTGTGTTGCAAATTGTAAAAGTTTGCATCCTGCTGTTAAAACGATTGCAGTTTGTAGTGTATGATATCCAGCAGTGTGAATATGTGTGCTTTTAAGGGAACCTTTTGTGAGAAATGATAATTATATCTTGTAATGTATTCATTAATTATTTGAATAATCAAGTAATACGTCTTCCGTTTCTCACAATCCTAAGAATGTGTTTAAAAAGATGTCTTGCATAATCACAAGAATTAGTCTGGTCTATTGTTTCAGAATTTATGGGGACTGAAAATGAACGTAATCGAAATATATGATATGTTAAAAATATTTCGCTTAAATCTCATTTTCATTTAAGCAGATAGACTGACAGTGTAAGCACAGACTGTAATTCTATCATTACCTTTCCAATAATTTGTTCTTGTGCAGAGTTTTCAGAAAATGAAGTTTATTAAGGCCATGATTTGATTTCAAATGTCTGTTTATTGGACCAGCAAAATAGTCAATAATTGTTAGCTGAAAAAAAAATGGAATTATTTTATAACATATACGTCGCCATAGTAAAAGTTAAACATGCTAAATTACAATGCAGCACGCGTTGGATATAGAAAAAAAGTAAAAAGAAAGAAAAAAAAATATTTTCTTCTTTGTTTTTCTTACTTTTATAACAATATAATGTCTTGCACTAAAACTGGTGTTTTTAGTGTTAAAAAATCTATTTATGGAAAGAATAAAAATATTTTTGGAATACGTTTTTTGTTATTTCTTTATACAAATGTTTATGAAAATTGCATAAATATAGATCATAAAAACATTATTATTCTTTCATTAAAGAGAAAAATGCATCAAATAAATTTAGAATCTCTGATTTTTTACAATTAAACTCTTTAATGTAAGTGATATATGAACCTGTTTGTTTTCTTTTTAATTATTAAAAGTTTAAAATCTTCAAATTTCAAATACAATAAAAACACATTGAGATTTTAGTGCCTGGATTCACAAATATGAAACAGACTCAGCCACTAATACAATCTCTCATTTATAGAAACAATATATATTTTTTTACTCTGTAGTTTTTAAAAGCCAAAATTATTGAAATAGATCTTTATTGAAATCATACCATTCATTTGAATTTCCTTAGTTTTCAGTGTTTGATTTCTTGAAACATTATGTATTAAAATATTCGAACACTCTTAAATCAATTATTTTGAAATTGAAATTTCTAATTGAAATTTCAAGTTCAATATTTAGTAGAATATTTCCCTCGCTCAACTTCCATTAATTGTCAGATAGTCCTCTAGAGCGATAATGTAAGAAATAACCCCTTATTACATATATTAAATGTAGCGAGAAGTTTCAATTTTCAAACATTGATTTTCTTATCTGCTAGATCATTAAAAGTTTTTGATAATTCATTTTTAATGTATGGTTACTTCATTTTTTTTCTGGAAATTATTTATGTGTTTTCATTTTTCTTGTGTTTTATTATTGGAAAGTAACCTCTGTAATTCGGAATTGCATTTTTTTTCTATCTAAAGAATTTCTTCCTAGAAAAATTCTTCTTAGAAAATCCCCTAAAAATCTTTGAGCATGGTTTGTCTTAAAATGTTCAGATATCAAATTCGTTTTTGCGGAAAATAAAACAGTTTTAATACGCTGCTGAGATGAAAGCGCTGTTTTAAAGCAGTTAATTGAAAATAAAAAGGAAATTTAAAGATCAATACTGAATGCATTTTAAAATACAATCAGTGATCACACACGCACATATTATTTTTGGGAATTTTTGATTACATGTACAAAAAAGCATGAACATTGTTCGTCAGTAATAATAATAATACCACCAGCAACAACAGCAATAGTAATAATAATAATAATAATGGTAATAACTATTGCTATAAGGCGATACAAAGGAATTGGCCGAACGAATATGATTTAATTATTTGCATGAACTTGATAAAAGTATCCCTTCAAGGGAATTAAGTTGTTATCTGTCTGGAACTTGTTATCTGTCAGAATGCAAATCCCCTCTCTAATGTACCTATGGTCTTGAAATGCATCTGTATTTTTCAAATTACTCCTTGGAAAATTAAAAATTTCACCTTCCTTTTTTCTGTTTGCTCTTCTTGAAGGATGTTTCTTTCCTTTTTTATTTGACAAAAATTTTCTAAAATACATAATTAGTTTTCTTTCAAGTGTTAAAATCTTATTTACAACTCGTCTGCTTCACCTATAGATTTTTAACGCTTAAAATATAAAATTAAGTACATATTTTAGAAACGTTTTGTCAAATAAAAAAAGAAAGATCCTCCAAGAAGAGCATACAGAAAAAAAGAAGGTAAAAGTTTTAATTTTCAAAAGAGATATTTGAAAATACGGATGCATTCCAAGCCCATAGGTTTAACATTAGAAAAGGGAATTTACAGTCTGGCTGATAAGGAGCCTTCGATCGCGAAACTTCATGTTACTATATGGAAAACTTAATTAGGTGATTATTCATTACCTAATATAATTATCAAAATACGGTTTTCACCATCAAAAAGCAGACGTCAGATGCCGATGTAGTGCGTTTTTAAAAATTATCTCCTCCATTTCAATTTTAAATATTTTTAAAATGAGGGTAAAATATGAAGTTTCTCTTCGAATAGAAATTTCAATTCTATCATCTTTTTAAAAACACATAAATTGAAGAAGACATTAAAAAAAAATGCACTATGTTGGCATCGAACTAGAGGAACTTCGGGTATTATAAAATAGTAGGTAATATGGAATGCCAAGGTTTCTGATTCGTAAAGTTCTGCCTCCAAGCGGCGATATCTTAAACTACTTAAGAACGTTTCCAGAATGCACCCCCCCCCCCCCCCAAGAACGCGCAATTCGTCGGTCGGCGTCAGGGCGCGTTATGTGAATAAATAATTTGTTTTGCGTGTTTCGAAAGTTTCAGGAAATAATTTTTCAATATTTTTTATTCATTATTAGAAGTAAGATTCTTACATTGAAATTAAGCTAACAGTTTATGATGTAATACTCGTTTTTTAGCTGGCAATTCACACTAATAAATATAGAGTAATTTTTTCGTCGGGTTATATGGAATACCAATATCTCGTAATACTCCATGATTATGGTGGCGCAAAGACGCAGATCCTTATATTTGTGATTTGTGCAAATCTGAAGTATGAACGGGAGTATATTGGCTGACTACTTAAACACTATATTTTGATCATGCTCTCTTAATACCATTACATCTTTTTTTTTTTGCCAAATTTTGTTCGTTTTTATCATTTTTAGCCCCCTATTCCATATTTCCCGACTATCTCACAATACCTTCAAAATACATTTATTACACTGTTAAAATTTTGCATCAAACTGTCCAGTCATTTGACCGTTTTTATAGAAAATCGTTACATAACCGTAATTTCACCCTATTCTGACCACAATATGGACAATAATATAGTCAGAATAGAGTTAAATTACGGTTATGTAACCGTTTTGTCTAAAAACGGTCAAATAACTGGACAGTTTGCTGCAAATTTTTAACAGTGTATTACTATTATTTGTTTGCAAGTGATAAAATTTCGTAAAATATTTTTTGTCGATAAAAACTATTTGCAGATAGTTGAAGTTTGTAATTGTATTTGGTTTTCGGCTTTTAAACATGATCGGGATGTTGTATTCCCCTAAATGTAAATAGTAATTCCATAATACCCGAAGCTCTTTTACTACTTTCTGATGGTTAAAACTGTATTTTTACAATTATATTAGGTAATGAATAATAACCCAGTTAAGTTTTCCCATAGGTTAACACGGAATTTTGCAATCGGAGGGAGGAAAACCTTTTTCAGCGAAGCCTCTCTTAAGAAACATTTACATATATAAACCAAAGTAATATATTTTCCAAATAGAGAGAACGCAACATGCTAAATGTTTCTCTGCAATACTATCTATTATATATTGCCAAAATAAAATAGATGAGAGTCGTAAAAAGAAAAAATACTTCCCATACAGGTTAACACAGGATTTTTAAAACCGGAGGGAGGAAAACCTTTTTCAGTGAAGCGTCTCTTAAGAAATATTTACACATATAAACCAAGGTAATATATTTTCAAAATAGAGAGAGAGCAACATGCTACATGTTTCTCTGGAATATTTTCTATTATATATTGCAAAAATAAAATAGATGAGAGATGTAAAAAGAAAAAAAAAGCTGAAAATATATCAACGAGATGAAAAATTCAAATATATATTATTAAATAAAAATTAACGCTTCAACGATTCAGTAGAACCATGCATTTTCTGGTGAATTGTGCTTGTCTCCGTGTGTCTTATCTCCCCTAAGCATTTAAATTTGATAAGCATTTAAATTTATTATTTGGAATTAAAACAAAATGTACATATTAAATAGTTTTTATGTCTGATTGCAAATAAGCAAACATAATTTTCATAAAAATGAAGTTGCGTCTTTCTGCTAATGGAGTAATTTCTTCTTATTATTGTAATTTCTGGGGGTTTTAAGAAAAACGAGATAGACAGATTAGAAATCACGTGCATTGAATGAACTGAATGACTTAGTGACTTAGTGATTAGTGAATTTTAAAACAAGTTGCACATTTAACAAAAATGTGTTACGTGTTTTTATTTTATGTATTAGAATAAAGAATCACAATTTGCATTATAAGATATAGCCCTGGATAAAAATAACGCGTCACCTCCCTCCCACCACCCACACACACACAAGCTCTGTCGCAAATCATCGTATAAAACATGCGACTGGTACCAGTCGATTAGTAATAACGTCTACTAATTAATGTTACTTAAATTTTGCTTTGGAGACCGTCTACTTATGTAAATTGTAACAAACATTAAAAATTTCAATATTAACACCTAATTTTGAAATTTGAATTATAATTAATTAACACCTAATTATTAACACCTAAGTATTAAAACCTAATTTTGAAATTTGAATATTTCCTATTATGTAATTCCAAAATAAAATAGATGAGAGACGTAAATGAAAAAAAAAACTTCCAAAACATACATATGTTAACACAGGATTTTGCAATCGGAGGGAGGAAAACCTTTTTCAGCGAATCTTATCTTAAGAAACATTTACACATATAAACCAAAGTAATATATTTACCAAATAAAGAGAGAGCAACATGCTAAATGTTTCTCTGCAATATTTCCTAGTATATATTTCTAAAATAAAATAGATGAGAGATGTAAAAAGAAAAAAAAACTCCCCCTAGGTTAACACAAGATTTTGCAATCGGAGGGAGGAAAACCTTTTTCAGCGAAGCGTCTCTTAAGAAACATTTACACATATAAACTAAGGTAATATATTTTCCAAATAGAGAGACAGCAACATGCTACATGTTTCTCTGCAATATTTTCTATTATATATTGCCAAAATAAAATAGATGAGAAACGTAAAAAGAAAAAAAAACTGAAAATATCAACGAGATGAAAAATTCCGATATCTATTATTAAATAAAAAATTAACGCTTCGCCGAATCAGTTAGAACCATTCATTGTCTGGTGAATTGTGCTTGTCTCCGTGTATCTTATCTCCCTTAAGCATTTGAATTTGAACAAATTATTCTGAGACACTCTGAGTATAAACACCATCATCTTTGGGAAAATGCACTTTCGGAGACCAAATCGGAAGTCATGCAGTCAGATAGTTTAAGAATTATGCAGGTTTAAAGTTTAGAAACCCTAATCTTTAATCGTTGCAAAACAGATTGAAATGCGGATAGTTCTTTAAGCATAACTCAAAAACTACTTGGCAGAATGATCTGCAATTTTAGATTCGCATATTTGAAGCTTCTAGAAATCTATTTCTGTTTAAACAATTTATTGGTTAAAATTAATATTTTTTTCGAAAAGTAATTAATATATATATATTTTTTTGTTAAAATTTGCGATTATTATCCATAATTATATTTAAACTCTAAACAGATATAATACGTCTGGTGTTTGTCATACAGTTGAACATATTCGTAGTTATTATTTTATATGTTAGTAGAAAATTAGGACTTTTGGAAACACTTATCTAGTTATTGCGTCTGTAGGCTATAGTCCGAAAATTAAATGAAAATAATATAATTTCAAGATACAATATATTAATTCGCAACTTGATACTTGATTATTTAAAACTTTACATTTTTGAAGTTCTGTAATGTTTAGCTTTACGCAATAATTATTTTCACAAATTTAGAAAGCAACATTGTTAATCTGGGGGAAAACGGATATTTTTCTTTTGCGTCTACAGCATATTTTTTACATGTATTCCTAAACATTCAAATAAAAATATAGAGAAAAAATTGGTGAAATTTTTTTTTTTCCTAATAATTACTATGACGTTCAGATTACGAGATATCTGTTATAAATTTTCCAAGTAGTAAAAACAGCTTAAAGATTTATGATTATAAAAAGTATGAGAAGTTTATGAATAAAAAAAACCCCGAAAGAAATTAATTTGCATACGTCTGTCTTATTTTATGGTTTAAAATGTTTCAAGAATGGAAAGACATAAATTCAATTATTACATTTTGGCTCCGCAGCACCTTTCGAAGCAGACCACAGTTTTTTCTTGATCCATTTCTGTTTTTGTCCGTCGCGAATATCTCTCCTCATTTTTTTCTGCATCCGATCCCAATCGGCACAGACCCCCTCCCCTCTAAACGATGTAACGTTACGACCATTTACATATCCTT
The DNA here is from genome assembly GCA_963931845.1 of Maratus michaelseni. Classification (NCBI taxonomy): domain Eukaryota; kingdom Metazoa; phylum Arthropoda; class Arachnida; order Araneae; family Salticidae; genus Maratus; species Maratus michaelseni. The sequence continues at coordinate 99,149,451 of OZ007586.1, forward strand.
ATTGTGATGCATATCAGGCTGGTGATGTAAAAAGTGGGCAGTCGTTCCAATTACAGATCCATTTGAATGTGATTGCGTGTACCATGTTTATAGCTTGCCTTTTTTGCTGCCTCAGTGAGAGCGACATGTTTATGCATGTTGTTATATCTTTCGTCTTTAATTGCCTTTTAAAGGAGACCCGCTTTTAATAGAGAAATCTTGTCCTTTCCATTACGGGGGACTCATTTAATGTCTTTATTGATTATTCATCTCAGTGGCGAAATTTATTCGCGTTTTCTTCCTCCCCCATACGGAGCAGATAAACAACTATTATTGTTATTATTACTTTGCATCTCTACAAACAAAAATGAAGTGATTTGCATTAATGGTTTTTCGTAAATCGTTTTTCGCCGCTTATTAGTTGTGTCGAGGGAGGGACCGGGATACAAACTATTAAGTCGGAACTGAGTTCGGAGCGCACACCTTCGCTCGCTTTAATCAAGGTTAGACAAGAGATCCCCCTCCGCACTCCTCAATACCTCCATCATTACGCATCAGACATTACGCGCTGCTTTATTAGTTGCTCATTCTCTACACTGATGAGAGGATTTATCATCAGTCCTGTATTAAGATTTCTTTTTAATATTAATGTTAATTTGGATTGTTATGTGGAAGAACCTGGATAGATTAAGAAGGATACCTGTGGTTCGAGGAAATTAAATTATCGGCAGAAATACAATAAAAAAGAATCGCTTTAATAGAACAGAAAAATTATTTTCAATACCATAGACAGGTAGGAAAATAATACTTTTAATACAATTTTCCCTTTAATGATACACTGCCATAATTATTATGTTGCCTGTTTTAAGAAAAAATATCTAATACGGATAAGATAGGCAATTAAATTTCAAATTCGATGTATCTGGACGAAAAGAGATCTCATAATGTGTATCTATAACAGTTTTCTAATCACTGGTATGCACTTATTATTTGTTTATGAAATGAAAATGAGTTTTTTCCTGTACAGAAGTCACTTAATAGAGGATTAACATAGCCTATATTCAAAATCGATAAAACATCCAAAGAAATCATGATGTTATATTTTAGTCTATCGGATGATTTCCACTCTTGTAAGAAACCTAGAGGGTCTAGAGATTATGAGGCTTTTCTTTGTACTCTTTATTCCATCACTATTAAACCCAAATTAATGAAATGATGTTTAATAAATAAATCTTGGTTTCATTTCGGTCTAAATATGAATGTTTTTTTTTTTTTAATTGAATGAAATTAATAAATTGTGAAAATAATACAAATATTATTCATGTCAAATTTAAAATATTCTTTAATAATATAATATGTGTTATATAATATATAATTATTTAATAATATATTACATAATAATGTATCATATATTGTTTAATGATATATTTTTCTTCTCAGTCGATCAGAAGAAGAGCCTGCTCTAAACTTAGGCATATTAGGCATAATCTAGGTGGCGCTTTTGCATTAGGAGTACTTCGGAAATTAAAGTTTCGTCCTAGAAAAGTATTCGTTTATACTTCATGTATGTCAACTTTTCAGTGGGAGCGCTGTAATTTTTTTTACACGATTAGGCGCGTGTCGCACTTTTTACGCCACAGTAGTTACGCTATTACAAATGCAAGATATTCCATATTAGTAATAAGAGACGTGTTAGAAAAGCAACTATACAATAATAAAATTTAAGTTAGAATGTTGGTGAAATATGTGAGAACGAAATGTAAGAACTACCATGTTTGTCATAAAATTTATAAAGGTGCCTTAACTAAAAGGTCATCAATAAAAGAAAGTACCTAAAAGCGCATATACCCCGTAGCCGGTCCTGGTTAAAACCATCATAGAAAACATCTCATCCTCTTAAACAAAAGATTTGTCAACTATTTTCCATAACTAAATGTAGATAAAATTATAAATGTATTTTGGTATTTTTTTCAACAGAAGCAAATTAATGTCTCGCGAGCTAATTATATAAAATCTCCCTTATTTAACCCTTTCCGGCGCGGAGTAATTCTGTTTTTAAGATGATGAAATAATGGACTGACACCAGAATTTACAAAAGAATTTATTAGAAAATAAAAACTTGCAAATTTTCCCATACTTTATAAAAGGAAAAAATTAATTAAATATTCTTGGTGCCGTTTGTCAGTTTTGGAATTAAAATTAGGTGTCCTTTTTTGTGGACACCGCCCACTAAAGGGTTAAAGACTCAAATATTGGCCACATTTAATCAAAATATTTTCATTTTATTTTCTATAAGTGGGATAAAATATAATTAATAGCTGTAAAAGCTGATTAGGGGAAAAATATATAATAGAAGTTGGGGGTGGGGGATATTTTCAAACTAAGAAAACAGTGCAAAAGGTATTACGACATGAAATGTCTTATAATTATTTTATCTTTAGCATGTTCAGATCCAAAGTCAAATAAAAAAAATGCTATAAATACTCATTCATTGTTCTTACACACATTAAATGAGACTGTAGATCACAAGAAAAATAAATGAAATCGATAAATTAGGGGGCTAGTAATATTAGTTTCACATACATGGATCTAAAGTTACGTGGAACCCCTAAAAATATCAGTTTAATTATTAATAAACTAGAATATCACAATAATAAATTTAACTATGAATAGCCTAGATTCACACAATATAAAAATTAAATGATTTAACTAAGTTAATAATGTACGACGTCTATTTTTTTTTTTTTTTTTTTTTTTTTTTTGTACTGGAATGTGACTAAGTAAAATAATTATGAAAAAATATATTTTTTGTCCAGCTTTATATGAATTTTTCAGTCAGACGAAAACAACATTTATTTTGTAAGGAAATCAGCATAGTTTCTGCCATTTTGCTGTCGCTTTCAATCGAAAAAATCCAGCTTTATAGAAACGAAGACGAAATCTCAAAATGTCCAACGGTTTAGTTTTTATGGTGAAAATAATAGCCACATATGTCAACGGAAAGTAGACTGAAGAGGTTACAGTATTTTTTTTTTTTTAAGCAGCCCCTCTGAATAGTTAGAAGCAATGTTTCGAAATCTTAAGGTTGTTGGTCAGTCAGGTCTCAAATTAACTTTCGCTAATGTTAAACCTACGGGCATGGAATACAATCTTATTTTTTAAATATCTCCTCAGGAAATTAATGTTTTTTAATTATTTTTTTTTTCGCGCGCTCTTCTTAAAGGATGCCTCTTTTTTTTTAGTTGTCAAAATATTTCTAAAATATATACTTAATTTTATTTGAAGTGTTAAAATTTTACTCACAGCTCATCAGCCTTTAACACATAAAATTTTTAATTAAGCACAGACTTTAGAAATTTTTTGTAAACTAAAAAAGAAAGAGACATCTTTATGAAGAGTACACAGAAAAAATAAGTTAAACATATTAATTATCTGATGAGGCATTTTAGAAATACGAATGCATTCCATGCCCATAGGTTTAACATTGGCAAGGGGAATTTAAGATCTCACTGCCAACATCCTTAACTGCAGTGGGGAAAAAGAAATGATGAAATAAAGCGGTGAAATAAAATAAGATGTGAGCAAAGCATAAAAACACTATAGGGTGAAACTCCCAGTAACTGTCACTTTAAGGATTCTTTCTTGTTCAAATCACTGTTACAAAAATTTAAATCTATTTTATACTTACCTTTGCTTTTCAAAGGATAGTAGAGATATATTTAAAAAATATCGTTGGCAAAATTTAGAAAAATTATACATTTTATTATTAAAAATTAATTTTATTCATAAATATGGTCAAAAACTCCAGCAACTGACACCATCCCTATTTTGAAACACCATTAACTGACACAAAGTGAACCAATAACTGACATTTTATTTTAAAAGATCAAAATGCTTTTAAAAAACTTTATTCTTTATTATAAAAAATACATTAAGATTTATTATAAAAAGTGGAATTTAGTAAGTTGTACTGCATTATTAGTAATCCAGAGAATATACTAAGAATATATAGCAGTAATACTTAGTACTGCATTATTAGTAATGCAGATATCCAATAACTGACATTTATGAACCAGTAATTGACATTTATGAACCAGAAACAAACTGACATTTATGAACCAGTAACTGAAATCTGGTGTCAGACATTGGGAAAACAACTTAAATTTTAATGGTGTTTACTACAAGATAAATTTAATTTATTATTATGCATTTTTAAACAGTTCAAATAATAGATTTCAACTTTCTTTAATATAACCAATAACTAAACACCTCTGTCAGAGACTTCTGAATTGAAATTATAGGAAACAATAATTACCCCCCTCCCCCATTAAGCTAAATTAAATAACTATAAACCCTAAATCATGGCCCTAATATATCATATGCATCTTTAAACTAATTTCTACTAGTTTAACTTTAAGAAGAAAATTTACGATAGTTGCATTACAAATAGATTAGAAAAACACTTCCTTGAATATGTTCTTGTCTTTCTAAGTGGTGATTAAATTGACTCCAAAATAAAAATAAGTGTCTCATTTACCACTAGGTAAAATTAATTTGCAGAATTTTACAACTTATTTGAGTTATATTTTTGCTCAAGTGTCAGTTACTGGTTAGGTGTCAATAACTGGAGGTTTCACCCTATTCCTTTTTGTATATTATTAGATTCATACGCGTCCATTGAAAATGTGGTGCAATACACGTTGATACATATAGATTTACAGAAATCATATGCTGTTTTTGATCATTTTTCAGAATGAATGAACTTAAAAAAAAATCATTAAATGTTTAAGTTCAAACAACATTTTTTTTTTCTTCCTGATTTTGGGACTTAAATTTGGCTTTTTACTATTTTCCGGCAGACGGAATAATAATACGAATAAAATTTCCATAACAGTTAATGTCATACAGTTACTGCTATAAAAATTTCTCCCGTGTCCAATTATGTTAAATTAATGCACCATAACTAATTATACCATAATGTTAGTTAAGAATAACTAACTATTACTTTTTTTTTAAGTCTGAGATGAAAAATTTTATATATTACTATTTTTCTACATTTGATTTTTTTCCCTAGACTGCGTGTTTATAAAAGCAAAACTTTAGTATTGAAAATATTATCTGATTTGATTTTTTAAATTTTTAATTTAAAGATTGGTCATTTTTTTATATAATATTTTTAATCAGTTACTCTGTTACTATTACTTTATCAAATTTAAGCATTTAAAAGTCTGCTCTTCTTTTTAGTGTTCTTTTCTTGTATAGCTCATTCAGTATACTATATAAATAAGGTGAAGAAAGTGAATATCGGCGAAGTAATTTTCATAAGAAAACTGCGTCAGTCTCTGGAACATTATTTCAAAGCTTTAAATTGCTTCATATACTATATTAAATAGTTTTCAAAAATACAATTTAAAAATTTTGCTTTAGTGAGTTAAAACTTATCACGTTAACGTTTTTAGCACTTTAACAAATTAATCTTTTAAATGTGTATGGTGGTCATATATTTTTAATATTCTAGGAACGCTGCTCATATTATTTTTTATATAAAATATTAGAAGATTATAGAAGCCCCCAATTTTCTTTCAAATATTAGAGTTCATTTAATAGGGGTGGAAACATCGAGGCAGACGAAAATGCTAGTTTTTAGGCACTTTTCTAATTTATTTTATCTCACTTAAATATTGTCTTAAGAGTGTAACTAAGGGGTTTCAGGGTGTCCTCAAACATATTCAAAATCTATAATAGAAAGCACAAATATGCACATTTTCCTATTCAGTTGTCTAATTCTGAAGTAGCTGCAAACAATATAATATGTTCTTGGGGAAAGCGGGAAACTGTTGCATTTCTAAAAGTGTCATTGATAAACAAAAGATTTGTAACAGAGATGGAAGGGGGGGGGGAGGGGGGACACAAAAAAGGGAAATGCAAACATATTTTACATAACTGAAAATAAAAAAGTCATTTCTTTAAAAATAATACATAAAAACATTGTTAAAAAATATTATGAAATACGAAATGAAAAACAAATAAAATAATAACATAAAAATTAATAAAACATTTTAACAAAGTAGAGGGAAAATTTTAAATACATTGGTTATAATATTTTGTTATCATCACTCAAACCTGTGTAGTACGTTCCATCATGTTTCAGAGCTAAATAAAAAAAAAATTTAAAAAAAAGCAGTTTAACTTTTGTAACTGATATTTTTAAACTATACAACTTTATGAAACTGTACAAATTATCAGTAAATAATATTCAGTTTTTAAACATTTCTCGTTTCTCTAAAATTAATTTCAAACTGCACTTCGTTAAAGCGCTAAGGAAAAAGTAAAATTCGTCCCCGGTTTGATATCAGACAGGTTGGTCTGTGTTTCATGTGTTTTCAGTGAGTTTTTTTTTTTTTTTTTTTTTTTTTTTTTTTGGAAGTTACGTGAATACGAGGTAAATTCTTCTGAAAGTCCTTAGCTCAACACTCTTAAAAAATAAATAATAATAAAAAAAAACTCTGAGAAGGTTCAGTTCCTCATTCTTGATTAAATTCCCTTTATAGCGCTGAGTAGCGCTGACGTCATATTGACGATGAAAATCCCTGGCCACTAAATTTCGATTTTACTTTTTTTTTTTTTTTTTTTTTTTTTTTTTTTTTTCGTTTCTAAACATTGCAAAAATTTAATTTTTACACCGTCGAATAGGGAATTTTTTCTTTCAAATGCAGTTTGTTTTAAAACTGTATCTCAGTTTACTGATTTTTTATTGTTTTTAAAATATATCTTTTTTTTTTAATCTATCTTTATCGCGTGCAGCACGATTTCGAAAGATTAACCCGTTTGCACTTAAACAATATAAATAACTTAGCATTTGTTTCCGGCTAATATTACATAAAGAAATTAAAATTTCACCAATAAATAAATAAATTGATATAAATAAAACACAAATTTAACAGACATGTAATCGAACTACGCGCTTAAACCACTGAAAATATCAGAATAAAAAAGGTTGCCGCAAGTAGCGAAATCTTCAGCGATTTCTTCGGCTGTTAACTCTTGGCATGCGGCTAAATCAAAAGTATCACTTTGAATAAATTTCAAAATTTTATTTGAATACATAATCGATAGTTTTCATATAAAAATGCTTTTTGGTGGTGTTAGCCTGCAATCTACAAAAATTTATTAAATGTAAAGACTATTAAATGTAAAATATCTATTGGTGTTTGCGCATGCGCGGGTCTTATACAGATAAATTTGCAAAGGTCTGAAACTAGTTCGCCATTCGACTGGGCATTTCTTATTCATGCAATACTCGCCGCCAGAATACGAGTACAAAATAATAAGTCCTTATTTCATATTTTGAATAATTATAATGCTAATGCAGTGCTTAAGAAACTGTATAAAAATAAATATATTAATTTAGGAAAATATAATATAATATAATATAATATAATATAATATTTTACTAGCTGATCCGTCCGGCGTTGCCCGGAAATCAGTAACTTTCTTTTGCGGTTTCGATAAAAACAGTCATTTTCAGCGCACATTCTATTCTAAACAAACCTCTTTCTGAGTGAAACTCCGGCACTCGTAACCGCTGCCTGCGACATTATATAGCAGGCGTGCTACGAACTCGCGGCAATATCGTTTAGTTTCAATTTCCACCACTAGGGGGTGCGAAATCATCTTACTAATTTATCTATATCTTAATTAGTTTATGTTAAGTTGAATGAGATTCCAAGCATTTTTTAACATTTTGGTCGAAATATGAAAAAGCACTAGGTCACTAAAGCACTTTCAACCACTCTATCTCCCATACCCCCACAGCTGCCGATATGCAACCACCATAGTGCACGATGGGAGACTGGATTCTACTACCATACACAAACACCAGTGGTCTGCGCTGAGTAGTTGCGGCTGCAAAGTGAAATACAGGGACACACACGTCTATTTATATATATATATATAATCTAATATTATATTATATTATATTATATTATTATTATTATATTATATTATATTATATTATATTATATTATATTATATTATATTATATTATATTATATTATATAATATTATTATTATTATATTATATTATATTATATTATATTATTATTATTATATTATTATTATTATAATTATTATTTATAATAATTTATTATTATTATATTATTATTATTATTATTATTATTATTTATAATAATTTATTATTATTATTATATTATTATTATAATTATTATTTATAATAATTTATTATTATGATTATTATTATTATTATTCAACAATTATTCAACATCAGAAAGATTTATTATTAATATGAATCATCAATAATACTACTTGGGCAGAGGGAAATAACCTGTGGGAAAAACTCTTTTTGAACTCTGTTAGCGTATCCAAAATATTCATGAAACGCGGATATAAACATTTGCACGCTCAACCTGCGAACTACGATAGATAGTGGACACAGACTGCAGCATGCACGCATGCGCGCCAAAGTCTTTTCTCACCAAAGCGTATGGCTACAGATGTTGGCATCAAGTGTGTTAGGACGTTGAGTGTATGTAAATTCGCAATCCGGGAAGCCCGGGTTGGATCTGCTAGTGATATATAAATACAAAAAAGCTAATGTTTTAATTATTTGATGTGATAAAACTTAAAAAGATTTAGCATCAAATAATTGAATTTTATGAACGTAACGTTTCTTTTGGTACACATTTGAAATTTCTACTCGTTTATGAATATGGAATTCTTTAAGGTATATTACTGTAATGAAAAATAATATGAAAGGGTTAACATTTAAATCCATTAGAAAAACATATATTCGTATATAAATTATTAAATATAAATTATCAAAAATGTCTCAAATTTCCATTAAAAATTCAATGATTTCTATAAAAAAATCATATCAAAGCGAAACTGCTTCTTTTTTCTTAAGATACAGTTAACATAAATAAATATGTAGTTTTCAAGGTCATAAAAATAACAGGGGATTTATTTATTTTATTTTATTTTATTTTATTTTATTTTATTTTATTTTATTTTATTTTATTTTGTTTTATGTCTAAAAATTTTTTATGTGTAATAAAAATCAGCATTCTGAGAAAACTGAAAAAAAATCTGAAATTTCTTGTTTGAAAAACCGTTTATTTACAAATTTTAACAAGCTGTTTTGATACTTTAGGAATTACAAAGTAATAAGTATTATATATTTTTTTAATCGTCTTTATGTTCAGAATTTTTAAATCCAAAATATTCTTTCTTTCTTTTTTTTTTTTTTTTTTTTTTTTTTTAAGAATTTTATGTTACTACTCCCCTTAATCATTCAGTGCATTTCCTCAAATCTCAAACAATAGATGATATATGTTGTAGATACATAGGTATAGTTTTGTGAAAATGTATAATTCATTTTAATAGCAAATATAATTTTGTTCAGGAACATAAGCTATCCATTAAACAGATTCGCAGTTTTAATTTCATTTCCACATAATTATCATTTCAACGTAATGTTTTTAGAGAAAGCAAAGAGAGACTTCGAAGAAACTATCTTTGAATGAGTTATTCCATGTTTCGTCACAATTTTGGAAAAGAGTGTATTAGTTGTTAATTGTGATAACTTTTACAGCCAGTACTTCATGTCAAGTTAAATGGCATGTAAAACATATTTTTAATTTTTATATAACTTTCAATAAACCCAAGTTTAAATTTTTTTTTCAGCACAGAAAATATTTTAAAGTATTATTTAAATACTTAAATTTATTTCAATAAAAATTACACGCTAAAATTTTTTTTCGTCGAAACACGTTCAGATTGGAAGAGATTTTTTTCTGCTATTTAAAGAAATTTCCCTCTTTTTACTGGAGAATATCAGAAAATTTTGAGAATCTGTTTGCGAATTTTTTGTGTTTTGAGGGGAAAGGTGACCCATAAAAATTCCGTTTCTAATACGAAAAGTACTAAGCAGCGCAGTTGCCAAAACCACAAAACACCCCTGTGATTTGTCGAAGATTCAGTTTTAGATTGGACGATTTCAGGTAATTTTTACGTTAGATTAGGGCATTTTTCTGTATTTTGAGGGAAAATGGCAAAACAAACGGAAATTTTCGTGCTTTAACGAAATAATAACCAGCTAAAAAATTCATTCAATTCACAGATTTTTTTTTAGAGTGAAGTTTATAAAGGCAATTTTATAAAAGTTGAAAGATATGATATGTAAGCCAATTTTTCAAAATGTTTATATAACGCATTACTGCTGTTTAAATATTTTTACCATATTTTAATTTTTTCACACAATTACAGAAGTGGTTTAAAGATTAATAAATGGAAAAACTTAAAAAGAGTAGGATATTTTTCAGGGAATATTACTTTATTTCAGTATTGAAAACAGTATTTTGGTATGCTGTGTAAAAATATGTTTTTTGCATCATTTATTTGGAAATTCAATTAAAGTCAGTGAATTATTTTATTAGTTGCCAGGTTACGATAATAAAATGCTTTTAAAATCTCTGAAAATTTTTAACGGGACCTTTTTATAACCATACAATACAAATAAATAGTAGTTGCGATTAAAATCGTTTCGTAATTTTAGAATAAAGTTTTATCATGTTGCAAAGAAGCTATCATTAAAAAAAATATTTTTTGTTTAATTAATTCATACTTTTAAGCGATTTTTAAATCTTCCCAGAGATGACTGATTAAATAAACCAAACCTAGTCACCAAATATCAACAAAGCTAAAACTCCTTTAAAATGTCTTTGAAAAGAAGAAAAAAGGCAACTTTTTAGCACACATACTCTGGGGGCAGCTTCAAATGTAACAAATACAAATTTTCAGCTATTTTTTTTTTCTTTGGGTTTCAGTTATGCGATTTCAATAAATACCTTATAATTCTTCTGCTCCGCTAAAGTGCAGCCCAAGGTTCGCGCTCTTTTTGCAAGAAAGTGACTAGAAAAGAGGCGTTAAAAAAATCCGCCGGGGCGCCCTCACAGCCCCATCGTTAATGTGTGTGGGAAAACAAAGAGCTAAAGACGGGCGGAATTAATTAAAACCCAGTGATTCTCTGCTGTTGCCACGGAAGTGGATGTTGATATTCGAAGCTCAGCTTCCAGCGCTGAATCAACACACAGCGACCGTTTTTTGGAGCAGAGCAAACAAGGGTGGGGAAATGCACCCCCTTACTTTCGGAGAGGAGGGGGGAGCAATCTATGACCCCAACCTGGCACAGCCTCAAACTCTTAAGAAGTTAAAATAAAAACAAAACAAAAAATAAGGAATAAGGAATAAAAACTAAAATCAGGAGGATATGGTAAAAAGATCCGAGATGTCAGGTTTTTTCGTTAATCGCTGGCTAGTATTTAGAGATCTGAATTTCTTTCCCTCCTGAACAAGCAAAACCTTTGAACTTTCGTTTAAAATACTTTGCTTGGATTTAGATTAAAAAAGATATGTGGTCATTGTGCGTTTATTTTAAAAAGAGCTTCTAAAGAAATACTTGGAATATATGGGGGGGAAGGGGGTGTAATACAGAATTTTTACATTAACAATGAAGGGGCTGCAACTTCTAGAATTTCGAGTAGTTACTTAGCTATAAATAATTTTATTTCAACAAACTCTGAACATGTTTACATTTTATTTATTTTTTTTTAGAATATTGTATCATAAGAGAAAGTCTTTTAGATTTTCAACCTATATATTGATATATATATATTGTGTATTTAAAAATATACAGCCAGTTTAAGAATATGGCACAATTAAGCGGACTCATTATTTTTATTATAATATGAGTGTCCAGAAATGATGCATTTATTTGTTAGAGGTGCAGCTTCGATCAATCTATAACATCATTTCTGCAACGTAAGGCACTATTTTTTTTTACATAACCGACGTTACTAACTGGCATAAACAACGCACTTTACCTAATAATTACAGTATTTATGAGCAATTGTTGTTTGGTGAGTTTATAATTCGAGTACTCACGCATAGCATGGAAAATTCAAAATAGGAATAATGCCTTACGCCAAAGAAAAAATGTTAAGCTACTGGATTAAATATAGCTCCATATACCCATTAAATCTGGACAGATACACAATCTTTGGCATAAATATACATTTATTCATTTATTATAAGCTCCTCTATCATTTTTATATTGTGAACAGATATTTTTGAAGCACTCTGTATAGAGTATAGTTACGAAACATCTTTTAGGATTTTTAATTTTATCGCACTGACCTTTACTAAGAATTTCTATTTAATGATATATTTAAGTCCCATTCAGACCACATATGTAAGACATACATTATGGTTCTTAGAAAAAAATTCGTTTTCAGCATGTTATTGCAATTTAAATAATTTTAGTTGCCATAGAAAAAAGCTTAGAATGTAACAATAAATAAAATGTACTTTATTACCACGAGCTTGAGACAGTGAAAAGCGTTAATGAAATTAAATATATATATATATATATATATATATATATATATATGTGTGTGTGTGTGTGTGTAATATATATCTAAAAATTTAAGATTCTCAAAATTAAAACAAGTGGGAAAAATACTTATATATAAATATATAAGATACTATTTAAAATAAGAAATGTGATTTCAAAGTGAAAATTGTAATAATAATAAATTTACTGTAATTTGTGCTTCACAATTCTACCATGGTTTCACAATAATTTCATTTTCATCTATTTCAAAATTTCACTATTATCACTATTTTCAAAATATATAATACATGTGAGAATTTTGTAAATATTTAAAAGTGGTTCTGTACTCTGAAAAAGCGGCACATTTGGCGTAGCGCAATAATTCTACGGGACGTGTCTTCTAACCCCTAAAACTCGGGACGTCCTGTATAAATCGGGACACCTGACCACACTATTGACGAACCTTGCTGTAGAAGATCTTTTGAAGATGAAGCTATTGAAGTTATTGTTTCTGTAGAGTTATTTTAAACGACTTCTGCATCCACTACATCGAGCGATTTTAAAAATTAAGAATACACGAGCCACAGTTGGAATCAAAAGAGAATTCAAAAGCTTTCTTCATGAAGAAGGGGGGAAAGAAACTTGATTTTTGCTGAAAGAAAGTTAACACGTTTGTTTTAAAGTATATGGTTTATTTGCTAAAATTCCTCTATTTTTGAATGTAAAATTTATCTCTTTTTTTTTTTTCCTCGGTTCTTATTCTTGGTCTTCTCGAATTTTTTAAAATTATTATTTCTTATTTTAAGTGTTTATTTAATGCTAATATTTCTGTTTTAATGAAAGATGACATTATGTTAGTTTTTAAATAATTTCTGAAATTTTTCATAAAATGAATATCTTATATTATTTAAGGATCTTTTTTTAGTTAATTAAGATACTTTGAAACTACTTTGCTTTGAATTTTGTGATCACATGTCTAATGTCTCTTGACAATAATATTTTCACTTATCTCACTAGTTTCTTTCAGAAGTTTCACTTCTAGAGCACGTAGCGATCACACACTTTTTTTTAGTCTGACCTGTGATAATTGCTACACTCAGAAGCATCCTTACGAGAAGGGTGGCTTTCTCCCTAGTCTTACACAAATGGCCCCCCTGGTTGGAATGTCCGCAATTTCAAAATCGCGAACTTTAACTCAAATCGAAATGTTTAGATGGCACGAATTCAGGTGAATCATGCAAAGTCGTAGCACTCGAATCTCTAAGTTTTCTATAGTTTTAATAAAAATTATTGTAGGTATTTTCAAAATCTATCAGACAATATTTCACATGAGACATTTCTCTTCCGTGCAGATGCTTCGTCTGTAGTTGTTCTTGATCCTTGTCGGAGCTCCATAAATTCATCTTTTTAAACATAATTTGTAAAATATGATACGAGCCTAAATATTAATTTAGAATAGTATGAAGAGGATAATAAAAGTATCTAGCCTTTTTTTTTCAATTTTATATTAGTTTCTCTTTACTCGTAGCAGTTATGCGAGTTAGCAGTTGAGATATGTATCCGTCTTCTAATGTTTGAATGCTATGCAATTTTTTAGCTCACAGGCTATCAAAGTCTGGGAGCTAATGTGCCCGCCGGTTCTGTGTGTACGTACGCATATGTATGTACGAATGTATATACGTACGTAACGCGATAACTCTTGATAGAAATATCCGATTTGTTTCAAATTTTGTATATAGATTCATTCTTATAAAGCGCTTCCCTGATTAGTTTTGGGAGCTCATTGGTTAAGTATAAAGGGGGGGGACTGGGGCTAATCCTCCCTTAATTTATTGTCGATTTCTTTATGTTTCGTGGAGATTTATTCTTTGAAATAAGAATATAATACACAATTAGTGTGAATAGCCTGTGAGCTCAATGTCATTAGTTTAACTGGGCACTTTTCTTTTTATTAACTATATTATATATTATTAATAATATATATTTTTTATATTCTAGAAAGTCTCGATTCAATTTTTTTCAAAAATTTCTGATTTAAATATTTCATTCTTCAAAATAGAACCTTGTACAAAATTTTGGACTTCATTTAGTTGATAGTAGCTATGGAAATCACTTTTAAATATCTACCCAATTTGTGCATTCCAATTAACATACCATCCACGCGTCATATATTCCCCGCCGACATTTAAAAGAATATATTTGTACTTATATTTTACAAAGGACTTTGAAAATTTTGAAACCAAAACGTGATATTTTTTACACTTTATTATTATTATTATTATTATTATTTACAAAAAACAAGATTTTTTTTTTCATTTTATTATAAGATATGACGCTAGAGTTAAAATTTAATTTTTACTACTGATATGTAAATTGCTTTTCTAACTTGTTTCTTATTACTATTATAAAATATCTTACTTTTTTAATAGCGTAAGTACTATTATGTAAAACTTGCAACAGATGCCTTGCTCATTCATAAAATTACAGAGCGTCCGTTGAAAAGTTAAGATATAGATTGCATCAGTTTAAAATTTTGATTGTCTTTTCAAAGTTTTTTGTGCTTATCTCTTTGTTAATAAGCTCTCGCAGTTTGTGTTAATAACAAATATTAAATAGAGATAAGCAGGATATGAAGGGTGTATGAATCTTTCTGTTTCAGCGAAATTTTATGCACTACAAACAGGTCAAACGTGCTATATAAATGCGACTTGTTATTTTCCGTACGTATTACTTTCTTTTCCAATTCAGATATAATTGTGTTTACATCATTTCCAAAATATTGTGGGATATTTTAAAATAAAAATTATTATTGAAGTATGCTTTATTAATGAAGTAGAATTGTTAATTAGTAGGACTATTAATAAAGTAGAAATTGGTGAAATTATTAATAAAGTAGAACTAATATTCAAACTATTATTTGTAAAATACAAAAAAAGGTTTCAAGTAAATCCAAGAAATTAAACTTAGAGTATTCCCTGCTGTTAATACAAAAAATATCATGTGAGTAAAAAATA
Source organism: Maratus michaelseni (assembly GCA_963931845.1). Taxonomy (NCBI): domain Eukaryota; kingdom Metazoa; phylum Arthropoda; class Arachnida; order Araneae; family Salticidae; genus Maratus; species Maratus michaelseni. Next base: position 99,164,853 of record OZ007586.1, read on the forward strand.
TCTTCTACTTTTTAGGGTTTCGTTCATCTCACGAAACCCTATTACTCCCGCTCTGTTGTCTGTCTGTCACAGAGTCATTCCCAAAAACTATATAACTTACAGAGTTGAAACTTTGTGTATATAGATGAATACCAGCTGTGAAGAGCTCAAAATATTAAAATTTGAAAAATTCGTATTATTTTAATAAATAGAGATAAAAAACCAAAATTCTAACAGCCTTTTCTTAGTAAATTTAAACATTTTTCGTTATAGCAGATGCCAAAAATTTAAAATCCACAATGAAATTCTTTCTACAATATTTAATTTTCTATCAGACGATTTCCACGTGAAAAATGAAAATGAAATAAAAAGTTTCACCAATTGAAAAAAAGATAAATATGAAATAAAATTGATTGACGTCATAGTGGTAATAAAACGGAAAATGTCTAAGATTTCTCAATAATACAAGGTGTATGAGTATGTGTATGTACACAAAGTAGATTAATATCACGTCATTAGAGAATTAAAAAGAAAATATGACGTCTTATTGGAAGTTTAACGAACTTTTCAAATGTTTGAGAATATTACAAAGCGAGTATCAATATGAGTAATAGAAAATAGTAAATATATGAGTTTGAGAAACATATTGAATCGTGATAAAAATCCGATTATGGAAATATTAACATATTTTAACATTTTGAAGGTGTACAGTTTGTTTAATTTTGAAATTATTTTTTTAAATATTGCATTTTGTCCGTATGACGGATATTATTATGACAGAATATAATAGCGGGCTTTGCCCGCTATCCGGCTGGTTTAGATATTCGAAAAAACGAAAAAATAGACCGGTAAATTTTTACTTTATAAAAAACATGACTTTTTTTGTTGTTGTTGCTAAATTAAATTTATTTGAATTTATTAAAGAAAGGATAAAGTGTTTTGAAAGGAATATTAGACGAAACCCTTTGAGCAATCGTCGATCACACTTACCCACTTGTTTTATATGTGTTTCTTCTAGCTTTTAAATGAAGAGTCTAGTGGGAAAATCGCTTCAGTCTATGAAAATTAATTTAGAGATAAACGTAAATCAAAGTCTATGATCTTATAAAAGGTGCGGAAATAGAGCGAAAGAAAAATTAAAAAGGGCTAATTTTATGTGAACTGACATGTTTTTCACAGAAAATGGTAGCAAGCGTTAAAATGTCTCTTATGAGTGACTGCAATCAATTTCTTGAAAAGTGGACTAAAAATGTTTTTCCCCTGGACTAAATATTTTTAACGATTCTGCAAGGATATTTCATACACTGAAAACTAAAAATACGCCTTAAAATTTTAATCATGCGTATTTTTATGCGTTGTATTTTGAAACAAATTGTTGCATAATTTAGAAGGCATAATTTATTTTACATAATTTATTTTTTCCAATGTAGAAGGTAAGAAATGGTTTTATTCTTTTGTTCCCCTTGTCCCAGTTTGTGGACGTCCCCTCCCCATCCTCTCTTAGGAGTGCCGTAATTATTGGATGACCCCTAAGTATTTATTTAATATATATTTTTTAAAACTTACGATTTTGCCAATTACTTTTTTTTAACAGTGTTCAAATGTTGAGAGGCACAACATACACTTTTTTCATCAATACAAATTTCTACCTGTCAAAAATGGATATATATTCTTCATAAATTTTGTATAGTTATTAATAATGATTACAATTGGTAATATGTGCTAATAATAGAACATATGTTAAAAAGTAAAATTTAGAATAATAGTTGTACTCCCCCCCTCCACACACACACACCATCCTTCCCGTCCAGGCATGAAAATTCAGCTTGCAGGTCTCCTAAATGATTCAAGGGGTATTTTCACGCCTTGAAAAAAAATCCTACGTATGTAGGACCTGTCGACCCTTCAAATAATTTATCCTGCATTTCGAATTTAAGAAAAACTTTCTCAAAACCTTTCTTTAAGAAAGTTTTAAATAGGTTTAAAGAGAAGTTTTTAAATAGATAGTTTAATTTTATAAATGCAAATAAAAATGCTCTATTTAAACGATAAAACCACTAAGCCTTTTTTAAATATATTTAATTTTTGTTTTTGAGCAATTTTCAGTTTTTATTTAAAACTAAATGACTATGTATTTATTTGTAAGCAAAGCAGTCAGTCGATTGTATACATTGTTCTATTCCCACTTTATAGTTATTTTTTTACCGAAACTAAAATATAATACCAAATATTTTACTTTCATTTTTCGATAAACAAACGGGCATTATTACGTGTTTTACATAATTCATTTTCCGAATGCACTTAAAATCATCTTTTGAATCATAAATATAGATACGCTATCTATCCGAATAGTATCAAATATATGTTTTCTAATGAATCGAATAATTTTTTTTATCGATTTTTTGCATGTGAAGCTGTATTTCAGATGTTTATAGTGGAATTTTATTAAGTAATATCACGTAAGGAAGTAAACACTTATATCATTAATATCATTTATTGCGCAGGCGGCAGACAATTTCAAATAACAACAAAACTTTCTAGGGATTTCCAACTATATTCAGATCTCTATATATCAAATTCCCGAAGTCTGGATGCAGATTTTCACTTAATGAAGACAAAAAAAGTGAATAATTATTGATTAATTATGTTTTCTACAACGTAAAATTTCAATAATTCGAAATACTATTCAATTCCATTAACGTTTGGAGATATAAAAATATAAAACAATACTTAAATTACTTCCACTATGAAAACAGAAGGCCCAATTCAGGTAAGTTATTCACCGAAAGGTTTAAGCTTTTATCAACAAAAATTTTATAGATATATTTTTTTTATTTATGTGAAATATTAAATTAATATTTTTTTAATGTTTCAAAAAATTAACACTTTCTGTGGAAGATTTGTCTCTCATTTCTTCATTCAAAATGATGAGTTTAACAATTGCAGTGAACCTAAATATTAGATAATACTACCTACTGTAGGAACCCGCTGTGTTGCATTTTTGTTTTATAAGATCTTTCGAGATTTTATTTGTTTATTTATATTTATTTATTTATTTATTTATTTATTTATTTATTTATTTATTTTTATTTATTTATTTTTATTTATTTTTATTTTTATTTTTATTTATTTATTTATTTATTTATTTATTTTGGGGGGGGGGTACACTTACCAATTCAGTTTTTAAATTGTAATGTGCAAGTCATAAGCTAAAAATGTAATTATTATCATTTATAAATTTTAATTAGAACTTAAATCGTCATAGGGTTCTTTTAAAATGATCCATTAGTTCTCAAATTTTTTAGCATTGAAAGAGGGTTTGATTGACTGATTCTTCTATTTTTCCCATGTTTTCTCAAAATCTATTTTAGATATCGGAATGTGACAAACTGAAGATTGTAGCCAGAATTATCATTTATGGATCTTAATTAGACCTTTTAATAGCCGCAAAATTCCTTAAAATTGATTAATTATTTCCTGAATTTTGGGGTATTAAAAGTTTGGTTAGTTGATTGATTCTTCCGGTTTTTGCCTGTGTTCCCAAAAACTATTTTAAATATCGGGGTACGACAAACTGCAGATTTTAGCTAGAAATATTCTCTATCTGCCTCCGATAAATTCAGTGTTTGCTAAATAGCCGTTTCTGAGCCTATTCCGAACAAACAGACAGACAGACAAGCGGACATTTTTTTTTAAATTTTACTTTTGACTATACGTCGTCTAAATAGTCTAATGAACTTAGAAATAAATGCTTTTCTGAAAATCGCCGACACCCCAATTTTATACATAGCTTAAATAGATATAATAAATCATTGAAAAAATATTAATATCATTTTAGAAGAAACATTTATGTTCACTTTTGAAAGAAGGCACTTTCATATTCTTACCGAACCCTAGTCCTTTTATAAGAAGAAAGTGTAAAGAAGAACCTGACTTTCACTAATGACTAAGTATTCGAATTAATGCGTAATGTGAAATATCCCACTAGCTAAAGCTGGTATGTCTTGGAACTTGAAACAAGTACTTACCTATATAAAAGAGTGACTACTTTTTAATATTGGAGAAATATTCTAATGTTGTGCTAAAAATTACCATGATAGACAATATAGTTTTGTATTTTTTAAACAGAAGATAAAATAAATAGAGACTGAATCAAAATGCAGATACCGAAGAAGATGGGGTTTTATTTTTTCGATTTTGTTAGTGATAAAATAATAAATTAACTGAAAAATAAATTGTTGCTAATAGAATCTCATAAAAAACTTCATTTTTTTTTTACTTTGGATTTTGTCTTACGTTTAACCAAATATTTTGTTAGATACAAATTAATACAAACATTTACTGTTAGATATCAATTATTTCAACTAAATAGCTTAATACAACTGATTTTATTATTTTCTTGAAAGTAAAATACAAGATATGCACTTCTTATGCATGAGTAAATGGAATACATTTTCCTTAAATCCTGTATAGTTTCTTAAATAGTTTATATTGAAATATATGGACATATTTAAATAAGACATACAATAAAACCTGTAAATATGGAATCGCCCTGGATCAGGAAAATATTAGGCAGGTTTTCGACAAATTTTTTCGACAGGTTTCCGTCTTAGCAGGTATAATTTTGTAATATTTCTTCTTTTGGGATCTTGAAAATTTTCAGTTTAAGGCAGGTTACATTTATAAACAGGTTCCGTTTTCACTGTGTAACAACGCAGAGTTAACAGATTAACAGTACAGGGTTAATAATAAATAAGTCACCCACTTCAAGAGGCTCTGGACTACGACCGAGCTACAGGTAACAAAAATTATGCGCTTTTTATTTACTAAATAAAAAATAGTACAAAAAAATTCCGAAAGATGGCATTGTAGCACTGAAATAAATATTCAATAGGTTTATACATTTTAATATTTAATATACCTTGACATAAATGTTTAATTTGCTCAAAGTATATGCTCATTATGCTTTCTTCATTGTCAACAACGTACTATAATCTCAAAATAATGTTTTCGTATCTAATTATAATGTTTCGCCAGACTTAATGCTCTTGCCGATCAAAAATAGGGTTTTGAGACTATAGTACGTTGTTTACAATGAAAAAGGACATACCGAACATTTATTGTTGTAGCAATATTAAACATTTATCTGAAGTCATACAGGTCATTAAAATGTATATGCTTATTAAATATCTTTTTGAGTTCTACACCGCCACCTTACTGAACATTTTTATACAAAATTTTTTATTTAAAAGTGTCAAGCGTTTTATTTGAATTAGCTGTAGTTTTAATTTCGTCTCAATCAGAACAATGTAACCTGCTCCGAAGCTCTTTCAAATGTGAAACTTATTTCTTGTTAACCCTATATTTTTCTTTTCATAATAAAAAAATAGTACTTTGGAGCTTACAAAAGCATATAAGCAGTGTAAAATAAATGGAAAATACACTTTTGTGTAACCCCCATTAAATATAAATTTTTATTTTGCTTTTATTAGCTTTTTAATTATTATATATATATATATATATATATATATATATATATATATATATATATATATATATATACATATATTTTAATTTGATCGTAAGTATTCTTGTGTAATCAAGGGGAAAAAAAGTTTTTTTGAGCAATGAGGATCTTCGTCCTTAAAAATAAAGTGCCTGTCAACACCATGTTGATGATTTAAAATAATTAATTAGATTGTAATTTATATTAATAATTTTTCGCATTTCAGATTGTTTTGGACCAATAATAAAATATCAATATCGAAACCCATTTTATCCTACGCTGATGTATCTGTGTTGTGTAAAGAAAGACATTTAAATTCATTATAAAATGGATATTACCCCTATGCATAAATTATTAGTCGTAAAACCAATTTATTCCATCTATCTGTGTATGTTTACGAATGAATTTATGTACTTTGATTTCATGAAAACCATGCATGAGATATCAATGCAAAAATTAATATTTTACACATATGTGTGTGTGTGCCTGCATTCTACATAAACTGCATCCTGCATAATAAATTAACTTTAATTTTGTCGTACATGGGTATATTATACGTGTTTATACACAATATTAATATTAAAAAAATTTACATGTATATTTCGTCCGGCAATGTCCGTCTACGTGTGATTAAATTATGATGTTATTTAATTATAAATCTGTGAATTTACAATAAAGAAATTAAAACTTAAAAAAATTTTTAATTAAAACTTGCAATGAATACTTATTTAAAAAATACCAATATATAAAAAAAATGTTGTATAAAAAAATTGTGTATGTAACGGATGTTTCAATACATCACGCTAAAGAATCAGTTGAAGAAGTCGCCAATGGGCGGAGCTAGTGTAAAATTCTTCGCTAAAATTTGAGCGTATAGCACGTGATCAAGAACCTATAGGAAACTTATGATCGAAGACTGGTTTATTTTCTGGGATTTTTCTTTTTTTTTTTTTTTTTTTTTTTGTGCTAAAATGGAGCGATAGTCAATCAAAAACCGTGTTTATTATATTGAAAATATTGCCAGGAAGAGGTTCAGTGGCTTTAAAATAATAGGTCAAAGCCATCTACCAGCACATTAACCACTTAACTCTTTTTTGTTTTGTTTTAACCAATTAGTCAAAAAAGTTCGCCATCTTTTTGTGGGATCATACTAATTTAGGGACAGAAATGTAGAAACATAGGAAAAACAGAAATGGAGCAAAACAAACTTTTCTAGCACGAACATAGCGTATACATATACAGGGTATATACTGTGTGGCTCTCATTAGTAAAACCCTGAATAGGTTTCCTGTTTTCGAAGTTTCCAAAACTTGTAGGGAGGGAACTTCGTCTGTAAGAGCGGAAGGACAAAAGACTGCTATAATTCTCGGAATGACCGATTGAACAGGAGAAATTTGGCATGGAAAGAAAATACCGGACTTTCTTAAAATAAAGTTGACTGACCAGTTACCCTGGCAACAGGACTGGGCTGAGACTGGTTCCAGAGTCTTTCTTAACTCAGCCACACAGTAAAACATAGATCCGAGACCTTCCGATTTTGCTTAAGTCAAAAAAATATTTTTTTAATCAGAAATTTTACTTAATAAATTAAATCAAATAAGTACCAGCAGAAAACAAGACACATTTCATTAAATGAATTTTCTGGGTGAAAATATGTTTATTTCACTTGGGGAAAAAATCTGAAAGTTTGGAAGGTATGCACGGACTGCGGACGTGCAAATCAAGCAAGTTCCGCAAATAGCGCACGCACGGCATTATCAGTTAGATTGTTAAGTGCATTAATTACCAAATTTGAATTAACACGTTCGGTAAATGATCAAGCAAAAGTTAGACCCGCTGCCAAAATAATATTTGGTAAAGAGACACAAAAGTAATTGTAACAACCGTTCAAGAGGCTTCCCGAATCGCTTTTCCGAAGGACTTGTTTCACTTCCTTATAGCCCTGACTTAAGACATTGGACTCCTTATGGGGCATAAAAAAGTATATTTTGCAGAAATAAGGTTAAATATAATGTATATAGAAATCAACCAAAAATCACTTTAGAATCACTTAGAAGAGCTGAAAACAGCGACAAGTATGATAAGCATGGTTGGTTTCAATAGACCAACGCAAGCGCATTATCAAAACGTTGAACAGACATTTGGTTTCATAGTCTTCTCAATTGGCTAACATTTTGAGAAACTTATCTTTTAATTCCTTTTATTTTCAGGCCTAAATCCTGAAAATTGGAAATAAACATATTTTTTGCATTCAAAAGTTATTCTTTTTCTTTCTTTATTATTATTATATGTTGTTGTTGTTGTTTTTATGTAGACCCTGTAAATCAACTTATATGTGTATTTACACGAAGTACGAATATTATAGTCGTAAATTATACTTTCATTTTGTTATAAAATTTGGACTTATTTGTGTTCCGGGCGTTGTCTTACTTTCTCTTTTTCTCTTGCACAAATGTTCTTACAAGGTATCCTAAAATTGACTGGATGTTTTTAAAATTGAAAAATAAGTATACGGTGACAGAGCAATTGTAGTTTCATAGCTGCCAACTTTTACGCTTTTTCCCTATCACAATTATTGAACAAAACAATTGCTTTATTTAATCCCAATTTTCGGCGATTAACTAAGACAGTTTTTCCTGTTAAAAAATAGTGGTAGGAAATAAACGTAAAAGTTGGCACCTATGCAGTTATTCTGAGCACAAGTGTAATGCGTGACTAGTGAGTAATTTCTTTACTAGTCTTCTTTGTTTTAGTTCAAAATATCACCGTTAAATGGCGCTGCACTGACTAAAAATGTTATCCTATTTAAAATAACCTTGCAATTTCAAAACGCAAATCATTTTAATTTTTCGCTTCAACAGTTCAAGAGAAAGAAGTTTAAAAGTTGGGTTAAAAGTTGAGTTTAAAAGTTGATCCATTATTATACAATCATCGAGCATTCTAACAGTTGGAGACAGCGCAGTGCCATCTATCGGAAATATTTAGCACTATAACAAGGGAGTGTATTAAAGAAATTTCCAATTTCACACATTAATCTCCTGCAAGATAAACATCAACAGTTGTCACTGTTTTTTAATTTTAAAACGTTCAGGCCATTTTAGGTCACACTGTATATCCAGGTCTAGATTTCCATTAACAAATGCCAATACAGAAGCACCGTTTTTCTGAAATAATAATAATAATAAAAAGTCATGTGACTATTTCTTCTTTCCGAAAGTGACAGCGCAAAAATTAATGTATCCTGTGGGCGAAAATACCGTCTTAATCTTATGATACCCTGGTAATTAGTTCGCATGCCACCATACTAAACTTGATACTAAATAATAGATAAGTAATGCTTTCTGTAGAACTTATAGCTTGGCTAATAAACAGGTGTAATATTTAATAAAAATGTAGCTAAACTTTTATTAACATTATCCAAACAATTAGAATTTTCACTTGAATCGATGTAGTACAACCTTAAATTGGGGAAAACTTTTTTTACATGGTATATTTTTTCCAAAAAGTTCAGGTAAACGATTAAAAAATATATTTTCAATAACCTTAAAATTTGTCATAATTCGTAACTCGAACTGTTTCGTCTCCCTGTATATTTTGCTTAGACTTCATACATTTTAAAGATTTTTTTAATATATATATAAGTAAATATATAATTATGTAGATACTATCTTAAAATCTAAAAATTTCGAAAATTAATCATTCTTTACATTATCAGGCTTCAATAACAAGTAAATAAAATTATGTATGTATTAGAAAGGTACACTTCATTAACGTATTTCTTAAATTAAGTGAAAAAAAATGCAAAAAAAGACGGTAGTGAAAACTGTCCTGAAGTTATTTAAACATGCTGAATTAGTTGAATAATTAACAAATTTGAATGAGACGATAAACACACAGTAGGTAAGAAAATTGAATAATATTGAGCCATCAGCAAAAATCTCCTTTTTTATTTCCAGATATTTTATGCAGCATTTAAATGGCTTGTGAGACTTTTTTGCTGCTCTTAGACGTCGTGCACCTGAGAACTTATTTATATCGCGCAGCTATTTTTTGCTTTTAACTATCATGCCACGGATTATTCAAGGTAAATAGTGAAAAAAAGCGAAACGTGTTTTGTGTAACCTTTAGACCAATGGGAACATTAAAGATGGGTATTTTGTTTCTTCTCCGCAAAAAATTGATCTAATACCATCGGCAAATTCTTTTAGGAAATTAAAGGTTAGAAAAAGGGTCTCTTCCTTTTTTTATCTTTTTTGTTAATATGCCATCTTCTGGTAGAGCCCTGGGATGTTGGCATTGGGTATTTATCGAAGCTGAGCTTATTCTGATGAGGGGGACCTGGTCACGAAACAGGCGCAATAGTTTGACTGTTACTTGTGTTAATTGTGCGCTTCTGTCCTACAAATGAGTACAAAGTTTTCCTCTGCTAATGACGTCGAGGTGGGGGGAGGGGTCGGTTTGCGTGTGTTTGAAGACGGAGTGCTAAAAAAAAGAAAAAAATTGTCCACTGCCTTAGCTCCGCCAGCACTTATGTCAACACAAGAAATGTAGAGTCAACAGCGCGGTAATTGAATTTTTATTAAAGACGAACGCAAAGTAAACGCACTTTTAATTAAGTTTAAATTGAAGAACAACAGGACTGGCCCGCATCCTTGGTGGCAATGGAGGGAAAAAGCCGCCCAGGAAAAACCTGCCTCATTCTTTTAACATATCGCCTCATCAACTTTCTTTAATTTCGTGCCTTAAGGGTTAGCGGGAAGGAAAAGACGACAAAAAAAAAGCAAGAGCTCTCTTTGTTTGTGCTGAAGGCAACAAAAACACAGGCTCGTTTCTTGTTAGTGATGCTTCTGATTAATCATGCTGCGTGCTATTGACGCACGGGGCACCCCCTTCCAATTGGCCTCCCCCTCCAAATCTTTTTCCCAAGGGAAAGAAAGGGGAAGGGGGGGCTTCCGTCCAAACTGATTCCAAAAGAAGAGCAAAGAGTAATCATTGAGAATGAAGTTGTCCGATTCTTTTTTGATAGAAGCGGTGACTAATGATTTAGGCAGGTATTTTTTGGACCAAAAACCTGCTTAAATCCATTGGAGGAGAGAAAAAAACTACCTTCCAACTTAAACCTTATATCAGCTTTATAATTGTTGATATTTTTCTTGCGTTTGCTCGACTAATTGAGTAGCTGGATTGTTTTTACAGGGGCACTGGCGCTTAAGACTTTATTTATATTAACCACTGATGGCATTACGGGTTCGTGTTTTCTTTACTTCGAAATTTATTTTATTTATTTAGAAAGGATTTTTTTCTCTTCTCGGAATTCAGAAAAGAAAATTGCGGAGAAAAAAAAATTAAAGGAATTTCTTGATCGCGATTAAAGAAAAGTATCAAATGAACGAAGAGTTTAAAGTGCGTTTGGAGGAAGACTTTTGGCGTTGCTATTGGATGTTATTTCAGTAGTTCTTTGTTTCACTGGGCGAAGTTTTTGCTTTATTCTTCTAGTCACATTTTTCGAATCCAATCGAATCGCGCTGGTTTAGACTTTTTGGAAAATTTTACACATCAGACTTTACTTGAAAATACTTTTTATTTCATTCGGATCATTTACTTTTTACGATCGAGATACCATTTTTTTCATTGTTTGAATAATTAATTTATTTTTCTAAAGAAAATTGAAATGTTATTCTTTATTTTCGTGTAATACCTAAAGTGACTTTATTGAAATGTCTGAAATTAATGCTTGTTTCAGTAAAAAATCAAGCATATGAAGAAATTAAATTTTTTATTGGAGTGATCTTAAAAATGTGTAGCTTGGAAAAAACTAACTGTAATTAAATTTGATTAAACGAATTAAACAGTTAAATAATCTCTGAACTTTTAAAAATTAAAGAAGCCTTAAAATAGTTACTGATATTTAAAGTTAGGAATATTTTCATGGTGATTGGCGCTATCGGGGAAAAAAATTTATGCAGGTTTGAATCTTTTTTCCTAGAATTTGCTTTTGTTGCATAGGCTTCTTTCCTTGGTTTAGGTATTAATTTAATAGGACAATTTCCACCAGAGCCACAATTTCCACATTTCGCCATAAGCGAATACCTAAAGTGGATTCTTGAAACAAAAGTAACTCGAAATTTCAATTTTGTGCAAAGAAAACCTTAAACTTTAATAGTCGTTTACAAACAACAATATTGACGCTTCTGCTTGTAAGATTTACAGAAGGAAAAACTATTGGTAATAACCCACCTGCCAGACGAACTCCTTCTTCAAGCTCCGCATATTTGTAGCCAACAGGATGGTCTGAATTGTGGCCCCAGTTATATGTTGTTAAGAGCTATTTTAGAAACTCCTGCAGATATATCTCCACAATATTTTACCACTATTTAATCATCCAACTGATCTATTTCGTAAATTTTCATTGATACTCCAATTTTCGAGGAAAAAAAACATTTCCCAGAACAAATTTTTAAAATTTGTTACCAGAACGTTTTTTAGAAACTCTTTAACAAGAAAGAAAGATACAAATTAAAATGTAGGTTTCACAGCCAAATATTCGGAGTTATTATTTATAGAAATACTGGAAGCCAAGCACATACACTTAGGAGTAAAATATCATGGTCGCAGCAACTGCAATTAGCATCTGGTGAAAAAAAATTGCTCTTCTACCGATTACCTATGTATCACTACTGGTGATTCATAATAAAGAGCCTACTCGGTTGAACGCCTTGTGCCGTGGCACCAGTAGCACCAACCTTTCTACGGCTCTGCCAAAGTTCACTATTTCGATTTTCTCTTCGTGCTTTCAAGCTGTCACCCGCAAATGCGGATCACTGTATAAGTTGGATCAGGGCCGGATTAGCGAGTGTCTATGGAGTATAACGATGCTTGTATGTTTCTCATTTATGAATTTGTTGTTCTGTACAGAAAGCAGAAAAAATCCAAACGATGGAGGAATCTTCAATCTAATTCATACAAGAAAATTAGAAAAGTATCATTTAAATTCATTGAAAGTCATTGTGTAAATGGTTTATTTTATCGTAAAGTGTCATTAACATATTAAAATTGAGCTGGTAGAAACGTTCACAATCGTTGGACTAAATATTGTCTTTACCATCTTGAGCAATGAATGTCTAACGAATTTCATCAGATCTCAGGAAAAATTACATCATTCTCGGTAATCTTTTTCCAGTCAATTACTTCGTAGTACGCTGATGCATCGAAATTATTTTTTGGATGCTGAAAAATATCTAGCTTGATTACCGTTTGCTTTTAGAGCTTTTAGGATGTGACGTGCAGATAGTAGTGTGCTTGGTGATCGTTAACACTAACGACATTAAATTCTCAGGATGAGCAAAATAACAGTTTCTTTCTATAACACGATCAATTTATAGATTTCTGTTCAGCTCATAGGTATATGGATGATGAAATAAATGTTCACAAGTGCCATGTTCCATCTTTTACAAATGAGATTTATTTTTACATTAAACCAACTCGTAGCGTAAACTTTAACAACATATGTCGCTAAAAGTTTTAAGTTTTCCGAGTGAAATTCCATTGCAACACACAGCCGAAGAATTCAGTTAGCGTATGTATGTAAGCCATGTCGCATGGGACATTCTACCAGGTCATTTTTTATCCAAATCTTCTTGAAATATCCCTGATGTAATGGCAGATACTATATTGTACCGATATAATTGATCTGTACCTATTTTTTTCTAGATATTTCCGGTAATTGTCCAGCAATTGCTTTAAACTTGACGAAAGGTTATTTTCTAAAAAGATACCAATGTTTCCAGAAAATGTTTGTAATCCTAATGTAGGACCGTCAAGATATACAAACAAACGTTGAAGTGGTAACTCATTCATGTTAAGTAAATAAATTATCTACTGCAATGTTCCGCTCAATCTATTTTCAAGCAGATAAATAAATACCTTTTTTTCTCCCGACGCGACCTTCACATTTTTTCCATCGCATCCAATAGCTAAGAAATGCTCAGATGATTTTTTTCTGCAGAAGGTAACCCATTATTGTTTTCTCTGTTTCTTTAGAAGGGCCTGATTTAGGAGCTACATAACCTAAGAACGCAGTTTCATGTTCTTTAAAAATTGTAATATGCCTTCAATTGTTTTCGAAAACATTTCCACTTTCTCTTTTTAATAATTAATGTTTTATCTTCCCTCCCATCGAAAAAAAAAATTTCTATTTTTGGAATTCTGTCCTGCGTCATGATACTAATGTTTGTTTTCTTTAATTCCCTACGTAATTTGCTTTTGTACATGACTAGAACTTTTGACTTTATATCATGGAGAACCACAGATGCTATGGTTGCTCCAGCCCTATCTAACACTTCCCATCTGTCACAAGTCTTTGATAATGTGTGACAATCATCAATGATTATGGAAAATTGTTCAATAGTCGCAGATAATTAATGAGTTTGGAATATGAGTAGATTCAGCATTATAATCTGAATCACCGTCAGAAATTATTAGTCTTTGCGGATGAAGATTCTGAAACATCTGGTGGATGAGGAAAGGGAAGGAGGGGGGGGGGGGGGTTATCAATAAAAATATATATATGTTATCCTAAGTTACATGTAAGAGTAAAACACTATTTTATTTTATTTTTAAATATTTCAAATCGATATCGGGCAAAGGCATACTTGTAAAGCAGTAAAAGGTCTTTTTTGCTGCATCTTCACATTCCTCAAACTCAATATGGAGACAAAAGATGATAAAACATTCTTATAAATATTTTACATAATTTTTAAGACACTGTTATTTATAGTTTTATCTCTACCACAAATATATAACGCCCTGGGAAAAAATATCATAAATTCGTATAAACCAGGTAATTTTCTACAATTTTGAAATTCCAAAGTCAATCCGCAGGCTGAAGATATTATTCAAATGTATCGAAATTTTACATGCATTAACAAGTTATCAAGTAATACCTTTTATCACTATAACAAAAAAGAAATCGAATTTTTTTTTTGACCCAGCCTAATGTCGGTCTAAAATGTTCGACTAATGAACAAGACTGAAATTATAGCTCAGTTTTAAATCTTCAAAAACTTTTGACATTCCAAAGTTACCTGACTCCTTAAATATCGCTACAAAATGGATTATTAGTATGGATAACAAGTACGTAGTACCTTAAAAATTATATTAATAGAATTTTATTAATATACATGATTCTTAACTCCGTAATGCACCTTTATTTATTACAAAGTTAAATTTTATTTATACTGTTTTTCGATTTTATGAATTTCTTGGAGTGTTTTGAAGTGTAATCGGTTCTTCATTGTAGATCAGCGCTTCCCAACCTTTTTTCCGTCACGTACCCCTTGCTTAGGCTATTCATTTCAGAGTACCCCTTTTATCAGAAACACGTCCCCACACCCTCCCCTCACTCATGTAGCGCAAACATGCTTTTTTAAAATTAGTAATATACTTATTAAAAAGAAGGAATCTTTCCTATTAATAAATATAAGTTAGTAACATACCCCCGCCTATTCGAAAATGAAAATAAGGTCCTGCTTTTCAACGCGTTTCAAAATAAAGTATTGGCAATAGAAGATCTGACGTAATTAAGGCATTCTGAAATTATTATTAAAAACAGAACAATAAGTTAAATGTAATGAGAAAGTAATATTGTATAATAATCAATAGCAGTTTTCGCGAAGATGGGGTAAATGTATAAGTTCTCATGTAGTATGCTTATCGGTGGGCGGAGCTAGTGATATTGAAATATCAATGAATTATTATGTCTAGTGAGCCTTTCCCCTCATTTTGAGTGTAACATATTGGAATTACACATCAGACTAACTTTGTAATCCAAAAAGTATCAACTTTCTTTATGTGTATTCAGTGAAACCATTTTTGTGATTTCCGCCATTACTGATATTATTTTTATGTACCCCTAGCAGACCCGCCGCGTACCCCAAGTTGGGAACCGCTGTTGTAGATGGATGTATCATAAATGAAAACCTATTTCGACGACCAGAACTTTTCCATTCAATACAAAGGAGAAAATGCAAAAAAAAACATACTTGGATATATTTTTAACATAGTTTCAGCAACAAAAGTGAAGTAATTTTCATACATACGTCAAAGTTTCGGATATTTTAAATGAAATTCGAATGAACTAATCTGCGATTCTTATTTATTCTTTAAAATAACACGCAATTAATTATGATCGATGATCGATTATTGTTATTATTATTGTTTGTTTGTTTGCCACAACAAATTTGATTTTTTTTTCAGTGTATTTATTCAGTGTATTAACGATACATTACTGTCATAAAACACTGAAATCATTAAAAAAATTGCCGAGATCAGTTGTTTGGAATTTGCGTATAATGTGTTTTGGATTTAAGAATATTAATAAAGGCAGGAGAAGTAAAATAAAAAAGAATAAAAAAGGCCATTCTTAAAAGATTTTAAGTGTATTTAAGTCACAATCGAATAATTTCCATTCACGTGTTAAATTTTCAGATATTCTAACTCAAACAGATTAAAAAAGAATATGCGTTTTTTTATTTACATGTGAAAGTAATATAAATTTAATTATAATTGATAATTAATCGTTATAAGATTTGAATGCCTCCAAGAAACGTACAAAATGATGCCACAAAATATTTATTACAAATGCAATTGCAATTGAAACAAATATTATAATGGGAATGTGGTGCAGTATAACCGAACAATACATGTGTAAATAATTAAATACTAAAAACATATTTCTCCATATAAATAATGTGTCCAAAGTGCCTAACAAATCATGACCGTGGCCTAGTTTGTACCAATTACTGGGTCTGTAAAGTTAATTTAATATATTTTTTTTTTTGTCATGAAGCACTGTTTATTTTTAATTTAGTACTTTGTAAAGCTAGTATTAGATTTAATTTCAAAGAGTAGTCTTGTGCATTTACAGTTTTGCTTGATAAATAACTACTTTACAAGAATATGAGTCATGTCCAGGGAAGAAAATAAATATCTTTTAAATAGTTCAACAGATACCCAGATGGTAGACCCCCCCCCCCCCCCCGCAAAAAAAAAAAAAAACTTTAGTGTGGAAGAGAAAGCTAATTTGTCATTCTAAAGATAGTAGTACTTTTCAAGGACTGTTTCAAATATTTTTTTCTTAAATAACTGTGAAAAAATCATTAACATAAAGAGGAGTGAGCTAGGAAAAAAACAGGTACAAATTTTAATGTAGTCAAATGAAATAGAAAAGTATGTAATATCAATTATAAAAACTTTATTCAGTAGCTTCATTCATTTCAATCCAATATTCAAGGTTTTACAAAAAAATTACAAAAAAAAAAAAGAAAAGAAAAAAGAATCAAGTCCTTGTCAACATGATTAAAAACATAGCATGCATGTAATCTAAAAATGCAATGCTAATAAAATACTTCTCACGATCTAGGAAAATACTGGCATGATTTTAAATACGTCCAAAGCAATCTAAAAACTTTTTTTTAACATTTTATGTCAATTTTGTTTTCAAAAAATTTAGCACTGAAAATGTATGTTTGTGGGAGAACGAATCTTATAGGTTAACTTTTAACTATATTTAAGTAAAAACATATTGTTCTTTTTACTTCAACGTTCTATCGAAAATATAACATCTTAACACTACATATGTATTAAAAATAAAAAACTAGCTTGGATAGCTATTTTCTAACTGTCACCAAGCGATGTATACGTGTGATCACCTCATATTTACACAGCAGAGCTTTGAGCCAGAATAGTAACAAAAACTGAAAACCGGAAAAACACCATTTTTCTAAGACGGAAAGAAAACAAGAGCTGAACTAAATAATTTTATTTCCGGAACTGAACCGAAATTACCTTTATGCTGTGGAACTGAACTGTAAAAACAACTTTATTTTAATATTATTTATAAAAATTTCAAATATTTAAAGATAAAGTTAAACACAAGTTATTGACATCATTAACTACTTGTCTGCAACTTTTTTATATGAATCATGTCAAAAGTTAAAACAACAAGTACGTATACTGAAGCTAATTAACTGACAAAAATGAATATATTTATCGTACAGAAATGAAGAGTGTCATTCTAACGCATGTGTCTAAAGCATCAAGGCTTTGACCTGGAAGCGAACCGAAAACCGGGTGAAACAGTTATTTCTGTTAAAACGGGAGACGGAAATGAACCGAAATCATTATTTTAAAGGGAACAAAAACTGGAACCAAAACCGAAATATTCTACTTCAATTGAAACCGAATTCAAATCGGAATAAAATATCACGGATTGAGGGATTGGTAGCAGAATGCATTTCGGAGCTGTTCGGCACTAAAAACAGACAGACAATTTGTTTAGCCTTACGTATCTCCAATGGATAAAGTATTAAAGGGCATTTCAATCTTTTTTTAATACACTGTATAGTTACTTTTCATTACACTGAACAACAAATTTTAATCATTTTTTTCTTTTATTTGAACTTAAGTGATTTTAAGTTAATCCGATATACTGAATTCAAATATGTATTCAGATATTTTTTATAATGTTTAAATTTTACTTTCAACAAAATAAAAAAAAGTTTTTATTTTTTTTCCCCGAAATTAGAAGATAAAAAAAAATGTCAGTTACTACAAAAATGTTTTCTAGATTTTTCATGCAAAATCTTTCAAGACGGAATTGCAAGGGACTGAGAAACATTTCGTTTTAGAAAGTTTTCCATTTTAGTTCGTACACTACAAATTTAATCGTATCCGGGGCTTGGAATTTTTCGTTTAAAGCAGAGTTTTGTTATAAATTAAATATGCAGTTAAAGATGGGTGAATTTTGAATTTTTTTTTTAATTACATGCATTAAAAATTTCATAATAAATCCATTAAAAATTGGGAACAAACTTTCAAACACTCTTAGAATGATTGAAACAAACTGGGGTCATATTTATGAATTTCAACCGAAAATACATTAAATATATATATCTTATTTCAGAAAACAAAATGTGAGTTGTACTCAGATCCGTAACTAGATGGGGGCAGAGTGTGTTGAGCCAACAACTCTTTAACCCCCCTCCCACACAACAACTCTTCAGCCCCCCCCCTAGACTTTATAATCTTTCAATACTAGTTACATTTAAAAAATTTTAAACTTTGTAATCAAAGGTTTTATGACAGAGCACACTTGCCCTCTACTTCTGTCTATATTTACGTATAATTAAAATGTAGACGGAAAAATACATAATTTAAATTAGCCCCACCAAAAAATTCCAAAGTCCCCCTTTGGCTTTGCCGAATGGTTACAGCACTGGTTGTATTGTGTTATTTTCCCCTTTGCTCTCGTTTTTTCACGGATTGAAAAAGTGCATTGAAACTTCCATTATTCTCTATACTTGTATTTCGTTAAATTCATATTGCGGTGATATTTTTGGTATTATGACTTTCTGGTATCTGTCTAATGACATTTTTGTTATTATATATAATTTTTATTATTATTCTGGTTAATTTTTAAACTGAAAATGTATTTCACTTGCTCAGTGTAAAAACAGCAATTTTTTACTAAACATCCGCATCGGCCCCGTGAAATTTATTTTTATATTCTTATCACACTGTTTTCAGAAGTTATGCAATGAGTAAATAAAGTGGTGCTTTTGGTGAATGATAATATGTAACAAGTCACTAGGAACATGATAATCAAGGTTAAAATGCATCTACTGATCTCTTGAACTTTAACTCGTAACGGGTTTGCTAGTTTTGTATATTTCAATCAGATAGTTTAATTGATGTTGCTTATTTTCTTTGACTGTTAACAACAAAATTAGAAAACTAGTTATATAAGAGAAACAACTCTTTACGTATTAAGAGGGCACAGAACATTTGAGTTTATCGAAATAAATAAACACAATACCGTTTTCAAAGTATTAAAACTCACAGAATATGCAATTAATATTTTTATTTTTATTTTCCGCCTAAAGTATATACTCTTAAGTATATTACACAGAAAAATAAATGTTGCATATACAAAATTAATATTTTAATTTAAATTTTAAAAATTCCTATTACTAACACGTGAATGAAAATCTTTAAGTGCTGCGCGCACGATAAAACTGAAAATTATGCATATAGGAAAATATTTTTGACAAAAATAGAATCATTATAGATTTACCTCTAACTTTAAAACCCCAATATATGCAAAAAGTATTATTTAAAATTTAATTGTAACACAAAATATAAAAAATTCAAAATTTTCATTAAAAAAATGATGTTTTTCAAGTGCAAAAAAATGAAAAAACAATATATGTCATTTTTTTTTTTGTTTTAGCATGTAAATAAACTGAAACGTAAATGTGGTTAAATTTTCAAAACTGTAGCTTTATATAGTTTAAAAGTATAACAGTGCGCGGAAACTCAAAATTTACTAATCTGAGTAAACGCATCTTAAAATTTAAATACCCACTTACTTCCAACTATACCCAACTCACCGTCTATAATTGATTATAACTCGAGAAATAATGAAGATTTTCTGAATGCTGTTATCGGAATATTGTTCAGCAATGTTTAAAGATTCAGAAATAAGACAAAAAGGGAAATTTGATTTTTTGAAGTTTAAATGGTAATCTATCATAAGATATTAAGAGCTTTAGATAAGAGTTTAATGAGGTAATCATATTAAAAGCATTTTTGAATATTAGTTTATTTTTTAAAGTACCACATAAGTGAGATGAGAAAAAAGAAAAACGATTCCTATTTATTTAACTGAAAAATCGCACTATATTTTTAATTTGTATAATAATAATGTTTTAGATTTTATTACCCTTTATCTACTAACGGTACTTATAAGTACCAGTAAAATAACTTGTTATAAAATTCATTTAATACATCGATTAGTAGTAATACAGTTTAGAATGCGTTATAGATGCATTAATTTATCTTGTTCCAAAAGCGTTATTGGTTACACAAAACAAAAATATTTTTAAAAGGATGATTTCTTTTGCCTTTGCATCTTTTCAGCTTTCTTGGCGTTAGGAGAGGGGGGGGGGGGGGGATTTTCAATTCGGAAATATTTCTGTATTTCTAATGTAAGAAAATTATATTTGTACATTTCCTAATTCTACAAAATACTATGAAAAATATTTAAAATAAAATATTTGAGTGGAGTTATAAATATCGCACAAAATCCCTATAAATTCAAATTTAATTAATCCTTCTAAATCCAGCAATCCTTCTAAAATCCCTCAAATGATTATGGGAATCTTCTAATATAGTTTCGAAAATTCATGAAAAATGCTTTAGAAGATAAAATTTTCATGAATTCATAATTCAGTACATAAAGGGTTAACTTTTTGTTTTTTCGTGAATTTGTACTTTATAAGAATTGTATAGAAACCTATCCCTTTAATGCTTGATATTTTAAATTTTTACGAAAGAAAAATATTTAATACTGATTTGCCTGAGTAGTGTAAATTTAGTGTAATTTGTGGTGTAGATTTTATTCTAAGTGATGTTGAATTTCATCATTCGTAACACAAGTGGCGTACAAACTGTAGATTACCTGGGTGAAGTACTGTGATAGATATGACACAAAGGCCACTCTTACAAATAAAAGGACATATATATATTTGCCTAATAATATTTTACTTTCCGTTTTTGATTATTTATTAGTTAAACAAATATAATTCTTACAATTAATATTTGATTTACATTTCTTGGTACAAAACAAAATGTACTATACCAAGTGATTAGAAATATAAGTGCAATGGTGATTATCTCTTATATATAAACAGTTGATGATAGAAACATACTTCCAATTAAAAAAACGTATACAAATCAAACTTAGTGTTTAGATATGACATTTGTTTAACAAGGGACTGTATATATATTAAAATACAATATTTAATATACTTAAACAAAAAAACTGAAAATTCAATTTTTGATCGTAAAACAGTATTTTTTTTTTCTTAAATGTCTTTCTGAAACGCGGGACAACAATTTTTTTAAATTTAAGTTTCAGAAAAAGGGGCCACATATATAAAAAATTAAATTTCGTATATAAATATGTATACAATCTTACCAAACAAATCCTATATTTGGAAGCTGTAATTGATTTGTATACTTTTTGTGATTGGAAGCATGTTTCAATCATGAGTTGCTTAATCCATTGGCATCATCAACGCATATATGCCTGCATTTTAGGAATTTATTTTTTGTTTAGAAATTCTGAGGCCATACCGGAAATTTCCAAAAAGAGAGTTTTTACTTTATGTAATCACGAAACGTCTGTCATTAAATAAAGTAAAAATCACTATTCAGAATTTCCGGTACGAATTCGGAATTTCTGAATATAAAGAAATTCCTGAAATGCATGCATATATGTGCTAATAGAGGAAATGGGTTAAGAGATAATCGCCGTTACATATATTTTGAGTCGGCCGGTAGAGCATAATATTGTCATCAAGTAATAGAGTAGACTATATTGGTGTCATTTACTACATCTGACTGCTGCACATATGAAAGAAGGTCACATTTTGCGGATGCATGCCACATGGGGTAATATATACCATTTATTGTGATGCATTATATATGATAGAAAATGCAGTTAAAGGTTAACTTAACAATTTATCTTTCGAAAGAAAAATCAAAATTAAAATAGGGACTTGGATATGAAGCAAAATTTCGATTTTGCATTTATGTGAGGAAAGTGTGTGGCAGAGTGCCTAGCTACTCTTTTATTAGTGTACTCTAGTGGCCGAGAGAGTTTTGAGTTTTTGCATGCGATCGTGGTGTCCCGAATTCTAGCATTTGTGCGTGAATGAAACCTATTCTGTCATTTCTATAAGTTTTGCAAAGTACGTATGTATCTCCGGGAATCTGGTTGCCACTGTTCTTTATGCAATGATATGCTAATTAGGTAACTGTGGTTAAGAAAAAAATCGAGTTGTAGGATGATATATGATAATATATAGTGCGGTAATAGATTGAATTAGTGGATTTGGAACGCATCTCGCCCTCGGGTTTTTGAGTTCCCTCGTGAAATTCGAGCCACGTGTTGACTTCAAGTAGAGTTTTCGATTTGCAAGTTTGGATAGAGTCTTCGGCTATGAGTTTTCGCCAATTTCGTAAGAAATTGAGCTTTCTACTTGAATAAAGAGACACTGGAATCCACAGGATTCCATTTATATTGATATTATCTGTTAAAGTGAATTTCTTAGATTCCTATAGAACAAGCAGTGACGTCATTTGGCGACGAGTTGAGTTAAATTTAATGAATTTTGGGAAGGGATTTTCCCCTTTTAGTCTTCGTAAAATTGAGCTTATTTTTTATCGTCTGCATTTAAATCTACCCGCCCCACTGCTAATTTCCTGTTTACTTCTATAAATAAATTGTTGTGTTTGGTTAAACCTGTGTCATGGTCTCCTTTCCAGTTGAGAGCTCCGAAGGATATGTTACAAGCGTCATGACTAAATATCTTTTATTTTAGCTCTGAAATTTATTTCTCTTATCTTAAGTAAGACACACATTTAATTTATTATTAATATTTTGGTGAAGGTTTAACTTTTATTCAACCCTTTAATTTACAAAGATACATTTATGTATAGTACAGAGGAAGGATAAGAGAGTCCCTCGTCCAGCTGGTTTTGCAGTTAGAAGGAAAAGAAAGGATAATATGCTGTATAGCGATCGAAGGGGAAAACGTCTACTATTAATTTAATTATATAAAACTTGCTTAAAGGACGGTCTCCGTATTAAATGAAGCTAAAGTTCGCCATTCAATTTCAACACCAAAATTCAACATAATATAAAAAAAATAACTCTTTAACTAGCCGAAATGCCAATTTTTGTGTTTTTCTACAAAGTCCTTGGCTATTTCAAAGTTATTAATTTTAATATTAACATATATCAAGGATTTCTCCAAATTTAAATGTAAAAAAACAAATTTCGATATCCTAATGAATTTTTCAATGAACGAAAGCTATAGCTATTAAATGACAATTTTTCTCTTAAATATCTCATGACATCGTCCAAACGTTATTTTGAAGATAAATAACAGAAATTCTTAAGCTTGTATAATAAAAATTACATGAAAGTATATTATCCATAGTATATGCCGAAATTTATATTAGTGCAGTGTAAGAATTTTATTTCAAAAAGATTTTAAATCTATATAAAAATGTTGTTAGAATATTTATCAAATAAGTATATAAGGAGTTACATCAATAACTATTTGCAATAAACAAATTATTAGTATACGAGTGGTTAGTATACCAATCATTAGTAATACACAAGACCTGTTGGCAAACAATTGAGTTGTAATATATTTTTTTAATTACCGGAATATTTGTCCAGACTTCCATTCTATGCAACTATTTTATTTCACTTCGAACAGTATGAGGTAAAGTAAAATAGGTATTGGTAAGAACCAACTATTTTAGTATTGCCCGAGACTGACTTACACGATCACAAATCCCCCCCCCCTTCACCACCCACCCACACACACACTTATTTACTCCAACGTCACTGTTATAATGATATCATCTTTAAAGAAAACTCTCTGTAAGTATTTTTATGTATCACATTTTTTTGTGTCATTATTAACACATTGACGGACAGTAGGAACAAGTGAAGTTCGAAAATTGACACTATATGTTTTTGTAATTTTTAGAATATTAGAAGTATAGTTTTACTCTTTCTGCTTAGATAAACTTAATTTTGATTAATTCAGCACCTTTAATTAGGTCGCACTACTCCCTTCACAACATCACAACCACGTCAGGGTGGCTAGTGGTCAGGGAAAAATACAGTCAAAAAAAGTGATAAGCACCAGTATATTCTTATAGAAAAATTTATGTTGATTATTCGATCAAATAATCAATTTGAATTTTTCTATAAGAATATACTGGTAACTGTCATTTTTTCTTGCTGTATTTTTCCCTGACCACTAGCCACCCTGCGTCACGTGCATACTAAAGCTGCAACTCGTATAACAGGTGGAAAACGAATTTCAACCTAAAAAATTGTTTCCAAAACATGACACTGGGCTTCTACTTGTACGTCGGTAAATGCACATTTGTGCTGCTATAGCCGTAGTGTCTAAAAACGACCGTTTCGTTTTGGGCGGCTATAGCCGTCATGCCACATTGTGAACTTCGCTTTGGCGGCTATAGCCGCAAGTGTCCGTCAAAGTGTTAAGTATATATATTTTTTAAACTTTTAAAATAAATTACATGTCATTGCACTCTTAACCAGTTAGATAGTATCTTATGCCTTCAAAGCTTTTAAGTACTTGCAACTTGAAAACCTTCGTACATACCGTATTTGCTGGCGTAATATGCGCCCTCGTATATTTCACGCACTCCATAATTTTGAAAGAAAATTCTGGTAAAAAACAAAGATTCGCATAATTTTCGCATCAAGATTATGAGATAATTTGAGATAATAAAACGGAATGCATCCACATAATTTAATTTTTCCATATTTCAGTTTCATTATTTAAAAAATATTTTTTTTCGCGATATCTTTCCTTCAACTGCAAAATAGCTGTGTGCAGATTTATTATTCTGATAAAGCATATGATCAATAAGTGTTAATTTGTTTACACTGAAAAATCCTTATTCATGTTAGAATGTATTGATAAATATAACAGTAAAATGGCAGATGGGGAAGAATTTACTGTAACTGAAACACTTATTTTTACATTAACAGTAATATCCGCTAAGAAAAATAATTATAAATGAATTTTGTAAGATCCGAGAAGG
Source organism: Maratus michaelseni (assembly GCA_963931845.1). Taxonomy (NCBI): domain Eukaryota; kingdom Metazoa; phylum Arthropoda; class Arachnida; order Araneae; family Salticidae; genus Maratus; species Maratus michaelseni. The sequence goes on from OZ007586.1 coordinate 99,190,057, forward strand.
TGCTAAGGTGTTTTCATTCTTCAAAGCATAAAAGTTTTTTTTTTTTCATGTTTTATTGTTTTGTTGCTTCAAAAAACTAAAAAAAAAAAAAAGATTGTATTGTCCCAGTTCAAAAATTATTTACGAACTTTTGAAACTGTTAGACATTTTGTTGAATTATACAATTAATAAAATGTTATATATATCTTATAGAAGGTCATTTCTCTTCTCATTCTAAGAAGCTCTTCAAGAAAAATTAATGCCGATCTAAGATGCTTGCCTAATTTTCGCACCCCATATTTTTAGAACCGAAGAAATGGGGATAAAAGTACGCAAAATATGCGAGTAAATACGGTATTTTAGAGTTTCATTAATTATTTTAAAATAACATTTACTATTAATGTATTAGTTAAAATAAATTGTAAATGCAGTATGTGGAAGCTATTTATTATTAAAATAATATGCTGAAAGATTATGAAGCGTAGAGAGGACTGAAAACTTGCTAGGAGTGTGTGTGTGTGCAGGAGGGCTCAGCCCAACCTGCCTCCATCTGGTTACGGCCCTGGGTTTTCATTTTTATAAGAATATTCTCTTCAAGGTGAAATAAAGATGGTTTATTTTACACTTAATAACTTATATTGGCAATATAAGCTAACATAACTTATATTGCATCATTATAATTTTTTAACAAAGTTTCCTGCTGTGCAACAAAAAAAAGTATTAGTTTTTTTTTTTTTTTTTTTTTTTTTTTTTTTAAACTTTTAAATTATAATTCAAAATATTTTACCAAATCTATCCTTGTATCAACTACTACTACTAATACAATGATTCTGTATAAAAGAAAACCAAACCTTTATAAGTCTTATTTATAAATAAAAGGTAACAAAAATCTTCATAGGTTTAAAAAAAAAAAAAAAATCAAATATTAATTTCAGTATCCATATCTTGTAAATCTCTGAAAATTACAAAATCAAAGTTTGGCCTTTTTAGTAATCATAAATATAGTAATAGTAATATAAGAAAGCAGCTTGAGAATGTTATAATTTCCTGAAATATAAAAAGAAATATCAAAAGTAATTTTACGTTAGACGCACAAATTCGAAATTCAAAAGCTTGTCGTACAAAAAACTTTTAGTAATTTATAGCTTTAGAAATATTACACAAGTCCTTCTGTCTCAGTTAGAACAATTGTTTTATTTTTTATTTATTTTTTATTTTATTTATTTTTTTCTTTTAGTTATAAACATCAGATTTAATACAAATTAATCACATTAGAATTGCTCCTTCTGAATTCGCTATTTTGATGACACAGATAATCTGTAGGGAAATTTTAAATTTGACTTATAAAATTTAAATAAATAGATATGAGGTAATTATATCAAAAACATTAAAAAATCCTTGAAATAAATCAAGAAAAATCGTTGAAAATTTAAAATCGTTTATAGGCTATAATATATTTACGATGTTCAAACGAGGTTTGAACGTAAGCTATTCAATGAACGCCATCGAAAATTTCTAATATATCTCACATAATAATGTAAACAATACTATTTGATTAACGAACTCATCCAAGATACATTCGCAAGATTAATACACTGTCCCAATTATGCTTCAATTGGCTCAGTATTTCGGACGATACATACGAAGTGACTGTAATAAGTCGATACAAAAAAAACTTAATAAACTTAATTTAAATATAGTGTCCAATTGGATATTGCCAATGAAAATTTAGCGGTTTTTAAAAATTTTAAATGTTTCATACAACCATTGAAAGAGCTCATTTCTTTTTCTTTTTTCTTTCTTTTTCTTTTCTTTTTTATTCTGAAAAAAAAAATAATTAGCGTCATGAAATACTTTTTCAAGGGGTTTAACTTCATAATAATAGTAATGATAGACTCCTGGCGGTATCGTCCTTGTAGCTCCATTCTCTCGAGACATCCAAAAACCTGTTATAAATATGAAGTAAATAAAAACGCAGCAAAATTATTTTAAAATAATGAGCAAAAATCTAAAATTAGAAGAAGAATATATTTAACAAGCTTCCCAGATTTAGTAAGAATTCGACCAGTATACACAAAACGACTGGAAATTCACCGGTTGCAAATGAAAGTTATTAATTTTTCGGCGTCGGAAAATCTAGTTTTGTGATTCAGTCGCAGTAATTACAAGTATCCGTAAAAGCATTGGAGGTGGAGCAATATTTGAAGGACTCGGGTGGAAAATAAGGTAACTAACAAAATGTAAGTTTCGAGATATTCAAGATTCCAGTTTTCTAAAGAAAATCTACGACCAAAACTATTATTATTGCTTCGTGTAAAACCACTGATTTGTGTTGGAACTCAACCTTCAGTTAACTATGTACAACACTTTTTGTCAGATAGATTTTATTTTATTGGACTTGAATTGGATTTGAATTGGACTATTTTATTGAATTTTAATAACAAAATGTTCTTTCACTTATCCAAAATTTATCTTTGGTTATGATGGCATCTTTTGAATCTATACTATAAAGCAAAAACATGTCCGTGAATAACGCTTTCGTCATACTGACGGTGGCAACACCTGACCAATACATTTCGCGTTTGCTGCAATTTTGGACATCGCTCAATTTAAATTTTTACACCGTCAAATAGAGAAATAAATGTTCTTTCAAATGCAATTTGTTTAAAAACTCTATCTGCATGCATTTACTGAATTTTTTCTGGTTTTTTAAATAATTTTCATGCTTAACTTTTTAAAAATGTATCTCTATCACATGCAGCCCGATTATGAAAGATTAAACCGTTTGCACTTAAAACAATATAAATAGTTCAGCATTTGTTTCCATTGCATTTGTTGTCCAGCTAATATTCCATAACGAAATTAAAACTTCAACAATAAATAAATAAATAAAATGAAATAAGTAGACCACAAATTTAACAGACATGCAATCAAACTACGCACTTAAACCATTGAAACGATCAGAATCAAAAACGCTGCTGTACGTAGCGAAATATTGGGTTATTTCTTTGTCTATTAACTCCTAACATGGGGCTAATAAAAAAGTATCGCTTTTAATACATTTCAAAACCTTATTTGAATGCATCATTGATATTTTTCGCATAAAAACACTTTTTGGTTTTGTTAGTGGGAAATCTAAAAAAATATATTGAATGTAAAAAATCTGTTACAGTTTTCATTAAAAAAAAAAAAGGAAAGGGGGAGGGGCGTTTCACCTTGTCCTATAACCCGGGAAGACCGGGTTAGATCCTACAGTAACAAATGAATCTTGTATTTTTAAAAGGCTGGCAAGATGCAATTAAATATTGTTTGCCTGAAAATCAGAAAACAAAATCCAAAATGTCAATAACCATGATTTACATCAGAGCCCTTCAAGTCCCAGATGTCGCGCGAAATGATAGCAGATAAGATGTGTTAAAAAATTATAAAAAATTGTTAATACATTATTGTACAAAATATTTCTTGTTACAGATGATTAGGTTAATAAATAAATGCATTAGATATTTTAAAAATAAAGATCAGAAGAGATAATTATGAAGAAAAAAAATGAAAAGTTATTTAAAAATAAGTAGATTTCAATATAGGTTTAAGTTAGCGAATACATGTTATAAACGTTATATTTGTTTATTTCAATTACTAACGAATTTAAAATAAAACCAATTTAAAATTTATAATAGTTATAATTTGTGTATATCTGTGTACTTGTATGCATAGTGCATCTTCAATCATTAATTTGCCATAATAGGTACAGTCCTGGAAAGAAAAACGCACCACCCCATTCTATTTCAACACCAAAATTTCGCAGAGATATGTGAGATATACATTTGACTAGAAATTGCGTATATTTTTCAAGTATAACTACAAGTTTTTAAATAGGGTTCGTCTACATAGTAAAAATTGTACTAACTTTTAATTTTTAAAAGTAACACCCACTTTTAACACGATATTTAAGTTCCTTGAATCAAGGCAGCCCGGGAAAAGGTATAGTTTATATACTTTTTCTTAAATCTTCATAGAGTTATTTAAAAAAAAAAGTCTTAGGGTATATCCATTCATTTATAAAAGTAAAATAATGATCCTAAAGTGTAGTTAAAACTACCTGGAACACGCAACTAATTAACAGAAAAATTATACGATATTTCTAAATATATAATAAAGTAACTTCATATGAAAAAAAATTGCATAAAAAATTCCCGGCTGCTTTTAAAGATTTAAAATATAACTTAAAGTTTGTCGCGTGGATTTAACATTAGGATTCTTAAACTTTGAACTATTCTAACTCCATGGAGATCTAACAAAAAGTGTATAACCATTTATTTAGCTGCCTTGATCCAAGAAACTCAAATATGGTGTCAAAAATGGGTGTTATCTTTGGAAAATTTAAAGTCCGTACAGTTTTGATATGATATCTCTCGCTTATATGTGCAACAATTTGATGATAAAATAGCGTTGGATGGTGCGTTTTATTTTTCTTACTACTATATATATATATATATATATATATATATATATATATATATTATTATTATTATTATTATTATTAGTTATAAATAATATTTTCAAGTAGAATTTATAACTAATAATAATAATAATAATAATAATAATAATAATATATATATATATATATATATATATATATATATATATATATATATATATATATATATATATATATATATATATATATATATATATATATATATATATATATATATATAGATAGATAGATAGATAGATATTATTATTATTATTATTATTATTAGTTATAAATTCTACTTGAAAAATTTTCCATGCAGCCCCAGTCTCAGATAACTGCCTGCCTATCTGTCTATATGTTTTTCAATTCATCCAAGTTCTATTGCTCGTAAAAATGATAATCCTTCAAATTTTCAATATATCTTTCAAGTGAATTTCAGTTAGTTCCTTTTGAAAAAGAATCCCCGTAAAATGAAACTTTTTTATGCTACTATATTAATGATAATCAATTTATTAACGTCGATGGATACAACTGATACATCGCATTGACGATATGAAATAGTGCTTAGTGCAAATGATTTCACGCATTTACTTTCTGTGATTCATTTTTCAGGATTATTAAAGCTTTAAACCATTACTTATAAATGGTTCCACTGTAAAAGCTAATTGAACTCTAATACAGTTATGGAAATATTTACCGCTTTTATCATTTTATCACCGAATTTGTGACTTAAATTTTTAAAATTTATTATGCACCATATACATGCTGAACACTACAGGAGACAAACTATCGGGAAGAGGAGGAAATAATAGGACAATTGTCATTAAAACACTTCTTACTCAATCTATTCTTCTCGTTTTTGGATACAACTGTGCTATAACTCTAATGCTATCTGAAACTATAAAAATATAAGATAAGTAAAAATTTTTGAAAAATTTTATTTCCAGACAATATGCAATTTCTGAAAACACTGTCACACTCCTCTTTCACGTGCGGGAGGAGTAGTACATACATCTAAGACGAGAGGAAATATATGAGGAGTTTTACGTTTTAACTAATACAGTACCGCTGAAATTAATTGGAATACTCAATCAAAATTAGCAAATTTCTCTTAATACTCAATTTATTATAAAGAGTACAGACTTAGTTTATTTTGACAGTTAATATGTTTGCCATGATATTTAATCAGCTAGTTTTTTACATTTTTTTCAGTTCATCGTCATGAAACCATATCTTGATTAGTGAAGAAATCATAGACTTTTTGTTGTGAAGTCTTTTTTGGTAAGTTTTTGTTTACAAATTGACGAGAGATTTTCAATAAGGGTTTAAGTGTGGTGAGTTACCAAGCCATTGAAGAACATTTATACCACTTTGAGCGAAGACGTTTTCACATTTTTTAGATGTGTGATGTATGGTAAGGTGCAAGATCTTGCCGAAAAATCCCTTCGCCGGCTGGAAACAATTTTTCATCCAAAACATCCTCCAAAAAATGTTTTGGGACTTTCATTGACCACAACCATTGGTTCCAGTAGAAGGAATGATGAATTCTGATAAGTACATATCTATACTCCTGAGAAGAGGGGTTTCACTCTTGCAAAAATTGTTTCCAGACAACGATGGAATGTTCCAGCAAGATCTTAAACCTTGCCATAAATCTAAAAAATGTTACAATCTCTTCGCTCAAAGTGGTATAAATGTTCTTCAATAACCTGGTAACTTATCACACTTAAACTCGGTTGAAAATATGTGGTCATTTTATAAGCAAAAACTTGACAAAGAAGACTGTACAACAAAAACCTCTATGATGTCTTCACTAATCTAGGTATGGTTTCATGACGATGAACTGAAAAAAAAGTGGAAAACTAGCTGAATCAATACCTAAACTTTGTCCAGGAGGTAATAAAGAACAAGGGAAAACATATATCAACTGTCAAAATAAACTAAGTCTGTATTCTTTATAATAAATTCTGTATTAGGAGAAATTTGCTGGTTTTCATTGAGAGTTCCCATTGTATTACACTTTCACATACCAAAGCTAAAATTAAAGCATGATTTTGCTTATTTATTACTATGTGTTCAAAATTTATGGCTGAAAGATTAAAATATTTGTAGCTCAAAAATCTTTCTTTTATAGACCAAAAGCAAGTAGTAAATTCCACTTTGAAAATGATTTTGACAGTTATTACAAAATATACATTATAAAAAAAAGACAGAAATGGAACATGCCCAGCCCATATCTCCCTCTCTCTCAGTGTCCCATTCCTCCCTCTAGGTTAGTACGTGTAGTATATGACTTATCGCGTTAACTATACTGCTTTTTGGACTTAATTAGCGATTTATAAACACGGGATATATGAAGTTTACAAAATAATTCATTTCAAAGAAAAACATTCAGTATTTTTGTTTTACAAATTTAATAAATGCCAATATCAATTTCAAAATATAATTCAATATTCACTTTTGATCTGTAAAAATGACACTTTTCTACTACAAATGTTTAAAATTTTGGAATTATAAAAATTATAGCACATATAAATGGGATTATATGTGCTCAATCTAATGTAGTAATAAAAATAAATAACAGTGTTTAAGCAAAATTAGTGTTGTCCCACTGCTGCATGCTCTTCCTTGCTATTTAAATGCAATGAAAAATTTAAAAATATTTTCCCCTACTTTCTTTGGTTTAATTGAAAAAAGTTTTTTTACTTTTCTTTTCACTGCATTTTTAATATGCAATAAAGAATGAAACGTACTTCCAATATGACCTTTATTCTACAATTTAAATATGTACTAAAAATTTCATTAATTATTTTCCCTACTTTCTTAGGCAATTTTCATTGAATGATGGTTGTATAAGTTTTTATGGTACAAAGTCCCTTAAATGTTTTTTTTTCCTTTACTTTCCTGTGCACTGTATTTTTAATATGCAATAAAGCATAATACTTGCTTACTTCTAATATGACCTTTACCCTAGCATTTAAATGAATTGGAAATATTATAAAATGATTTCTTCCTACTTTCTTAGATATTTTTTCTTAAATAATGCTTTTGACTCGTCTTTCACTGTATTTTTAATATGTAATAAAGAATTAACTTGTTTGCTTCTAATATGACTTTTAGTTATACACTGAAAAAGCCATGTTAGAACTAATCTAAGACACTAAATATAATATTCTTATTCTGTTGAACGAATGATTAAATTAACTATCTCAGAACTTAACCTGAGAGATGAAATAAAATATATAGATAAGTAGGTCATAAAAAAAAATTTCTGAATCTTTCTGAAAACATTTATATGAAAAACTCTTTTTTAATTTAGTTTGATGATGAAATTTAGAAATCTGGCACGGACTCAGGGCGATTTTGTTTCACTACAGTTGGGTGAGGCCAGGCCTGGGCGCGATTTTTTCTGCAGATCCGAGCCAGGCCTGCGGGCTTAATTTTTCAATTACAGACTCTGACCGAGCCGGGGCTTGCCTGATACTCATTCTTTGCATGTCGGTTGGTTGATTTATGACGACCGATTATCTACTCTTGGTATATAGGCCCAAGGGGGGGGGCGTCCCCTCCGTGGGGTATTTCTAAGGGATCCTAACTCGTATTTACGGCAAGGTTCGAAGAAAACCTAGGAAAACTCCGAACGGTTAGGTCGACGAGTGCGACAGGGGTTTGAACCCAGCACCTCCGTCTACCAGCTTTGAGAGCTGAACCTCTCAGCCACTGGTGGGGCTTTCGCGTGTTGGGCCGTGATTTTTTCTTTTCTCTCTTTTTTGGTATGAAATTAATAGTGTTATTCTACAGTTGTTTAACGGAATTTTTAGACATGTACGTTGGTTTAATAGATTATCGAAAAATATTTAGAAAAATCTACAATTTTTTATAGAGTTTCAAAATTATTTCACGTTTTTTTTTTTTCTTTCCTTTTAAACTGCATTAATTTTGTTACTGAGTCTTCATTTGAATGTATAAGTATAATGTCTAAGTATATGGTTATTCCGTATTCCATGGCTTGCAGACAAGCTGAAAAATGTTTTACTTTTTATGTAAATATGTATGAAATATTCTTTCAAAAGAATTTTAATTGTAGGATAATGTTAGTTAAGAAATATCGACTCCCTTTTCAAAACTCTGACCGGGCCTAATTTCTTTGATTTTCGCTGGGCTGGACCATGAATTACGGAAAACCAAACGGGCCGTGCCCCGGCCTGAAAATTTCGGCGTGTGCAGATCTTTATGATATTTCGCACTCCTTGATATATTTTCTTTTCGCTTTTATCGCTGAAATTTTATTTTTCATCTTAGAAAATGCTCATTTCAATGCTTGCACTAGATGGCAGCACTAAGCTCTTTTTTAGAAGGTGATCACAATTTAAATTCCAAAACTACATTTGGAAGTTGTTGTTTTTACTCTTTACCACGCTAAAAAAAATGAATAAACAAAAATATGTGAGACACTATCTTGCTTTTTTGTCCAAATACGCGACTTTCAGAGAACTCAGTTGATTCTATTAAAAATAATCTGACACCAAAATCTATTATAAATGAACTTGTTAGAAATGATTAGTAATTAAAATAATTTTAGGTTGGAACTAGATAAAGATATTAGAAATTCACGTCCATAAAAAATACATTAATTTACTACAGAACTATTTAACTTTTTAAACTTTAATTCTGAATTTACTTAATGTGCAGAAAGAATAAGTAAATATTAATAATAATTCTGAACGCAAGTTATAACTCGCAAGCGCTCTAAAAGTCACAGAATAAAACTGTTCAGGGGCTGCAAGCCTAAGTGAGGCCACTTGGCCACGATATCAACTTTTTGGTAATTTTTTAACTGCCCCCTCCCCTTACGATATCATACGTTATCATTCATCGACCCCCCCCCCCCCCCATTGCCAGTAATATCGTTATCAAAGCCTAAAATCTCTTTATTTTTACAATTTTTTCTTTGTTATTCTTTTTACATATTTACAGTATGGTTTTACATTTATTATTCGCATACTTTACTAATTCAAATGAAGATAAGCAGTCAATAAAATATCTCTGTTATATATGAAATAACTTTATATCATCTTTTTCTTATTATAAATAGTTACTATTTAAAAGTATTTATTACTAGCTTTTGGTCGCATAATGCATTTAACTGTAATATTGTCTTCTGGCATTTCCCCGTGCACGGGGAGGGACAAGCAGAATTACTTATAAACAAAACAGGTGAACAAAATTCTTTCTCTTTTCTTTCTAGTAAACACAACAAGTATCATTTCAAACATACTTCGCACCTGGTTTCTCTAACAGCGGATTATACGTGTATATGGCAGAGGAATAAGAATGTCAAATGTTAGGGTATTCCATATTTTGGAATGAAATAATTTTATAATCATTTAACGGTTTTACTAATAACTGTATTTTCATGAAAATAGAAGTTTTATAACAAAAAACAACAACAACAACAACAACAACAACAAAAACAGAGTATTTTGAAGTTAAAAAATTTGGATTAAAAATGATAATAATATCAAAAGACAACCCCCCCCCTCCCCTAGCAGACACCCCCCTTCCCCCTAAAGTGATAACGTTATACATAACATTACACTTAGATCTAAACTCTTTTGTTTAACTCTACTGTTATAGTAAAATTTCCTTGTGGGGCAGTACACATTTTTTTCGGTATACACGATTTTTGAAAATCTCAATAGAAAACTTTATCTTTGTTTCGCTCAAACGATTTGCCATACTGAATTTACTCTAAATACTAATTTTACAGAAAAAAAAATGTTAAATAGAAAATAAAATGTGTTTGGAAATGGGCTAATATAGAGAAACGCATTCTTCAAACTGAGGGATGTTGCTACTAAAACTATTAAAGGATCCAACTCGGGCTTTTCGAATTATAGAATATAGGTACAATCCTTTTTTCAATTTTAAACTCCAAGAGATTTTTTTAATTTATTTTTTTAGTTTGCTCACTAAGAACATCAAAAAGCACTTTTATATGAAACATAGCAATAATGTATTAAAATAACGTTTTGAAATTTATTAAAAGCGATACTTTCGAATTAGCTGCATGCCAGGAGTTAATATCCGAAGAAATCACCAAAGATTTCGCTACTTACAACAGCCTTTTTGATAACAATAATTTCAGTGTTTTAAGCGCGTAGTTCGATTACATGTCTGTTAAATTTGAGTTTTATTTATTGATAAAGTGTTTCTTTTTTTTTTTTTTTTTATGGAATATTAGTTGGAAACAAATACTGAACTATTTATATTGTTTTAAGTGCAAACGGGTTAATTTTTCGTAATCGCTCTGCATGCGATAGAAATATATATATATTTTTTTTAAATCATACTTGAAAATTATTTTAAAACCATAAAAAATCAGTAAATTGGGATACAGTTTTCATACAGATTGCATTTGAAAGAATGTTTTTTCCTATGCGACGGTGTAAAAAATTGAAATTGTACGTTGTCTAGATGTAAAAAGAAATTGCAGTAAAATCTGTGCGAAATTTTTTGGCCACGTGTTTCCACCGTTGTAACAAAAAAAAAAAAAAAAAAAAAAAAAAAAAAAATAGCACCCAAGTACTTTCGATTCCCAAGTCCCCTCGTTTACCCTGTGCGTCAATTAAAATAAGTGAAATAATCATATAATTTTATTGTAAAAATTGCAACATGTGCATATACTTAACATTTTTGGTAACAATTATAAAATATTTATTTGTAAGTCACCATCCACCATCTTAATTTTTTAACACCTCGGTTGCATTTCGTTTTCGGATGCGTCACGTTTTTTTTTTTTTTTTTTTTTTTTTTTTTTTTCATGTTTTCTAGAAGTGCGATATAACAAATGACTGTTGTATAACCAGAATGTTTTCACGATCTAAAGTGAACAGATTGGTCTAACAAATTTTCTTAAATGATATGAATATCCAACCATATTTCGCTTTTCATCTAATATATATATATATAATTAAAATACTTTAGATACCTGTATTTAAAAATTTTCTACTCAGATAAAATATTTCTTGTTATTAAATATATAATAGTACTTCTCTTAAAATATGTAGTGCATTTTTCGAATCTCGAACAATCTGCTTATAGAGCTATCTCTTTAGTTATCATATTTCCTTGTTATTCAAGAAAATAAACGCATCAAGGCCAGATGGCAACCATAGCTTCAATGATATTGAGCATCGCTTAATCAGAATTGCCCGCAGCTCCCGACATGATCAATGTTCACTGATAGGCTTTTATATTACATGCACGCCTTTGGCCACAGCCTTTATTGATGCCCGCAAACGATTGATAGACGCTTCTCCGCTGCTTTGCTTTGTTTCCAACCAGCCCATTAGCTTGACCCTTATTCTTCATAGCAGTCATTTTATTTCATTATTTTCTCATTATTTCTGTGTAGCGTAGTATCGCATTCTAAGAACTGTTTATTCTTATTATTAAGCTCGTAAATAATAAAATGTCTATGATACACAAAGGATTATGAATAATATTTAACATGTTAGCATCCAATTATTTTAAACGCATAATAAGACGTGTATGCATTTTATACTGATGTATTTTGTACTACAATATTACAGCTGTACGATATTAAGATGTACAGTCGTGAAAAAAAGATCTCCACGCATACTAACTCTGCTGCAAATAATGGTATAAAAATGTAATTGGTACAAACCGATTAGTAATAACTTCTATTAATTAATACTGTGTTTAAATTATGCTTTAAAGGTTGTCTAAATTTTTAAAAACATTTTTTCTTTTAATTTTTCAGTAAAATGTACCTTCGGATACCAAGCTGGAAGTAATTCGGTCTAGTGGTTTAGGACTTATGAAGTTTTAAAGTTAAATTCATTTTTAATCGTTGCAAAGCTGATTGCAATGACGTAGTTTATTAAGAATAACTCAAAAACTACTTATTGAATTACGTTTGGTATCTAATTGTACAGGTAAAAGGATCATTCATCCATATCAACTAGCCTAGAGGCTCCTGCTCAAACTCCTTTAATTTTGATGTAATTGATACAGGGCATACTATAGATATCAAGATAGATCACCTGGTCAAACTGTCAGAGTCAGAAGTAGTATAGTTGGGTAACCCAACCAGGCGTTATTCTGTAAAGTTTCACAGTCGCAGAAAACGATCAAATCACCCAGTTAGTCATCTAATTGCTCGTGATACAAGAAACCTTATTTATTGAAAATATGTGATCTAGTACAACTTTTTGTGCTAAAAAACATAATTGCAGTGTTAAAGATCAGAAATCTATACATCCATCATTACTTGGCCTCAAAGACTGGCCTCATATGTAGGTCTAAGATGGACATCTGCAAACTCTAAAGTCAGAAGTAGTATAGTTGGGTCACCAGGGGTCCTTCTTTAAAATTCGCTATTCAAATCACCAAGTTTGTCATCCTTATAGCTCATGATACAAAATACCTTACTTATTGAAAATATGTGATCTAGTACAACTTTTTGTTCTAAACAACATAATTGCAGTATTAAAGATCAGAAATCAATACATTTCATCATTACTTGTCCTCAAAGTAGGCCATACAGCCTGTAGCGATAAATTTTATCCTTACTTTAACATGCTGTAACTACTAAAAAAATTACTTTAAAAGTTTGTCACTTTACAAATTAATTATCTATGACGATGTCATATCATTGAGCTGCTGAAGTTGTTTCTTTCCTGCTTAAATATTCATTGATTTATTCACCTTTGAGATCTCTTTAAAAAAAATTTCAGAAATTCAACCCCATTTTCAGATGTCCATATCTCAAAAGAGACACTTCTGATTTTATTACCATTTGTACCACTGCAAAAAACACACCTTAACTAACAAGAAAACGTGTTTCATTTTGTGCCTCTTTGGATTAAGGTAAATAAAGCAAGGTTCAAAACATCTACTTTGTGTGAGATTCGCAACTGCATCTACCGTAGAAATTGATTGATAAAAATATCTCAGGAAGTTTCTGGAAGACTGAGAACATTTCTGTAGGAAACAATAACACAAAAATATATGAAATAAGTGGATTCCATGTCAACTGGCCAAGGGGGTCCTGGTGTTCCCAGGGTCTGATTACTGACGGGAAAAACTTCCACCAATAAAAAAGAACAGAAAAAATTGTCTTAGTTTTTGACAGAAATTCCGCATGAATCAAGCGTTTAAAAAAGCCAAAAATTTCTATATAAATTTACTGGTGGAAGTTCGCCCCGCCAGCAAACATGCCCCGGGTGTCCATGGCCAGGTGCAAAGTAATGTCTCAAGTATCTTTGAACGGATAAAGCTAGAATAGTGAAACAAGTGTCTACCTATATTAAAATGACTATGCGCTATCATACAAGAGTAGTTGCAGTGCCCCTTAGTAGATAAATGTGAAAATTGTCGACTCTATCTCGAAAAATATAAGAGATAGCGAAAATATGTCAATTACAAAAGTGTACAGCATCCTCGATTTAGTACGGAATGACTTTTTACATGTAAAAATAAATTTATTAGAAGCTCTAAAAATATCGAGGCAATATTTAAGGCGGTGATTGGTTTTCGAAAAATTAACATTTCCTGTTATAAAAGTAAGATTACAAACTGTCTCTTTCATTTATTAATTGGAGTGGATCGGATGGATATCAAACTTTTTGCTTAAAGATATATAAGGAAATATCAAATTGCTCATCTTGTAATAGCTGTTTCAAAATTTCGCTCACTTTTAGGATCAAAACCTACTAATACATATTTTCTAGTCCATCCTAAAGCACTAAAAATTATCGCCAGAAAGGATTAATTTTCAGTGTATTGTTTTGAACAATGAAAATCATTAATTTTCAAAATATTCATCATCACGATGTTATGAGGTAAAATAAATTGTAATGTTTTTACTTCACGTAATAAATGTGAGCTAAACATATTTTAAGGACATTGATATGCAAAGTTGTACGTAGTAATAGTGAGCATTTTCCCCCGAATTTTAGCCAGTATTTCGGGAAATTCCGCTACAGTGTATCGTCTACTGCACGTCAAAATAAGTGATACTGGCAACAATGAGATTTAAAATTAATATGAATGATAGTCCTGCATTAGGTCGGGTCGGGTTATCAATAATTTGTTTCGTTAAAGGATAAGTCTCGATAATTTATTTAGTCGAAATTATTTTGTGTCAAAGTTTGTGTCGGGTTTACTCTAATGTAATGTGCCGGGATTGGTTCGGTTTCGGGTTGGGTTTTGAATCTTGCGGGTCGGGTTTATGTATGTTCGTTTTGCTACATAAAAGATAAAACTGATATTAGAGACATAAATACAGAGTATTTTTTTATTAATAGCATTAAAATATGAATTAGCTTTATTTTATTTCGTGTTTCGGGTTGACTTCAAAAAAAAATTTCTGGGGTCCGTGTCGGGTATAACTCGACTCATGTTGGACCGTAATGTAGAAAACAATACAGCCAAAAAATCACGAAAGTAAAAACAATTCATCAAAATAGGTTTTATTTATTTTTTTAATTACTTTTTTACTATAATTTTATTATATAAAATATACAAATTTTCTTATTGTTTAAAATTCTTCAAGTCACGGTTTAAACTGTTTTAACCGAATATATATATTTTTTAAACTTTCCCTATAAATCTTATATCATTGATTTTCATTGCAGTAAATATACCACTTTCCCGGTCAAACGCTTTCAAATTATAACTTAATAAAATTAGAAACAGCTTCCAGTTAAAATACCGTTAATGCAATTTACTTCTGTTAATCTCTGGAATACGGAAAAGTGCGCTTCATATAAAATACATCATCAATTACAATTCCTCCGTTAATTAAAACGATTAAATTTATTCTATTAACATGTATCTAATATACCTTTCAGACATTTCCTTCCTATTTCACGAACTAACTCATATCGAAACGATAGATAAGAATTAAAATATGAACAATAAGCGCGATTTAGGTGATGAAACAGAAAAAACACCGCGAAACAATCAATGGGACGTGACATCCGTTTCACACATATACTAAATGCTTTCTGAGGCAGCTATGTAAATATCGAAGGTCTAGCCAAAAAAAGCATAATTTTCGTAGAACATCATGTTTTATGATTTTAGTAACTTTTCAAGAGAATAAATTACGCTTTCTTATTTTGTCGCCATCTGTATATTTTCTTATATAAATTCTTGGATGCTTGGCATTTGTGTTGAAGAATAGTTTTTATTCCCCCTGAACCCATTTGTTTTGAGAATTATTTCATGAGATTATTTGCATTTTAAATGTACAACTCTTTAATTTGTCATTTATAATTACTGCATGAGGACATATTTGGCATTTATTGTTGGATTATTGGTTGTTTTTTGCTTGGCAGGAAAACTTGCAAGTCAAATGAAGTGAAAGTTCATCAGACAACTCCAAGTCATTAAGACGGTATTTACGTATTATCCATGCCAAGAAGATACATCGCCCTAAACTGTTGTGAATCGTCAACTATGTTTATCATTGGCAATGGTCAATCGCGTTAGAAGCAGGTTGAGTTTTTATACTTTCGGGTCATGTTCGGGTTAACCCGACTTTTCAAAAGAAAGTCTTGAATATTTTTTTTTAAATGAAAAGACTATATAAGTGAATAATAATGAGTATATTTATGTAATCATTTTTTTTTTTTTTTTTTTTTTACAAAAAAGATAAAATTGATATTAGTGATATAATTGTAGACTACGTTTCCATAATTGTATTAAAATATGGATTAACTATTTCACTTTTGTTTCGGGTCAGATTCGGATTTGAAAATTTCGGGTCGGGTTCGGATTTGAAAATTTCGGGTCGGGTTTTGAGTTGACGAATTTTTTTGTCGGGTTCGGGTCGTATTTCCGGTTGACTTTAAGCAGAATTTTCGAGTTTGTGCCGGGTACAACCCGAACCGTGCAGGACTCAACTTCTCATTCCATGTCTGTGAACGTCTATATGGAATAGAAATTATACCATTAAAATTATTTTTTGTTTTGTACAAGAATAATGCTTTTGGAACATGATAAATAAAAGTGTCTGTAACGCATCATATTTGACCCCACCAGCGGCTGAGAGGATCTGCATTCAAAGCTTCTAGGCGGGAGGTGCGCTGTTCGAACTCATGTCGCGCTAGTCGACCTAACCGTTCTGAGTGTTCCATAGTTTTCTTCTAATCTGCTTAATATTTCATAAATACGAGTTAGGTGCCCTTAGAAAGATCCCCCATGGCGGGCAGTCCTTGCGCCTCGAACTTATATCCCTCGCGCAGATAATCGGCCGTTACAAACACCAACCAAATATACTTAATTATGTTACTACCAATCGATGCGTAGATTGAATTTTATATATAAAAAAATTAATGGTACCCTAACGTGCCATTGGAGCTTAAAGAATTGAAACACGCCGTTGCAGTTATTTACTAAGAATACGTGAAGTAGCAATAAATAAAATTTTACTTATTAACTATAATTGCCTCTGTATAACTGAAAATTGATAACTTGGAACTGCATTTTTCTGATTGCTGTCTCTGCAGATCACGGAAAATTTGGCTTTACTTATTCATACAATAAATGCATGCGGCATTGGAACACAAGATCTTTCCATTATCGAAACAAATGGTTTGAAAAAAATAATTATATGTGGTTTTCAATATTGTTTTGAATATACGGATTTCGAGATGAATATATTTAAGTTCGAATTAAAACATTTTCTTAATTTCTATAAGTCAAAATTAGTTCTTGTAATTATAAACAAGAAGTATGTGTAAGTACTATATCCACATTATTTTCGTAATTGGGATTTAACAGGTTAATAAAATATATTGTATAATGTAATACTTAAATTTTTATTTTAGCCTGCCCACTGGTAATTATTTATAAAGTTTTATTCATGGGAGTGTTTACGCGTACACTTAAGTTTGGGAACATTGTAATAGTTCGTAACTATTTAAAATTAAGAAGCTCATGTTTAAATATAAATAAAATATAAAATTAAAGGAGATACTTTTTGAAAAAATATCCCATTGTAAAAACTTTCAGCTATGCAAATATTCTTGTATTTGCATTAAAGGCATAACAGGTTAATTTATCTTATTAACATAACAGTTTCTTCCTAACAGAAAAAAGAAATGCCCCAGAGAATTGTTTTTGATGAAATGTTTAACATTTGTTTTGATTCCAAAAATTGAAGTAAAATCGTTTATTTAAAAAAAATTTCTCGAGGACATTGTCTGATATTTTGTATATATTTTATATATATTCAGATTATCTTTACTTTAAATACTCACTTCATTATCTTTCATTAAAAAAAATGCGGAGCTGTGAACTGAAACCGAAACAAAAACAGAGGGGGCGGGGGACGTTTTATTTTTTTCTGATGGAACAAAAACCGTAACTAAATCAAAACTTTTTTTTCGTTCTGTAACAGAACCGTACAAATTTTTACTTTTAAAAATTATTTTTATAAAATTTCAATTATTTAAAAAATAAAATACTAGCCATTGACATTATTTACTTCTGATCCTAAATTAAACCGAACCAAAAACCAGAAAACGGAAGAAAACGTTATTTTTGATGGCACGAAAACAGGAAGACCGTTTATTATTTTCGGGAAAAAATTGGAACTGAAACGAAATATTTTATTTTAATTGAAACAGAACGATAACCGGAACAAAAAATATTTCGGTTCAAGAGTATAAGAAATGTTTTACACATTTCAAACACTGCGCATTCTTTATTTTTTCCTGGAACAGAAAAATACTGCCTTTATATGAAAGGAAAATTCCTCTTTCCTTTTTTAATCCTCTCTCATAACTTATTCCGTCATTCACAGTTCCCCCAACTTTTCACATGCATTGACAAATACAGTTATCAAATCTTGGATCGCTCCCCATGTATTTGCCAAAGAATACGCGATCGAATAACATCGACAGACATTTGCTGTGTTAAATTCACAAGGCAAGAAAAGTATCTGATTCAGAATATTATAGGTGGCTAGCTGGATCTCTGGATTAAGATAAAGACTTCGTTGATATTCTGATCTAGCTCACAATCTCAAATCGTATTCTTTCATCGAATACAAGAAATCGACTTTATTATTAATGTCTTTTGACTACGGTTATTTTTTCCTTATTTAAAGGTGCGAATCGTGGGAAGTGTTTGAAATGATTGCTTCCTATAAATGGCACTTTTTTTTTCTTTATGTAGGGATCATACCAACTTGTGAAAAGCCGTAGGCGGCTGTCGCTCAATTTATCGCTTAGCTGTCATTTTTGGCAGGGTTGTAGGTTAATATCACGAGCGCTTTATTTGGCGAAAACATTTAAAATTTTGCATTGTAAAAAAACAATGAAAATTTCGATAACGTTTTAAAACTAAAATATTTTGACTTAGTTATTTGAGTTCATGTTTTTAAAGAAAAAATTTATAATTATATTTTTTAAATATAAAAGTGTACTTTAAATTTCTGCATTAATTCATTTTATAAAAATAAATTATAGTTTTTTTCGGTTTCTTTTCTTTTTCACTTTGTTCTTTTTAAAAAGCTCCGGCATTTTACATGTGCTATTGCCCTTTAAAAAACACTCATAACTTAATATTTTTGAAGCAAATTTTACGATTTTTTAGTTGTTACGTTAATACAAAAAATACATATTCAGATATTACATTCCCAATAACTGCAGTGATAAATAAGAGGAAAAATCAACTACATTTTGAAAGTTTGACATGTCAAATGCTGACTGTCCAAAAATGAAAATATGAGCCGTAAAGTCAGTAAAAAATTGCGATATTTTTTATTTTGTTATTATTTTGGCTTTTTTGCAATTATTCTAGAACTGAATGTTACGGAGATATTTTTAGGAATATATTTTAAATGTTTTTATACAGATATAAAAGTTTTTATGTTATCATTTCAGCATATTTCTCTAATATTTTAAGCAATAGGCTTATTCCGACTATTCCTTAAACTTCACGAAAAAGTGAAAATTTAGGCTTTAAATCCTTCTTCGTCTGTTAAAATTATCTACTAAAAATGATAAATCGAAACTACCCATTTCATTTTAAGTACAATTATATCATAGAATAGTACATGATATGCTCAAATATAATTAATCATACTTACTTTTAAACAATATTGTCGATAAATAGAAATAGAATCTTGTAATACTCTATTTTACCTATTAAAGATTTCAAAAGAAATTATATAATAAATGTGCATGCACAATTCGAAGTATTTTGTCTTAATAGTTTAAAGAATAAAAGCAGCCCACTTCAAACTTAACTAACTACATCTTATAGCAGGTATATCAAATAGGCGTGTAAATTATTTAGCGTATATTGTCTAGCGTGTGTGAATTTTCTCTGGTAAAGTTACAAGAGGAGACAGACGGGTTCCAATCTCGTTTCTGTCTCGAATGTTTGTAGTGGGTTTGTAGTGGGGGGAATGTTTGTAGTGCGACACCTTAAATGGAGGTCCCAGTCTGTTTATTACTCGTATGCAAAATATGATTTTTGTACCCATACTAACAAACTGATCGTGTATGACCTTTGCATCAAACCTTAAAGCTGAATTTGCGTCCTGTAAGCTTTGAATATAATCAAAACTTAACCCTTTGTTGTTCTGAAGCGACGTCGTAAGTCTAACAAAGTAATGCCCAGGTATATTAGACATATTCTAAAAGGTGGATTAAAACTTTGTGCCGTTATATTAAAAATGATCTGGCCGCGGGGCGAGAGATGGCAGGCAAGCGGTCATGGCCTAGGAGTTTTTAATTCTTTTTTACCTTTTGAGTTAGCACTGAAGATGGAGCTTAAGGGCTCTGAAACAGCTGTTTGCCATTAGAAATGATTTTAATTTGTGCTAATTTAACGTTGCACATTTATTTTTAATATTAGACATATCTTGTAATCATAAGCATAAACTTTATGTAAAGGCTATATAAATATTTTTTCTCCCACAAAACTTACATAAAACAGAGATGGATTGATTAGATACAGAAATAGGCACAAGAGCGAGAGAAGAAAAAGAACGTATCATTGCGTCTTACATCGGAAAAAAGTAAATTATTTTGTCGATATAATATTGAATATGTCAATAAAGATAAAGAGTTTTAGATAAAGAATTGATGCGTTGTTTATCTGTTTAAGTTTCTTCATATGATGCGCGTTGCATCTTATGATGTAACTTGAAAAGATAAACAACACATTAAAATAATCAGAATAGCTTATATATTTTTTCTCTTTACTTTTCATTTCTTAATTTATTTTCCCAAATTTCTTAATTTATTTTTAGCCAAACATCATTACATTAAAGCATTTGATTCTAATATTTCATTAATAAATATGTAATAATAGAATTTCAATATTTTCGTTGAAAAAAAAGGGGGGTGGTAGCACTTGAGTAATACGAAAAATTTGCATAAAGTTTATAAAAATACTGCGAAAAAATTAATGAAATACTAATTAAAGAATAAAGACGAAAGACATTTTGATGATAAAAAGTATGTTTTAGGTCGTTACTAATGAAATCTTTAAATGGAAAATGATAGAAATTTTTGTACGGTCAAAAGTAAAACTACCAGCAAAGATACCGCCTGACTTTAAACAAGTTAAATGGAAATAGGTTTTAGCATTAAATTCAAAACTGAAGCCATCACTTCATTACGAACTTTGGTCTGTCCTATAAATCTCTGCTTATGAACATTTCCTCACTTTTATGTCTGTCGAATTCACTTTTTTGATAACGTAGTGTTTCACTTCGAGAGATAAAACATTGTATTATTTCTATCTCTTTTATCATGCGTTTTGTTCCACATTTTAAAAGAACTGGGTGCTATAGAATGATCGCATATCAAATACACGCGCGCACACACACATATATTATGTATGTATATGCATGCATGTATGTATGTATCTATATGTTGTTTTAGTGTTTTTTATCCAAATTTTACTAACAAATCAATTAGTACTCTAAATATGCTTATGGAAATGTGGTTTTTATCGAAAATAAATAAACAAATGCTGGTGCTTAAGAGGCTACTTCACTCAGGCGAAAGCACCCACTCGTTAATGTTAATCCTATGGGGGAAATAATTTATGAGATCTCGTTCGCATTTCAATATTTTTAAATGATTTTTTTTTCATTGGATAGCTGAGGTCAATCTCTATGCACGCTCCTTTGTACTTTTTCGATTTTTGTTGCAGTTTTTTTCATTGAGGATACTTTCACTTTCGAAACCGGTTCCGAAAGTGAAAGTACCTTAATAATAAAAACTTGTGATCAAAATCGAAAAAGTGCAAAAGAGCGTGCATAGAGATTGGCCTCAGCTATCCAATGCAAAAAAAAATCATGCTAATTGATAAAGAAAAAAACAAATGTACCGTTTTAATTAGCATAAAGTTCTTTATAATTATATGAGGTTTATTTTGTCATGGGGTCATCTATATATTAAAATGGGACCTAAATTTGAAAAGTTCAATAGAAACACCACAATTTTATTGCAGACTTGACCAATCAGACGAGATACCAAAAAATGTGGAAAATAAATTAGCATCAATTTTGTATGATATATTAGTGAGATATAAATTATTAAAAAATGAACTAATCAATGGTAAAGGTAAACATCCGTTATTTAGGCATTACTCAAACAATAATTAATAAATTTCATTACTCTTTGTATTATAGAATATTTTGTAAGAGCTCAAACATAATGCGCATGCATAATTTTTATAAATCTGCTTTTGTAATAATAATTATTAATTATTAATTCTATTATTAAAAATTCATAAATAGAAACATAAATTTTCATCGTCATCATTAGAAATCCCATGGTCGATCCTCCCAACATAAAGTTGTCACGTTTAGAGTAGATATGTAAAAATAGGAAACTTTAAGGAGGCTTTCTTAAAATTAAAGTTGATAATATATTTTCTGTTATTTTATATACGCTAAATGTAGCAAGTAAAAAATATATTTACGGATTTCTGGATGAGTATTGTTACTCTCGTTTACAAACTATTGTTACATCATTATATTAACATCTTTGCAGGCAATGTTTCAAAATTCATTTCTCATTTCTGACTATGTCCCCACTTTAACTTATATTTGGCGTGCTTTTTAAGAAAGAGCAATGCGAATTTGTATTCGAGAACAAATGTGTCATTTACAAATAGAATGAAATAAGGAAATATAAGGCTTCGTATTGAGATTTTCAATATTCGAATTAAAATAAATATGTACACGCCCCCTCCGCCCCCCAAAAGAAAAATCACTATTACAGGTTAGTAGAAAATCATAAACAAGGATATTTCGTACAAACAGCTTTATTCTGCGACTTTTAGAACTGGGGTAACATCGTTCGGATTTATTACTACGTTCTGTACTTTGGAATATATATCAAAGTTACTCCTTGTTTTCAAAGTACTCCTCCAATCTTTAGTGGTGAAGTATCGAAGCATGTTAAAGAGACGGAAAGCAACATCACCTACCAGTAACAGGCTTAACTTTGGAATGGAAGAATGAGTCATTTTGACTCCTTGTCGGGCTAAATTAAGAGCTGAAGTTTGTGCATTCTACCTTTAAAATGCCAGGAATTTGTTGTAACAATATATAAACAAGCTAACATGTGGAAAAATGCCATTTTCAAGGAGTAGTCAATGTGGCTCCTAATACTTCCGATGAAGGTGATAAAAGTGATTCTTCCATTCTAGGGTTAATATTGGTAACGTGAAGAATTATAGGAGTGTAGTATGTTTCATTTTTCATTTAGGATAAAATATTAATGCTCATTCAGCTATCCAGGATATTTAGAAAATTACATGAAAGTATGATTCCTAAGGGTTTCAATCCAGATTTGAATATCCAGTCAAGGGTTTCAATCCCGATTTTTACCAAGAATTGTGTCCTATATCCACTATGCTATATCCAACTATATCCACTGCGGAAAGCATTCAATAAAATTTACATAAAGCAATTTTCGAGCTAAAAAAATACTGTTTTGTATTCTTTACATGCCTTTCAGCTCACACAACTTGAGAATTTTTGTTGTTGTTGTTAAAAAAAAGTCTGAAATGGTAAAATTTTAGGAAATTACCGGTCAGTACAAAAATAAATAAATAAATAAATAAATAAATAAAAATAATCTGCTATCCTGTTAGCAGCAGACCATATTTACCCATTGTTGAAGAAATATCATACTCATCAACAAAAAAGAGAAGGATCTCGCCCAAAGACGATATAAGTGACAATAAGACAAAGACAATATATCCAAAAAATATAAGTGGACACGTTAATATCAAAGTGGAAATACTGTATATCAGTGATACTGCGCTGCCCGTGGTCCCCAGAGCTAGCAATTTTTGAATAGAAATCTTAACCTCATTTAATCATATAATTTCTGTCATCAAATAAGACAAATAGTTTGCGAGAATACTTTTCGCAAATATTAGAGAGTACTACTGCCATACATAGATTGTCACTTTTCAAATTATTTGTAAATTTTCTCCGTGTTAGTATCGTCTGCTTGAAAGGATTTTTATAAAGGGAAAACTAAACGAACTTTTAAGCTTATTTATATTTTAGTTTTACATGTATCGCATTGATTTAACATATTATTAATATAAATGCACACAGTATAAATAATTCAAAACATATATAACTCATAATTACCGCGTAGAAAATGCTTCTTTTCTTTGTTTTATCACTATATTAGACTAAAGATGTCATTTAAATCTTTCATTAATGCTGAGTTGGGGACCATGCTGATAATATAAATTCAAGCCTACTTCGATTTTATAGTTATGTTTCCGAAAGTTAATTATCGTGAGACTTTATCCTGTTAAAATGCGTTTAAAAGTTCTTTAATGGTAAAAAGCCCACTTGGATGTCTCCAGGATGTCTACTATAAATGATAATAATTACATTTAGAGCTTTTGACTAAACTAAGTTGGTAAGTATTTTTACGCAAAAATAGGAACAATCTTATAAAATACAAATGCAACACAGCGGGTTGCTACGCAGTTAATATAAAATAAAATCTTACAAATAATCTTTGCAATAAATTTATTTAGAGCAAACCACATCATAACAAGTGATGCGCGTAATCTTAGGTTACTTTTCTAATTTTTTTTTTTTTTACTTTAATTCGGAATGTTTGAGAATCGTATACTGGCACAATACAAATATTAAAAATTCAAAAGTATTTTTTTAGAGATAAAACAAAATCTTAGCATTATCTGATTTTTTTTTTTTTTTTTTACTTTATTTGTATTATTTTTATTTAGCTTTGTATAGAATAAAATCGATAAGGTTTATTTTATTCAGTCAAACAAAGACAATATATGTCAAACAGAAATAGATTAAAAATATTGCTCCACTGTTAGTTATTTTCTGTGGCGTTAATTATAATTATTTTTTTTTTCCTGTGAAATAAAATTTAACATTTACAAATTCAAACCACTTTATTGAAATATAAACAAATTTACAGAAGAATGATTTATTTCATTATACTTTACGGCATAATGACATGTAATTCAATATTTTCATAGGTTTTAGTATTTTAATTCATTTTTTTTATTTTAGGAGCTTAATTTATATGAGACGTTTATTATTAAGTAATTTTGTTTAAAAGAGCACACACTTTTTTTTAAGTAGGCATATGTATATTTTGGAACTGATAAAATCTTGTTTTCATATGTCCGTCGATTCACGTTATATATTTTTTGAAATATTGTCCTGACGATATTTAATTATATTACTGAAGTGGAGAAAAATAAATTCACTTGTAATCGTGGTCATTTATATGTATAGCTATTTTGCTATATTAAAAAATTCAAATAAGTTATTACATGTGGATGATCAATGTTTTAAAAAACATGTGCAGTGAGTGAAGTGTTATTTATATACAATTATTATTAAATTATAATATCTACGTTGTACTTATAACGTGTTTAAATATTCCATAATAGGCTTAAGGCTGTTTTCAAATCCAAGCTGGCTATTTTCTGACATATTCACAATGAAATAATTTTCATTCATTATCGTACAAAATTTGTTGCTATTCTTACTGAAATACTAAGCAATCGAACCACTTATTTCCTTTTCCATACACACAAACGATATTTCAGAAAACGTTTTCAAAGTTGCTGATTTATGCTGATTATTGTGGCCGACAACCCAAGAAAATTTGTCATCAGGGAACAAACGATTATAATTAAATCAAAAATACCGCCCACATCTTATATTCTTTTTAATGTATGAAATCTAATTTTTAATTGTAATGTCTGCAAACTTCATGCATTTATGAGCAAAAATACAATCGTAAGTGTGTTAGATATTTTGAAATTATTCAGCGGAACACCCTTAAATATATATAAATTTATACGAAATCATTATTTCCGCAGAAGCATTCTCCGAGAGCATCTCTCTTTCTGCTATCCACTTTCTTTGCCTTTCTTCTTCTTTCTGCAGTGATAATTAATTAAACAAAAGAATGCGCTTTAAATAATTAATATCTTACTTTTCACTACTATTTCAATTAGTAAATTGTATTTTTCTTGTACCTAATTTTAGTTTTACATAAACCACAATTTCAACAATATAAAAGTTATAATGTACTTTTAGATTTATACAAAAACATTATTTCTTCAGCAACTTTCTCCAGAATCTGTCTTTCTGCTCTCTTCCCTCTTCTGCCTTCTTCTGCAGTGATAATTTTTTAACCCCTTCGGGACGAGTGTCCCGTATACCGCCTTTTATTTTTTAGAATCACTTTTTACAAATAGAGTATTCTTCGGCTTATTTAATCGCAAAAATTCTGCAATTAGATAAGGCATAGATTAAAATTAAGAAAATTGTGGTACTGAAAAATAAAGATTGTATACACTCTATACTGTACGTATACGTGACGCTCTTCCTGAAGGATTAATTCAATGCAAAAATACGCTTATACACTTTTAAATATTTAATTCTTGCTTTTTATTAATACTTTCATTACTAACTTGTATTATTTATATAACTAATTGTAGTTTTACATAAACTACAATTTCATCAACAATGAAATTCATCAAATATTTTATTTAACATCTATCCTATGAATCTACATAAATTAAAAATCAATTCCATAAAATTTAACTTTTAAGTATTTAAAATCTTACTTTTCTTTATTATTTTCATTACTAACTTGTATTATTTTTATAAATAATTGTAAACATACAAAAACCATAACTCCAATAACATAATGCAATCAAGTACTTAAAGATATTTGAGATTTTTCCATGAATCTACACTTAAAAATCAATACTTGAAACTACATTTTAAAGTATTTAATATCTTCAGTTTCATTACTATTCTCATTGTTAGCATGCATTTTTCTTTAAATTAATTTTATTCTGACATAAACTCTAATTTCAGCAACATGAAAGTTATGAAGTACTTTATTTAAGAATTTTTTTTCATGCATCTACACTTGAAAATCAGCACCATAAAAATATACTTTTAAATAATTAATAACTTCATTTCCATTACTATTCTCATTGCTAACTTGTATTATTCTTATAACTAATTTTACTTTTACATAAACTACAATTTCAATAGCATAAAAGTTATCAAGTACTTTATTTAAGATCTTCCCCATGAATCTCGATTTTCCTTTTTAAAAAGATCACTGTACTCCCCTTCTTCCCTGTATAAAGAGGAAGTAAAAGAGAAAAAGTGGGAGACTTTTAATGCTTTTCGTTTTATTCTTTTGATCACTCACTCGCTTTGTGTCACTTCGTCTCAACTATAGTTACTACAAAACATGATTTACATTACCTAGGGGGCTGTCTCAATATTTAATATGTTCATGGCGTACCAAATATTCGACAAAATATTAAATACCTGTGAGGAGTTCAGAAAAGCAATTTCCAATAATAACACTGAAACAATCATTTTGTATTTTTCATGAAATACTGCTGGGCTTCTTGAATACTGGAAGCAAATTTGTCATAGCATCAGAATATAATCACTAATAATCAAATTTTTGGTGAGGCCTAAGTAAATTACTGGGATGTGTAAAGTTGGCTGTTATTCTTTTTTTATTTTGTTCTTAAATCGTGACTCAATTAATGTGCCGACTTAGAGAAAGGGTATTTTTATTGACTTTGAAACTTATTTATTGACCGCTTTGAGTGAAAAAAAAAAAAAACAATTTATTTTTAAGGGGATTTGGTACACTTCACTTTGCGAAAAATAACAAAAATATAAATTTTTCTATTTTTTCCCCTTTTTCCGAAAATGTATATAGACAGACATCCCTAATATATCACTAATATAAAATGTATTTAGATATCCGTACCTTCTATTCTGGCGAAATTACTTAAAGATCCGATAATTTGATGGTTGAACTATGATTTGAACTATAGGAAAAAATATTTTTACTGCATTCATTTCCCTATAAATGTATCAGAGTTCTAATATTTAAATTCATTTTTCTCAATTGGATTTTTTTTTTTTTACATTTTGGTACAATTTTCTCAGCGCCGTGAACTGATATATACGTTCACTAAGCTACAGGTTTCAAAGAAATAGAAGCATTATTTAAGTTTATATAATTCTACAGATATAATACGGTTTTTAAAAAAATGAGTAATTATTAATACTGTCAATTTATAAACGTAATTAAGCTTTTTTTTTTTATCATGTTGAAAAAAATAATTTTTTTTAGCATTTTTAAAAAAAATACAGAGAAAACAACATTACAACTTTGCTCATTTGCTCGGCGGTCAGAGGATTAAAATGCTTAAACTTCAACAGATATATTAATCGAAAACGTATATTCAGTAGAATAGGGGGTTGGATTTGTAATGGAATGGATACATTTTTTTTAAAATGGAAATATGAAGAAATTTGTGTTTTTCAACCAGTTTCAGCATAGATAAGGACGTATAATTTTTGTCTGAGAAACTAATCGGTTTATATAAAAATCAATCCCTCTATATCTTGTGAATACAAGAAAAACATTTATACAAATATTAAAAGTTGAAAATTGTTAAAGGCTTTTAAATTTTCAAAAGCATGATATTATATTTTTTGTCGTAAAAATCATATTTTATTTAGTATTTCAGTTTATAATTTGTAATGGAGGTACAAAAAAAGCTATAAGTAAAAAAAAAAAAATCAAACGGTACCAATCCCCCTTAATATTTAAAATATCGCTTTATAAATCTTACAGATGAACCTTGATTTGGCTATGGTTTCCAAAGATGATATGATGTTCAACATTATAAAGCATTCTTTCTCTAATTCGAACTCGCATAATTTGAAATTTCAGGTAATTTGAACATCGTTTTCCCATTTAAATTCTTATTGAAATAAATCACATCTATTTTTAATATCTTACTTGAGTATTTCCAACTTCTCAGTTCTCATGCATTTTTTGTAAAAGTTGATAATATACCAGGTTTTTTTTTTTTTTTAACTTACAGTGATGGCAAATGAAGGATGCAGTTGCATCCGATTATGAGTTATATATAGGAAAATATTAGCAAAAAAACATTTTTTTTTTTTTTAAGTTTGTTTATCAGATAATAAAATAGTGGACCTATTTTAGCAGTTGATGTAACAATTTTCTTAACCTACAATAAAGATTGTGTAATAACAAACTGAAATAACTAAAGTTTGCTAACATTTTTTGTAGAATCTTGTAGGATATAATTTACATTATTATACGGGTACTGTTTGTTAATGTGTTTTTATTTATTTATTAATTTGTGCATTGTTAACTTACACATAAGATACAATTTTAGTAGTAGTACAAGAATATTGGGACAACAGTCTTTGTATTGGCCATATCTAAGCCAATATTGACATTATTGGTATGCAATACTTCCCCTACATTCGGTTGTTTCCCTTTTGCCAATATTGGTTCAAAAATGGCAAGATATATTTTGCCATTTCATTGCAAACATTTCTAATCTAATTACAATGTTTTTTTTTTTTTTTTTTTTTTTTTTTTTTTTTTTTTTTTTTTTTTTGTAATATTGGCGTTTTATTGCAAATATTTCCATTGTGAAACAAAAATTTCCGTAATAGTGTTATTTAATTGAAAACGTTTCTAATGTAAAGAAAATATTTAACCATAATTTGTATTTCATTGGAAGTATATATACACGCAGGGTGCTCCAGTACCAAAGTTCCAAAATTTAAGAGGTGGTAGAGCACAGCAGAACAAAAAATTTTTGTGCAGAAAAAACATAGTTGCAATGAATTTATTCAGTGAAAAATACAGGGTGCCACACTCCGATACATTGTCGGATTTCTGTTCATAACAATAGTGAAGATATTTCAACGACATTTTTAACAGATTACCTTGCTTCCTGCAAAATTCAATGACATCACGTAAAGTGCCGGAAATGCACAGTAATTCGGTCAGTGATACTGAATGTTATGTAACTACAGTCTGAAATATAGATGTTAGTTCAGCTATATTTGGATGCGGTTGTTAATGTACCGACTGGATGGGGTTAACTACTTCCACCATTTTTCGTGATTTCGTTACATTTCACACAATGTAGATAAAATAACTACATTTTTGTTAAATTTATGAACAGCACCCAGGTTTAGATTAAGCATATAAAGAAATATAGGTATAAAGTTAGGTAAACAGATATAGATTGATAAATATATATTTAACTTCTATAATTTCTTCATCCCATCCAACAAATGTTTGAACTTATTTCATCCACTTTTGGTTGTAATTTTATTATTTGTTACTTATTATTTTGTTTTCTGTTTATTATTTTATTATTTGTTTTTATTTATTATTTATTTTCTTGGCTTTTTAATTATTCTCAAGTTATGCACATGTTTAAAAATATATGTTTTATGTTTAATTACAAAAAATAAATTTACAAATGCATTTTCATAAAAAAAATATGACACTACGAAGTGTATTTCAACCTTTTAAAGTTAAAAGCACGCTTTTAATTCGTAATTTTATTTATGCAATAAAAACAGAAAAATTCTATTACTGCTACATGTATTATACATAAAACATTAGAACATGAATTGGTTTCTTTGTTAAATCAAATGTGTGTGTATGGTTATACAGTGACAATTTTCACTTTTGTTCCAGTACTTTATCATAGAATTATCAACATACAAAATGTTTAATTGAGCCAGAATGATTTTTCTTTTTCTTTCAAAACCCACGGAAGACAAGCTAAGTAGGGGAGATTATAGTGATCCTAATGCTCCCGTAAGGATTTAGCAGTTCATCAACATCTGGACACTACCTTTTTCTGCAAGTTGTGGCAACTGAAGGAGAAACAGATTTACAGTAAAATAGAAAGTTCCCCTTTCCCCCTCAACATAGTGGAAAAAGATATAATATGTGTTGAAGTAAAGAGGGTGAACGGGAAATATTTTTGTTTGACTAGAGAACTGCTTAAAAAATATTATATGGTACATTTTTAATTAATATATTTTTTAACATGGTGGGAATAGAAAAATTGGCGAGTGCCTTATATTTTTCAAGTGAACTACATATTTTTTTTTATATGATATAAAATTAATTACAGTAAACCCTCGTTATATCGCGCATTTTTACATCGCTCTTTTGGATATATTGCCCTTTTTAGTCTCTTGAAAAATATATAAGTTATGCGTTAACCGCACATTTTAAGTAACTTATATATAATTCGATTATAATTATAAATTATAATTATAGATTATAATTATGGATATATAATTATAGATTATTAATTTATAGGTTAGAAGTGTAGTTATTTATCATTATTTTGGTAAGAACACCGTAACAAGCATATAAATAATATTTTTAAGATTTTTCTGTTTGTTATCCTCTTTCTTAATTTTTAAATGCTCTCGGTTATATTGCACATTCGGATATATCGAGATTTTTGTTTTGTTCCCCAGCATGAGGGATATAACTAGAGTTTAATGTATAAAATAAATTAGTTTTTTTTTTTTTTTCGAAAGCCACAATGTTATGCCATTTCAAAATTTCAAATTTTCACAAATTTGAAACTATACAGTGACGATTTTCCCTTTTGTTCCAGCGCTTTATCACAGCATTCTCAGCGTAGAAATTGTGTCATTGTGTCAAAGTAATTTTTCTTTTGTTCTTGTTTTTTCAAGACCCACCTAAAACGAGGTAAGTAAGGGGAGATTATAGTGATCCGAATGCTCCGAATGTAGGTGGGATTTAGCTGTTGATCGACATCTGGACACTACCTTTCTCTGCAAATTGAGGCAACTGAAGGGGAAACAGATTTACAGTGAAATAAAAAGTTCCTCTTTCCCGTTTAACATAGGGGAAAGAGATATCAGATCACGTAAGGAGGGTGAATAGAAAAAAAATGCTTGCCGAGAACTGCATGAAAAAGATTATATGGTATACTTTTAATTAATATAAAAGTAACCATAATGGAAGTATACATTTAGACGAGTGTCTTGTATTTGCCAAATATAGTTTACAAAAGAAGTGCATTACAAGAATTTTTCATTCATGAATTGTGATAAACTGACAATAGAAATATGCATTTTCACTAATAATGGAAAAAGTAATGTATCCTTACCGTTTAAAAAAGGCATGGCCGACATATGCAAATTAGACAACCGAAGCCCTGAGTGGAAGATGTGACGTCACATTTTCTCAAAAATTGCTTTATTTCATTGATGAAAGTTTTGTGAGATAACCTGTCATACGGTAAAGCTAAAATACTAAATTTATTATTATAATTATTATTGAAGATATGAGACGTTATTTATTATTATTTAATATTTTAATTTTATGATTAAAATAACATTATTAATTTATAATATTTGAAAATTAAATGTTAATGAGTTTTTCTGAGAGCGTTTAATACCACCATGTTAACAAATGGTACCAAAAAGAAAGTCAATCAAAAAAGTTTCACTTCAAATTTCTTAAAAACTAATTTTTGTTGCACAACATCTTCTTCTACTGAGCTGTTCAACTAATCTTCAAGATAATATATTTTTATTTAATAAACATTTATTTCATTCACTTAAAATTAACTATATCTAATCTACAATTTGGATAAGTATCTGAAAAATATTATAGATGAATTGTCTAAGAATCATTTCAATGCTTATTATCTAATACTCATTAAGTTGTCCGTCACGTTGTAAGTTGAATAATAGTACAATGTTAACAATAGGTATTTAAAAATAAGCAAAATATACTCATTTTTAGCATTTTCTTGGCTTAAATAACTCTCAATAATTAAGTCTAAATTTTTAAAACATACATAGGGGAAAGTATGGTAAACCGAATAGTCGAGTGATTTGAGTTTTGACTCAATGCGTGCAGTCCTCTACAGGGTAATGTCTGAAATACTTAGATCTAGACAACCAGAAGAAGCGATCATTACGGTATCATCATACTGGCTGTAATGATGGAGACTGTAGTTAGCCGTGAAAAGTGATTTTGAAAATAAATAGTGGGAAATAATTAATGCCAGGTTCGTTTAGAAAAATAAAAAAATCCCTTTCTGGAAGAAAGATTGAGTCGAATACATCCATGAAGATTTTGAAGAACTTTTAATAAAAAGCACAAACACAGCAGCATAAAATAGGCGAGTGGGTGGTGCCTTAATGTTCGAACAATAGACTCACAATCTACATGTTTTCAGGCCGGCAATCGGAGAAGGAATGCCGATACACATACGCTGTTAATTTCTTCGTTTACATTTTTTTTTTTTTTTTGGCATCATAAATTTGGCGAGAGTACATGCATCAGAAAATATCCGTTAATAGGAACATATGGATAACTGTTTGAACTTATAGCCAGACTAGCAATTTTTAACAAGATTAAACACCGCCAATAATTACGTTACTGAAGAATTTTCGCATCCCATGAGAAGTTCCTAGATAGACAAATAATATTAATTTTGAATGACTTTATTTTTTTTTAAATTGCACTTAATGAGTAAAATATGTTTTCTTAATTAATAAACTTTCATATAAAAAAAGAGTTTGTAAAATAGTAGAACCGTATCTGTCGATGTTGATCATGGTAATATCGTGATTAAATCAATTATAGAATTACTGGCTTAACTTTTCCATAACACAATTTATTGTTACAGTACATTATTAAATGAAATATGTATGATTATTTAAAAAAAATAAGCTCACAAAACCCAACTATGTAATACATATAATAAAACTTTTGTTAATAATAACCATCAAATCACATAAATAGTCGACAATATAAGAACCGATAACTATAATGCAATACAAAGACATATATCCAAAAATGTAAGACATCAAAATGAAATAAATAGAAAAAATAAATAAAGTTATGTGATATATAATATTTAAAACATAAGCCATAATATTATCCTCTTCCTAATTGAATCAGTGTAAGTTAAACAATTTTAATGCATTATCATTTATCATATTGTTAATTTTATATGTCAGACTTCTCCACTAGTCTGAAATACCTATAAAATTATACTTCACAAGCAAAATATTATATTTTTATTTCTGAAAAAAAATAATTCCCAATAGTTTATTTTTTAAATGTTTACTTTATGCTGGATTCTAAGCTCAAGAGAGTATTTCTGTAGCTTATTCTGATTTTTTTTAATCAATCACTTTTTTTATGCAGACAAATTTACTCGTTTGTTTTCACAAATGTTCTGCATTCAAAGGATCAGAAATGGTTTTCGGTATTTATGCTATTAAAAAAAGAATTCCGAGAAGGTTCAAATTCTCATTTTTGAGTAGGTTTTTAGCAGACATTTTTGTCAAATTTGACACCTAAATACTCGCAGCTATTATAAGCTGAGATAATACTAAAACTGACTACCGTAAACTAGGGTTAGTTGTACCCACAGCAAAAAACAATGTTTTAGATCATTTCTGGTTCTGCTATGCTGATAATATTAACGTAATTCAACAGTACTCAGTGAATCTTATATAATATTGAATATACTCAACACAGTAGGTTCTGGACTGGTTTAAAACTTTTCTTTTTGTGTGTGTGTGTTAAAATAACAGTACATTTTTTATATTAAAAAAATTCTACTCAAAAAGGGTTAATCTTAACCAGCTCAAAGTTTTTTTTTTTTTTTTTTTTTTTTTTTTTTTTTTTTTTTAAACCAGTATAACAGAAGATCGCATAAATAAATTAAAAATATAATATATTTTTCCATGTGTCACGCTTCTTGCATTTGCACAATGCCTTCCGCATCTAAAATAATCAGATGCATTAAATAATACCAATATAGTCTATTTAACAGAATTATCGTATACTAAATATTATACATATTATTTTACAAAATTATGGATGTGATGGAAATCAGACGTAATGATAAGATTTATTTTTAAATTTTTTCAATAAATATCAACGATATCGAATACGTAAATAAATGGTATTTTATTAATTAGAGTAGCCTAGCATCGCAGGCTTAGTAACACTGCTTCAAGTATAGGTGCAAACTGCATTTTGCGCCCCTTATGTCACAAGGATAAAATTCAAAATTTTGGCAGAAAAATTTAAGTAAAAATTTTAAAAAATTGTACTTTTTTACATCACTTAAATAGAATCAAGTAGGTTTTCCATAAAGATAAAAATAAATCATATAGTAAAGTGTTAATGTACTTTATAGTATAGTAAGCATAATTCCTTTTTCCATTCATTGTTTATACCGAAATTTTTGCAAAATCAGATGTGTTGTATTTCACTCCATTCGTCCAGGGCCAAGTGAAGCGTTCGATCACGGAAGACTGAAGCGTTCTCTCTAACGAATGCTTCGCAATAAGAGTTCGCTTTTTCGAACCCTGAGTCTAGCAATAAGAAATTCTAATTTCTCCTCAGCACGCGCGAGTCACTTTGGATGCAAAACTCGTGAGCAGAGCTTCGAGTAAAACAATTGAGGGCCGAAGTGCGAGGTGACGAAAATGAAGCCAGGGCCAGCAGCAGTTCATTTAAAAGAGTTAGCTGGCGAAAAAATAAGAAAAAGTCGGCGGGGATCGCAATTACTGTGCGGGAGTTGCATTGTGCTTCTTCGGGGTGCCCCTATTGAGGTTCTTCGAGGCGTCTTTCGCGGTCTCGCGGAAGTGGAAAATTGCCTTTTAATGGGAGCTCGGGCGACGGCAGGGAACTGCGTCATTAGCGGCCTTCGAATATAAATCACGTGGGGGGGTCCTCCTACCTGGGAAAAGTTCAGGACTCCATTTAAGTAAGCTTCAGATGAAAAGAGGAACTTTTTCCTCTTTTTGTCTCCTTTTTCGGTCGTTTTCTTTTCAGGATTGCGAGCTCGTCTTAACCTACTTAAAATGATTCCCGGCCTCTTTATGCTATGGATTGCAATTCGCCCCAAGTGATGTAATTGAGACCGTTCGTTCAGTACTGCTTCCGATTCCGATCTTGGTTAGAAAAAGTTCTTCGTACCACACGTAATTGTGAGCTGCACTGCAAAAATTAGGATTTCAAGTGAACGCTTTGCAAGAGACGATATTATAGTGTCTCGAAGGTTCGAAAAGGTTTTAGAAGTTGTACTATTGCATTTAATTGCTTTATCTGGAGCATTTTAATACAAATGAAACTAAAGTTCAAAGCTTTTTCAGTTCATTTTTTCCTTTTTTTATTAAAGAAATAGGTCTTTTTAT
This sequence comes from Maratus michaelseni, assembly GCA_963931845.1. Classification (NCBI taxonomy): domain Eukaryota; kingdom Metazoa; phylum Arthropoda; class Arachnida; order Araneae; family Salticidae; genus Maratus; species Maratus michaelseni. Next base: position 99,226,158 of record OZ007586.1, read on the forward strand.
GGTACAATTAATCCTACGTGACTGTTACAGAAACGAAAAAGATTGTATTAAACATTACAAACGGTCATTCCTTCCTTTCAATCAACTGAATGAAATGAGTTCCAGTCAAATGTAAACTTTTCGCTACAAAGGTTTCCCATCACATATTTTTTTAAATATTTTTAAGATCTTCATTTAAAAATACTTTAGAGTTGATTATTTTAATCATTGTAACTAAATCTTGTAAAACATTATCAGCTCATTATGAATAAAACTCATCCTTTTGGTCAGCTGCTCCCTTTCCCCCCTTCCTGTATCCCTTGCCTATAGGTTTTCCATATGAGTAGACCACTTTTCTCATAAATCCTTCCTCACCCATATCTGTACGTAAGAATATTTGTTTTTGTCTTTAATTAGTTTAGATTAGCTAAATAATCAAAGACTAAAATTAATTTAATGACGTTTATAGCCTTTTATTTATTCATTTTTTTTTACCTTGCGTTTTAGTTTATTTTAATTTTTTATAACTGTATTTTGACAACAAATACAGCATTTTTATAAAACCTTCTTAACTTATGACGAAAGTTCATAACATTTATTCATCTTGATATGCAAGCGTTCAAACATAGCTTAATAAGTTATTAGGTTTAGGTATAGACCCCCCTCCCCCCTCATCATTTTGAGAGTAGAGTTTGACAGATAAGTTACAAGTCGCTTTGTAAAACAAAACTCTATAAGTTTGTTTTCATTTTAACATTTTACTTTTTGAGTTTTCCGCCATCTATTTATATAATACGCAAGTGAGGTAACGATTCCGGGCAGAACCCATCCATCTAGCAGCAATTTCCTATCGAATTTAAACATTTTTCGTTATAGCAGATTCCAATAATTAAAAATCCACAGTAAAATTCTTTCCACAACAATTAATTTTCTATTGCAAGATTTCCACGTGAAAAACTGAAAATGGAATAAAAAGTTTCAAGAATGAAAAAGAAAATTAATATGACGTCATATTAGAAGTATAACAGAGTTCTCAATAATACAAGGAGCATAAATATGAGAAAGTACAGAAAGCAGGTGATTATATAACGTCAAATGAGTTTGAGAAACGTATTGAATCATGATAAAAATCCGATTATGTAAATATTGAAATATTTTAACATTTTGAGGTTCTCTGAATTCGTTTTCGCTATTTTCAAATATATTTCACATACGTATATACGTGTGTGTATGCATGTACATTAGAATTTCTATAATTTTTGAGGTCCCGAGGGCTCATTCTTAGGTAAGAACTGAAATAAAGATTTCATATTTTAAAAAAAAAAAAAAAAAAAAAAAAAAATCACGTGTTTATATTTCTTGCAATACAAGTCAGTAAAAGCTATTTGTATTCATAACTGCCTTCAATGTATATCTGTTTTCCTTTATTAATTATGATAGATCTGTAATTTCTCCTCTGTTTTGTCATCTTATTTACATCAAATAGCAAATTTGTTGTTAAAACCCTAGAAGCGCATGCATTAATCAGGCCCCGAAATTTAAAAAAAAAAAAAAAAAAGACATGAAACGTTATTGTCGATGAATAGTATATGAATATTCTTATCAATTATTTCAAATTTTAAGTGAAAACCATGATTTCTACCCACCGGGCATTTACACTAATTATTAATATAATTTCCATGTATACTCCCAACTGGTCCGATGCATACCCAAGGCTGGAAACAACTACTAACACATCTTTCAATATCTCTTTTTTAGGATTCAGGAAAAGGAAAAACAACCATTCAATCTAATGGTGAATTAAAGAAATACGATTATTTAAAATATAAACTTTTGGCATTTCTCTCAATTATAAGATAACAAAGTATGTCATAAATATTTGACTAAGATTTGAGTAATTTACGGTATGGAATTGACTGCTGAATGATTGAAAAAAAATTTTAAACAGTCATTCTTAAAATATTTTGAAGAATAATTTTTAAAATAATTAATATAATAACATCGATTTTAAAGATTGGTAAACCGTATTATACTATTTTCTTATGCAGAATGTAAAAGTACAAAAACATCATAATAACTTACAATGAATGAAAAACGTTTCTTTTGATTAAAAACTTCTTCTTCTTCTTCTTCTTCTTCTTCTTTCGTTCTTTTTCTTTCCTTTTTTTTAATTAACATTCATATTTATGAATACAAATTCTAATTCAACATATTTCGATACAAATCTTAGAGAAACTCGTGTTATAATTTTTAACAAATTGTTAACATGGTGAAGTGTTTCGAAGTATTCAGTTCATTTCTTTATATTTTTTCTTGTTTCAAAAATATTTAATGCATAATTAATAAGAACAATGTGCTGTATAATTGAACTCGTTTATAACGAACTCGAATGTGATGAGAACCATATTTTGACGAGAAAAAGAAAAATTGTTGGTCTAATAAATTGCAGAAAACTCGGTTGTAACGAGCAAAACATTCTATAAGCTCACAGAAAAGTTTCCAATTATTTTCATTTTTCATAAGCAAAATATATTAATTCAAACGTATACCACACTTTTCATGAAATTAATTAAATGAAATAAAATGACATGAAACATCTTGAAGAAATTATCTTTTATGCAATCATCCCTCTTAAATAATTTAGCGTCTTTTCAGCAAAACATAAGAATGGTAGCATATTTTCTGTTCTGGATGATTCATTTAATTAGAAAAAAATACATATGATGTGTATCCCCCCCCCCTCCCCTCCAAAAGAAATTCTTAAAGAAAAAGTATTTGCTATTAAAACCATTTAAATGAATAAATAAATTGTAAGCATGCTTTCTATAATTGTTTTAATAATTTTATATCCCTTTTATATTTAGAATTATGGAAACTTATTAAGATAAATGTCAAGATGACTTTAGCATTACTTGCCAGTAGACTTCTTTTCATATAAACATATTTGAACCAAAAATTTCATTTAATGAATGAAATCAAGTTGATTTAAAATGATTATCATGCAACACACATTTAGTTAAGTACATTTTCTGATTAAAAGTTTTTTTTAAATTATTATTTTAAAAACCGGAATGTTAGTAAGTATGACTTTAGTGATTCAATTTTCCCCTGCTAATCTAAAAATTAAAAATTACATCTATTAGAATAGTCATTCTGTTATTTTTAATAATTTAGCTGCACTTTAACTTATTTTCTTCTGTTTTATTATAGGAAATCTTATATAGTGAGAAAACTTATATAACTAGCAAACTCTGTGATTGCATCGTCCTTGTAAAGAAGGTACTTCACTCAGACGAAAACACCCGCTCACTAATGTTAATCCTATGGAGGAAATATTTTAAGATATCTCATTCGTATTTCAATATTTTTAAATGATTTTTTTTGTATTCGATAGCTGAGGTCAATCTGTATGCACGCTCCTTTCTACTTTTTCAATTTTTGTTGCAGTTTTTTTTATTGAGGATACTTTCACTTTCAAAACCGGTTCCGAAAATGAAAGTATCTTAATAAAAAAAACTTGTAATCAAAATCGAAAAAGTAGAAAGAAGCGTGCATAGAGATTAACCTCAGCTATCGAGTGCAAAAAAAAAATCATTTAAAAATTGAAATGCGAACGAGATATCTTAAAGTATTTCTCCATAGGATTAACATTAGCGAGCGGGTGTTTTCGTCTGAGTGAAGTAGCCTCTTAACACTTAGTTTGACTCTTTGACTGTAATTTCATTTTTCCTGTCATACTATGTCTTCTAATTGCTTGACTTAATTGAGAGTTAAAGAAATTATTTTTATAGCGAAAAGCATTATTATTGTAGATTTTTTACACAGGACATCTTAGACTTTACACTGCACGTGGTTTTAACTTTAAATCTTCGGATCGATGATGAAGTACGAGAACAGGAAAAAGAAGTGGAGCTTTTCTTTAAAATTATAAACGTCGGATTTACCCCCCCCTTAAAAAAATATGTGATGCTAATGCATTTTAAATTAACCCCTTCGAGTCTGGCATCCGATTGATAGTACATGTCTTTTCATTCAGTATTATTTTGTATTAGCAATTTTTTTTGTTATTAACTGCATATAGTAATAATAGTAATATATGTCTATACATTTATTATTATGACTTCCTTTATGCTTCAGCATTTAGTAATAATAAATTAAATAAAAAATTGCTTAATTCTCTTTACGCCGTTGGTGATTATTTTATTTCAAACATATGTTTCACCCTTTAAATTTAAAATAGGGACTACTTTTCCAAACGAATTATTTGTGATAAAACATAAGAATACTAGAAAGTTGTTATGTCTGGCTTAATCATGTTGTAATACCGCACTTTCTAGTTGTCTTCAAAAATTCATCTTTATAATATTGTAATAAGAATAGTACGCAAAATAATTATAGTCGTTATATTTCTACAAATAAAATATTTGTTAAATTTCATTAAACCTTAAATTTTGTGATTTGAATAACTACTTTTAATATTATTAAAGTAAAAGTATATTATACCCAAAATATAAAAATATTCGGAAGGGTTAAAATAGGTCTTAAGGGGTAACAACACTTTGACTGGTTCAAAATTTCGATTTTTTTTCATTGTCTTTTAAGGTGCACTTTATAAACACACGGAAATCATATTTTATTAGTTAGAAATCGACATCCAAAATAAAAAACAATTTTGAAATTATAGGATTAGAGCTCACCACAGCAAAGAAGAAAAAAAAAAACAGTAGCAAAAATTTTAAGCATGTTTTCTATCTTTTTCTTTTTTTTTTTTTTCGAATAGAATTTTAAAAATGGTGGACATTCTAGCTCCTACAATTTTCAATCAATCAACTTGATCTTTTTGAAAATTAATAGTCACATATTTTATTTTCAAAATATGTGTAAGACTTTTTCGAAAATTAATAGTCACATATTTTATTTTCGAAATATGTAGGATTGTTTCGAAATATTGATATATCGCTTTTCTGTGTAACTTTAAGCAACGGAATATTTTGTTTAATTAACATTTTCTTTTTCATCCATTTCATTTCAATAAGAATACACATTTTTTAAAAAACGTTTATTTATTTCACTATCTTTTGGACTAAAAAAGTATTTTTTTTGTGTCATTGTTCTATGTTAAATCTACGATGAGTTTTCGAGTCCATCCATTTCACCCTCTTTTTCTGGAAGCGCTCCTTCCCATCGGATGTCAAGACGCCCTTTTTTAATATATCAACTAAAAAAATAAAGTTTCGTACTTTAATAATGTATAATAATTTAGCGTAAATGGATTTTTATAAACACTTTTCATTTTTCTTTTAAAAAAAGGAGAAAATCCAGATAAAGCCTTAAATTTCAAAAAGTTGTGTTAATCCTTAACATAACTTATTTGCTTCAAATTTATTTTATAGAAATGGTTGCATCGTTATAATAAAATGTAAAAGCAAATGAAATTTTTAGTGACACGTCATATTTTCACAACAAACGGTCCTTTTCACCCTCGAATATAATTCGCTTGTGACAAGTGCATATTCACTGCGTTTAACAAATATAAAAAAAAATTTCTCGTATATGCCTCGTCCTCGTGTATAATGCACACATTAAAGACTTTTAATACCTCATATGGAGAGAAAAAAAATCTAATGAAAAATGTGAGAAAAAATATTTCAAACTGATTTTATTCTATTAATAGAAATAATGAGACATAGAAATAATAAACATCTAACATAGAAATAATGTTATTACAACAAAAATAAAATTCTGCTTTTTTATTTAACGAATATTTATTTAAAGGTGGTGATGGGGAGAGGGGTTAAAAAGTATTGCAAGAAAGACTGTATTAGTTCCTTTGTTGGTCTTCCTGAATTATATAGAAATATTTACAGACAAGTCATACCCTATATTTTGAGATTATTACTTTCTCGCACATGTACATAGGGCCTCATTAAAGCATGAACCAACTGGGCCGTAGCTATGAGCCCGAAAATTTTATGGTACAATGCTCCATAATTTTATTTACAGCGTGAATGATTTTTCTTTATGCTTTCGCATATTAAAATAGAAAATGGCCGTCCAACGATTAAACATACAGAAGCTAGTGATGGAATACTCCACGAAGAAACCTGAAGTTCAGTGTTACCAACTATTACAGAAATACAAATAAACATAGAAATAATGTTATTATCCGCTAATAATAACATTAGAAGCAATTAATAATATTAATAAAATTATTAAATTAATAATAATAATTATTATTATTATTATTATTATTATTATTGTAATCTGCTAATTACAACTCCTATTAGCTCTGAATGCAGTGGTGTCATTCAAATCTTAAATATCCTCATGTATCACGTGTACCGCGGATTTTTCAAGTAATTTTTTAAATAAAAACCACGCAGCATACACGAAAAATATACGATACTAGTCAAACATACTCATTAACTTTAAATTAAACACGTTAATTTGATCTTAAAACAAAATAATATCATCATGACTCCTTTTCTTCCTAAGAAAATCATTCCACAGCAATCAGGGTTCGTAAGGGCGCTTACTTTTGATTACCATAATTTTCTAAAACAAATCGTCCTTTTATTTAATTGCAGAATTTTGCGATTAAATAAGGAGAAGACATCTTTACGAAAATAGTGCTATTCAAAAGTAAGCACCCGTACGAACCCTGGTAATTAAAAATTAATTACTTTCTTGATAATTTTAATTTCTTGATAAACGTGAAGAAATTATATTTGAACAAATATTTTTGAAGAAAAAAATTAACAGCTTGGTTTTACTTTCTTATAGTGATTTAAAAACTTTCTAATCGGTTAGATACCCCAGTTTCCATGTTTATGTCAGGGTGGGCTTGAGGGCTTAAGCGTTGTACCCCTGCTGCAAACACTCTTAATTTTAGAGCTTCACCTTATGAGCTACCTATGTATATCCGCTTGGTGCAAGTGAAACAACACATTTTTATGTCAGCTAGTGTTTATTTTGATCATTGTGGGTATCGATGCTATAAACAGAATGGGGTCGTAGTTTACGATACTCTTGTCAGGGATTGGTCACACGCGAAAGGAAGTCCACATATAAGTGATCAGTTTCTTTATCAAGAAATTCGCTAAGCAAAGGACATAGTGAGCTGAGTGAAAATTTATTGTCTAGAAGGAATACAAAATATGAGACCTCATACAGAAGTGGACTATAGCCATGTGTCACCTGTCGTGCCTAAAATCATGCATAATACGAGGCACCGTTATGGACAACAAACGCTATATTGTATGTCTGTAAGTTTTAATTTAATTATTTTTATTTTCGCACAGGGGGGAGAAATTTTGTTTGTAATGAAATACTCGGGTCTGTTTATTTTAGAAATTATTCAGTAAAACCACTCAAAAAAGTTTTAGTTCTTACAGACTAGTGGAAAAAAAATTAGAAAACCAAAATTAAAATTCTGCTTTATCATTTAACGAGTATTTATTTGGAGAGGGGGAAGGAGTTAACAAGTATTGCGAGAAAGATTGTATCAGTTCTTTTGTTGGTTTTCCTGAATTATATAGAAATATTTACAGACAAATCATACCATATATTTTGATATTGTTACTTTCTTGCATGTACATAGGGCCTGATTAAAGCATGAGCCAACTGGGCCGTAGCTATGAGCCCAAAAATTTTAGGGCTCCTCAAATTTGGGATACAATTTTTGTACGGTCGATATTTTAAATCTGTTTTGACCTTGTACTGACTATAATCAATTTGTACTTTTACAGTTAGATATGATTAATAACAAAAAATGTTTATTCAAATATGTATTTATATATTCATATATGTATTCCAAAGCATCGAAAATGTTTGATTTTTTGTGAGGCTATAAAAAGGGGGGTTTCGAATGAAAACCAAGCCCATGATCTCTCAGTGCATTTTGAGTATTTCGATTAAAAAAATTTAAAATGTGATAAATCAGGTCGTCCGATGAATGATGTAGTCACACGGTTCTAGGTATTCAAATTTTAGTATTATTCTAATAGTCATGAATACAACTTCAGCAATTCAGCTTCTTAAATAAGTGTACCTTTTAAAGTTACAGCTGCAACTATGTTGCAGACAGAAAATTTGTCTTCGGATTAAAGTTCTCAAATAAGTTCTGATTTTATTTGCAAAAAAATAATACCTGAAGCTATTAAATTGTTTAAATTGATTAAAATTAAACCTTAAATAGTGTTAATCTTAAATTATAAAAAAAGTAATCTATTAAAAACAATTGCTATAGTTTTCAAATAAGTTCTGTTTATATTTGCATAAAATTATTTCCAAAAATTATTCCTGAAAAATAATTCTGAAAATAATTTCTGGACTGTTAAATAGTTAAAATAAATTCAAATTAAACCTTAAGTGGTATTAATTTTGAATTAAAAATTATATTAACAATAGATTTAAAATAATTGTTAAAATTCTCAAATAAGTTTTGTTTATATTTGCATAAAATAATTTCCGAAACTAATTTCTGAAAAATAATTCTGAAAATAATTTTTGAACTTTCAAAGAGTTCAAATGAATATAAATTAAACCGTAAATGATATTAAATTAAAATTATATAATGATAATAATAATAGTCAATTTTAAACAATTTTAAAGTTCTCAAATAAGTTGTTTTTACATTTGCATAAAATAATCCCTGAAACAGTTAAACAGTTCAAATGAATTTGTAATTAAACCTTAAATGTCATTAATTTTAAATTACAAAAAATAATGTATTGAAACCAATTTGCCACAACTCACTGTATATAAACATTTTATAATCAGATTTATTTTCATTTTGTTTAAGTTTTAATTATGTTAAAAAATAATGAGAGAATTATTGTAATTAATGCAGAGAAGTAGAAGGAACATTTGTCACTAAATTAAAGCAATTCGGTCGTTTTTTCTGAATATTTTTGCAATTAATTCGTTGAGAATAATTTGCGGACTTAAAGGATATTTTTTTTTCTTTCATAAAGATACAAAAAAAATCCTGCATGGCATTTTTTTATCAACGTGGTTAAATTCTTCTTTGATATACAAATGCGTTATTTTTAAAATAAATAATGCATGTTAGACTGTTTATGCAATGGAATTAGAAAAATATGATTTTATGTTACATGTAAATAAAAAATAATTATAAAAATGTGGAAAAATATAATAATTAAAGTTAGCTAATATATATACATAATAAAGGGGAAAATAGAGCGAGAAATATAAATGCATAAAATGAAGGGGTAGCATTAAATTTAAGGAAATATTTAAAGTTGAAGAGAGAAAAAAAAAAGGAAAAAATTGCGAAATATAATAAGTAGGTAAGCTTATAATATTATTTATTTACTTATCTTATTAAAGATTTATTTCATAATTCTTCTATTAAATTGTTTATAACTGCATACAAATAGTTTATATTAAAATGAATTGTGAACTAATAAATATTTTTAAGGCAAAAAATATTTAATCGTTCACAATAATAATATATTTTTAAATATGTTGTTAATATTAAATATAATGTTATACATTAATATGTAATATAATGTTAATATATTTAAAAATATATTTAGAGTAAAAAAATAATTTTCTCAGATGCAATTTTTTTTTCAGTTTTGACACTATTTTACCCTATTTTTTTATTATTAATTTTTTTGTGTGCACGTATAGCAATTATTTGCACAGCTTGCTATACGTAGTTTATATTGTGCATAAAATCCTATACAGTAGAACAAGGATAATATTATCCAACTTTAAATATTGCTTATAAGTCTCAACATTTCCCCCTTTTTTAACCCGCCTATAACGAATATTTAAAAACCTGAATAGATTGTATAACGAAATTTTGTACCTAAGTTATACTAGAGAAAAAGTCTCCTTATAGCAATTTATTTGCCAATTTAATGAGTCATTCTTAAAAGAAAAGTACCACTATCAAAATAATAGTTTGAGTAAAATATCTAAATGCAGTTGAATCAAATAACGATGAATAAATTACTGAAGATAACAAAATTTCGAATGATAGCACGGTTGCAAGTCTGATCAAAAACGAGAAATGTTCCAACAATACTCTAAATTGATATTGAAAAAATCGTCGAGAACAACTTTTAAACTATATGCTTACTTTAAAATTACTTAAGATTAATAGGTTTTATAGCAGTAAAATAAATTTTAATAGAATAAAATAAAAATATGTAATCTTTAATGTTAATTACATATTTTCTACAAAATATTATATGCATATTTCTGATTTGCACTAAAGTAAAATTAGTTATTTCTTTCTTAAATGGAAACTGGATCATTCATGCGGTGATTAGTCTAATTAAAGATTTTAAAATAATTGTAAAAAACTGTCAATAGGTGTTTATCTTATTATACATAGTAGTTAATTACATTAAAACTTTTTCGTTATATGAGTCCCTAGGAAACCGGATGCCATTTGGTATGTGATTATTTTATGGCATGGGCTCGAGAATTAGGTAAAGTACAGCAATCGAGTTCTCGCAGTTACGGTTACAGTGGCGAAATTTTGAAAAATTCAAATAGCAACACCCGATTTTTTTCATCTCAAAATGATCTTCGCGGTGAAGGACCATAAATAGAGATAAAAAACTAATTTTAGATGTAGAAGTGGCGAAATAAAATAAACGCAAAGAACATCATTTCGTGCTCCACTTGTGCTGTAAGAACAAATTGGTGGTTTTGTCAACTACCTCCATTTCTCATTTTCGTGGTCTGAAGGGTCACCCAAATACACTATGGATTTTTATCTCTTGTGGCATTTAAAAATCTAGGTATACACGTCAAATCCTCTACATGAATCTGAAATGAAAAATGCCATCAAATGTGAGTGTCTGCATTGCCTTCATGCCGTGGTTTATTGTCGCCAAAATGCAATGTGCAATCAGTGAACATAACCACTTAAAATTTTTGTAATCTGAGTAAAATGATTTATTTCTTGTCGCTTGTGTGGGCGCATTTGTTCTTCTCACAGCTTTTTTTTGCGGTTGTTTTATGTCATCATTTCCACTGCTAAACTTAGTTTTTTTAATGCCATTTATGGGCTTTCACTGTGAAGAGGGTTTTGCGATGAAAAAATTCGGTCTTGCCATTGGAAATTTTGTTACTGTAACCATAACTATTAAAGCTCGATTGTTGTTCTTTATCTTATTCTCGACCTCATGAAATAAAATAACCATGTCACAAATGGCACACCATTCCCTAACACCGGTATGTCCTCCAGGGGTTTATAATCATATATCGGTCATATCAATGATTTTTTTTAATAATCCCCCTGTATATTGTTCTAAATATTGTATGAATGACTAGTGCCCCATTAGCAGAGATATATCAAAATTTCTTAATAAAGTTATTAATGTTGTGAAGAAATTGGTTATAAAGAAGTCTGCATATAACGAATACTTTTCATGCCCTTTTCAGCTACATTTTATTCCTTATGATATAATCGGTGTTTCTGTCTGTGACTAATGCCAAGAAATTTTAGCAAAATATTTTCATTTTGTCTTAAGAAATGAATAATTGACTCATCACGGTGATGCTGTTAGTCTTTATATATATCTAGATAGATAGATAGATATAGATATAGATTTAACCATAATATAGACGAGATATAATTTATCATACGCAAATGAGGAAAATGATAATCATGAAAAAGAAAGACGAAATCCGTGACTGTTCTAAAAAATATCCAAAAATCAAAGTATTCAATTTTTTTTTTTTAATTTAAAACCATGATAGAATTAGCAATCCCAAATCACCATAGATTCCACAAAACATATATGATTCCATTCTTGCACGAGCTATAATAAGCTAAAATGGTGCTATCGTACATTAAAAAAAACTCATAAAAATGTATGATAAATGGGAACATACACTAGTCTCCAAAATGTGAAAAATTAGAGCTCGTTTCAATATTTTTTGACAATCTGTAGCGTCCATATTATACAACTTCCAATTTAGTGTAAGTAATAATATTACGAGGATGGATCAAATAGAGGGTAATTATTAATAAAGGTTATTAAATTATTGTCCCGGTTTCCTTACCTCATAACTTTTGATTTAAGAATATAACGAAAAATATTATTACATATACGTAAATTACAACTCAAAGAGTTTTTTTAATAACACAAACAAAGTTACATATGGGTAAAGTTTCGAATCAAAACGCTGTTAATCAAATAATAATTAATATTAAAACTTTATCAATTTTATCAAAAAATTATAAATGAATTATGCTATATCTAGCTATCTAACTTTGTACTCATAATTCATTAGCAGCTTTTTGATAAATTTGATAAAATTTTAATATTAATTATTATTTGATTATAATCCTTATTTGATTAGGGGAAGGTGGCCTAAAATGATCCCCTTAAGGGAAAAACTTGCGTAAAATAACATAACTGTTTAAATAAAACTTTGGCTCTTTGTTAGTATGTTTTACACTATATTTTGCATTATAAACATATTTCAATAATATTTTAAATCCAAATTGAGTAATGAAAAAAAATTTTTTTTTTTTTTTTTTTTAAAGTCCAAAGGATTATTTTACCCTCACCAAAGGGCAAAATGATCCTTCATTTAAAAATAAGTGTAAATTGTTTTTTATCGGCAAAATAAAGGATATAAAAGTAATTATGACAATGCATAAGTATAATTCACATCTAAAAACATATTCCATTAAGTAAACCAAGTCATATTTCTGTACATGAAAGACTATATATCTAAGTAAATATGAAAGCTAGTGCTTATTTTATAACAAATGTTATAAAGCCCAATTTTTCAAAGAATTCTATTCAGACGCGTAATACTGCGATTGTTTGAATACCGCCATTGCTTCTTATTCCCTTATCACAGCTAGTTTATGTGTTACCCTGTAGATAGCGTGATCTGTCTGGAAGAAAACACATGTGGATCGTTTTGCCCGTTATGATTATTTTAGGCCAACTTCCCCTAATAGCGTTTTGAATTGCAACTTTACACATATGTAATTTTGTTTGTGTTATTAAAAAAACTTTCTAAGTTGTAATTTACGAATGCGTAATAATATTTTTCGTTATATTCTTAAATCAAAAGGTATGAGGTAAGGAAACCGAAACGATCATTTATGGTCACCCTGTATAAAAGAATATATTTTAATATCAATAGATTTTTTTTTTACTTGTTGCCATGTCAATTATGATAAGTTGTTTATGGTCAAAAAATTTGTCTGACATCGTTTTATTCACAATACATTCAATTCTTTAGTCGCTAGCGTTATGAATTTACACAAAGTTAGCGAGGTTGCACAAAGTATAATTATAAAATTTTCAAAAAATGAAAATATCACACCTATTGAAATTTGGCACAGATTGAATGTACAAATCGTGAATGGCACGCTATAAAAATCTCAATTATGTATATGGCACAAGTTGTTTAAAAGTGACCTAGAAGAGGGTGAAACAAGGCCATCCCATATGGAGTACCGCACAAAACGTGAAACTGCTCCAATGAAGCAAAAACTGATATAGTTCTAATATTTTTTGGGATGTACATCAATTGTGTAATTGGGTATTTTGTACGCCAGTTTTCTATATCAACGATGTACATATAATGCAGTATATTAAAATTAACTTTTGGAGAAGATTATAGCTTCACATCGGTCTTAAAAAAGTTCCATTCGGACCCGAATGTTCATCTGCCCGGGACAATGCAATAATCTCACACAACAGGTGTAACGAAACAAAAATTTCTCTGTAAATTATAACTTTCGTGTGATACACACTACACTCAAGGCTTGAGTTGATCACTTTTGGTGGCCCACTGCTGAAGCATCAGAAATTTAGTATGGTGACTCTTGTTTTTGAAACGTAGATTTCTATACAAATTGTCTCCAGTATCCCATTTTATTTTGATAAGGTTTCGGAAACAACTCCTGAGTGGCAAAACATTCTTGCATCAAAACTAATTGTACTTGCCAGTAGAGGCATGGACTATTGCCACGGCATTTTAGTGTTTACATTTTTCTAATTTTAAACCAATATTGCAAGAAATATTTCGCTGTTTCATATTTAGCATTCCAAATGTAAAGCCAATACTTTTGAAATATCGGCCTTTTATTGCACATATATGCAACTTAAAGCCAATATTTAATCAACATTGGTATTTCATTGGAAGTACTTCTAGTGAATACTATATTGTACAACATATTAACCAATATTGGTTTGCTATTAAGGTCTTCTCTCATATTTTATTCTTCGTTTTAATTATTGTCCAGGTGACTTTTTTCACATTAACATGTGAAAAAAATTGTTCGAAGATAAGTTATGTTTTTAGACTTATTTATTTTATGTGTATTGTTAGAAAACGTTAATTTAACCAGGTTTTCCTTTTCTAATAGTTTTCTAAAGGAAAAGTAATACATCTAACTTGTCTAAAACTTTTTTAAATTAAAATACGTGTTACTTATACTATATCCCATTTTCTGTGCACTATTTGTTTTAATGCTTAGTAAATAATGTATATTAATTTTTCTTACATTTTTCATAATGAATTGGATATTTTATTGCTCTTAAATAAATGTTTATAGTTTAGGATTATACAAATATTCCCTTTACAATATCCTGAACATACAGTTAAAAATTAAGCGCACTGGAAATATAAGATAGAAAATATTATTTAATTTAAATATATATAACTTTTATCTATATTTCATAACGTGTAATTCTAGCCTTTGGTGTTACATTACGCTTTAGTTAAAGCTCTTCATCAGTGAGATTTCAAATTCCCCTCGCTAATGTTAAATCTATGGGCGTATGATGCATTCGTATTTATAAAATATCTGCTTAGGAAATTAATATTTTTAACTCCTTTTTTCTGTCTTAAAGGATGTCTCTTTCTTTCTTAGTTGTTAAAATATTTCTAAAATATATAGTAAACTTATAATTTTTGTGTTAAAATCTCGGCGAAACTGAGTAAAATTTTAACACTTCACATAAAATTAACTATATATATATTTTAGAAATATTTTGTCAACTAAAGAAGAAGGGGATATTTTTCAAGAAGAGTACACAAAAAACTAGTCGTTGGGGGCCACTGTAATACTTACCCATCATGGATATGCATAATATAAAATATGAAAATAAAACATGTGTAAACTATTTATAAAATACATTGCAATTTGAATAAAATCGTGGCTTGATGACGTCATACACTTTAAATGCTCTATTACTGAATTGCGTAAAAGAAACCTCCTTATAACTTCAAAATTGACAATCCTATTAACTAACGGTTTACTGCGTCGGATTAAGCGTCTTATTTCCAATTAAAATATATCTTTGAATTGAAATTTGAATGAAATACAGGGTCAGAAAAAATCGAAGAGTATGGAAAATAGGATTAAAAATATCTCGGCAACTCATTATTCAATCGACTTCATTCTTTATGCACAATTTATGTTTTTTTATTGTTTTTATATTTACTCCTTAAAATAAACAATTTCGAAAATTTTTATATACCTTTTCTCAGAACGAATATTTCGAGAGTTCGAAAAAAAATAGTTCCGGATAATCGAGGTTACTAAAATTCAATAAGCTGCTTTCCATTATTACATACTAAATATACACCAAATTTCAAGTTTCTATCTCAATTTGTTCGGGAGATAGAGCATTTACAGACACACAGACAGACAGACGGACGGCATTTTTTTTTTTCTAAAAATATGTTTTTCGGAATCACCAGTGTGTCTGAAACGTGTAAATCCATCAATTTTTTTTTTTCAATTTTCAAAACGATTACAAGATAACCCTATTCTACGTATGATGGGTAAGTGAAAAGTTTAAAATATTAATTTACTGAGGTATTTACTGAGGTACTGATTTTATAAATACGAATGCATAAAGCAGCATTGGGTTTAACATTAGTGAGTGGAATTTGAAATCTCACTGATGAAGAGCCAAAGTCTTAATCTGTTGCTATATTGTTTCAGTTATACTTTAAAATTGAAATATCTTAGGAGGTTGTGGGTAGAATTATTAACTGCTTATGTGTATTGTAATGTACTATTATAGATGTAAAATAGATGTATAGATGTAAAAAAAAAGTAGATGTAATATCTGTTTCAGTTTCCAAAAAGGAATGTTTCATAATGTGTAGATAGTAAGATTTTAAGGTTTATGTTTCTACAGCTAGTAAACTCCTAATATTTTTGCAATTTATTCAATTAAATTCATTTTTTTTTTTTTATTATTATTTAAACTTTTTAAATCCGCATTTGTTTTTAATTAGATAATTTTCTTTTTTTTTCTCTTTCTTTTTTACTTTTTTATATTTTACAAATATATTATAAAGAATAGTAACAACAGCAATGATTCATAAAATTTATTCAGTAATGTACCCTAAAAAAATCCTGGAACGTTCCTGGGAAATAATGTTTAGCTAGTTGCCCAAAACTTTTCAAAAAACATTTCTTGAAAATATGAGAAACGGCTTGGAAGTAAACAGAAGGAAGTCTAAACATCTATTCACGTACAACTTTGATCAGGAATGTTTCCGAATAGAAAACCAGAATTTTCCAGGAAATTGCTTTCGAGCCACCAGCTGCCCATTAATTCAGAGAAACATACCTTGGTATTTTTACAGTATGAAGAAAAAGTAAGGCTACCTGGAGATTTTGCAATTTTGTGAGAAGTGAGCTATTTGATAGCCACATGTAATTAACTTATTCTGCTTTTAAGAAAAGTCTTATCACTGAATAGCTTAATTGAAGATGTCATTAAAGTAATATGAACACATATGAGCTTATCAATATAATAAACTAAGTATTATTTAAATAAAACAAAAATAATTAATAATCTAATAATATTTTTTAAATGTTTTTCCAAACAAACTCCCTGTGCCGAAAAAAAAAAAAAAAAAAAAAAAAAACTCCGGACCGCAAAGTCGCCTGCATCGTCATGGGAACGGATTTAGACGATAAAGGCGGTTGCTTAAAAAACACACGCTGGAACTTTTCCTCGCTTTCTTCTTCACGTTTCAGAAAAAAAAAAATCCCTTACTTTCTTTAACAAATGTCCTTACTTTCTTTAACAAATAATAATAATAATAAAAATAAAACTTTTTCATATTTTTTGTATTTTTTTTAATCGATTTCCAACAGTTTGCTTCATACAGGGATATAAAATAGAAGATTGGATGGGTAAGGTATTAAGTACAAATTGGCTGAAAAAAACAAACTTATCATTTTCGGCGAAATGAAAGCTAAAATAAAAAATCGCAAAAATTTCAAAAATCGCTGTATGAATTCCGATTAAACTTTATTTTAAAAAATGTCAGAATTTACTCTCTCGGGTAAAAAGATTGAATTTGGAATTCTTTTATGGATGGCTCAAAATTGCTGATGAACTTGAAAAGTCGGGGAAATATATGAATTTTCCCGTTCAAAAAAATAGATTTAAAAAATGTAATAGAAAAAGATCCAAAATCTGAACCTCAGGTGCATTCGGACATGTCTTTGTTTATCCGGAATAAATTTGCAGAACTCTGTGCGCGATAGATTTTACTACACATCGCCAACAAATAAACAGACAGACAGACCAAAATTTTATTTCAATAATCGAAGATATTCTGGGTCCAAGATATGTGGTAAACGTAAAACACTTACGTAAAAACAAATGCAAAGTAATTAAAAATAGTGAGATTTCAAAAAGGAATTAAATTCAAAAGTAAGAGGATGAAATCTGTCTCTTTCCTGGTATATTTTCATAGGAAATTCATTTGAGAGTTTAATCAACATGTAATTTTCGTCATGATCATATAGCTTTAAGAGGATGTTTTGACTGATATTTGAGTTTACTGATTTCTTTTTTGTAAGCAAAAACATTTTTTTGTTCAGAATCTACGTCTAAAATCTAAAAATCTAAATTGCTATATTCTCATTTAGTACTATATATTTTGAGAGCTCAGCATACTTTATTTACTATAATCGCAATCTTTTATATATGGGGAGCGTAAAACAGCAAGTAAAAAATATATACCCATACATGTATATGGAAAATAATTAAAATTGATATTTCAAATGGAATATCCGGGAAAAGCATACTGTAATGAAAAAGTAAACATGCAAAATAAATGAAATTGAGAATTCAAATGGAACATCTCGGATTAGTATAAAACCTCAATTTAAAAAAAGAAAGTCTGAATAAAATAATAATAATAGAAAGAAAATAATAATAATAATTGAAATTTCAAAAGAAGCCGATGAAAAGCGTTATCTGCCGTTGATTCTTTAGCGGTTCCACAAAAATAAAATAAAATAAAATGAAAATAAATAAATAAATATAAAATCTTTATTTGAGAGTATCAACTTATAATACTCCTCATCATCATAAACCATTCGTATAAAAGTTATCAGTGAACTTTCCGTCTAGGTTTTTTAAACGTTGTAGTTCCAAGTTACTTTGTTGGATATTACAGTTGCTTGTTTACTGACGTCTTTTGTGTTCACTTTATAATCACATTTTTTTTTTTTTTTTTTTTTTTTTTTTTTTTTTTCTCGATATTTCCTTATTTTTGAACTTTTAAATACTATACGCCTGCCCTCAAAATATGGTAAAAATATTTTTTTTAAACTTTAAAACAATTTATTAAGCAAGACTCTCACGAAAACATTGAATCCCGCACATTACTTCCTTTATTGTTTCTTTCTTTAAAACAATTTCACAATTAAGGTTAAATGTATAAATAGTGAGCCAATTAAGGACATTTATCGAATTATCATTAAAAAATTAGTGAACTCCGAAAGATATACATTGTTTTAGCCTAGTCCTAACCTCCATCTATCAGAATAAACACTCAAAGTTCAAAATATATGCCCTGGAAAAAATTAACATTAAAAAATGCAACAGTGACCCATATAATCCTATGGGATTTCCTCCACATTTTATCAATTATTGCTGTAACTTTTTGAGTTTTCACGATATTTCACTGGTCTTTTTATATGAGTTGCCGTTTAGTATTCACTATCAAATCATGACAAAAAATCTTTGCTGCAGTTCGTGCATGCGCAGTTAAAATTTATTTCATACAAATACCTATATCTCATTAAATATTCAATATTTTAATATTTCAATTACAGTATATTATTTCTACGATTTTTTGTCAGTGTTTGGAAAGCGGTGTTAAATTAGACTGAAAACTCTGCATACTATATAAAAAAAAAATTTAAATTTTTCACAGAAACGTTAACATCTTCACGAATATACGTGCTATGCTTACACAAATGTTGAACAGGACCTGCATAGTCATTTGATACAGTGACAGACTATTTTTAGCGTTTTCTGTTACTTGGGTGATCAAAAATATTATTTTATTATCAAAATCATTATTGCCCCCCCCCTTATTGTCCTTGCGACAAAATCTTCACTGAAAAACATGAAGTCAAACATGTTCTTTACATCCTCAAAGCATTTCGGGCATTTCCTCATTCCATATATATATATATATATATATATATATGTATATATATATATATATATATATATATATATATATATATATATATATATATATATATATATAAGTAGAAATGTACTAAAATTTGGCACCAAAAATCTGCTATTTAACAATTGCATTGAACCTAAATGTTACATAACATTAAATAGATATAATAAACAATTAAAAAAAATTAAATAGAAGAAATTTTTATGATTGGCATTGAAATATTTTTATGATTGGCATGATTGGCATTTATTATGGCATTGAAAACGACTACTTACAAAATCTTATCAGAGTGTGTATAGTTTTCTCACATTTTTTAATAGAATGTTTCTCGTCTTATTTAATCGCAGAAAGTTATTAAAAATTCTGCTATTTAAATATTAAAAAGAAATTTTCTGATCAGAAAGATTGGTGGCAGATTTCTTGGAAATTCCAAGGAGTGTACTCAGCTTGGTCATATCGACTCTTAGTCCTTTAGTTTGTTTGAATTTTCCATTACTAGTTCACACTGTAAATTGAAATCCTCAAATCCAACTTACTGCCATGTTTCCATCATCATTTTTTTTATATGCAAACCTTGGATTCTACTGTTGTTTTAGGAAATATAAATGTGTTTGAATTTTCTATTACTAGTTTACACTGTAAATTGAAATCCTCAAATGCAACTTACTGCCATGTTTCCATCATAATTTTTTTTCAGATGCAAACCTTGGATTCTACTGTTGTTTTAGGAAATATAAATTTGTTTGAATTTTCTATTACTAGTTTACACTGTAAGTTTACACTAGTTTACACTAGTTTACACTGAAGTGTCTGTCTGTGAAAATCACAGACAGACACTTCAATTTTATATATCAGTTTATATGTAGATAGATATAATAGTATTGAATCAGTTAAAAACTGCAATTGTTTTTTTCACTGTTGCTAAATTTAAGCAAAGCAGGAAAAAGTGCTAAAATTAAATTGAATAAAATAAACTAAAAATCAGAGTTTACGTCACATGTCGGAGCGGAAATTACAGTTTATAAGATGATTTTCACCGTTTTCGAGAAAAATATGTTGAAAGGATAGTGTTATTTATAATACTTATTTTTAGCTAGCTTTGATAGTGCAGATGCATTGGCACATGGCCGCGCTATTGTTTATTCGTAGACGGACAGACATGAGAGGAAATCTTTCATGAAATTATCCTCTGCTGATTTTCGTCTTTTTAAAAGTAATATTTTGTCACTTTTCTTTCTTTCATGATATTTTTTTTTATAAATCTTTATCTTGGTAGAGAAAAGGTCAATGTCCATTTTTGACATAAAAAAAAGTTGGTTAATGCTTTTTATTATTATTATTTCTTTGAATTATTACTGAACAAAATAATTTTCTTCTGGAATAAACTAAAGGCAGGATATTTACATTTATTACTAGCATATATGTGGTCATAATGAAAAGATGGATATTGGAATTTTTATATTACATCTATAAATATTGTGAAGGGATTGGTGTACGTTGACCAAAAATGGTGATATTGGCATATTGGGTATTGACCCCTTTCCTACCAAGGTACAGAAATATATTCAACTATTTCTACATTTTAATTTTAAATATTACACTGTAGTCAATTATCCGTGTTCATTTTTGCCAATCGCAGCTATTAATGCATTCAGTTAAACTATATTTTTCTCAATAATATGTATGAATGATCTTGTTTAAAACACAAATATATACTAATTTTTTCAAGGACTATTTTCTTTGTAGATAAGCAAAACATCATTGTTTGTAGTTAAGGTATTGGGTACTTTTTAAACGTAAAACTTAGCGAAAATATTAAAGCTATTTATCTTGAAAATTATGATTTTTATAAATACGTTTAAATAATTTTATTTCTTAATTTATAGCATTTTTACAGTAGCATTTTATATGTTCATTTTTGCATATCACTGTTACCGCTGCATTCAATTAAACATTCTTCCATTAATATGTATGAGTGATACTGTGTAACGGATTGATATTTATTTATTTCTATTTACTTATATTTGAATACAATATTTACTATTTTTATTTATTATATTTACTTATTGTTTGAGTGATTGTTTTGTTTGTAAGTAATATGTAAAAACACTATTATTTGTAGTGAAGGAGTCAGATATATTTGAAATATCAAAAATTAGCAAAAATTTTAAAGAATGTCGGCAGTTTTTCCAACTTAGCACATTTTTTAAAAATTTTAAAACATATACCAGAATTTCCGAATCTAAATTTTTGTTTTATTTAACCCCTTCAGAACAGGTGTCACGTATACATTCCATGTAGGATGTATATCGTTTTTATTTTTTAGTAGCAGAATATTTTAGTCGTAATCTTTGCCTTGTCTAATCGTAGAATTCTTGGATTAAATAAGACAAAAAATACTATACGGAATTTCTGGTATTAAAAATTCTGAGTTCTGAAGGGGTTAATCGCGGAATTTCACTCATAAAAAGAACTCGAAGATTATTATTTAGAAATTCTGGTAGATGTTTTGAACAAGAAAATGCGTTAAATTGGCAACACTGCTTGTTATTCCCAAAAATATGCCACTCGTTCAAAAAATTATAGGTACAGTTAGACAACCCTTTACTTTTGATTTTTTCTTTTTTAAGAAACTAATATTTATTTATTTATTTTTGCGTCATAAATGGATGCATTTTAATTAACCGCAATTGACGCACTATGCGCGGTATAACGCTCACAAAGACATAATTAATTTCCGAACACAAAGTGTAGGGAAAGTATTGTAATCATGATTTGTGTGTGTGAGAGTGAGTGAACACAATAACTCCCAAATTTTACAGAGTTGCCAAGATAAAAGAGGCCCGGTATACAGAAGTACAAATACTTACTAATTTTTATTTAAAAGTAGTAAATACAGAATATTAAGAATAACAACATACTGAACATTCAATAGTTCACAGGAGGTGTTGTTATTCATAATATTCTGTATTTATTACTTTTAAATAAAAATTAGCAAGTATTTGTACTTCTGTATACCGGGCCTCTTTTACCTTGGCCACTCTGTACTTCCGATTGAGCCCCTACTTGGAAAATATATTAAAAACCACTCTCACAAGATCTGTATAGAATTTCGCACAAATCGACCAATTGATTAAATAGTTTATCTCTTTTAAAATAATTTTGAAACCTATTTTGTATTTAAACTCATCAAGGAAATGTAAAAGAGTATAAATGATAGATATTGCGACGATGTAATCAATCAGTAGAACTGCTGAGGTACCGTTTCCAGTTTCAGAAAACGAGATCCAGCATTCGAATTTAACCAATTCCATTGTGTAATAAATTTATAAATAGAGAGATATACATACATACATATGTAGATATATATATATATATATCAACTGTAAAAATATTTAAAATATCATGAAAATCTGGATCGCAAAATTGTGAACGCCAAATGCAAAATAAGATATTTGAAACAATAATTACTTTAAAAATGAACATACTTTATGCATGTTATTATATCATCATGTTATACATGACGATATCTGTTTTTTTTTTGTTTTTTTGTTTTTTTCCCGTAACTTTTGTTATAAAGGTGAAACCTTTTTACACGAGCTTTTCAATATATATATTATCATTTTTTAAAGATACAGATTTTACTAAATAATAGCAATATTATTTTAAAATATATATTATCTCTAAAATGTTGGCTAAGACATGAAAAAATTCACCTTTAAAATCAAAAGAGAGATTTTTAATGTTGTATTTGGAGTACAAAATGAAAAAAAAAAAAACATTGTAACAGAGTATACATTTATTAAATTCTTTTTTCTTATCTTCTAATTTATAAATTTGTTGTCCCTACAAAACTTATTTACCCAATTTTATAAAAATGAAAAGAAAATTTTATCCTTTAAACAACATTTAAAACTACAATTAAAGTAACAGAAGTTACAAAGAAAGAATACACGTACTTAAAAAACTTGAGATATTACTTTAAATTTGAAACATCTGATGAGCAAAGTCAAACTGGCACCAGATTTCTTTTTTAATTCTTATTATTTATACTGCTAAATGGAAATGCAGTAACACAGGTTACTTTTTCAAGGATAAACGTTAAATTAATTGTATGAAATAAAAAAAAATATATATTTTTTTTACTTGTCAGAACACATTTATTTAGTTATTAAAATTCTTAATTAGATTTAGAATACTAAAAATTTTGTTACTCATGATGTTTAGAAATATAGTCTATTTAACTTTTCCTCTTTAGTGATTTGCATAGCTTAATTTATTATCGTAAATAAATCGGTCAAGTGCGGGTGTAACTCGCACTCAAAGGGTTCCGTACATTAAATTTGTTAATTACTGTTTATTAATTAACAAACTCCTACTACCCCTATTTTTTTCATAATTTTAGTTTCAGTAGATTCGGAAATAGAAAAAGGGGGGGGGGGGATTTATTTTTGCAGAACACGTTCGACGATATCTCTGAAAATATAATACCAAAATTAAAAAACTATTTTTTTTGTGTGTGTTCGGTGTTACGAGATCTTTCGAACGATCCATACACGATATATATATATATATTTTTTTTTTCAAGTAACTTAATTAATATATCGAAAACATTTCCAATTCTTTTCGTTTATTTAAAAAAAAAAAAAAAAAAAAAAAAAAAAAAAAAAAAAAAAAACTGACCTCTTAAACTAAGGGTCTTCCACCTTTTTGTCTGCATGTCACTTGCCTTCATAAATTCTGAAAGGCAATCTTCATTTTATTTAACTGCGAAATTTCTGTCATTAAACAAGGCAAAATTGTCTATACTGAAATAGTGGTTGCTTGATAGCCCATGGGACACAGGTTGAAGACCCCTATTTTAAAAACAGCGTCTCTCTGGTCTTTCTCATTGTCAGAAGATAGATTATAGCTTTGTTCTCCTATTATTCTAGTATGAATTTTGCCAACCATTCAAAATCGCAATATAACAGTATTGACAAATCTGTTGGATCTAAAGTTGCGCTGAATATATGAAAGAATGCTTTTTTAACACTTTTCAGAATAACTGAAAAGAGTTTATGAATTCGGTTAGTCTTTCTGTCTGTCCCTGCTCTAACTCACGTAAATATACTCTTATTGACATGTAATTTTTATACTTTAATCAGGATAACTATAGAATGTTCGCTATTCAAAATGAAGTATCTAGTATTTATGGTTAATTTGCAGGGACACACGGAAGAATTCCGTTACATTATGGTCTATGGGGAAAATCGTTTGCGGTGCATTTTATTTAAATTACTTATTTCATTTCATTGTATAAAAAATTGAAAATTGTTAATAATATTTTGTTAGTGTTGGAAAGTGTTTCATAATCTAAGACTGATGCATGATTTTTCGTTCTTGTTTTAATTCAAAGGGCTTGTGTCTCTGAAGTACTGAAATAAAATAGGAATTACAGTAGCAAAAGAATATGGAGTTAATATTATGTTTTTTGGATATCTTCGCCAATATTAGTTCAATCTTGGCTATATCATGACCAATACTGAACATATGTTAGTATGTAATATTGCCAAAAATAGGCGTTCCATTTTGCCTGCATTGAAACAATATTTGGAGAGAAATATTTTGCCATTTCATTGTGGATATTTACAATTTAAAGGCAATGTTTCTGAAACATTGGCATTTTATTGACAATATTTCCAAGGTAAACCCAACATATCTGTAACATTGACATTTCGTTGCAAATATTTCCAATTTAAATGTAATACTTCTGTTTTGTGTAATAGTGGCATTTCATTGCAAATATTTCGAATGTAAAGCCGGTATAAATATCTAACCAGTATCAGTATTTCATTGAAAGTATTTCCGATGAAAGCAATATTAGAGCAATACTGGATCCCAATATAACCAATAAAAACAAGCTTTTTTTTAAACTTAAATTATTTTAGACTTAAATTATTTATTTTTTTAGACTTAAATTATTATTTTCCTAATACCCTTTTTTTATTTAGTTACTATCTGCATAACAAACCGATGTGTTCATTTGTTCATTCAATATTTTGGGCGGGAATATAAATCTAATTTTCTTCTACAATTAAACAAATATTTATAATGTTAGTTTTATTAAATTTCTCATTATAATCAGGAAATTATATTTAAAATGTAGTTTTAATGAAAATTACGAAATCGACGTGTTACAAATTACATGATTTTAATGCAATTATATAGTGTCTTTTTAAAACCACGACAACTTACGCATTAAAAAAAAAAAAAAAAAAAAAACAGGAAAAAAGAAAGAAAGAAAATAGTTGAAAGGATTTTAGATAAAACATTTGGGAACTTGCCATTATATCTTCCATTCTGAATATGCACCACATGCGTATGTCACCACTCTCTTATAATGACATTCTAAATTACAGTAAAACGTTGGTCAGTATGCGCTTTCAATGATGTTATTTTCAAAGAAAGTGACACTATTTGTCAAAAAGTTTTCGAAACTTGTGAAATGAAAATGACATCATTTTTACGCTTTCACTCGATAAAGCATTACACTTTTAAGATCTTACAGATAAATTTTAAAAATGCAACTACATGTAGTATGCCAATAACATCTGACGTATTAATTGGTGCACAAAAAGGTATCTTCAATTAAGAAACTCGTCATAACAATCGGACATCTAGTGATTTTATAAACCTCTATTTGTCTGTATCATTAGTATCGGTATCGCGTCTAGAAGAAAAATAGCGCAGAGAGCAATGAACGAGCTCGAAACTGCTTCAGTCAGATCGTATGTATTTTCTATAACGTTTAGCATTTTCTATTAACTATGTTTCCATACGTAAGCCAATTGCCCACGTGTGAAATGTTGAATCCTTTTCTCCTGGACTAGGTCATTATAACGTGTTTCTGAAAATTAAAATCTTAAAATTTTATTTGGCGGCCGTCTTTCTATATTTTACATAAATTTACTTGATATACATATGGAAACTTAGTTATTAGAAAATGTTAAATAAGTACCAGAACATAAGCTTGGAAACTTGATATCACACCATTTTTTACACATAACTTTCACGATGCTTTTTTTTTTCTTTGATTCCTTTTCTTTTTTTTTTCTTTTTCTTTTCTTCTTTTCTTTTCTTCTTTTCTTTTCCTTTTTCTTTTTTTTTTTTACTTTTAAAAGTTATTTTTTGTAGCTATCATTTGTTATTTTTTAAACAGTGTATACAATTTAAATAATCTACTCACTGAAATTAACATGAGCTCTCACAGAATTTTTTTCGGCAGCGTATATATATATATACATATTGTATATATTACATACAATATGTATACTTTAAAAATATATATATATAATTCATTTCTTAGAGTAATTAATCATACAAAAGCAATGAAAATCAAATTCCTTTTTTCAAAACAGCAGCCTTTCTCCATTTATATGTTATTTAATTTTATGATGGATCGAAATTAAGTAAAAAACTGATGGGGACGAAATAAAATGAAGATATGTAGTTGATTTGTTAGTTGGTTGTTCGATAGTAACGTTTTGCACATAATTTTGTAGATTTTACCAATTTTATCAATAATGGGTTTTTTAAAACATAAAGGGGAAAATGTATTTAATAAAATCCCATCGGAAAATTAAAAGAAATAAATTAACCATAAAAAACCCATCTTTGTTCACGTAGGGTTGTATAAAATGCGAAGAAAAATGCAATTTAATGCACCATGTATGTCCATATTTGTTTACATTAATGTGAATATTTTTTTCGATTAAAAATTCCTCTATATTAATTGTCTTCAATAGGCTGTTGTTAAAGACATATATATAATTTTTAATTGAATTAGCTGTTGCCCGGCAAAACATTGCCTGGAACTTGGTGTCTCATTGTTTGTCAGATTTTTTAAAGGCATTTTTTTATTATTCAGACTCCTATCATAAACTCTGGCAAATAATCACAGACTTCTAATAGTTAATCAATTTGTTTTATTTTTTTTTTCCTATCGGATCTGTCACAGTCGTTTTTCTCGTAAACTATGGAACGTGGAAAGTTCAAACTTGGGAGAGTTATAAACACTATTAACCCACATATAGATTATTAGCCACATATATTGTATATCGTGTAGGGCATCGTGTAAAGATCTCGTAACACGGAACTCAAAAATATGATTTGGTTTAATTTTAGGTGTTATATTTTCAGAGATATCGTTGAAAGTGTACTGCAGAAATATGTCCCCCCTCCCCTACTATTTCCGAATCTACTAAAACTAAAATTATAAAAAAAATTAGGGGTAGTAGTAATTTATTAATTAATAAATAGTAATTAATAAATACAATGTACAGAACCCTTTGAGTGCGAGTTATACTCGCATTGGAAATTTTAGCTTTCATAATTATGCCCTCATCCTCCTCTTTTAGTCCTTGTGTTATCGAGGTAAAAAATCTTTTCACAAAATAGATTAAATTTTTAAATATAAATATACATATATATAATGTCCTAAAAGAAAATTCGTGGCGAAAATCAGCGAAAGAATCATTTCTCAGGTGCTACTTTTAAAATAACTGTGGTCGAAAATTATGTCTAATATGAATGCATATTTCATAAAAATTTAAAAATGAGTTAAAATTTTAATATGTAGATGACCTCCAAAACCTGTTCTATGCACACCATGTAATAGTAAACATTATTCGCAATTGATTCGTACCAATTTCAATTTATACTATGATTTCCAGCAGGTTGAATGAGGGGTGGTAGGGTGGCGTATTTTCTTGTGAGGGGACTTCACATAACTTTTGTCGGAATTGCTTTATTTTGAAGTATTTCCTCCTTTGATTAATCAAACATTTTCCCTGCAAACAAATTGTTATAAGCTGGTATTAAAATGCCAGATGGTTTCTGATAAATTTCTAATTTACGGATTGACCATTAATAATATCTTAGCAATTTGATAGGTTTGCATGGATTTATTTCAAACTTATATTTTTTTATTAAACATAAATGCACAAATTACAGAAACACAGTTTAATGAAAATATTGTGTTTATTTGATTGTATATATGAAATGGTTAAAGTAAATGAAGGAGAAATAATTCTCTTAACATCGAAAATTTGTTTGCGGTTTAGTTTAACGATGTTACACTATTTCAAACATGATGAAACTGATATACAGTGGTGTACTAAAACATGCTTTATGTAGAATAAGGAATATAAAGCACTTATCATTCATTTACAGTGTCACACGATAGAATTCGATTACGTAATGGTCTACGGGGAAAAATTGTGTGCAGCGTATTTCAATGATGTTATATTATTTCAAACATATGGAAGTTTATACACATTATTGAGGTGCACTACAAGATACTTACTATAGAATATGAGGCGCATAGAAGCTTTTGTTCGTTTACAGGGACACACAAATATTTCGGTTTCAGTACTGTCTTTGAGCGATAAATGCTAGAAGTGCGTTTTTATTTGATGTATGCTTTTTTAACTATATTTTTGCATGCTACAAGATGCGATAAATTATTTAGATCATATGCAGGGATACACAAAATAATTCGTAAGTATTACTGCGTATGAGCGTGAATTCCTTAATGGTGTTTTTTAATCGAGTTATCATTTTCCAGTTGAACTATATTTAGTATACTAAAAGATGTTTGTAGAATATAAATATATTCATATACAGGACTACACAAAGAATTGGATACATTACTGTCTATGGATGGTAATTTCTGAAAGTGCGTTTTTCAGTTGTGTTATGCGTTTTTTCCTGAATTAAATTTTAAATTAATATGAGGCATGTATAAAAATATGTAGATAATATATAAACTTATTCGAATGTATTTTCGTCGATTCACGGTAACTGCTGAATGTGAATTTTTTGCTGTAAATATTAATTTCAGTGCAATTTTTACTTAAAAAAAATTTATTATTTTAAATTTTAGTGAACTGCAGCTGTTTACACACATCGGTCGACAGTCCACAGTCTCAATAGCAATATTCCCCCCTTTAAAAAACGAAACCAATAAATTAAGAAACCAAAAATGCTTTTGACTTTTTTTTTTCTTCCTGTATGATCGAATTTATCGCTTTATTTTTCCCCTCGTATCCGAGTGCATTCTTTTAAATAATCATGGATACTCTAATTTCAAAGCAAAGAACTCATCAAAAAACATAAAACGTAATAATTTTTTTTTTTTTTTAGAACTTTAAAAATGTGATTAAAAAAAAATCTTGCTAGCAAAATCTATAGTCATATCAATGGGAAATGCTGATTGAAATAAATTACTTACAAGCTTCTGGAAAAGTTTTAAAATCGTCTGCGATGAGAGCTGCTAAACGACTTTAAAATCATTCCAGAAGCTGAATACCACTAAACATTTTGATTACTGAAGTTGTCTTCACCTGATTATCGTCTGCAACAAATGTACAACGTTGCATTCTACTCTTGTTTCATAATTTTTTTAAAGTTCTTATCTGTTTACGTTGAAATAATGACTACATTCAGCAATGAAGAACTTTTTGAAATGGTTATGATATACGCTGACTGCAACAGAAACAATTCTCAAACGGCACGAAAGTTCAGACGTCGATTTCCCAATTCACCGAAGCCTAATCGGATGTTTATTCATAATTAGATGTTTGAAAACGACGGGATCTTTACGGCCTCTTCCATGACCAGGATGCAATCGTCAGTATAGTGACAATGAAATAATTGATAATTTAGCCTATTTTGCTACGATCCCGCATGCGAGTGTCCGAGAAGCAACTTCAGTTATAAATACTCCACGCTGTATAATTTGGAAAATACTTCCTGAAAATAAGTGGCATCCGTATTGTATACATGGGTTACTACATACATGATACACTTAACTCTGCCGATGACGCACAGTGGGGCGTTTTGAGGATCTAGGTGGACAAAATTATTGCGTTGAAGTTTAATTAGGTTTTGCTGGGTTTTCGAATATATCAGTAATAAAATAACCAAACAGTGATAAATATTTTACTTACTTAATTATTTATATTATTAATATTATTATTATTATTATTATTATTATTACTTATATTATTATTATTATTTAAATTATAATATTGTATTGTCATTGAAACTACACATGTATTCAAAGTTTCAGCTCAATCGGATAATTAAAAGTGGTGAAAATTGACTTGCAAGATTTGAATTAAACACTCAGACGCACACTTCAAGTTAATATAACTTAATGGTTCGCAAACTTTCGCAGGAGCTGTCTTAAGTTTTCACTACTTTAGGAATGGCACTTTGATTTAAAAAAATGCTTATTGCTTAATAATGCTTAATACTGTATTAAAAGTCAAGATAAAGTTTGAAAACAAGATTGCGCTTATTTTCAAACAACAATAGGTTAAATCGTGTGACAAACATGTGACATATGTCCAGTCACGGCCAAACTCGATCTTTCTCCTTCCCTCATACGGCCTTCACAATCACCCCTTAGTTTCGGAATCGTTAAAGGCTACTTTCGCCCGTAGATGGCGCGGTATACTTACCATAAATAATGCTTAATAAAGGTTACTTCTATACATAAAAATACAAAAATCTTTGCAATGTATTCATTATAAAAGGTATATGTATATATATGTATCGTATGTAACTTTAGCCTCAGCTTTATCTTTACTACAAACAAGAAAAAATAAGATTTAGAGATAAAATAAATAAATACAATTCTTTAAGTAATTAAAAATAGTTTAAATAACACGCTACTATAAATGCAAAACAAACTTTATAAGTAAATTTCTATATTTATACACGTTTAAATTCTTGATTACTTGAAACATTGATAATTCTGAGCGTAAAATACACAGTAAAAATTTTTAAAACATTTACTAGTTTCATAATAGTAAGAAAATTAAGCAAGTTCGCCAATATCCGGCAATCTACTCATATCGATTTTTTTTTCTCAAAACATGGATTATTTTTACACGATTCTTAATTATTTAAAATATGTATATATATATGTACATTCAAAACAATTTTCAATAAATTTAACCATTATAGGTGCTGATCTGAAATATATAAGCGTATAGAAATATAATAGAATTACATATAAAATTAAATATTATATTCCAATTCTGGAAACTCATGGTATAAAAGTATGTATATGATAAAAATGAAAAGATATTTACATGTTTTATAATATCAACAGAATAAGAAAACCTATTTCGCCAATATCCGGCAATCAACTCATATCGATTTTTTTCTCTCAAAACATGGATTATTTTAAAATGATTGTTAATTATTTAGAATATATATATATATATATGTGTGTGTGTGTGTGTGTGTGTGTGTGTGTGTGTGTGTGTGTGTGTGTGTGTGTGTGTGTCTGTACATTGCAGACATTTTCAGTAAATTTAAATACTGTAGGTGATGATCATAAAGTAGAGGTAAACAAAATAATAACAATTTTTAGAGGTTTCGTTATTTTATACAATGAACAAGCTTTTTTGCTGTAACATCATGCACTCCATTTATAAGAGAATAGTTTTCGTGGAAATTTTAGAATATTGGGCAACAGAAATTACAGAATATTTTTTCAGAATTTTAAAATATTAATGCATAAATCTATTCACCATGCTTGTATATATAAATGTATCTATAAGGTATATGCAGATTCCATTTCTTGATTAGACTTTAAACATTGATAATTTTTACAGCGAAATATACAGTAAATATTATATAATTAAAATTAAGTAAACTTTAAAATTTTTCTTGATAAAGAGATCGTATATTCAGATGAACTGGCTTCATTTGTAAAATTCCTTGCCATATTTTTTTTTAAATGATGGGCAAAAATCTTGCACATATTAATGAGCATATATTTATTTTATGCTTGTTTAAGTCACATTCCCATATAGTGTTTTTTATTAGTCTCGGATATATCAATTCATAAATAGTTTCGACGATTCCGTTTGAATTTAGGATTGGTACAATCCTAAAATTCTAGTAAAATTCAGTCTAAAATTGTGGAAATTAGACTGATGAATTGTAGTTTAGGATAAGACAATCCACCTCTATCCTGATTGGCAATTAACTGAAGTATGGTTGCATCACATTGATCTGTTTCTATGTTTGATAAGCAGGATTCTCATTCAAAATTTTCTTGAATTACTCTTACAAGATTACTTATCCGCTAACAATGGCAATACTTGCAAACTTCAGATTAACTCTTGGTGGTGCTAGCAATTAAAAAGAAATTAATTTAGTGGTTTATAATTTCGAACATTAAAATTCAGTTTAAATCTACAAATAAATTGAGAGCCGCAGCAATTTTATAAGGCACATATTTCGAAAATTTTGCTCTGTACTTCTACTGATTGCTGGTGTATCGGTAATAAAAGCGCCTATTCATGAAAAGAAATTCCAGGGTTTTTTTTTTTTTTTCTCTGAATTTGAAGCACAATGTGGAACACAGCAATGAACCATTTTCAACAAAAGAAAAATAAGAACACGCAATTTCATTTACGTTATATCTAAGAAATACAAGAGTGAAAGGCGACAATAAGGAAATTCTCCATTAGCCATGGTAAGTAATAGCGCCCCCTACTTTCTCCGGGGAGAAAAAGTTATTCCTCTTGAACAAAGGGAAAATGACTTTTTGTTACGGCCGTATAAGAGGAAGGAGAACGATCGAGTTAGGCCGTGGTCCAGTAAACTCCTGCTTTCAAATAAAACAGAAAAGTCACGACTTGCTTTCGAACTTACAGAAAAATAATGGAACTGTTGAAAGTCTCTCAAATCAACTGTCTTCTTTACGGTCGTAGTTAATCGACACATCGGGTTTTTTCGACAAAACTCGTACGGATCTCGACAAAAGAGACATTCAGCTACCAGTATACGCGGTCTTGTTAAATTCCGAGATAATCGGAAAAATGAATTTTGTCCACCTAGATCATCAAAACGTCCCACTGTGCGTCGTGTGGATTTTTGCGATTGGCTTCTAATACAACATGCTGTGAATCCACGGTTCGTATGGAATATTCTGAATGGAATAGACAGATGAATTTTTGTTCACTAAAGACGGAGCCGCAACTGCCGTAACGATCATTATTGCAACAATACGAATCCATTTTTCGTTCTTGAAGTACATCACCAGCAGCGAATTTCTATATCTGTGTTGTGTGGAATCTGGAACAACACATTAATTGGCGCTGTTTTTTTTATATCAAGGAACACTGACGGGCAATAGGTACCTTATTCTAAACGTTTCTGGCAAAACTTTTACGGAAAATACAGTACCATTAAAGTATTAGAATTGTGTTTGGTTTCGAGATGACGCGACGGCGCTCCACCACATAACACTGAAGTAGCGAGCAATTTCATCAATACAGATATTCAAAATCGCTGATTTAGTCTACACAGACCCACAGAATAGCCACCTGGGTCACCCGACCTAACGCCACTAGATTTTTACTTGTGGTGGCGAATTCGTGCTTTGGTGCATGTTCAACGTCCTCTAAATACGCAAAATTTGTGTGCCAGAACAACTCATGAATTCCAAAGCATCAAACACCATGAACTAGAAACAGTTTCACGCAATATTTTGCAAAGGGCACAGCTTTGTATTGGTGCTGACGGAACACAATTTAAAACTGTATTTAAATAACTTTGCATATTTTTTGTCACAAAATCAAACCTACAAACAAATTGGTGCTCTCATGTATGGTTAGTAGGTATGTTCAATCGACAATTTTATTGTGAATAACTTAGTATGTTTCTTCACATAACTTTTCTCATATTTTGTACTATTAAATTATTGCAACTTGTTTCATGTATCCGTACAACTGCATGTAATTGAACTGCATTTTAATTCATTTGTAAGGTTTACGAGACTTCCAATGCAACGAATATATCTTTATGAATAATGTCATAATAAAATAAATCTTATATTTTTCAACATTCGCGAGAAATTGTATCACCAAGTACGCTACTCTGACAACATTATTTATTTATTTATTTTTAACTATGAGAGTGATAAAACGTAGTTTATCTTGTGTCCTGTTTTGAGGGTATTGCAATGTGCTAAAAACTATGTCATGATGAATTCAATTTTCGCTTTGAGACATAAACGTTAAATCTTATGGGTTGTAAAATTATTTTAAATAAAATGCAAAGTTTCTCATGAAAAATCCAATTTTACAACTGAATTTTCCTAAAAAATGTCATGGAGAATTTATTTTTATATTTTCAATTTTTCCGGAAAATTATGTCACCAATTACGTCATGCTGGCACCTTTACA
Source organism: Maratus michaelseni (assembly GCA_963931845.1). Lineage (NCBI taxonomy): Eukaryota > Metazoa > Arthropoda > Arachnida > Araneae > Salticidae > Maratus > Maratus michaelseni. Next base: position 99,260,873 of record OZ007586.1, read on the forward strand.
TGCAGCCAACATTTACTTTTTTTTTCTTACTAGTATATATGAACAGAAAAAATTGTATTACTTAATCCACGAAAATTTAGAATTAAAAAAGGCAATTTTTTCTGTTACAAAATAGTAGTAGGTAAAAAGCGTAAAAGTTATCGCCTTTATATTGTTTCTTAACTATGAGACTGATAAATTTTAACTGATCGTATGTGCTATAAAACTGTTTTTACTAAAGTGCAACGTTTTCAAAACATTACAAGTAATGTCATGTGAATTAAATTTTCGCTTTTAAAATATGACTGACCTTATGGATGGTAAACTTATTTTAAATAAAATATAAAGTTTACAAAACATTCCAATGTGCGAATGCATCTTCATAAACAATGTCATTCTGTATTTAATTTTACATTTTCCAAAATTCTCAGGAAATTATGTGACCCAATACGTCACAATGTCCCTTTATTTACTTATTTATTGTGAAATATATGTCTGATAAAACTTAACTGATCTCTTGTACTATAAAATGGTTTTCAATAAAATGCAATGTTTACAAGACATTAAAATGTAATATAAAAAAATGCCATGATAAATTAAGTTTATATTTTCAAGCATTTTCGGGAAATTATATCATCAAATACGCCCACGAATTTTTTGTTGGCATTTTGTTACAGCGTGTATTTAAAAAAATCATTTATGTCATGCTTATTTCCAATTTTAAATGTCATATTTAGTAGATGGATATTAGAAAATTTTAGAAGCATAATTTTTTAATAATATTTCACATTTCTTTACTTGCAAAATTTTAATTACTTCATAAATCCTAAGTAATTTTACATCGCTGTTTTATTTATCTTTAGTCGAGAAAGTATAATAAAAAAAAACTTTCTACAACATATTCTATTTAACTAAATTTCTTTAATAATACTCACATTAAAACATGTAAAAAATGGCTTGAGAGGTCATTTTGCAAGAGAAAAAGGATGTTGACTTTGCTCTTAATTCCTTAAGGAGATTAAAATTGTTAAACAGTTTTAATTTTTAAAAGAAATCTGTTATGGTTCTTTAATCTTGAAATATTTGTCATCTTTCCTTGGATTAAAAAAATGAGTTATATCACTTTGTTTTATAAAAAGTTAACGCTTTACTTACATTAACTAATTCAATTGTTTCATTATTAAAGATGATATATTTTTAAAAGTTTGTCCTTTTTCATGATGGAAATTAAATTTCTAGAGGATGAGCAAACATCTTTTCTTCGATGTAATCTGTTATTAGACTGTCATTTGAAAAACATAAGAATTTTATTTTTTTTAATGCACACGCCGGTTTTTAAATCTTCATATGCATACATTTCGTGATAACTAAAAACTATATAATAAATTATTGTCAATATGAAGACTGCAAAGTAATTTTACATATTTTATTAATAGTATGATGCAAAAAAAGATCGAATAGCAGCAAAATACATAATTTTTTAATTATTAAATTTTCTTGTAAAAGTGTAATGTCTTATATCCAATAATTACATTAACTTTTTAATATAAAATTATCAAGTATTTTTTAACAGTTTTTTTTATAAATTAAAAGCATAATCGTTCGGTCAATATTTATTGTATTTACGCTGGCATAAATGACATTAAATTTTTTTTAACCGCATAAAATCTATTTAAAAAGCTGCATTTCTAATTTCTGATTCTAATGTTTTTTTTTTTTTCTCTTTTTGTATTTTTATAATGGAGCAATGAGAATCAGGAAAATATATACGATGCTTTGAAATAGCGTAATATTGTAAAAGTAAGGAACTGATATTGAAGAAGTATTTGTTTTTTTGTTTCATTTAAAGGGGGCAAAATACATTTTAGAACGGAAGCAATTGTAATTTTTGTGTGCATTCACATTTCCTCAAAAGGATTGCATGCTGTCCAATGTCTATAATATTTTTATAACAAAGATACCAAGTGGTTTTTTTCTAATTATTCATTAAAATTAGAGAATCTTTTTTATCTTGCACAGGCTAACATAAATATAATAGCATACGGGTTATAATAGTATACAATGATTTTTATCAGTTGGGTCATTCCATGTTAACTGACTCAGGGGTCCCTGCTCAACCGACCTTAATTTTCATGAAATCACTACATGATGTACATATAGGTCTAATTTAGACACCTTCAAACTGACAGAGCCATAAGTAGCATGGTTAGAGCACCAGGAGTGCTTCTATAAAATTCTCTTGCTGCGGTAAAAATGAATAAATTACTAATTTTGTCATCTCACAGCTCGTGGTACGAGAAACCTTTTAAATTGAAAAGTTGTTTCCTAGTTCAAGTTTATATGCTGAAAAACATAATGGCAGTATTAAAGATCATAAAGTAATTCATTCATCACCACTTGGCCACAAACTAGGCCATACGGTATGCCACCATGAATTTCCCCTTACTTTAACAAGGTATAACTAATGAACAAATGGCTTTATAAGTATGTTACTTCACCAATTAATTATCTATGGACATGTCATAGAGCTACTGAAATCTGTAATTACAGCTTACGTGGTGATATTCAGTATCGCTGTTAAAAAAGGTTATGGTGGGTTAAACTAACTTTTGGTGTTGCAGTAGCTGCAATTGTAAGATGGTGAAACCTCGTTCCAACATCTGACACCATGGTTCAATTGGAGCTCCAAATATTGGAAAGATATTTCACCATCTTATGATTGCAGCTACTGCAGCACCAAAAGTTGGTTCCACTTACCACAAAATGTTAACACTGTAGTTAGAGCTTGTTAAAGTAAGGAAAAGATTCATCTTGACATAGTGTATGGCCTAGTTTGAGGCCATGTATTGATGAATGTAATGCTTTATGATACTTAATACTGCCATTATGTTTTTCAGCTCAATAATTGGAAGTAGGAAAAAAAATAATATTAAGATTTCCTGCATCACGACTCACGAGCAGTGAGATGGCAAACATTGTGATACATTCATGTTTGCCACAGCGTTGGAAAAGTGATTTTTATAGAACTAAACTGCATTAAAAAATATTTATTATTACACCATTCTTTAGCATAAAATGCTCGAAATAATCTGCAGCTGTAACAAATGGCTATGTGGGCCCTGTATAACGTTTGTATACATTTGTGTAGGAATGACACGTATATTCTTGAAAATATTAACGTTTCTTTTTTTTTTAAATTCCCACATGTTTTTGTTTTGTTTTGTTTTTTTCTCTGGCATATAGCGGTTTCAAACAAATATAACGTCACTGAAGTACAGTAGTGATACTTCTTGCAGTTAAAAAAAAATGTGTTGGGTTGAACCAGCTTTTCGTGCTCACAGTAGCTGCAGCCGTAAGATGATGAAATCTCGTTCCAACATTTGGAGCTCCGATTAAACAATAGTTCCGAATGTTGGAACGAGATTTCACCATTTCATGGGTGCAGCTATTGCAGCCCCAAAATTTGGTTCAACCAAGGAAATTTTTTTTAAAGTGTATACTGCTATTAGGGAATAAAATATTGAATATTTGGTGAGATATGAGCATTTTATATGAAATAACTTTTAAATGTGCATGCGCTAACAGTAACAATTTTTTTTTCTTCATAATTTGGTAGTCAGCTATGTAAGGCAAGTTATATAAAAAGGCCAGTCAAATATCGTAGAAATTCAGAAAGATATCGACGATATAATGAACTGGATCTGTGCTGCTTTCTAAAAGTATAGTTGCTACAGTAGAATATTGTCGTATGTCTTTTATTTTCCTCTTTCAAGTGCTATGTACTTTTAGATAAGGCTTACCCAAATGTTGTTATTGTAGCCTTAAAATGGGATCTATTACTAGATCTTTAATCATGTAGATGTATATTCAATTATCAATTTTGAATGAAGAAAAATATCACATTTTTCATCTTTATTCTTATGTATTTTACAAAATACCTAACTATATCTTTCAACAATTTATAGAAAAAATAAAATAAAATCTCGAGAATTCCATTACGGATTTTTAATATATTATATATTTATAATGCCGTTTATGATTGAACACTAAGCCTCTTTGCTTAATTATTATTTATACAGCATTAAATCGGCACATTATGGTCTTACTGTAAGGATTATTTACAAATATTGCACATATACAAAGAACTTCATTTTATTTAAATTGAAATTATTAAGAAATGAATAAGAATATGTAACAAATATTCCTTTTCATTCACTTACAAAATAATGCATCTTATATAAAGCACTGAATTATTTTTCTGAAAGATTATTGTTGTATTGAGCAATTACATATTAATAGTAATTGCTCAATTAAAACATACATATATATGGATTAACGGTCTTAAATAGCATCCATTAAAAATGTTCAGTTCTTTAAAAGATATATCTACACTTCCATGGTGAAATTAAGTTTAAAATAGGTGTCGTGCGCTGCAATATTTTTTTATAAGGTTTCCTATTTATTTATATATATAAAACACACAGTTTTATTATATATATGATATGATATATATATATATATATATATATATATATATATATATATATAATTTTAAACCTAGACAACGTTTTTAAAAAAACAAGCAATCAATTTTCTTTCATTTTTATTCGAAAGTAATTAGCTAAAATTGTTTAAAATAGACAGTTTAAACTTTTTTTTTTTTTTTTTCATTTGAATTTATTCACCGATCACATTTTATTGGATAATGTAATACTCCACTTTTTAAAAATACTGTTGGTTTAAAAAAACAATTAGTCTGTAAAAAAATTTTGTCAAATATTTATACGACAATTCGTTAATCAACATCTATTTCATTTATAACGATATAAAATAAGTGTGAAATTTTAAGTAAACTAGGAAAAAATTATAAATAATTATAAAATGATATTTCCTGAGATAATTCATTTCAAAGCAGTTTTCAAGATCAATACTTTTAACCTTCCAGTGGGAGAGCTACAAATTTTTTCTCACAAGCGGACACGCGTTGTACTTTTTACTACAGAAAGTTTTTTTTTTTTTTTTTTTTTTTTTTTTTTTTTTTTACGTTGTTACAATTGCAAGATATCTTATAGCAGTAATAAAAATGGTAAATTAGAAAAGCAGTTATACAAATCAAGCTATAAATCTCAATTTTAAAGATATTTTCAAGCAGAAAAATATGCAGAAATATACGTCTAAAGCAGGTAAATATCGTATATAAAATATGAAACAATAAGGTTATTTCATAAAAAAATATATCGAACATGATTTCGAGGGCAGCTGTCAAAGATAAGAAACTCTATTTTTAAGAAAAATCTATGATTTTCAATAAATTATTCAATTTTATCGTCTACATTTTTCTCAACAAATTTTATACCAGAAAACACTTTTAGAATGCAGAATTTTTACGTTTTAGAGCTCTTGGCATATTCTAGTTTGCACCATTTTGCAGTTTTATCTTTACCAGTATAAAAGTTTTTATCTTCAACTGATTCTTCTGGATTGTCGCAAGATATATGTTTTATATCTTCCCATTTTCCCAAATTTGTAGCAATTTCAAGAATTCTACAATTTTTTCGTTTAACTATGTAAAACAAAATAATAACTCTGCGTAACACATATCAATAACATTGTTGTAGAAATTAATCATAGTTTATTAATTTATTAATATATTTACAAGAGCATCCACGCAATGCAAATTTTGATAAAGACGCAGAATATTGCATTGGAAATCTGAAAAACGGGTTTACTTTGAAAGGAAGTTATTAATTGATGAATAGCAATGACTTTCAGATACTTTCGGTTCCGTATTTGAGAACTAGTTACAAAAAAATTACTCTTGTCGTAAAATTTGTGATAGCGCACCTGCTGGAAAGTTAATAACATTTTTAGATCGTGTACAATTCGAACAACGATTTAGAAAATGATTTTTCATGATTTTTTAACACATTGTTATCGGTACACATAAAAATTCGTTTCTTGAACTATGCATGGAACGCGGGCCATATAATAATATGTTTCTTATAGACTGGTGGTAGACAATACTGCTTAATATATATATATAATATAGGCAGATAGATAGATAGATAGATAGGAAAACATTAGTTCATTTTTTGTATTTTAACCATATATTCTGAACTAGTTGAGATAAAAAAAAATACGTTTATTTTTCATAATAAAAAATGATAATATACTCTTAGATAAGAAATAAACATATTAATACAATGTTTTAAGCAGTTTTCAATTAATAGATTTTTTTTTCAATACAATTCCCGGACATTTTTGGAAAAAATCGCCCGCTTTCTTATTTATAGAAATTTATATTTTATTTACTTTCCTTTTGAACAATTTAATTTGTTTTGTTAATATTACCAAAATTCTTCTTAATATTGTCATTGATAGTAGTACAGTAGTATTCTGCAGCTCCATTTAATTATTAAGAATAAATTGTCAATATTTTAAAAAGATTACGCGCTATTCTTAATTGGAATTATTAATTATTTATACCACATACAGATATTTGCTTTAAGTAATTCAGAAAAAGTTGGGTACGTGCAGAAACAGTTGAAATAGCCCATGAATTTAGTTTACATTTGCCATAATAATAAATAATAATTAAAAAAAAATACCCGATCTCATTTAGAGCCATACTCAATCTTTTTTCCTCGCAGGCCACAAACATATGTTTGTCCCCTTAGATGGGCCGCAACACACTATACTGATAAAATAATGCAAAAAATAGAAAGAGGGGGGGGGGGATTAAAATAACAAAATAACAAAAAAAGTAAAAGCAAACAAATTTAATATATTCAATAAAAGAATGGATATTTGGAAGAAGAGCCTGTGTTACAAATTTTGAAAAGTTGTTTTTTCTATTGTTAAAGGATGTAGAATGATTGATGATTGCCAAGTGTTAAAAATTGCAATTTCATAATGCACAAGTTCGTTTATTTTATTTAAAAAATAAAAAAATAAATAAACTAAAAATAACATTATTACTTTCCCTGCTCAACTAACTAGTTTTTTAGTACTCGTCAATGCTCAGCATGAAAACAAAAGTGGAGGGTAATTAAGATCAGATAAGAAGGGCCTGTGTTGCACTAGGTGCTCAGGACATCTCTCATCAATGACTCTAATAGTTTTTTCCGCATTTCAATGAAATTTTAAATTAAGTAACATAGGCCCTTCTTCCAGATACACAATACTGCTTAAAATATATATATATAATATAGGCAGATAGATAGATAGATAGATAGGAAAACATTAGTTCATTTTTTGTATTTTAATCATATATTCTGAACTAGTTGAGATAAAAACTAAAAATAACATTATTACTTTCCCTGCTCAACTAACTAGTTTTTTAGTACTCGCCAATGCTCAGCATGAAAACAAAAGTGGAGGGTAATTAAGATCAGAAGAAGGGCCTGTGTTGCACTAGGTGCTCAGGACATCTCTCATCAATGACTTTAATAGTTTTCTCCGCATTTCAATGAAATTTTAAATTAAGTAACATAGGCCCTTCTTCCAGAAACCCATTGAAATAGTGTTACCTATAGTATAATACGTATAAAATGCAATATTATAATCATTCAGAATTTCCAACTTCTAAGGATCTGCAGATTAAAAAAAAAAAAAATCAGACTATTGGTCAATCTAAAAACTTTTTAACTTTTTACAATATAAAACGATAGAGTGCAAATGCAATTAATTTTAAACATTCATTAATGTTGAAATTTAAAAAATATATACACCACTGTATCGCTAATAGAAGTAAGGTGGGTGCCCCTATTATGGCCATGCTAAAGTTTAAGAATTTTCCTTGCCGTCATTTATTTTTTTAACGTTCTCAGGTTAATTGACACTCATAAAATAAAATATTTCATTCCCCATGAAAATAGTTGTACTAGTCCAAAAAAAAACCTGAATTCCAAAAGTCTTCCAAATGGCCATATCAGGAACATGTGCACATAATATGGCCACCATTCCATGTTTCTCAAATCGTAATTTTCTTCATTTTAAAAAGTGCTGTTCTGCTAAATTCAATAATTTTGGTGTAACATAAATAAATATGATAATAATTATTTTTGTTATTCAAAAGATGATTTAAAACAGGATTTTTCATCAAAAATGAAGTTTTTAACAAAATTAACATTACAATTTTAAGTTTTTATTTAGAAAAATATGAAATCCCTTTAGAGTTTTAACTAATTTATTAAAACAAATTGCCTATCGCAATTGGAACAAATAAAAATGTCTTCCTCCTAGGCTTGCATGGTGCACTTGATATGGCCACCTGGATGGCCATATCAGGAACAGGTCAGCTTTCACGAAAATCGTTTGATTTTGAACAACTCGTTAAATAGACATCATAAACGGCAGCACCAGTTGATAGAGCATTAAAAACTGGACAGAGTATGATGATATTCATAATTTTTTTTTTAATGTACATTAAAAGGGGAGACTTACCAGATAAAAACAAGAAGAGATTACAACAAAAACATTAACTATGAAATTGGCGTCAAATTCCACAACCTAGCTGAATGACAAGTGATCACATGATACACTAAGAAGCTCCTTCACAATATGCGCTTGACATTTAGCGATTTTTTTGGTTAGCTAACGTATAATAGAAAGATGGTCATATAAGGAACATCGCTATAACAGGGGCACCTACCTTACATGTAAAAAGAATTTTAGACCAAGCAAATGTCATTTAGAATGACTTAACATAATTTTAAATTAATTATAAGAAACAGGGCAGATTTTGTCTTTCCATATATTATATATATATAATAATAGCGATTGTCTAAAATAATTTTTGTAGACTTCTCAAATTTTTATAAATATGGATTCATGATTATGGATCTGGAGCCGCTCATAAAATGTTGGTATTGAGTAATGCTGCATCAGAATGTAATCACTTTAATCATCCGTCATAACAACATGTTATAATATCACTGTCATAACACATAGTGTAATGAATTTATTGTAATCATGATTTGCGTGGGTGTGTGTGCGTGTGTGAATGAACACAATCACTCCCAAACGGTACTTGCGATTGAAATTCCATTTGAAAAATATGTTATAAACCACTGTCGGAAGAATTGCATAGATTTTCGTAAAAATCGGCTGACGGATTAGGTATTCAATCGATTTTTAAACTATTTTTAAATCATTTTTGTAAGATTATATAGGGAAAATCACCAAGGAAGTGCGACAAAGTATAATTGATAAATATTGCGACGATGCAATTAAACATTAGTAGTGCAAAGGTAATGTCTCCACTTTCAAAACAGGAGGTGCAGATTTTGAATCCAACCGATATCATTGTGACAAAAATGTAGATAGATAGATTTTAGATCTTTTAAATAATTCGACAACAGAATAAGAAATAGGCTGTAACCAGTAGTTAAACAGGTCTGTGATGAATTTGTCTTTCTTCAATGTGAAGGGTGATACTTGACTATTTTTTTAATGATGATTTCGGAAAAAATGCTCAAAAATAGCTATCACATGCAGTTTCGATGCAAATCGAGAATTTCTGTCTGGTTGGTAATTTATAAATTTAGTTATAAAAACACCAGACACCAATCAACATGACAACAGACTACTACTGCTGGTTGTTGCACAGAAAGCGGTCTCAGATAATTCACAAGACTTAATACAATCGAAAAGAAGAAACATTAAATGTATTTGGACTTTGTGACAACTATGACAAAGGTAACAGATTAATAAAATGTAAAGCACGGCTTAATTTTAAGTATTATATCAAGTTTTTTTACTCTCTTTAATATTCTGTGTGATTTTCCTGGATCTTCATACTCACTTGGTGGGAGAAAAAATCTTATGTGGCAGAGTAAGGGTCTTCAACCATTTTGCTTCAAAGTCATTTGCCACCACGAATTCCGAAAAGTAATATTTGCCTTCTTGAATCGCAAAGTTTCTATCATTAAAGGGGGAAAAGAGAAATTCGAAATTACGGAAATTGATTTAAGTTTCTTCATGAATTAGGAACCCTGTAATTAATTTCGATTACTATTTCTTTTTGCGTTTATTTATTTATGTTTCATAGAAAGAAAATTGTTAAATTGTAAAAAACAGTAACAGAAATTTTAATATTTTACTACAATATTATTTTTGCAAAACTAATTTTGCCATGATTTTGAAATCCTGGTTCCATATTTTTGAGTCGTCATTTCTTATTTATATACTGCTTTTTACGTTGTCTCTCGATTATACCTGAAACAACAACAGCAAAAAATTAAATTTAACAAGTAATAATAAAAAATTCAAAATCTCAAAATAATGATCATATTTTTGTTATAATTTGAAACAAAAATATGTTTTTGTTTGTTTTTCAGATATAGTTTGTAGAGAATTTAATTTCTATTATCTTTTTAAAAAAGACACCTACCTGTAAATCCGTTAACTTGTTCAAACGTTTATGAGGGAAAACCGCTGAAAATCAGTGTTTCAAGATAATTTAGTTTAAAGTTTTGATGGTTTGGAATGCGACTGTCTGGATCTACTTCTCAGCAATAACTTCTTGAGAAATTAAATGTCTTTTTAAAATAAAACATCATAAACATCAAAAGTGTAAACGCAAAATTTAGCGCAGAATATTTTTGCTCATTTTAATAGTTTAGGAGTCTAGCTTTATAGTTGTGGTAGAATTTTCTCGATATAACGCGATATAACATGTTAAAAACTTAAGTAAATTTATGATTATTAAAAAATCCGAACTTACTTTATTATACATACGAATACAGGAAACAACAACAGGTACCGACAAATATCATCGCTATTCACGCTAATCATTTTATTTTACAAATTGAACTAAGGAACATAGCTAACAATATTTTAATTATAAGTCTAACGATTTAAAAGCAAAATTATAATTATCTTTATTGCAATTTGAAAAACTGCAGAAAAGAAGTTCACTTCTTTATCTGTGTTAGAAAAATCATGTTAACTCTTGTACTTGTTGTTATGATTGTCCTTTCTTCAAGCATTTTTACTGGCTTTTCAACGATTGTTTTCTAATATCCAGTTTTATCCCACGTAGGATATCCGGTCTTACCCCAATAGAATGATGTCGGAAAGTAAGCTGTTAAAAAGCCGCATATAAATGCTAGCAATAGTTTCGTTCTGGGAGTAAATTCTTATTGAATATGCTACTATCAATAATATAAAGACTTTCAGTGGCTTTAAACGTGTTCATACTTAAGAACTTTGAAAACTAGGAAATATTAAAACAAACAAATGATAAAATAAACTATCCAACACAGAAATTATACAAATGCCAGAATGTAATAACCTTAATGGCCAATTTTTTCTTGAATAGAGCTAAAGGTTTCAACCATTACCCGCTAGAGGGTTGCTCAAATAAATATCCAGTTTCTCCCGACTATACTGTTTTGTCCTATTTTTCCCCTAAACATTTTTATTTATATAATATGGTAGATTCATAAATATCACTAATTAGTCCATCGATATGATTTCAATTCGTTGCTTTTTATTCAGACGCATTTTTAAAGTTACCTAAAATATCTACTTACAGTAAAATCGCAATGTAGGAAAGTGTTGGTAACCAGGCCGGGTGCGACTACTCTGGTCTGCGAAACGACCGTAGCTAATGAGTAAGCCAGGCGTACAAGGAGAGCACAGAGGTAAAGTTTAAAAATAGCTTTTATTGAAACTTAAACGGGCAGGGGTTGAGCAGGCCACTACTAGTTTTTCCTTAGGCCAAAATAAATAAGTAAACTTCTACTCGAAGCTATTATCCGTAAAAAATAAAACTTTCAAATATATTAAATGCAAAGATTCAAAAGAAACGAACTCACAATTTCAATAGACAGCCACAGTTCAGGGTGCATTCAATAAATACTTCAATTCCACACTGTAGACCAGGTGAGCGCTGATGTAGTCGTTCGTTCGGGCCAAAAGCAACTATTCATATACTTGCGCAGCTTCCATTAAGTCACAGGATCTAGATTTCTTCGTAGCGAGAGATGACCCAATCCAAGTTCCGCTTTTCAAGCGTAAATTCGAAGCCTATATATCCCAAATATCGATTGACCAGCTACAATAATTTGCATGAATATCGATAAAAAGCTGAAACTCACAATGTCCGAGATTCACACAGCATCCGTCGAAAGTTAGAGAAAGAGAGCCTTGATCAACTTTTACGCCCATGGACAGTTAGTGGACAAAAAGTACGATCTCATTCAAAACATCGCCTACTCACGTGATCAGAGTAACCGAACCATCGCAGGCTTAATAAAAAGCATATGTTACATATGACAACTAAATGATAATTTCTCCTACTTGAAATCATGTCTGTTCAGCATATTTTCATATAAAACATGTACATCATATCCAATTATAATATTTTAAGTTCTAAATTAAAAATAACAGATTAAACTTCGAATTATCAGATATAAACAAACGAACACTGTTTTGCCATTCAGAATCGCAAATTCCAAACCTAGAAACAAAAGAATGATTCTTTGAACGCTTCGTTAAAATATCCGATTCTGCTCTTAAAAAAATTGTAAGAGCATATTAAAGCCTTTAAATATTTTAAAGGATTTTTTTAAATTTATTTCTGTAAACACTTTTTTCAGATATAGCGGTGACAGCTTTCATAAAGAGGCTTTGCGATGATCGATTTACCAGTATTACATTTCGTTCCTAAATATTGTTTTGGCGTATTTAGTTTGTTTATATAAATTGCCATCTATTGGCATTTAATATAAACGAAGGAACTTTCTGTTGGAAAAAATATTTTATATAAAATAATAATAAAGTTGTAAAATAGTATAAAATGCATATAAGGACATTTTTAAAATAAGAAAAATTCAGGACGTATTGATTTATTTCAAGATCAACTTTTAAAAACTTCAGCTTAATATTATTTCTTTCTTAAAATTTTAATTTGGTTACATCAATTTTTAAGAGCCTAGCTTATATCGAATTAAATTCTGAAATTTTGCTTGTATTGTAAAATGAATATTTCTTATGAAAATGAGAGAATATTTCTTTTGAGCATATTTTCATATAAAACATGTATATCAACATTTCTGTCAAAAAAAATTTCTGTAAACACTTTTTTTCAGAAATAGCGGTGACAGTTTTCATAGGGAGGCTTTGCATATTGTTTTGGCGCCATCTATCGGCAATTAACATAAACGAAGGAACTTTCTGTTGGAATTAATATTATATAAAATAATAATAAAATTGTAAAATAATATAAAAAGCATAAAAGCATATTTTAAAAAAATTCAGGACGTATTGATTTATTTCAAGATTGCCTTTTAAATCCTTCAGCTTAATATTATTTCTTTCTTAAATTTTTAATTTGGTTATATAAGTTTTAAGAGCCTAGCTTATATCCAATTAAATTCTGAAATTTTGCTTGCATTGTAAAAGGACTATTTCTTACGAAACGTAATTAAAATATAAGGAATATATAGAACCGAATATCACATATATTAATTATATCAATGCAGATCAAATTTTGATTTTTAACATAGTAACATTTAAAATTAACTTTGTAGTAAAAAAAAAATGTAATTTAATAAGATAATGTGAAAAGATATTTTTCAGTCACACTAATGCAAATAATATGAAATAAAATAAGATGATAGTTTAAGTTACATAATCTACTTTCATGGTTGTATATGTTTTAAATATTTCTTCATTACTGGAAAACTTTGTTTTTTCTGTCGTTTTAAATGGGGTGTTTCCTACTGTGAATTAAGAACCTAATATCCATAAACATGCAATTTTCTGTCTCTTTTTATATCTCTCTTTCTGCTATATATGTTTTTCTTCATTACTGGAAAACTTTGTTCTTCAAAAAATATTAAAATTCAACTCTATTTTACTATTAACTTAGACAATTTAAAACGAACAAAATTTTAATGTTTTGTGTAATCATTAAACCATTTCAGAATTCGCATTTAATTTTGCGTATGTAACCAAGTAATGAGCTGTGAGTATAGCTCTTTAGAAACTCATTAATAAAAAAAATTTACAAAATTTTTCGCACATGGATTATTTTTTTAATGTTTTTGAATGTTTTGTCCAATTGTTGAACTATTTCAGAAATTGAATATTGAGTAAAAAAAAAAAAAAAATCCTCATCATTTGCATTTGTAGAAATCATTTGCCATTCTTAGAATGTACTTTTCTACAATGCAAACCTTTGAATAATAAAATCTTCATGCTGTTTGTTTGTATGAAGTCTTATGAAAATGAAACGCAGATCAACATTCCGTCATTTTTGGCGGGGGTAAAACAATAACAAAAATCTTTAAAATTATCTGTATTGAAACTTGTGGCTCACCCTGTATATATATAATTTAATAATTATGTTGCACAAAAAAATTGTTTACATATATACGTAAACAAAATGAAATCATATTTATGAAAAGAAATGGAAAAAAGAATATTATACAGGGTGTCCCCAAAAACATTGGCCTCGGCTTTTATTCTTTAAATATTGATCATAGACAAATATTATAAATTACAAACTTACGTAAAAACGAGTACAGAATTTTATGAAATCGATTAAAATTTTCAGGGGATTAAATTTGAATAAATACAAAATTAAAATTTTTATACGACCCCGTACAAAAAATTTCCCAACGAGTAAAATGTGCCCCATACACTAATAAGGTCATATACAAAGTTTCAGCATTTTATCTTAAAAAGTCGCAGATATATGAAAATACATAAATGCTGACTTTTCGATGCCTCAATATGAGTTCGCAAACGTGAAAAATCATGTCGGATGATCGCGTTTCAGGGGTTGTACACAAATTACGAAAAAAAAAAACTGATTATGCAATAATAATTGTGCTATTTATTGGTACAAAAGTATCTAAACTGTAGAAATAATAAAACTTTCCGCAAATATTACAAAGCTTGTTCAGAATGTTTTCCATCCGTGCCAATACAGAGCTGCAATTGTCTGATAACACTTCTGTGCACTTGATCAAATTCTTGTTTGGTGATGTCGTGACAACCATCTTGAATGCGTTGTTGTGATTCTGCTTTATTTAAAGGAGGTGACAAATAAACAGCTGTGCGTAAACGACCCCACAAATAAAAATAGGAGATAGAAGAAAAAAAATCACAACTTCGTCAACTCACAAGATATCAAATACGCTTAAATTTATTATAAATCCTCTTAATATTATCTACAACTTGTATATTGACAAGTTTTCTATAGGACCAACCCTTACAGAAAAAAAACTAAAAGAAGGAAAATCCTCGCCGGCTCCGCCTACAAACACATGTAAATTTTGAAGTGGTCAGTCCCAATTGCCGCATCATACCAAAAAGGTCATTTCTTCTGTAATTCTCAATAAACAGGCTTCCCACGGTCTACGTCTTCAAAACCTACCTGTGCCTGTAGGCCGAGCCGTCAGGAATTTTCAATATTTTTCTTTTTAAAACTATACTATTATTTTCTTATAGTTATGTGTTATGTTCAGAATTATAAATCAAGGACATTCAGTTCTATAATCTTAAAAAAAAAAAATAATAATAACACAGAATATTATAAGCTATGGGCATAGGATGTATACGCTTAAGAGTGCACGCTGTAGCTTTAGCTGAGAAAGAGACGGTATACAGAGCTTCTTTAAAAAATCAGAAAGTATACAGCGTATACCACAGTATACTCGCCGCTACAACCCTGAGAACATAGTCTTTCTTTCATTTTTTTACGTTAATCTTAAGTTTAATTTTTTGTGGCTGTCTATATTTTATTTTTATTAATATTATTAGTCTGCATAAATTAGCAATTTTTGACAATAATTGTTTAGCCTTTTTATTCATGATTTAGTTATTTATACATTTAAAAAAATTGTGTGCATTACATGTGCCTATTACGATGTACTTCATACTATGGTTCATTTATAATCCTTATGTTATGTTCACACACGATCACAAACACACAATATAATAATTTTTAAAAAAAGAAAAAATCTTGGGATCGTCTACAAATTATTTTACTCTTCACTTGATACTTTTTTTTCTTCATACTTCTGAGCATGTTAATATATTGTGATATCTATCTGTCTTTCCAGTTTTGAAGTAATATTTTGTGATTCTACTCGTTCCGTTTCCAGATTCCATTTGCTCAATAGTTCTTGTAATCTTTTCTTAGTATATAAAACATATTTTGTGGGAATTTGGAGTGGAATGAGATTAAAACTAAACTGAAGTAGCTAATCTAATGACAGAAACTTACATTATGAGAATCACAACCTGATGACATTTGTCATGATATAAGCCCATATTACTCCGTTTCTTTTACCTGTTTCCTGTTGACTTTTCTCCTTTTCTTTTTTTCTTTTTTCACTTCTCTTCGTGTTTTGTGTTGATATTGAAATTATATATATATATATATATATATATATATATATATATATCATTTTCTTTATTATTACTAGTGGATTTTCTATTAATTTTCCATTTGTTTTTATATGATCTTCTTCATTTCTTACTTAATTCAATGCATTATTTCGGCAAGACTCCTTGGCTAATCGCTAATCTATTATATGAAATAATTAATTTTTGCGACACGTGGATGTTCTTGCTGACTGAAGATTAAACATTCACGTGTCGCTTTGTTTTTTACTTCCCATCATCATATTTCTTTATGCCACAATTTTTTTTTTTATTATTATTTTTTTATGGCATAATGTATCTTTAAAATGTTTATGTTTCTTAATATAACGAGATTTCCTGGTATGTTATAGTTATTAAGATGCTTTCTATATTTTTTTCTATAAAAAATAATGTAAAATATTATTACATGCCACCTTTAAAATAGCGATTAGGTCATTTTTGTTGCACGAACTTACTAGCAATTTTTCTTAATTTCAAAGGTATTTTTTACAAGTATGTCTATATTTCTATGTATATATGTTACGGTAAATGTAATAAACCGGTGATTATGTATAATTACTGGCGATTATACATAATCACCACTAAACATGATAAATGTGATAATCAAATTCACCGGTTAGTTAATAAAATCCCCAACTCGTAATGGGGAATGTAATAAATTCGGATTATTTTGTGGAGTAAATCTCCTAATTAATAATTGTGGTCTTAATTGTGGTCTTAATTCCAAAAAAATGAATGTTTTTAAAGGGTTTGTACGCTTTGCGTACATTAACCGAAAAAAACACTGGATGGATGAATCTCGCTGTACAGCAATCTCTAGAGTGCATGAAATTCATTCAAGCAGCTATCAGTAATTTATGTATGTACGCTTCGCATACATTAACCGAAACAAAAAACATCTCGAGTTATGGATTTTATAAACTAACCGGTAAATTTGATAAATATTCAATAATTTATCACATTTAAAATTTTAGTAGTGATGATGAACAATCACCGGTAATCATATATAATCACCGGATTAATCACATTTACCGTAGAATGTATATTATAATTTGTAAATAAAATATCTAACAAAATCAATATATCCGTAAAAAAACATATTTCCGTTTTCAGTGCCAGAAGCCACTGAACATGCATAAAGTTTTGCTCGTAAAATATTTTTTTATTGTGTCTTTCTTAGACGCAGGAGAACATTTTTCTAAATATAAATTATAGAAAAAGGAGATGTGGGTATAAAAAAAAATTATTTTCGTTTTTTATTATGTATGAAGATAAAACAAATGCAATATGTAAAAGCTGTACTTAATTTTTGTAATTGGAAGTATATTTCTATCATCAGCATTTTAAGCGATAATCATCCCCATAACCTCTAATTTGAATCATCCGTTATGCGCTGAATAGGATAAGTGAGAAACTTAAAAGGGCAAAAATTCCGTTTATTTTACCGAGGGATTTGTTATAATATAACCCGAATACTGAGGTTTTATTGTACTATTAAATTTCTTTTGTATTTATCATAAGTACCATTTATGTTTAAAATATTTTCATATCTATGCTTTGAAGAAAAGTTTCAGCTATTTTTTATACTTTAAATTTAAGTTTAGGCACATTTTATATCCTATGAAGTAATAACAATGATAACTGCTAGATGATAGAGGAGAAATTTGTAGGATTTTTTTACTATCACATAGCTTTTATTATTATTATTAACACTTTCCAACATAGTTGAAAAGTGTTTATGAATTCGGTTTGTTTGTCTGTCTGTCTATCCGTATGTCTGTCGTCTGTCTGCTGTCTGTCCGTGCTCTAACTCACTTAAATATATTCGAGTTGTCATGCAATTGATATATGTTATTGAGCTTTACTATGACATGTTCGGTATTGAAAATGAAGTGTGTAGCACTTATAATTTTTTTACAGAGACACTCAAAATAATTCCGTTACATTACAGTCCGTGGGGTAAAATTATTTGAGGTTTATTTTAATGATATTACACAATTTTAAACATTTGAAATTGATATATATCACTGAGGTGCACTACAAGAGACTTACTATAGAATATGGTGTGCATAGCACTTATAATTCCTTTACAGGGACGCTCAAAAGAATTCCGTCCCATTACAGTCTATGGAGAAAAATCGTTTGCGGTTTATTTTAATTATGTTTCACTATATCAATCATGTTGAAATTGATATATATCACTAAGATGCATTACAAGAGGCTTACTATAGAATATTGTGTGTATGGCATTCATCGTTCCTTTACAGGGACACACAAAAGAATTCGGTTCTGTCAGTTTCTGAACGCGTTTTTAAATTTAACACTTTTTTTGTCAATTACTTGGTGTGTACCAATTCTATAGACCCTATACAGGGCAGCACAAAATTTCTGGAGTATTGACGAAAATTTCAGAAGAGGAATTTTAAACTGTGCCACGCGTTTCCTAACTGAACAAAAATTTAGCATTCTATGTTGTAGCTATATGATATATACAAATTATAGATCATATACAGGGCTGCACAAAAGAATTCGTATGCTTTTCCGAATATTGTTGGTAATTCCTGAAATTTGGGTTTTAAAATACGTTATGCGTTTTCCAAATTGTTTAC
Organism: Maratus michaelseni; assembly: GCA_963931845.1. Lineage (NCBI taxonomy): Eukaryota > Metazoa > Arthropoda > Arachnida > Araneae > Salticidae > Maratus > Maratus michaelseni. The sequence continues at coordinate 99,279,865 of OZ007586.1, forward strand.
ATAGATTCGTCTTTCACCTTATTAAACAGTAGAGATTTGTAAAATTATTTTTCGAAGTGTTGGAAAATGTTACATAATCTATGCTTAACGGAGGAATTTTTGTACTTGTTATTTATCTATGAGTGTGTGCGTGTGTGTTTAGGTTGAAAGACAGAGCTAGAGAGAGTTTTCAAAGTTATTAATATAACTATTCGAAGCTTGAAGCTGCATGTCTCAAATTTGAAAGCAAAAGAAAATTTTAATTAAATAAAAAGATATGTCTGAGATTTATTTATAAAGCGTATCTAAGTTGATAAAATTGTTATTTTATGTCACACAATAATCAATATTGGTGTCGTTTAAGATCCTATTCTTCACGGTTTAAGTAAAGTGATTAGAGCTTAAAGTAGCACTTCTTTTATTACATGTTTTACTTCTCCGAATATGTAAATGCGAATTTTCATACACTGTAAAAAAAATGGGTCGATCTACTAAAAAAATTTAGTTTTTCTCATTGATTTTTGCAATTACTAAAAATTCTTTTGTATTCATACTCAGTTACAAGAAAATGTGTAAAAATTACTAGACAACATCTAGCAACATTACTAGAAAACAGCTAGCAACGATTCCGGTTTATATAGTACCGGTTACTAAAAAAATCTGTGGAATACAAATATACTAAAAAAATTCTAATAACTTCAGGATTTTTTTACAGTGTACGTGAATACCAATGTGTTAAAAATAATGTAATAAAAACTTAAATAACAGTAAATAATAATTTTTAAAAACTAGTAAACTGTTCTCTGTTGTTAAACGATTGAGAACATTAATTTTATTTATTTTGTTGTTGTTGTTGTTGTTCTTTCTCAATTTTGCAATCAAGGAGAGGTTCCAAAAAACACAGTTGTATGTCTGTTTGTTCATTTAATAATTTTATAAGCTTTTTCATTACACATTGTTAGTCATCAAAAACTACTTTTGCTTTGAAAATACAATAAAGTGTAAATACCGAGTGCGCCAAAAGTTCGTTAAAAGTGTAAAAATTCATTAAAAAGAAATAACTGATGCTAAAAAATTGTGGTTTGCAGGAATGGGATTATAAGGAGATTGGATTAAAAAGAATGTTTCAAAAATTACCGATAGATGGCGCTGCATGCATAATATGAAGCAGATTTCAGCAAATCAAGCTTTCAATAAAATCCCTCAATGCACACAGATTCTTCATTCGATGCCAGCAATATGCTATCGTTATCAGATCAAGCGCTGTTGGTTAAACACTTTTATAAGAACGGGGAATCAGCAACTGGCGCACTGCGAAAATTCTGCACGGCAAAATGACTGAAGACGAGAAAAGGGCCTGTTTCATGTGCTGGGATACTGAAGCTTGTCAGATGTTTCTCAGAAATGGGTATTTTACTATAAGCCTAATTTGCCTAAACCTGCTTCATATTATACATGCCAGCGCCATCTATCGGTAATTTTTAACACATTTTTTTCCTTATTTAAAAAAAGCTGATCTCTCTCTAATCCCATTCCTGCAAACAGCAACTTTTTAGCATAATTTTTTAATGAATTTTAAAGTTTTAACGAACTTTTGACGCACCCGGTACATCAATACATTAGACAGTTCATTTTAAGCTTTCTACATTTTTCCATTATTTTAAAATTATTTTGAACTCCAAATGTTAAAGGGACTTTCTAATGTGCTGCTAACTCACAGATTGCTGATAAGTATATAATTTATATTGACAAAGAACACGAAACATTGTCAATTTCTGTATTAAAATTATTCTACATCAATTGTTTTCAATTCCGTGCGAAATTAATTTAATCTAAATATTTAAAGATAACTTTTGCTATCAAATTTTGAACAAAAAGTAATCATTACTGTCGCGTACAAGACAAAAAAAAATATTCCTATTCATAAAGAAATAAACAATTAATATTTTCTATTCATAAAATTTCTATTTATAATAATAATTATTATTAATATCATTTTTGATACGTATTTCTGCAAACTGTAAATCTGAAGTTTGGATTAATTTCAAATAAGATCTAAAATTGCGAAAATAAAAATAGCTTTAAGAATAAACAGCGTGAAATGAAAATATGACTACGAAAAATAGTGTTAGAAAGTTATTTATTGTACTGTAAAGGAAAGAAAAATATTTCTGTTCGTAAAGAAATAAACAATGAATATTTTCTATTCGTAAACTTTTTATTTATAGCAACGGTAATTAATATTATTATCAATTTTGATATGTAATTCTAATGATATATTTTCGATATGCAATTCAAACTGTATATTTGAGATTTGTCGTAAGTACAAAAAAGATCTAAAATCGCGAAAATAATAACAGTTTTAAGAATAGACAACGTGAAAGAAAAATATGTCCAAGAAAAATAGCATTTGAGAGTTTTGAAATGTAAACAGGCTTATTTTTGATTCGAGAAAACCTTGTTAGTGTAGTGTCAATCCCTCGCCCCCTTTACTGGGTGTTATCTTTTGATCTGTGACTCAGATCGATAAGAAGTTTATCGGAAATTGGAGTGGCAAACAGATGATCTTATCAAGTTGTTATCTTCCCGAGATTATTTTGGTCTTTTAACGGGAAAAAGACGCGGTCTCACCAAGATGATTTCCGACGAAAATATCAAGGAAAGAGGGTTCTGTTTTCTTTCGTCAGCTTGACGTTACACTTATTTTGACGAATTTGTTCCTTCTGACCATCTTATAATATTATAGAAGGTCAGGGATGAAGATTATAATCACAGATAATCAGACGACAGTTACTTATCTGTCTTTCTGTTACGGACGTCGACTTTCATCGCTCCCCTCCCCCCTCCCCTCATTTATATCAATCTTCTACTGTATTTTTTTAAAGGACTTTCATCATTCTTTCTTTTTTATACCAAACATCAACTGTGAGTTTCGAAGAATTATTTTCATTTTTGCCTGGATCCAACGTTGTCCAACACTAGTATGAATTGCAAGCAAAAGAGATGTCACTGTCCCCTCAAACATCACAAAACCGGACTATCATTTTTTTCTTTTGAATTTTAAACCCTTACTCATCGCGTAATTTTCGGAGAGTTCGTTCAAAAATCTGAATTTTCCCCCCACTTTATTATTCACAAAATTCTGAGTCAATTAGTTAAAGAAACAGTGTATTTTTTTTTAATTCAAAGTATTCGTGTGGGGTAAAATTTTTAAAAATCACAATTGTATTTACTTTATATTTGGCCTTTTTTTTTTTTTTTTTTTGTACACAAGTTACTTTTTTGAATTCAGTTTGCTTGATTGCCACCACTTTTTTTGAAGTAGAAATATTCGCCTTATTTACAGATTATTGACAGATTGCATAGGGCCAATTACACTATTTTTGTAAAACTGGCAAGAATCGAACAATTTGAATTAAAAGAAAGTAGCATGCACTGCCCGTGTGGGTACCGGGGGCGACGATTTGGGGTTAATTTAAAATACACAAAGTAAAATAAATTTAAAGACCTTCCATGTAATTTTTATTCTTTAAAGGGATAAAGACGAGTCTCACCAACGCACACTGGCTATTTTTTCCAAAATATTCGCCAAATTCTAGAAATTAAAATCAGATTCTTTCCACGCTTAAATGTGTATAAATTTATGTTGATGTCCTTAAACATGGTTAGCTCTTCTATATATCATAGATTAAATGGGCAGTAGTTTTCTGTTAGCACATACTTTAATGATTTTAAATAAATAGCAAATTAACTATCTTTACTGATTCAAATGTTAAGATTTTTTTTTTCTTTTTAGCAGTCACTTTTAGGTGCGTTCGTAATTATATAAATACGTAGCACCTATTGTCGTCGCCTGGTCCGTCCCTCCGCATATAACAACGCAAAAACTACCCAACCGAATGGTTTCAAATTCAAGATATATTATCTTTGCAGAATTTTGTCGACATTTCAAATTTTAGGAAAATCGAATCAAAACTTTAGCAGATATTAATAAATTTATTAAGAAATTTGAATTAAAAAAATAATAATAGGTGCTTTCTTGTTATAGGAGCTTCCGAGATTGAATCGTCAAGGGAGCGAGATACTTATTTTATGACAGAAATTAATCTGCAGACGATATAATTCATTTCACAGAATTAAAAATCATCAAGATCTGAATATTTATTATAACTAGCTATAACACGAAACATTTGTCACGTTTGACGTGCAATTTCCAACTTGTTAATGTATGTAGTAAGTAACACGCTCGAAAAGAATGACTCCAACAGTAAGATGAACAGAATATTGATTTAAAGACAAAAGTAACTAAAGTTTGTGAAATTATAACAATTAATGAATTTACACTGTAAAAAAAAAAATGTTTCCTAATATAATGTAACTACAAACGAAAATATACAATGTCTTCCAAGTTACCCACGATTTCGAAAAATAATCTTTATTTTTAAAACAACTCAAAAACTAATATATTTTCAAGATTTAAAGAAGCATTTATAAAGACAAAATTTCTTTCACTGCCACTGATTTTCGGAAACGTTTCCGAGTAGTTTTATAGTGTACGAGCATTAATAAGATTTCTCAACCCGAAATCTAGGTTTTTCGAATGCTATCAATTCTTAAGTAAACATTTTCATGTTCTACAAATATATTTTCCAGAAAAACATGATAAATTAACAGCATTAACATTAAAATTAATATTGGTTTGTTACTCTTGTATGTATAAATTCAATTGCACAGCTGAAAATGTTTATTTGAGAATGGATACAATCCTAAAACCGATGCACGGTGGACGATTTGCTGATTCTAGCTGGCCAAAAGTCGATTTTTCAAAGTTTATCCAACTGGAATTTTTTTTTACCACATGTACCTTATATGTGCAGGTGGTGGGCACTGCAGATGTTTTTTATATAAATGCAACCGTACTGCCAGTAGGTGAGTATGAAGTTGGCGTTTATTAGAGGAGAATAAATCGATGATTTCTAGTATATTGTTTTAATACGTGAATGTTGAAGAAATTGAAATAAATTGTACATTATGAGTGCTTTAGAACAAGGCATGTACTTTATTTTTTTTAATTTATAAGCATAATTTTTTCTTTTGTCAATAGTTATTTCACATTTAATGTTTTTAATGACTTTATGTATTTTTTATAAATTTCATTTTGAAAATTCAAAAAGTTATATGATAAAGCTAGATAAATCTCAACTTTTAATTTTAGTAAATAGTTTAGAGTCTTAGATATTGGATAAACGTTTACTTGTCTGCTTCTATCTGTTTCCGTAGATTTTAAAGTTGTTTTTATCATACGAAGTCTAAAGTTATTATTATATTTTTTATTCTAAGAACACTTTTATTTTTACCAGGGTCATCAGAATGTAAACCAATCACACGAATAAGCTTTTATAATATTATACAGCAGCAACAAGCTTCCACATTTAACGAAAAAATCGAATTGGCTTAATATGTTTTGTTGACAAATGAAAATTATAACGAAGTACAAATGAAAGTTTTCAAGCAGGAAATGATTATACAGAAGGCCCAGTTTAGACAAAAGTGGACTGCTGTACATAGAACACATGAGAAATTTATGAAAAAATATGAAACTTGGCGGCAAAGCAGTTTTGAAATACCTCGTTCAATCAGTACTCTTAACTTACTGAGGAAAGCCAGAATGAAGAACTATTAGATGGCGAATTGTCAGAAAATTTCTACGCAATTTTCTTATTCCTTTATATATATAATAATATGTAGTACTCTTTAATATTTATTTTGTATCCCAATTTCTAGTAGATTATTATAAAAAATTACTTTTATAATTTGGTATCATATAATAAATATAATTCTATCGCTTAAATCTTAATAATATTATAAAAGTTCATAAATATTGTCCTTTTTAGTTATCAAGTAAAAGATTAACTCATTCATACATGTTTTAAAGCTTTAAATAATTTAAATATTTAACTGAATGGTACATCATAGTAATATAATAAAAAAATTCACATCAGGGTGGCTAGTGGTCAGGGTAAAATACAGTCAAAAAAAGTGATAAACACCAGTATATTCTCATAGAAAAATTCATGTAGATTATTCGATCAAATAATTAACATGAATTTTTCTATAAAAATATATTGGTGTTTATAACTTTTTTTGACCGTATTTTTCACTGACCACTAGCCACCCTGCACATCTAATGTACTACATTAATAATTTTTAATTAAATATAATGATTTCTTATTAAACTACCGTTTAAAATTTCATATATTTTCTTTAAATCAGCCTAATATATCGTTTATATAAACGAAAAATAGATTTCATCAAATAGAAGTTGAAAAATAATTTTGGCCAGCTGGAATCGGCAAATCTCCCACCGTGCGATGTTCGGGTTTGAGAAACTGATTAATACACTATAATAACTACTCGGAAACGTTTCCGTAAATCAGTGGCAGCAAAAGAAACTTTGTTTTTATAAATGTTTATTTAAACTTAGAAAATATATTGGTTTTTGAGATTTCTAAAGATAAAGACACGTTTCCGTAAATCAGTGGCAGCAAAAGAAACTTTGTTCTTATAAATGCTTATTTAAACTTTGAAAATATATAGGTTTCTGAGATTTCTAAAGATAAAGACACTTTTCGGAATCGTGAGCAACTCGGAAGAGGTAATTGTATATTTTCGTTCGTAATTATATTATATTTCTATAATCTGTACTATATATATATATATATATATATATATATATATATATACAGTAGATTTCCGTTACAACGAACTCCACGGGACCGCTAAAATATTTCGTTGTAACGGAATTACTCCTATTTATCTAATGAATTACATATACACGTAAATAAATTTTGTAAGATAAATTTACCTTTTATTATAGAGGATTTTAATGGGAGACTACTTAAATTAAAGTAGAAAAAGTTAGTAAATTAAAATTCTATATGAAAAATACAGAATTACGGACTAACTTTTATATAGTAGTACATCATTGCAAAAAATCTGTGATTTTAGTTATGTTAGGAATGTGTAGTTGATGATAACAAAAGAGCGTGCAACGAATGAATGTGAGAAAATACCTCTTCTGGAACATTCTCTTGATGACAAACAAAAGCACGCATTTTCTCCAAGCATGAGAGAGCTTTCGAAGAGGTAACTTTTGAATCGTCGGTGACATCAATATTGTCATCACTGCTTTCGTCATTTTGTTGGTCTAATGTAGTTTTAATGGATAAAATGATATCTTCATCAGTCACTTCAGAGCATGTTTGAATATTGTCATCCACAGACAAGAAATCCTCCAAATCCACCTAAAAAGCGATAGATGTTAATTTTTTTGGCAGCCTTCCAAATTGTGTTTAACTCAGAAGACTCAACCAAATCTAAAACTTCTGATTAATTTTCTTCGGTCTCAGTTAATCAGGCATCAATAGCTTCTATGAGATTTATTTTTGGCCTTTCGCCATTCGCCGCAAAGCCAAGCCGCAAAGAATTTCTTTTAGCAAAAGAGTTCTGTAGCGAGATTTTACAGCATGGATAATGCCTTGGTCCGTAGTGGCTGTAGAATAGAAGTGCAATTCGGCGGAAAGTACTCAACTTGGACGCAGTCTAATTTGGGGGATTATTATGAGGCATGCAGTTATCAATCAGGAAAAGAATTTTTTGTTTTTTAGCTTTCATTTCTTTGTCAAATTGCACTAGCCAATCATTAAAGATATCTTGTGTCATCCATGCCTTTTTATTGAATTTATAATCGCAAGGCAATGAATGACAGTTCTTAAAGCAACGGGGCTTGCCAGAGTGACCTACAATTAATATTTTTCTCTTCTCGGTTCCAGATTTGTTACAACACACAGAAAAAAGTTTTGTTGAATCAACAAAAATTTGTTTGCCCCAACGAAACTTTTTGTTTAAATATGGGTCAATGGAAATTTTGTTTGAATCAACAAAAAAAATATTGTTGATTTTTTTTTGCAATTCCAAAAAAAAAAATTGTATCGTCAGCAAAAAAATGTTTTGTTAATTCAAGTAAAATGGTTCAATTTACTTGAATTAACAAAATTATTTTTGTTACATAGATATATGTTATGTATTATTTTAACAATCTATTTTCTTTTTTCAACAAACTATATTTTGTTTGTTTAATCAATAAAATATGTTATATTACGAACTTGTTTTGTTTATACTACAAAAACATTTGTTAAATGAACCAATCTACATATGCAATTTTAACTTTTTTAATTCATTTTCAACAGTGAATTACGCTTGTAAACCTTGAACAATAACAAGTGAACTTTATCGGGCTTTTTTTCAAGCGCAAACCGAGAGAATGAAAATTGCCCATGCCGGGAGTCGATCCCGGGTCCTCAGAACAGCAGCCTGACGCTTTACAACTGCGCTACCAGGAACGATATCTGAGTTGGGCATTTCTCACTCTTATATATGTCGGAACGGCTGCAATCGCAGCACAAGATGGAATGTCATAAGGAGCACGCAAATTTCTGCGGCAAACATGAGACAACAGTACAAAGCACAGCATACGGCAACACATAGTTAATTTTTTATTCATTTTCAGCAGTGAATTACGCCTGTAAAAAGCAGGATAAAAATTTCCTTGTTATTATTCAAAGATTACAGGCGTATTTGACTGCTGAAAATGAGATAGAGCTATTGCAGAAATCACGAAAAATGCAATATAGCAGCGCCACCTGTTGCGCGATTTAAAGTAAAAAGTAATCAGCAACAATTTATATCAGAAAGTAACTGAATAAAAGGTTTTATTAAATTCCGTGCATTAGTTCTTGAGATAAAAACAGCGAAATCGCGTTCAGGACAACCGGAAATCGAAAATTTTCATGAATCCAATTTTTTCTTCTTGCAAAGATAGAAGACGGTAATAAATGGCACAGGGGGATTTTTAAAACTACCTTTGTCCGTCCCAGTGAAAAAAAAGTTTTAATTACCCCAAAATTATGTTAATCATGTAATTATATAGCTATATAAGTCAAATAAATCAAGTTACGTAAGAGAGATATGGCTACTACACAAGAATTTAAATTTTTCAAAAATAACAAAATTTTGCTGGAATTACAAAAATATTGTAAAATTAAAAGAAACAAATTTTGTTAGTTCAAGTAAAATTGGTGAAATTTTGTTAAAATTTTGTACGAGTGTTAACAATATTTTTTTGTCCAAGCAACAAAACCAATTTTTTTACTTGAATTAAACATTTGACTAAAACAACCAAAATGTACTCAACAAAACGGGTTTTGTTGTTTTAATCAATTCCTTTTTCTGGGTGAACAAAAAAGTGCTGTAATTCGTTTCTTTAATGTTCTTTCTCCAATGGATTTGTTGCCTTTAAATGTTAATGTTTTTCTCGGTTCAAGTTGATAAAATATTCCAGCCTCGTCAGCATTGAAAACATCATCGGAGCTGTGTGTCTTTATAAGGGCAGCTACTCTTCCAGCTCTCAGTTCATTTACAGTCATTGTAGGTACATCACTTGCTTCGCCACATATTGATTTCATTACAATTCCATGGCGAGTACGGAAGCGATTGAGCTATACTACACTGGCTTGAAAATTTTCGATACCCAGCACAGTTCCGAACTCTTGAGCTTTTTGCCTTATCGGAGGACCACTTATAGGTACATTGCGTGTACGAACATCTTCGAACTATTTGAACACGGTTTTATCGACATCTTGAAATTGGGACTCTGACATTCGTTTTCTATGGGAACCAATGCTTGCAATTTGAAATTGTCTCTGAAACTTTTCCTTATCTTTTAGAAATGTAGATAAAGTCGATGATGTTATTCCATATTTTTTGGCCACATCAGTTTTCCGCAATCCTTTATCAATCTCAGAAATTATAGCTTTTTTTTCTCCCAACGAAAATTGTTTTCGTTTCACACAAGCCATTTTATCAACGAGCGAAGAAAGAAACACACTGCAGCAGGTATTGGCGATAGAGATATTCCAGAACAAGCACAAACACTCCTTTCACAGTGAAGTCCACCTGATGTCTGTGACGTGATCATTTTGAAGCGTATGGGCTAATGAAAGAAAAGGAATTCGGAAACAGAAGTAGACAAAATAAAAAATAGCAAAGGGGAGAAAAATCTGAAATTGCACCTGTCCCCAAAACAACGTTACTTTTTTATCTCCGACATTCTAATTCGAAGTATATTTCATTTTTGTTAAGCAATTGAAAAGAAAAAGAAAAAAAGAGCTCGATGAAGATTTTTCGTTGTAACGGAATTCCTAATAAAATGCACTTCGTTAAATTGGAATTTTTAATACATTGGAGTTAATGAAATTTGAAAAGGGGATTTGTCAAATTTCGTAGTAACGGGATTTTTCGTTGTAATGAAATTCGTTGTAACGGGAATCTACTGTATATATATATATTATATTTTTGTAAATTAAGAAACATTTGTCTTTTTCTACAGTGTGTAGTTTAATAATAAAAATGGATTGCTAAAAATTGTAAATTAGTCAAATTATAACACAGATTATAAAATTAAATAGAAATTACAAACGTCTTAAATGCACCACAAAGTTATGAAGTAATTAACACATTTGAAAAAATTGACTTCAAATATCTATTGAAGCGAATGTTAATTTAGGGTATCAGTAACTAAAGAATGACACTTAATAAAAATAAATGAAATTTTAATTATATAATAAAAAATAATAACTTAATAAAATGTTAGTGAAATTATATTTAAATAATAAAAAATAATTACTTCATAAAAAATAATGAAATTATAATAAAAATTGTGAAGTTAAGTAGAAATTACAAACTTCTTAAACTCATAACAAAAGCATAGAGAAAGTAATGCGTTTTCAAGAAGGGAATCCATTAAAAAGATGAAGTGAAAATTGATTTAGGATGTCAGAAACTAAAAAAAGACAATAAATAGCAAACTTCTTAAATGTATCACGAAAGTATGAAATAAGTAACGTAATATAACAGATATATAAACAGTAATACTGCAAGGAATGATTGTAGCAAAATTATGTAAGTGTTGATTGACATAAATAACTAAAGAATCACACTTAAAAAACATTACTTAAATTATAATAAAAACTATGAAATGAATTATTTTTAACAATCTTGTTAAATTCACCTCAAAAGTATGGAATAAGTGACATGTTTCCAGGAATAATTCCAATAGAAAGATGAAAAATGAGTCAGTAATTAAAGAATGATACTTAATAAATTACAAATTTTTAAAGGTGCTAACAAAATTAAGAGTAATCAACGCGTTTTCAAGGAATGATTTCTCTTCCAATAGCAAAATTTGCAAGGTTTGTTTTGCAACAGAATTTGTCAAACATGCAATTTTTTTTTATAAATGAATGACTATTTCGATTTTTTTTTTTATATATATATTTATCTTATATACTAATATTTTATGTTAAATACGAAAGTCTGTAAAATCCATATCTTAACTCCGGTTCTAAAAGTCGCAGGACAAAGCTGTTTCCATCAAACTTCTTGTTTTATGATTTTCTTTACTACTGTTATAGTTAACCTTTAAAAACACGGACGGTTTCTAGTAACATAAAAACACAGGCGACGTACTGCATGCGCCAAGGTATTTTAAAGCCTAAATAAAAACTTTTAATGATATCCTTGTTTACTGCAATTTCCAGTGGTAGCATATACATAATAAACATCAAATTGATAAAAAAAGGACTAATTTAATTAGAATTAATATATAACACAGACAGTTTGTTGTAATATAAAAACATGGACTGCGTACTTTAATACATCAACGTCTTTTAAGCCTTTTATATATTAATATATTTATATATTTATATATCTATATATTTTTATATATCGGATTTTGATGATATTCCTCTTTAATGCAATGTCTAGTAATAATATAAAAGTATTAATAAACATAAAATTTATTAAAAAAAATAATTAACAAAGAAAATGGAATAAATTATACAAATACGCGAATGGCGTCATCCGTGTGTCAGTGGTAACTTATTAATAAAAATAATGAAGGAAACACAAAAAAGCTAAACTTATACGTTAAACATTGGTTGAACACTGAAGGGTCTTTGAAAGAGGGTAAATGAGGTGCAGATGTTAATGACGTAATTATTTTGTAATTCTCAACTGTTTTTCAACTATGTGGCACACTCAGTATGCCATACGTATTTTAAAAAGAGTTAAGTTATCTTAAGGGACAATATACATATTTAATTTTAGACGAACTTTAAAAATCTCAATACTAACTCCTATAATTTTCCTTTCATTGAGTTTTTCGAACCGCATTTACCTTAAATGAAAAGTTCCATTGTCTATCTTGAAAAAACTCGTTAAATGCGAGTTAAAATATGTTTGGAGATTGTCACAATATTGAAAAATACATCTTGAAGATTGATTGATAGTGCAAAATATGCTTTTTGAAGAATACGGGGTGCAAAGCATTTATTATTCATTTACAGGGTCAAACAAAAGAATTCTGTTACACATTGTTCTACGGGGAAAAATCGTTTGCAGTGTAATATAATGATGTTTCACTATTTTAAACATAATGAGAATTATATGCATTACTGAGATGCATTAAAAAATTCTCGCTTAAAAGTATGATGTGCATTCCGTTTATCGTTCATTTACAGGGACACATAAAAAATATCGGTTACAGTATACTTGCGATAATTACAGTCTATGTGTAATAAGTGCGTTTTCCATCTTGGTTTACGTTTTAAATTTTAACTAAAATTTTTCATAGTACGTGGTGTGTATAAATTCGGTTGATCATATACAGGGCTACACAAGGGAATTCGTAAGTATTACAGATTAAGGGAGTAAATTGCTTAGGGTAGTTTTTAATTTCGGTACGCATTTTCTTGCTGAACTATAGTTAGTAGACTTACAGAAGTTTGTGTAAAATAAATAAATTCATATACAAGGTACGTTGTAATTTATGGTTGGTAATTGCTGGAAGTTTGTTTTAAGTTGCTTTATGCGTTTTGTACCTGAATTAAATTTTAGCCTAATATGGGATGTGTACAAAAGTCTTTGAATAATATACAGGGTTGTACAAAAGATTTCTCGTGCATTTCCATCGATTGACGAAAATTTCTAAAAAAGAATTTTCTAACTGAACTAATTTTCATCATGCTATGTAGTATATATCCAAATCAATAGATCATATAAAAGGCTGCACAAACTATATCGACTACATCTTTGACTATGGATGGTAATTGCTAAAACTGGACTTTTACATGTGTTACATTTCCTATACTGTATACTTACTTCTTTCATCTTCTTTAACGATGAAGTTTTGTTAGAGTTTTCTGAATGTGTTGTAAAGTGTTTCATAATCTATGCTTGACGCAATATTTTTCGTTCTTGTTATTATTATTATTATTATTAATATTAATTTTATCTAATTCAGCATTGTATAACATTTAAGTTCATTGCTTTCGTTAAACAAATCATTTTTGGTGACCGAAATGGTTATTTATCACATTTCCGTACTTTTTTACTGTTTTTCACGTTGTCTACCTATTTCATAAAGAGTGAATTAAGGTACCATTTTCATTTGTGTTTAAGATATAAAGATTTATTATACATTAAAATAAAAGTGGTATCTCAATTCGCTCATACTTGGAAAAAACTTTTTGTTCACAAAATAAATAAAGTTGTTTGTTTTTGGAAAAAATATTATCCATCTTAGTTTACTTAAACAGTCATTGTGTAAAGATTCTTTTATAGATACAATCGCGAATTATTTATTAATAAATTTTCCGTAAGTACACGAGTTAAAACTTGAAAATAATCATAACCATGCATTTTTTTCAAGATCAAGTTATGAAAATATTTAAAGTTCGTGTGCATCTGAAAAAATATGGAATAAATATGCTTGATTATATATAAATAAATAAATATATATATATATATAATTATAAAATGTTTTCTACCTGTATCAATAAACAACGATTATTTTTGTAGTGCCCATAAGAGTCAGGAAATTAATTATTATACTGTAGTATCATTTTATACTAAGTCATTTTTATACTCATTATATATTTTTTATTTAGCGGTTTAAAAATTTTTTTATTGTGTATAGTTATAGAATTATATAAGAAAAATATGTATGCTAAAGGAATTACAGTAAACATAAAGTTTTAAAAAGCTTTTAATAAACAGACCTACTAGTTTCGTACATACAACCGGTGATATTCTAAAGATCAGATATCTTTACTGAGTTTGACTGATGATTACTACTACTACTTACTACTTCAACTAATGATTTTACTACTGATTCATTTCATTATGGTTTCCATACTGTTATGTTTACTGTAATCACATTTAGCATCTACATTTTTATTTTAATGTGTTTTGTTAGTTAATAAATGTTCTATGGTATACGTTAAAAATCCTAGAGTCGATAAGACTTTAAAAGTGTGTGTAGAGTGTGTCAATAGTGAACATAAAAGGTTCTTCGATATTTTTTTCCTATGAATTTTTAAATTGTTTATTTTATTTATTAGTACTATACAATATTTCGGTTCACTGCAACTGCTTTACAGGTCATTTTCAGTGACTTAACTTGGATATATTTTTTAATTATTTTTATTATTTTTTTCCTATTTTATGTTTGTTTCACGCAGAGCGAACTAATTTGATTTTGATGTATGTTTATGTTAGTAGTATATGAATTTATAAAACATTAAAATAAACTTGGTACCTCGATTAGCTCACAACTGAAAAAACGTTTTCGTTCACAAATTTAATAAAATTTATTGTATTATATTTTTATGCATTTATTTTTCATTTTTTCTATCTTTATATAAAATTATATTTTTGCAATAACAATAAATAAATTATAGTCCTGTAGTATCAATAAATAAATTACTTTAGAGCGGTACCAATTTACATTAAAAAAAATTAAAGCCCCTTATTTATTACTTACTTAGAGTTTTTTAATAATTTTTTATTGCGTATTGTTAATTAATATTCGTTCCATAATATACTTTAAAATTTTCATAAACTTTTGCCTACTTTTAAATGCTTATCGATACTAGTACTTTATGCGTATAAATATACGTAGGTTGATCCAAAAAAAAAGTTTACAAACAGAAGCATTTGAAACGTAATAATTGTGAAGCGAATATTTCCACCCAGGGTGGTTGACAGATGGCGCTAGTTGTCCTACAGCGGTTCTACGAGTAAGTAGCGTCAGTACGCAGACACTTAAGAGCGACAGTAATGGCACGACGTCTAGAAAAGTGGTCTCGCATAGAGGCGCGAGCCGTAATTCGATTCTTATGGGCCAAGAATGTGGCCGCATCCGAAATTCACAGACAATCTTCTGCATGACAATGCCAGGCCACATACAGCTCGCCAGACTCAGGAATTGCTGCAAAGGTTCAAGTGGGAGGTCTGGAATCACCCCCATAGAGCCCCGATTTGGCTCATAGTGACTATTTCCTTTTTCCGGCGTTGAAGCGAAACTTATCCGGAACACGGTTCACCTCAGACGATGCAGTGAAAACAGCTGCCGAGAAATGGCTCAATGAGCAGGGCCCTGATTACTACAAGACGGGATAAATAAGTTGGTCGAACGTTCTGACAAATGCCTAAAGAGGTTTGGCGACTATGTGGAAAAGTAAAGGCCAGATGTGTCTCTTGATTGCCATTTGTATCTTGTTTCTATTGTTAATAAATACTTTTTCCTTTGCCTTGTAAACTTTTTTTTGGATCACCCCTCGTACATTTATATTAAAAAATATATTCTATATGTTTAGTTTAATGTCTGTATTTACTAGTTAATTATTTAGTTACCAATTTATTATCAGACATTATTACATATGGTTTTTTGGCGATGACTACGTGCATGTCATTAGAAAAGATTGCGTAAATATGCTACAGTTCATAATAATATATGACAAAGATAAATGAATTTTTTATTCTATCAATACATACATTCGTTAATTCTAATTTATCCTTTGTTGAAAAGAAGCTTTGTTAACTTTGAAAACTTTTCTTAAATATATACATCTATGTATTTATAGAATATAAAAATGGATTTGTCTTTGTCACATATTATTATGCAGTTATTCCTAACCATAGTAGACGATTTTAAATCTTGAGTTTGAAAAGCTGATCGATTGTTGGTTTAAAGATCTTCATTTATGAATACAGAAAATTAACTGCCCAGATGAGAGACTCAGCATAGCCATTTTAGTGAAAGTCTACAATTTTTTTAAAAGAGTGTCTCTATATTTTTTAAAGGATACTATGAATTAATATAAACTTATACAGGGTGTCCGAAAAGTCTGGAAACGGGTAAATAACTCGAGAAATATGCATCGGGTTGAAAAACGGCAAAATGCATGTTCAATATTTTTGAAAAATCTATTTAGGGATATGAAAGTTGCTCCCCCCCCGGGGGAAAGGGGATAACTTTGAAATCTTAAAGGATGACCCCCATTTTTTATTGCAGATTCGGATTCTACGGGAAAAAATACGTAACTTTTGTATTGGACATTTTCTTCGAAATATTGTAGATGGCGCTGTAATCGAGTGCAATGCTATGAGAATCGTTACCATTGCAATGTCTGGAAACGCTCGAATAACTCGAGAAATATACATCGCAACGGAACATCGTAACGTAGTTTTGAAAAATCTATTTAGGGATATCAAAGTTGCCATTTTTCTAAAATATTAAACACGTATTTTTCCGTTTTTCAATCTGATGTATATTTCTCGAGCTATTGGAGCGTTTCCAGACATTGCAATGGTAACGATTCTCACAGCATTGCACTCGATTACAGCGCCATCTACAATGTTTCGAAGAAAATTTTCAATACAAAAGTTACGTATTTTTTTCCATAGAATCCGAATCTGCAATATGTGCAAAATGAGGGTCATCATTTAAGATTTCAAAGTTGCCCCCCTTCCCCCCCAGCGGGGGCAAATTTGGGGGGGGGCAACTTTCATATCCCTAAATAGATTTTTCAAAAATATTGAACATGCATTTTGCTGTTTTTCTATCCGATGTATATTTCTCGAGTTATTTGACCGTTTCCAGACTTTTCAGACACCCTGTATATAAACTTATAAATAAATAAAATGAACTTTAAGCCATAAAGCTTATGTCAAGATTAAAAGACACTATATATGTATCGATAGAATAAAAAATAAATTGGGGTACTTTTCCAGTATAGGGGCCTTGGCATGATAGAGAAAATGGCCTTGGCAAGATAAGAAAATTTGGCAGCATATTTTCTGGCAACCTGTTCACTGTTTTCTATATACAAGCAATTTTTCAATATTTATACAATTTATTTAATATAAAGAAACCTATATTTTTTAACATAATACGAGTACAAACGGAAGTAACTTGTGTATGAAAAACAATAATAATATGTATATAAATAAAAAGTTTACGCATTTTCAGACAAGTTGCTCAATTATTGTGGAAGCCTTAGTATTTTGATTACATAGAGAATATGATAAAATACAACCTGAGAAAAATGATTTTAAACATTTTATTTACAAATATATTAAGAGAGATACGTAAAATTAACCATATCTCTTTACTATTTATCAAATCGTCAAAAATTTTGGGCACAATGTACTAAAGATAAAATCTGAATTTTGACTTTTTTTTTTTGTCAAAATGAGAAGTAATGAGTCAGGGTTGCCAGGTAAATATTCAAATTTTATTTTGTATACCATTACTTTCGTATAGGATTATTCGTCTGATTTCATAACAAAATTTCAATAATTAAATAAGGTGGCTGTTTTTCTAAAAAAATAGTGGTAGCCAAAATAAATGTTAGTATTTTCCTGGCAAATGTGGTACTGATTCCCCTTAAACAACAGAGCTCGAATGGAATGATGCATTTGAACTTTTTGTCTTTGTGAAGATAAATATTTCAGTTGGCATGCATAATATGAACCAGATTTATGCAAATCAGGCTGTCAATAAAACACCTCGATGTACATAGATTCTTCATTCGATACCAGCAGTCAGTATGCTATCGCATTACCAGATCAAGCATTGTTGGTTAAGCTCTTTTACAAGAACAGGGACTCAGCAATCGGCACATTGCGAAAAGTCCCCATTGCAAAGTACTCAAGACGAGAAAAGGGCCCGTTTCATGTACTGAGATACTGAAGCTTGCCAGACGCTTTGAAGAAACGGATCTTTTACTATAAGCCTAATTTGCGTATTTCATATTATGCATGCCACCGCCATCTGTTGGTAAATTTTTGAACCACAACTTTTTTTGTTATTAAAAAAATCCGATTTCTCTCTAATTCCATTAGTGCAAAACGCAATTGTTTAATATCGTTTGTTCCTTATTAATGAATTTTTAAAGTTTTAACGAATTTAAGGTGCACCCGGTCTCTTAATTTAGAAGAAATTAACAAAGTAAAAATATCATGTATTTTACAATAATAAATTAATTTTATTGAAGAATCGCTTTCATTTTTAGGTGCGTTCGTAATTATATAAATACGTAGCACCTATTGTCGTCGCTTGGTCCGTCCGTCCGTCTGTCTGTCCGTCCGTCCGTCCGTCCGCATATAACAACGCAAAAACTACCCAACCGAATGGTTTGAGATTTAAGATATATTATCTTTGCAGAATTTTGTCGAGACATTTCAAATTTTATTAAAATCGAATCAAAACTTTAGGAGATATTAATAAAAATATTTATTAAGAAATTTGAATTTTTTTTTAAATCGGTGCTTTCTTGTTAGAGGAGCTTCCGATGGATGTTAAATCGTCAAGCGACCGAGACACTTATTTTATTACAGAAATTAATCTGCAGACGATATAATTCATTTCACAGAATTAAAAATCATCTAGGTCTGAATATTTATATAATTAGCTACAGTACGAACGCACCTCGTTTGTCACGTTTGACGTACAATTTCCAACTTGTTTATTGGTTTCTTGTAGTTTTTTATGAATCATTCTTTCTTTCATAATTTTAAAAATACAGTTGTATTTTAAATGGTAAAAAGAGTTGAATTCTATAACTGTTTCATACGTAATTTACTAAAGGAGGTTGGTAGATAAGGCCATTTTTACCACAAGCTGGGCAGGGCGATATATATTTTTCTTTTGACTAAGATGCTTTGATTATTTTGATAAAAGATGGGATCTAAATTCACGGGTTCAATGCTTTGTTTTCGTCCGAGGACTGTTTAAATATATTACACAAGATCTTAAATACAGATTATTTAGAAAATTTTAATGTGCTTCGACATTTTTAAAATCAATTTTCTTTTTCTTTTATAAGACAGTTTTATGACATCAACCTAATTTTTATACACACTGTAAAAAAAAGATAATTTTTTCTTAATCTACGGAAATACAAGGTGATTACAATTAAAGTCCCACTTTCTAAATGCTGTAAAAAAGGAACCACTGGTCAGAATGACTTCAAATTTGAACTGAATATACTGGAAGAAGGAGAAAACGGTATGGCATAAGTAAGAAAAAGTTCCAAAGTGTATCAATAGATGGCGCTATATGCGGCATAACGAAAGTGGATTCGGTTCGGCTACAAGTGACATTTTTAATCGAAATACGACGGCTTTGGCATGAGTTGCATAGTAAACCACCCGTACTGTTCAATGTGCATGAGTGTTTCGGTTTTTTGACGGAAAAAATGACTTCCAAATCAGTCAACAATTGTGGTACTGTTAGTGGAAAACCCATCCACCAGGGCAAGGTCGTACCACATTGGATGGGAAAAATCAGTTTTTAATTGTCCGTGGGCCAAAAACCGCATAAAAAGCACATAATGATTCTGTTTTTAATTGCGCATGAGTGTCTTTTAATTTGCATAGTATGCCGCTTACAGCGCCATCTATTGATACACTTTGTAACTTTTATTTTCTTATGCCATACCGTTTCCCCCTTCTTCGAGTATATTCAGTTCAAATTTGAAGTCATTCTGGCTAGTGGTTTTTTTCTACAGCATTTTGAAACTGGGACTTCAATTATAATCACCCTGTATAATATAACCATGTACGAAAATCAGCAATAACCTCTTCCGATAAATGCACGATTTCGAAAAGCGTTCTTTATCTTTCGAAACCTCAGAAACCAATATGTTTTCGAGATTTAAAGAAACATTTATAAAAAAATGTTTCTTTTTCTGCCGTTGATTTTTGGAAACGTTTACGAGTATATTTTTTACAGCGTATTAATCAGTTTTCTCAAACCGGATTATCGTTTTTTAGGATGCTATCAATTCTCAATGAAACATTTTAAGCTGCGTAGTTGAATTTATACATACAAGAGTAATAAAATACTATTAATATTAATGTTAATGTTAATGTTAAAGCTGTAGATTTATCATATTTGTCAGGGAAACATGTTTATTGAATATGAAAATTTTTTCTTGAGAATTGATAGCCGAAAAACCTATATTCCAGATTGAGAATACTGATTAATACACTGCAAAAACTTCTCTGAAACGTTTTCGAAAGGCAGCAAAATAAACATTGTTTTTATAATTGCTTCTTTAAATCTCACAAATATATTAGTTTCTGAGGTTTCTAAGTATAAAGAACGCTTTTCGGAATCGTGGGTAACTCGGAAGAGGTTATTGCATATTTTCGTTTGTAGTTATATTATATTTTCTAGATTAACAACCATTTTCTTTTTTTTTTATTACAGTGCATATTTTACTAGAATTTTATTCAAATATTAACATATGTAAAATTAACGATAGTGTTGTGAGTCTTCTTTATTTATTAAAAAAAAAGGTCAAATTGTTTTATAAAATGTCGAAATACGTTGAAATTAACTAATAATTAACTAACTAATAATACACTAAATAACTCATCTTTCAAATTCTGTAATATTGTATCCTTCATACAAAAATCAATAACAGAACCAATAAATTCTAATCCTAAATTTTATAAAAAACAATCTTAGAAAAATGAAGAAGAAATATGATCTGCCATGGGCTTTATCTCTATCCACCTGCTTTGAAATTGGAGTTGATTTTTAAATTATGATTGTACGCATAAAATAGATGTTTCATTATCTGTCGCAGATAGTTTTTAACCAAGTTAATTCTAGGCTTGCGTAACTAAATATCGAAACTGCTGTAGGATTGACGAATAACTATACTAGTAATAAACATATGTATCAAGTGCGGTAAAAACACGTGTTTCATTAGATATTGCAGAATTTTTTTTTAAACCGAGTTGATTCTAGGTAGGCGTAAATATTGAAACCGCTGTAGGATTGATCAGTAACTATACTAATAATAAAGATATGTAGCAAGTACGTTAAAAATACATGTTTCATTAATGATGTCGCAGATTTTTTTTAACCAAGTTAATTCTAATCTTGCGTAAATATTGAAACTACTGTAGGATGGACCACTAGCTATACTAAAAATAAACATCGTATCAAGGTGTTAAGTAACGTGATGGAGAAAATAAAAAGTTTTCCTGCTTTAGACGGAGACTGGATATTTCGTCACCGTCTTGTCTGTGTTCGACGGTTTTCCCTCTAGTACAACAATTATCCGAAAAATCGTGTTTATCGTATGAGCTTGTTCTTTTTTTACGAGGGACTTTTTCGCAGTCGTTTTCGCTGAAATGCTTGTAGAATCGTTATTGCTTAATCCATGAAGCAGGAAGCACCTGCTAAAGATCCTAATAGCATCCCTGCTATCATCATTCTATCATTGTTTACAATCGAAATATAGTATAGGTCAGAGAACTAAATCAGAACAGCTAGTCATATAACGCAAAATGCGATAGGCTTATACGCAGGAAATTGTACTCGTCGAGATTTCAAAATAATCTATGTAAATTATGATTTTTCTCTCTCCGGATTCTTTTTAATGAAACATATATTCTTTTGTCAAGATACAACGGTTAAAATAAAGATCACGATATCGCATAGCTCTATTGATATGAAATTTCACTATTGGTGCTGCGACTAGCGTTGACAATTGTCCCGATTTACTGGAACGCCTCGAGTTTTAGAGTTTAGAAGACACATACCCGGAAACCATTGCGAGGGACGCTAAATGTTTTTTTTCAGTGCGTACAACCTCTTTTAAATTTTTATATACTATTCCTTACTCTGTGTTGAGTACTCAAAATACAGTATATGAAAACATAATAATAATTTTTTAAACACATGATATTCATTGGCTTTAAGTGTAGAATTTTTGTGCAAGATTATTAAGTCTTTAAGTGATATATTTAAATTTTGTCCATAAAAATGTGTTGTACATTTTGATTTTTTGGGAACTTTTAAAAACTGAATTTTGAAAAAAAAAAAAAAAAAAAATAGACAGTATAAATGTTCTTTGACATGTATTTTTAAAAGGTTGGGTTGATTAAATTAAAAATATTACAAAACTAAAACGATTTTTTAATTCAATTTAAAATTTAGTTAATCTGTAATACCCTAACTATAAAAGTATTCAAAAATTTTCATTGAAATAAAAGCAATGGAAACAAGAATTTAGCTACCGCCCTATCATAAGGAATCATAAGGAATTTTCATCCTTAAAGTACGTTTTACTCAAAATTATTATTTTATAGCCTACCCACAATATTTCGCAAAATTAGCTGGCCAGATTGTCATGACATTTTAATACCTCGTACATTAAATGAATGTGTCTAAAATTACTTACAAGTTTGATCTCTTTCTTAAAATATTCTTATTTGTAATTTTAAACTTTTTCCGACTTTTATGACATATTTGCATTTTATTATTGAACGAATACAAGTTTTGTTTAGATATTACGTCATTTCAATTAGATACTATTTTTCGATTTAATAAATTAGCCATTCGACTGAGTTATTTGAGTATCGCCATGCACCCAGTGTGGCAAAGACCTATCTACTTATGAATTAAATAATAAAAATTAAAGCGATTTAATTTCTTAGAAAGCAAAATCAAGTATTTATATAAGTTTTGTACAAGGAATACTAATAATTTTAAAATAACAAACTTTAATTTATTTTTCTACGGCTCAGTTTTAAATTGATTAAGAAATGTTAAACATATTTTTTTTAAACTATGTTTCATATCTTCTATACCATATTTAAACAGTCTTCAGGCAAAAATCAATCATAGAAACAGCAGATTTAGATACTAAATTTTATCAAAATAATCAAAACGTCTAAGAAAATAATTCTACCATAGGGACAATAAATGGTCCATATATACCCATCACTTTGAAAGTTTCAACATTTACTTACCGAATTAATAAACTAAAAATTGTTACATAAAAATTAAGATTTCTGACACAAAATGCAACAACCATGACAAACGTTCCTCAGCATGTGAAAGTACAGTGTAAAAATAAATACGCAAAAGCTGCTTATGTAACTGAAATGTTTGTGGAAATTCAATGCAACCTTATCGTTGCCAACGATTTTGGAAATATTTCCGTTATCTCCCGAAAACATTTGGTGAAGCCCAATTACGAACATCGGCAAACAATAACTTTCGCAGGTTTAGAAAACGATTTCCGAAATAAAAGGTCTTCTTTGTTATTCATTATTTTTTAAAAGACGTTTATACTAATCATTTCAGTTATTTCAGAAACATATTTTTGCTAACTTTTCTGTTTGTTTCTCCTCATAATTGTTTCTGAATGTAATGGGAAAAGTTTCTAGAATAATCGAGGATAATTATGAAGCTGCACTGAATTTTCTCAAACGTTTCTTGTGTACTCAGAAACGTTTCAATATATTTTACATAGTAATGCATAAAGTGTTGTGAATGTACGACACATTGAGAGCATTTTAAATTCAGTTGAATTCCTATGAATCAAAAATCTATAATTCAAGTTTTCAATATCACAAAGCATCTTCTGACGAATAAAAACAAAATTTAATTATTTTCTACACTGAGAAAAATGACACTTTCAAATCTGAGAGTAAATCGATGTTTTCATTTTGTTATGAAACATTTTGTTTCAAATAGGACGACACAATGCTTTCAATTCTGAAATACCAGAAGTACTCAGAATATTGAAACATGGACATACTAAAAACTGAGCACATAGAGGTCAGTTCATACTCATGTTTGAAACATGGACATACTCAAACATGAGCACATTGAAGTCAGTTTATACTCATTTTTGAAACATGGACATACTCAAATATGAGCAGATGATGTTTTATTCTTGAGTGTGTGCATGTTTTCAGAAATGAGTTTATACATGTTTTAAACTTGAGTAATTTTGATTCGGAGCCATTTTGACTATGCGACATACTCAGATTTGAGTATTTCTTGCTCTGTTTTGAAAATGTCGTTATTAGAGTGTATAACTTGAAATTTTCACCTTTTCTATTGTAAACTATCGAAGTTTAACTGCATTGTCTTTTAATTCAAGAATGTTCATTTAAAACATTAATTTTTAGATCTACAAACATTTTATTTTCTTGAATAAAACAGAGAAAAAAGTATTTGACGTATTAAGAATATTAAATTTTTCAGAAAGATAGTTAAAAACGTAAAACCGACAAAGTACAGACAAAAATATTGACGAAAATTAGAAATACACCTTTTAATTTTTTTCTTAAAATATGCATATTTTCCTATTTACATTTTAATTATGAAGTACCGGCAAACAATATAATATATTCTTGGGAAAAGTGGGAAACTATTGCATTTCTAAAAGTGTCATTGATAAACAAAGAATGGGGGAAATAGATGGGGGACAACAGAAGAAAAGGGGAAATACAAAATGCAAACATGTTTTAAACAAGTGAATTAAAAAAATCATTTATGGAAAAGTAATATATAAAAACATTTTTAAAAATTATTACGAAATACGAAATAAAAAATAAATAAAATAACAAGACAAAAACTAATATTAAATTAAAAATTTAAATACCCTAGTTATAGTATTTCTTTATGATCACTCAAATCTGTGTAGTATGTTCCTTCATGTTTCAGAGCTAAATAGAACAAAATTGTTTAACTTTCGTAACTGATTTTTTTTTCTTTCAAAATATACAGCTTTATGAAAAACTAAAATTCACTAGTATATAATATTTACGTTTTCGTTTGTTTAAAATAAATCTGAAACTGCAAATCTTTAAAGAGCTTGGAACAAGAAAAAAACGTCCCCGATTTGATATTAGGCAGGTAGATTTGTATCTCTTGTGTTTTCAGTGTTTTTTTTTTTATTTTCCGGAAGTTGCGTGAGTACGAGGTAAATTCCTCTGAAAATTCTTAGCTCAACACTGTTTTTTAGCTCACAGGCTATCAAAGCCTGAGAGCTAAGGTTCCGCAGGTTCTGTATGTATGCACGTATATGTATGTACATACGTAACGCGATAACTCTTGATAGAAATATCCGATATGCTTCAAATTTTTATAGAAGTTCATTCTGATAAGGCGCTTCCCTAATTAGTTTTGGGGGTTCATTGGTTAAGTATAAAGAGGGAACGGGGGGCTAATCGCCTTAATTTAGATAAATGGGTTTTCATGCAGAATTATCCGATTTGCTTCAAATTTGGTATACAGGTTTATTCTGATAAGGCGCTTCCGTGATTAGTTTGAGGGGTTCATTGGTTAAGGGGGAACTGGGGTATAACCCCCCTTAATTTAGATAAAGGGTTTTTTCATGCAGAATTACCCGATTTGCTTCAAATTTGGTATATAGGTTTATTCTGACAAGGCGCTTCCCTGATTTGTTTTAGGGGTTCATTGGTTAAGTATAAAGGGGGAACTGGGGTATAATCCCCTCCTAATTTAGTTAAATGGATATTTCATGCAGAATTATCCTACTAGCTTCAAATTTGGTATACAGGTTTATTGTCAATTTCCTTATTTTTCGAGGGGCATTATTCTTTGAAATAAGAGTATAATATACAATTAGTGTGAATAGCCTGTTCGCTCAATGTCATCAGTTTAACTGGGCACTTTTTACTTTATTTATTTATTTATTTTTTTAAATAGTTTTCTTGAAATCTGTAATATGCAATACGGAGTAATATGAGAATATGGTACCGACAATGTTATTTTCTACTACACAAAGGTTATATTTGAACATGTCATGCATTCATGTACGATACAAGCGCACTTTAAAAAATCTACACAAAAATAAAATCTAAAACTTCTTTTTTTTTTTTTTTTTTTTTTACAGTGAAGGCATTATGTTTTCAGCAGATGTCTTGATTTTTACACTTACCGTAACCGAATAAATCCAAATACTTTGTTGTCTATCCGATAAATAAGTGAGATAAAAACCGTACTGCTTATAATTTTGTATACTTATTGCATATCTTCAAATTAGCCAGTTTCTTTATCTTGTATATATTTTTTATGTTCTAAATTTTGATATATTTTGATGATTCAAGCGGAAATTTCGGAGAAGAGCGTTGATATAGAGCAAATTCTCCAAAAAGTCATAAGCTCAAGCCCCTTTCAGAAGATATTTTACTATGTAAACATGATGCAATTCAACAAATCAGGATCCTTTGTGAATCTAATAACTTCAGATAAAAGTGATATTGATTATGATTTATACTTTTTTACAAATTATCGAGTTATTTTCTTCTTCTTTTCATGTTAATGTATTTGTTTTAAATTGTTTCACGTTCCCATTTGTCGATTGTAAAGAAAGTCTATTTTGACGATTCTAACGAAAAATTCCTATTTTCTTCCATTTTGCTTCTATTTCTTTTATTGTTCTACATTCCAATACATATTTTGACGACTCTAAGGGAAATCCAGAGAAGAAACTTTTAAGACTGGACATCCGGCTAAGAGGTCAGTACAACGGTGATTCTTTGGCTATTCTTAGGTGGTTCCTTATTATCTCAATTGAATTGTCGCCTCATTTTCATTCCTACAAACATCCGTTTTATATTACGACATCCGTACAAATGCTTGTGTGTCGGAAATCAAAGATTCGAGAAATAAATAAAGAATAATCAAGATATTATCAAAGCATAAATAAAGATATAATAAATGTATTTAAGGTGACAACATCTATCCCGAAAATAAATAGCTGTACAAACATAATTTATTTCATGTAGATTAATTATTACATCAGAAATATATGAGTATACATGAAAAAGGATTTTCTCAACGAGTCAAAACTTTTTACTGCAATTTCAGGAATAATTCCTTAAGTGTGCAGTTTTTTTTTTTTTTTTTTTTTTTGAGTTAAAAAAATATATAAATTATTAATTAAATCAGAAAATAAAGTTTTATTGACCAAAATATGTCCCAAATTATTTACTAACATTAAATGTATCCTACAAATACAATCGAACTCGTTTAGCATGAGCACGGTTAAAATAAGGACATGGTTCAATCTTGAACAAGCAATCTAAACTTTATGAATGGTTCATATTTTTTACTACATTAAGATTTTCACGCTTTTTACGAGCTACAAAACAAAATCACGACTAACACTAGCAAAATATCTGTTCATTTCAATGTCATTTTTGGTGAAATGTAGGTAGTATTAGGAAAAGAAGTACCTTTCTTTTCAAACACTGTTCTCTCTCAGCGATAATATATCTACATTACAAATGTCTGTCAACATGTAGTAATTTACCAGTTTTGCCAGACAGAATTACAACCCCCATGGAGACACCCCCCCCCCCTCTCCAAACTAAAATATGCAAAGGAATGTCCTGAGGTCTTGAAAAAATGAAAGAAAGAAGGAAGAAATAAGGACGTTTCAAATACCGCCCTAAGATTTAAAACTGACCGATGGAAAAGAAGGACCTTAGAAGAAAATCTTTATTTCTTTAAATCCGGACTATGGGCTATATTAACCACCTTTTTATGTCTATTATTACACTGTTAAAATGAAAAGGGTATGTGAAATCAATTACTCGAAAATTGCAGTAACTATTGCAATGTTTGCCTAGCTTTTCCGGGAAACTTTATGACATTATGTTAATTTAAGCATTGAGATAATTAGAGCAATTTATAGTTGTAATTATTTTATTTGTTTGTTTTTATTATCTTCATAGGTATTATGGGTAACGGTTAATGCGAGGACTTTTATAATTTCCTTGCTCCTCATATTAACCGAGTTCGACTGTATTAAGAATTTTCTGGAATAATAATAAAAAAAAACCTTTATATAGGGTAAGTGCTCTAACAGTCCCCCCCCCCTCTCCCACTTCTCAGTAGTGGAAAGAATAATGAGAGATGAGATAAAATTCTTTATAAATAGTTTATTTTTGGTTCCAAATGAAATACTAGAATTTCCTTATGAACAGCCATCTTTCATAAGTCATCAGATTTATTTATTTATTTATTTATTTATTGGCATTAGTAATCAGTTTCTTCGTCTTATTCTTCTCCTTCTTCTTCTTCTTCTTCTTCTTTCTTTTGTATAAATGGACGAGTATTGGTGCTTTTAACCCTATAAAACTTATCTAAAAAATAAATATATTTTTTAGATACCCCACAAACTTATCTAAAAAATAAATAATTTTTTTAGATAAGTTTGTGTCATAAAATGATTTTTTTTTTATAATAGGAAGAGCAATATTTTCTGGGCATTTTAAAACAACCTTACCTTATGCAGGATGTCTCAAAATCATTAGTACAAATCTTCAGGCGTGATAATACATGTCCAGACAAATAATTCTGCATAGGAAACCAGGTTTAATTCACTTATTTAGTCAGAAATACAGAGTATCTCACTCGAATCGAGCACAGATTTTTATCCATAACTCTATTAATAATAAATATATTGTAACGATGATTTCAACAGTTTTACTCGATTTCAATGAAATGGGATGACATCGACAGAAGTGCTTTATAATTGAAAATGTAGGTGACAGTATATACGGTGTCACTGACTGACTTCCAATACATTTCTAACACTTTTAGTCATGTCATTACATTTCACACAAAGCAGAGTCAGTATGTTGAAATTTCGGAAAAAAAATCTTCATTATTTGTAATTCGCTAGATTTCAACCACATTCATTACATCATTCATAACTCAATGTTGGAGTTTAAAATAAGTTGAAGGAATTTACATATCCAACAGAGTAAAAAATATCTATGCCAGAAATTGAATCCGCAACATTTGGATTAACATACCAACTGTCTACCAACAGGAGCTCAGTTGGCAAAGCGCATATAACTTAGCGAAAATGATAATAGAGAATATAAGTTTTTTTTTACTTTCTTCTATCTTTACAAGAAGAAAGTATTGGATTCATGAAAATTTTCGACTTCCGGTTTTCGACCAATTTATACGTTTTAGAAGATCCTGAACACGATTTGACTGTTTTTAGAAAATGTCTGTCTGTGAGTCTGTGAGTCTGTCTGTCTATCTGTCTGTATGTATGTATGTATGTGACAAAAAATTTGTGGGTGCTCTATCTCATAAACTAATGCATGAAATTTAATAAAACTTTATATTCAGTTAGTCCCTAATATAAATTGGTGCTGATTATATTTTGGTGAAAATCGCTCAGTAGGTGGCGCTGCTATGCTGCATTTTTTCACAATACTTTCGAACACTTTGCATCAACACTCTTTATGAAGTAATTTGGATACAGGTCTTTGCAACATTTTGTTCTTTTGAAAGCAAGCAAACGAAAAAAACAATGCAAAGCCGAAGATTCGAATACCTAAAGCAAAGTAATTATTTAAAAAATGTATAAACAAAAAACAAATATAATAATAATTAGAATTTCTTGTTGGCTGAATCTATGCAATTTATAAAATTTTCAAGCCCTTTTTTTATTTTTTTATGTCAGTCCCTCTGTTTTTAAAACTTACCAACATAGTTAAAAAGTATTTATGACTTAGGTTAATCTGTCTGCCTACCCATGCTCTAACTTTCGTAAATATACTTGAATTAGCACGAAATGGATATATGATATAGGGGCCCAACCGCATGTGCTCTATTGAAAATGAAGTGTGAAGAATTTACAGTTCGTTTACACTCAAAATAATTCAGATACATTGTCATCTGTGGGCTATAATTCTTTGAATTATATTTTAATTACATTTACTTCATTACTATATTACTCATTATTATATTTACATTACTTCAAACATTATGAAATTGAAATGGATTGTTGATATGCACTATAACATGTTTCTAATAGAAAATGTTGTAGATAGTATTTTTTGTTCATTTACAGAGATACACAAAAGAACTCGAAAGCATTAATATGTGTAGGCAGTAATTATTTGAAGTATGTCTTATGAAATTGAGAAGCGCAATAACATATTTTGTATAGAAAAAATGACATATAAAATTTAATATTCTATTGCAAGGCAACACAAAATATGCCATATACATTATCGTCTATGAGCGATGATTCCCGTAAGTGCGCTTTCAAATAACTTAAGTTTAGTCTTTTATGTAGCGTGTATAATTTCTATAGATAAGATATAAGGTGTTCTAAGGATTATAAGGTAAACGATATAAGAATTCACATTAATGAAATTCTATCGACGGGAATTGCTGAAAATGCATTTGCCTTTTTTCAGCTTATTACGCCTTTTTCAGCTTATTACGCCTTTTCCAGCTGAAATTTTGTTATATTATGTGGTCTAAGTATAATATAAATAAATTCATATATAGGGTTGGATAAAAGGATTGCCATCTATGGATAATAATTGCAGGAAAAGCGCTTTCAATTGAGGGGGTCGGGGCAAGAGAGTACTAAGCCACAGTTTTGAACTTCTCAGATATTTCAATTTGAAAATTTGATCAAATACTTAAATCAAGATATATAACATAAAGTTTTTTCGCCAATGTCTTAGTAACATTTGAGATATTCTGAGTAACAATAGGGCATTACTTTAATGATATTACTATTACGTTCTTTGTAAATTAGCTATCTTCATTGGGGGCATAAATGTCTGGGGTAGAAACAAAATCTGGGACATATGCTGCCACCAAGTGACATTAGAAACAAATTATATGTAGAATATTATAATTTACAATATTAAGCAACATATTACAGTTTTAGATTTATTTTACCAAAAATGTGGCTTGACACTTTCTTGCCCCGACCCCCTCAATTGTGCTATACGTATTCCAGCTGAATTAAATTTTAGTACACTGTGTGTGTGCTATACATAATATTTATACATCATGTACAAGCTTTACCAGAAGGATTTTAATACATTATCTCAATGGGCGATAAATGCTGAATATGAGTTTTTTATCTGTTCAATGCAGTTTCTAAATTGTTTATTTAGAAATATCCTTTCATTTTATTTTTACAAAATGAAGTTTCATAACAGTATACTGAGAGTATTAGAAAATGTTTTATATGCATGATGAATGATTTTTCTTTCTTGTTTTTAAATTAGGATGACGATATGATGAGCCACGATAATTATAGTGAGAATTCTGCTATCAATCTGTCCACGTCTCAAGTATCAAGAGGCTCAAATTCAGCTGCAAACGGAAACGGAGATTCTGAAGACAGTCAGAGTTCGGTAAGAAAAATTTTATCACCCTGTATAATTTGTATACAGCTTGATGTAATTTCTACTATGAAGATTGTTTTATATTGCTCAGAATTTTTTTAAATATTTTTTTCTATAAAGAAGGTGAAAATATTTGACGTTATAGTAGGTATTTTAGGAAACCAAACGGTTCAAAAAGCGGAACTTGTTTGAAATATTTCATATTTAAATAAAACCGACCATTTTATTAAAAACAGATTATTTGATGACAAACACACACCGAGGACGACGCACAGTGGGACGAAACGACAAATTTCGACGACGTAGGTGAAAAATGTGTGTATTTTTGCAAGGTTTGTCAACTATGTATAGTTGTTCTATAACTACCACAGAATGAGAAACCCTATATGTTTTTTCCCTTACATACCATCTAGCCCCATTTTTAGAGGGAAATATATCGGAAAAATAGGAAAAACAGGTGAAAACAAAAAATGAGAAAGTGGTGAAAAAAAATTTCTATGTAAGTCCAATTTTTCAAATTGCTGTATTTGCCTTGTGAACAATGTACTGAGCCTAATTTATTTTCAATTAATTGCGTTTGATTCCTATGTATGTTTTTGATTTTTTTTTTATAATTTTCAACATTTTAGTCTTGTAAATTAGAAATACCGCTATATCCCACGAAATCGTTGGTACATTCCTCTTCTGCGGGCATTTCAGGAGTGAGAAACTTTGGGATTACCTGCGCCGGGTTTAAAATCGGCACTTAGAAGTGTTTGATTGAGTGAGAGTCCACGTAAGAAAACATGCTTCTGCACCAATCTCATTTTTTTTTTTAAAAGATACTTTTTTGTTTAAAAATAATTGAGGCATGGGAAAGGTAGTAAGTCAAGAAAACCTAATTTTACAGGGGAAGCAAAAAACGGTTTTACACTGCTAAATTACAAAGTTTTATTTACAAAAAATAAGCATATGAGATCCATGTATGGATATCTCAGCTTTACAACTTTTTTTTAAATCAACATACTTATTTTAAAGTATATACTACTTCTTCTATTAAAAATCTCAAAATCGATTTTTATTACCTTTTCCATGTCAATGCCTCAATTAAAATTTGAGATTTTTTAATTAAAAATATATGAAATTAAAACTTATTAAAAATATATAACAAAGCATATTGAAACATAATTTTGGGCTTTCGCACATCATATGTGATCAATATCTGCAAAAAAATCCACTTCGTGTCAGTATGCGACGTAGTCAGAGTTTTTTGTTTCTTGTTTGGTATGGTCGTTCCGATGTCGCCCTCGACAAGCTGGCGATTTGGGCGGAGGAGTGTCCTTGAAATGTTTATAAAATCCCCTCAAAAGAATTTATTTTGTTAATTTTGTGCACTTTGCACTTAAACCTCTGAAGAGTAAAAAAAAAGGGCTACAACGGACCAGAGACCCATTGGAAAAGGAAAGCCCAAAGAAAACTTTGTGACTTCTGTGCACAGGCAAATTCAGCAATTCGGTCTGTGCACAACCTAAAGGAGGGCTGTACCCTATTTTCTGCAAAGTATCACTAAAAAATAAAAAATAATAAAATCTTAAAAAATGATACTACGCTTACTGCAATACAACTATACGAAATTTCAGACTTGACTCATGAATTCGTTCCAATTTTGGGGGCACGTACTAATTTATCATTTTTAATTAATTGCATATATATTTAAAGGCACTGTTCGCCATTTTTAAATTCTAAGGCTTTTGCACTCAGAGTTAAAGTTTTTATGTTCTTTTAAATCTTGATTTAAAATTTAACAAAGTGATAGAAAGACTTTTAATAAAATAATTAAGATTTTTTTTAATAAGTTAATCAATATTTTAAAAAGAAAATTTTTTTGGAAATTTACAGTATAATGAGACATATAATTTTAAAAAGGAATATCAACTTTAAAATTTCCTTTCAAAGCTTCTTTTGCATATTATAACACATTTGTAGAAAATTTAATGATGCAAAAATATTTAAAATTTACTTAGTAAAAGTATATTTTGTAAAAAAATCATGTAAAAATAAGCTAAAGAAATGCATAAAATACATGATATACATATTTGTGAATCTTTTTTTCATGAATATAACTAATAAACATGTGTGCATTTGGATGATAAAGAAATCATTGCTGTATAAATGATTTTTTTTTAAGTTGGGGGGGGGGGGGGTTGTTCCTACATATCTTCTGTAAAAGTCGTAGCGTTTAATACTGGATAAAAATAACTATAATCTTATGTAATTAAAAACAGAAGCATTTTTCTCCACAACATTATCAGTTTTTGTCGATCACAAAAAATTTCAAACTCTCTTGAACGTGACTTTTTAAAAATTTATTTGTTCAATGGTATTTCAATTAAACGCACATATGCAGTTCAGAATGAATGTTTCTCGATGGTTTTCGATATCACTAGAAAATTAAAGGAGAAAAAATTCGACCATAAAGTCCAGCTAAGTAAAAAAGAAATCTGTTATTCTATAAATAAATCAGCAATTTCCAGTTAACAGTTTTCTTGTCTTATAATGTATAGTTCTGCATATTCTATACAGATTAATGACAGTTACGTCTTATTTCTGATTCAAATTTAAAAGCAAATTCATGCACTGCCTCTTTATATGTTTACATTTCGATCTGAAATGGTCAGATGATATACAGTTAGATTTAGAAAGACTGAAAAAAAAAAAAAAAAAAAAACTATTTAAGCTTGAAAATAAACCGCGTTTTGTGGGAAATAAAATTTGCTTTTTGCAACTCTACATGCAATCTACACATAGGCGTACAGTTTTGAAAATTATTCATGGGGCTCAATACTTTTTTACACAAATATGTGCATGTAAGTGTAAAAAAAGATAGATTACAAATTTAATGTTGCTTTTTTAACTCCCTTTTAAAGAAATTAAACATAATGGTATACTGATAAAAAATCACAAGTTAAATAAAACATTAAGACAGTATAAAAATTATAATGTATAGACCCGTTTATAAAATGATACTCGCTGATATTCGCGAATCGTTTATAATAAAATTACAACGAAAGTTGACTTTGAATAATGTCTTGTTTTTTTCGGAATATGAATTTTTTTTTTCTATTTTCATTTTTTATATAAAAAGTCCAAACGTTGAGCATTTTATTCTAATAAAAAAAAATGGAGTATAAAGTGAAAAAGTTTTCCTAATGTCGTTTATCCCTATAACAAAAGAAAAATAAGAAAAAATGGAACATTTAAAAATTCTATAAAATACTAGAAATTAAAAAAAAAAACTAAACTTTTTTTAAATTATTATTAAAAGGGGGAAAAAGTGTTCATTTTAGAATTAATGGTAGGGCTCCAGCCCCACGAGCCCATACAACCAGGGTTGCCAGTTTGGTCTCCTTTCTTATTCAGAGAAGCCGAATTCATACCGGAAATTTTGAGAGAAAACTTTTTATTTTATATAATCACGAAATAGACTGTCATTATGTAAACAAAAAATGTTCATTTTAAATTCCTGGTATGAATTCAAAATTTCTGAAAAGAAAAGGAGGCCAAACTGGCAACCCTGCATACAACTCTACGTCTATGAAACTACAGGCATACTAACAAGTAAAAAGACATACATAACTATGACATACTAACAGTTTTAAAAGTCGCAGTGATTAATACTGGGATGAAACTAACTATATATATTTTAATAATTACGTAAGTGAAAACAGAAGCATTTATCGTCACAAGATTATCAGTCTTTACTAATCACTAAAAATCTCAAATTTACCCTGACAGAGGCTATTTTTAAATGAGGCTTTTCTTAAAGATATCTCATTTAAATGCGGATACATTTCAGAATGAATCGACTATCGATGGTTTTCGATCTCACTAAAGATGTTAGGACACATCACATTCGGAAGTATGAACAAAGCAGATTTAGTATAATGTTTATACGAGAGCTATTCTTGTGATCGACAAACAGTAGTTGTATAATTTGTTTATAAACAGATATGCAAGTTAATTTTTTTTTCATTTAAAGTAGATATATTTTAATTTATGTATAACACAACAATTTTCATTCGGTATGAGTGTTTAATCTTTCTTTATATCTCTATATGTTTGTTTATGACTCTAGGTGAGTTAGGCACTATTTTCTAGAGAAGTATTGGAGGTTGTAACGTCTTAAAATTGTACATAAAGTTAAAAATATATCATTTAATAATACGAAAAAGCATTTTTCATTTTTCTCGGAAGTAAATGAGTTAAAAAAATAACTGAAAAATTCAGACAATGAAAGAAGAAATGTAATATATTTCTGTATATCTTCTGTAATAGTACATTTGCATCAGGGTTGCCAGTTTGGATCCAGTTCTATTCAGAAATTTTGAATCCATACCAGGAATTTAAAATGGACATTTTTTCTTGACATAATGACAGTCTATTTCGCGATTACTTAAAGTAAAAAATTTTCTCTCAAAATTTCCGGTATGAATTCGGCTTCTCTGAATAAAAAAGGAGGCCAAACTGGCAACCCTGATTTACATTCATTATTTTATATAGTTTTAAAGACACAAATTTGCTATGTAAGCATGAAAATTTTCAACTCTCTTTCTTTAATACTCGTATACATTTTTTTTTTTTTAAAGTACATTTAAAAATGAATTCTGAGGATACTGAAAAGAGATTTTCAAAAACAATGCATCGGATTATGTGTTTAGAAGTTAAAGGCTTTATTTTAGGGGTTTATATATCGGGAAACTATATAAATTATATATTGTCATAATTGTCTGAGTTTGCTTTATTTTTAAGCATAAAATTGAAACTTGGTTTTTTTTTTTTCAAAAAATAAAAAATCGGATTTTTTTTTATTTAAATCAGATTTTTTAAAATTTAAGTCGGGTTTTTATGATTATTTTTCCTGCATTAATGTATTGACCGGCTACCAAGAATTTCAGGTTTCCACAACTATTAAGCCTCTTATTAGATATTAAGGAGCATAATCTATATTTTTATTGCTTTAATTGATAAAATTATAATAGTAATTATAGAAATTTAAAAAAAGCTGCAAATAAGTAAAAGCCCAAATATTATGGTAACTCTTTTTGCACTTGTACTTTGTAAAATTATTGTAATCGCAAAAAACTACACATGTATGCCTATGATAACCAAATATTTTATGAAAATTAATTACATCTCTTAATTTATACATACGGATGGAGTAATATACAAGAATAACCAGTCATATCTGCAATCTACATTAACTTTCTAAAATATTAAACATCAGCATTATTACGGCCGTAGTGGGTATTATTGCCGTAGTGCTTTAAATTAAAAATAACGTTTAGCTGTTTATTCCATCTCTAGCTGATTTCTTTATTTGCTGTATACGGATCCAAAAATAAAAAACATTATTTCTTCTTCTACATAAGTAGCTCTTGCTAATACTTAGCATTTTGATAATAATTAGTTTATATTTTCCTTATACATTCTTTCACAATAGCTGTTAAGCAGATGTTATCATTCTTTCATCATCTTTAGCTCCAATTTATTGTTATATATTTATATATATAAATGTAGAATGAGAAAATAAGAAAATCATTCGTTTATCTAGCAAAGTGTATCATGTTTGTTGCATTTATTGTATAGGAAAGTGTGAGTAATTGGATTATTTAAAGTTACTGAAGTTATTTTGACAGTGCGAATTACTATAGATTAATTAAGTATCAGTTTTAAACGAAATACTTTTTATTCCTGATAAAAAACAACTTACTATTTACAAGTTCATTAACCCTAGAACTACCGGAAATGTTACTCAACCTTGATAAAAACATTTCCCATCAAAATTTTTATTTTAAACTATTTAACTTATTTATTTACTTTAGTTCTCTGTGGTTTATATTTAACTTATTTTATGAAACAAATTCTGGTTCGAATAATCATTTTGAATACTGAAGTTATTTTGACAATGCGAATTACTCTAGATTAATTAAATATCAGTTTTAAACGAAATGATTTATGTTACTGATATAAAACAACTTACTGTTAAGTTCATTAACCCTAGAACTCACACCACTTTAAAAACACTACTTTTTTTCACACCACTTTGAAAATTAAGAAAATTTATGATTTGGTATTAATCCCTGATTTTAATTCTCTGATTAAAATTGTTGACATCCTATTCAAAATTCAAAAACTTGAAACAATTTATGTCTTCTGTGCAAAGAAAAAATTGTTCATTCTATTAATACTTCATCAATTTGCAATTTAGAGACTTATTGTTTTACAATGATTAGCTGTGCATCTTCTGAATCCGTTGCTCCCACAAAGAGGCAACTTAACTTTTAAGGAATCAATACGAGAATCATTATTAATACTTATGGTGATAAAAAAAAAATGGCTGCTTAGAAATGATGAAATATGAGAATTCGAAAATGCTTCTTGTGAATCGTATGACTCAGTGCCCCCAAATATTTCTCTATTCTCAATGAGATATTAAAATCAATTATCAAATGTATCAACGCTATCAAAATTAATGCCCTATTTCAGCGTCTTTTCAAGCAGTTTTGTAAAATTAACAGGAAAGATCAAATAAGTATTTTACTTCCAACTGAGGTAAGGCATCTTTCAAAAGATGGAACCTCTTGAAAAAAACCGAAATTGCTTTATTTTTGTTGTTTTTTAGTCTTCTGTTATAGTTTTCGAAACTTTATTTACTGTTTTTTCATATCACTTCATATTATAATTTTTTTAACTACTCTTGAGTGATTTTTTTCTTTAACTATCGTTTAATTTTCTTTTTCTCAATGTCATGATCCATAGAAGGATTTTCTTTTTTTTAGACCAAGTGCATGACGTTTTAGGATTCCTCCATGTGAATAAGAGTTTCCATTTTAAAGAATAAGATTATTTAGATCGTATGGAAAGGTATAATAATTTTAGAGATGAAAGCATAATGATTTTAGTGATACTTATGTGAGGTATAGCCAGAAAAAGTTAGGAATCACTGTTCTAAACAAATTAACAATCGATGTTTTATTTTTTATTCAAAGGCAAACGCAAAATCATTACTAACAATAACGTTAACATTGTGGTCGAAGATGTACAGATTTCCATCATTTTTATTCCCCCTTTTGATATCGATTCGAAATTTAACATAAAAAAAATCGCCTACATTAATTTAGTATAATAGATAAAAAATATATTAATTTAATTTAATATATATATACATGAAAACACATGTGAAAAACGAAGGATAAGACATTATAAAAAGCAATGGAATGGACACTGAAGGCATTATACTTAATAGGATGAAAAAGCAAAAATTGGAAAAGAGGATGCTAATTATAAAACATTTCAAATAGGCCCTTTTGAGCATAGATAATTGTATAATAATACCGTTAAATACATTAGCGTGAAATCAACGTTTGCTTTCAAAATGTCGTTATGGTGAAATTAGTGTATGTTGACGATCTTATTTTTGCAAAATTGCAAAAATCAGTTAATTACTTATTTACCGAATGTTTATTTTTTTTTAAATACATTCATGCAAAACGAAAATACAAATACTTCAGAAATTTCAAAGCATCTAAAGTTGCAATAATAATAAGAAACAAACAATTAAAAAATTTTATTTATAAAAAAATTTCATGCACTTTATACCATTATAAGGGAATTATAATATTTATCCTTTAATGTAATATTTTTTGTTCATTTATATTTAATTGTATTATTATACCATATATCCATTAGAATTAAAAAATATTTAAAAACAGCATTGCACTTTCAATATTCTGCACTGGCTAGATATTCCTTGGGTCTCCTTCTTATAACTGTTGAACTTTTCAAGCTGAAAATAAACAAGAACGAAAAATCATGCGCCAAGCATAGATTATGTAACACTTTCCAACGCTTCCAAAATAATGTTACAAATCATTACCGTTTAATAAGCTGAAAGATAACATCTAAGTAAACAATTTGGAAAATGCATAACATATTTAAAAACGTAATTTCAGGAATTTCCAAAATATACAATATTCGGAAAAATATCCGAATACTTTTATTCAGCCCTGTATATGATCTATAGATTTGTATATATACTACATAGGATGCTCAATTTTAGTTTAGTTAGGAAACGCGTAGCACAGTTTAAAATTCTCCTTCTGGAGTTTCTGTCAATAAACGGAAATGTGTTCCCGAACTTTTGTGCTGCCCTGTATATGAAATACAAAATTTATACACACCCAGTAATAGACAAAAAGTGAGTTAAATTTAAAATCGCGTTCAGCAACTTAAAACGCACTTCCAGGAATTATTGTTAACAGACAGGAGAGAATTATTTTGTGTGTCCCTGTAAATGCACGATGACTGCTATACACACATTATTCTGTAGTAAGCGTCTTGTAATGCACCTTAGTGATATATATAAATTTCAATGCGTTTAAAATAGTGAAACATTATTTAAATAAACCGCAGACGATTTTTCTCCATAGACGTGATGTAACGGAATTCTTTTGAGTGTCCCTGTAAAAAAACTATAAGTGTTACACACTTCAGTTGAAATAGGGAACATGCTATAGATGACGACAATAACATATAAAAATTGCAGGGCAATTTGAGCATATTTACGGGAGTTAGAGCACGGACAGACGGCAGACGGCTGACGGCCAGACGGCCATACGGCAGACATACCGAAGTCATAAACACTTTTCAACTAGGTTGGAAAGTGTTAAAAACGAATATCTTCGAAAAATTTGAGAGAACTGTTGGAAATTAAAAAATAAAAAAAAACATGCCACAATACAAACATTTACTTTATAATCCCATCAATGAAATTATATGTATTGTTATAATAGTAATTTTTCATTAGAATCGAAGAAAAATATTTAAGAACTAGATTACACGTTCAATATTTTCTCCTGCTAAATACATTCTTATTTATCATTCTCATAACTGTTGAATTTCACAAGCCGAAGAAAAAAAAAAATTTGAAAGGTCTCCGAGTACTTCTCTAATCACATCTATTTTGCAAATAAGTGTCATTCAGAAAACACATTAAACGTAATAACATAATAACGTGTGACGATTTCGACCAATAATGGCAAATAACAAATGAATTTCAGGAATAAAAACAAGTTTCCGAAAGCAATAAACGATATGTAGAAGAGACAAAGCAATTTTTACATCTTTAAATGCCTCCTCGAGATTGCGTTTTTAAATTGAAACTTTTATTTTTTTTTTTTCATTCGGGGTCTCGGACAGTTAATTGTTTAAAATTTACACCTGTCGTTCTAATGGAGTTCTAATGGTGTAGGAGTTTCATTCTAAACACAATTTTGTCCTTTCGAATCTCTATTTAAATTAATGATGATCGAAAATTTGTGTCGTTGGAAGATTAGCGTTTAATTCTAAATGGGCTTTTCATTTATTACAATCTGCTAGATGGAATCGAAATAATTTCCCAACTAAATTACACCTGTTCATATTGAACTTATTTGAAAATCGTTGCACTCATCAATAATTTAATCTTTTTATTTATAGATTTTCATTACTTTTCCATCTTCGAGAAAATTCGCGCCTTTTTATTTAAAAAAAAAAAAAAAAAAAAAGGTTTCTCAATCATTTTATTTATTACTTGCTTATTGAAGATGCAAAATTGCAGTTTTTAATGAGTAAGAATTTCAATACATGCGTATTTACTGTGTAAGGAAAAACGGTAAAAATCACAGACAAATCTGCTGGCAATTTGAGTGCTTTAAAGAAATGCTGCAAAATATTGTATGATTACAGAAGGAGGTGTTTTAAAGCATGTTTTTCTATGAATTTCAGCAAAAAATGCTGGCTCTAAAACTGTCAGAAGATTTCACTGTGACTTACTCAGTTTTGTCCTACATTGTAAGATATAAAACTTCTCTATGTTTTATTGTCTTTCCTTCACGCTCTATATAGTTATATGTATGTGAACATACAGTGGTGGCCAAAATTGTGGACACCGTTTGGGAAAAATGCTTTTTTGAAGTTTGATGGATCATAACACCAAATATATTTCTTAGTAATACCATAAAAGCTATATACCACTGGAGATATAATTTAATCAGGAATATTATACAATACAGTTTGTTGAATTATAATTTTTTTATCAAATGTTATAGCTCAATAATCAGAAAAAGGCAGTAAAACATGGTTAGGTTGATGCTAATTATTTTCCCTTTTCTTGAATGTAGCCAATGCATATGAATGTTTGGAGTAACAGGCAGATTCCATTTTATTTGGTAATGTGTCAATCAAAGCTAGGGTAGGATTTAAAAATATATATGTCAAATTTTGGTACTTATAGACAGTCTTTTATCACTATTTTTTATGATTGCTATCAAGTTGCTAAAGTTCTTTGCCATCTTTCAATTTTTGAGCTAGTAAAGCATAATAAAATTAAGCAAACATCATAAAGAGTTCATTAGTTATCCAGAAATCAATGTATAACAATATTTTTAAGTGTAGAAAGCTATGGTTATGATGAAATTGTATGTAAATTAACAAAGGGTTAAGTCACGCAAAACAAGACTGATAAAGGCAGAAAAAGGCGAAGGAGAGCTCATGCATCATTATTTCAAGATTCAGATGATTTAATTTTAGAGCACATATTACTTAATAGGTGCAAACTATGAACTTTAATAAATAAAAACATCAATAAATCATGAATTTAATACATAAAGTACGTGCTCAGTTATCTTCTTCAATTACGCTTCAACTTCTACAAGTTGAACACCTATTAGTTGAATATTCAATATCTAGATGAAGTTTTGTGTCTTACGAGTGATAAAAGTGCATTTCATTTGTTTTCTCTACGTCGAATTTTTCATAACTCAAAACATCTCTCAAAACATAAAGTTAAAAATTATTCCATATATTTCCTAAGAAATGATGCACTGCACGCAGGATAACACTTATGCAACTCGCTCTTACGCGTGAACTAATATTTTTTAATACTCGTTAGATTCTTGACTGATAGAGACATATAATGCGCATCTTTTTTTCTCATTTTCTTTTAAATATTTTTTTCTTTTTTTTTTGCCGAAATTTCTTTTAAGGGAGTAAATTTTACGCCCGAAATACTTTACGATTTTATTT
This sequence comes from Maratus michaelseni, assembly GCA_963931845.1. Lineage (NCBI taxonomy): Eukaryota > Metazoa > Arthropoda > Arachnida > Araneae > Salticidae > Maratus > Maratus michaelseni. Next base: position 99,322,375 of record OZ007586.1, read on the forward strand.
TTATAACTCACTAGCCGGTCTTCGCCCGTCTAGCCGGTCGTTTCCGAGTGGGATCCAGATACATAGTTCAGCGTATCGCCCTGATTTCGCTTGGGGCCCAGAAAGTGCATTTTATATGCAACCAGAAAAATATAAATTAAATACTTTAAATTAAAAGTATACGAAAATAACTAATGAGAATATAAAAAAGCACTTAAATAAAGATTTCGCGACATAATTTTTTTTTTCATGAGCCCTCTGACAAAATACTATTGGGCCCTAAGTAGTACTTTGTATATGGGCCCCACTCGGAAGTGACCGGCAAGTATATAATAAAAAATCAGCAATAGTTCTGTTTTTCGTCTAATCTTCCGCAATCGGGTTCATAGACGATGTTGCCCACAAACTCGCTAGCTCTAAAATCGCGGGGGAAATACATGATTAATGCTGCTGAGACTACTTTTTTTTGTAGACTTGTAAAGCAGAGTTTCACATTCTTACTTAAAACTGCTGCTGAGATATGGCACAATTACCTAAAATTTTCGACACACAGTGTGACCCCCTTGATGGATTATTATCTAACATTGCTGAACTACATAGTTACTTATTTTCTAGTACATTTGTTATCCTAAATTTCACGCATCTACCTATTACTGAGATATCGCAAAATAACATAGGAAATCCGACCCCCATTTAACCCTCTTTAGTGGCTGAATTTTTAAAACCGCGGAAATACATGTTTAACTATTTTTTAGTAGATTTGTTATCATGAGTCTGTGATTTCTAGCACATAACTAAAAATGACATTCGAAATGACCTAAAATTTTCGACCACCATTTAGTCCCCCCCCCCCCCTTAATGGGTGAATTTCTAAAATCTCTGAAATATGTGTTTAATTATTTTTATAGCAGATTTGTTATCCTGAATTTCACGTTCTTATCCAAAACTACTGATGAGATATGGTGAAAAGGTGAAATCATCAAAAATTATCGACCCCCTTCCCCCCCATCATTTAGAAGATGAATTTCTAAAATCGCCTAAAATGCATGTTTAACTATTCTTTAGTAGATTTGTTATCCCGAAATTTACGCTCCTAACTATAACTTCTACTGAGCAATGGCAAAATGGCGTAAAACATTTGACCCCTATTTAACCCCCCTTAGTGTCTGAATTTCTAAATTCGCTGAAATACGTGTTTAACTACTTTTTCAGTAGATTTGTTATCCTGAGTTTCATGATTCTACCTGTAATTTCTACTGAGATATGGCAAAATCACCTAAAATATTTGACCTTCTATTTAACCCCCCTTAGTTGCTGAATTTCTAAAATTGCTGAAATATATGTTTATCTATATTTTTTGTAGATTTGTTATCTCGAATTCCGAGCTCCTAACTAAAAATGCTGCTGAGATATAGCGAATAGGCAAAATGACCTAAAATGTTCCACACCCCATTTAACCCCCTTAATTGATGAATTTCTAAAATCGCTGAAATATGTGTTTAATTATTTTTTTAGTAGATTTGTTATCCTGAATTTCACGTTCCTATCTAAAACTGCTGCTGAGATATGGCGAAAACGCGAAATGACTAAAAAACTTTCGACCCCCACTTAACCCCCTTAGTTGTTGAATTTTTAAAATCACTGATATATGTGTTTAACTAACTTTTAGTACATTTGTTATCTTGAATTTCGCGCTTTTAACTAAAACTGTTGTTGAGATATGGTGAAAAGGCAAAATGACCGAAAATTTTAGACCCTCATTTAACCCCCTTAGTGGTTGAAATTCTAAAATCGCTGAAATACGTGTTTAATTATTTTTTTAGTAGATTTGTTATCTTGAAGCTCACGCTCTTACCTAAAACTGCTGATGAGATATGGTGAAAATGTGAAATCACCAAAATATTCGACCCCCCATTTAACCCACTTAGTTGTTGATTTCTAAAATCGCCTGAAATACATGTTTAACTATTCTTTAGTAGAATTGTTATCCCAAATTTCAGGCTCCTACTTAAAACTCCTGCTGAGTTATGCCGGAAAGACGAAATTATCTAAAACTTTCGACCCCCCCCCCCCCATTTGACCCCCTTATCCTGTGAGTTTTCAAAAATCCTTTTTTAATACGCGTCTACATTGTGTAAAGAATATGTCTTCCAAATTTCATTGTTCTAGTACAAACGGTTGAGGCTCGGCGTTGATTGTGAAAAAATCAAGCTACTCCTTTATAAGTATATAGATAGATAGATAGATTAAAGGTAAAATACACAGAAACAGCATTACGATAAAAATACTCCTTTTTATTCATTCTATCGAATATTAATAAAAAATATCAACTGGTAATAAAAAATAAAAAAAAGTGTATTTTGAGTAATAATAAAATATGAATTGGATATTCTAACAAAATATATTTTGAATTTATTTTTAATTTTTGCTATTTTTTTTTCAAATGTTATTAACAATTTATATTTTGTTAACATTCAATAGAACTAATAAGTAAGTTACCTTTATTTTAAAACTTTTTTTCTATTTCTTACCATTATTGAGTTATAAAATAAGATCGAAAAATATTCTAGGTTAAAATTTACCCCCTTAAAGTGAATAAGGAGAACACAAAAACAGAAAAAAAAAGTATAAAATACCCCATCAACCCTACATATCCTCAAAGTTTTATATATTTTTTAATTTCCGGGTGGGCGATCATTTTTTAGACAAATAGTGTCTAATTAAAAAGTCCGATTATAGAAATAAAACTTGTATTATTTCAATAATAAAACAAAAATATTTCATAAAATTGAGAGATTTGGAAAGTTTTTAACACGTTGACGGACACTTGCGTCTATAGCCGTCAAAGCGAAGTTCACTATGTGGCATGACGGCAGTAGCCGTCCAAAACGAAACGGTCGGTTTTAGACACCACGGCTATAGCAGCACATATGTGCATTTACCGGCGCACAAATAGAAGCCCAGTGTCATGTTTTGGAAACAATTTTTTAGGTTGAAGTTCGTTTTCCTCCTGTTATACGAGTTGCAGCTTCAGTATACACGTGCAGGGTGGCTAGTGGTCAGGGAAAAATGCAGTAAAAAAAAATGACATTTACCAGTATATTCTTATAGAAAAATTCAAATTCATTATTTGATCGAATAATCAACTTAAATTTTTTTATAAGAATATACTGGTGTTTATAAATTTTTGACTGTATTTTTCCCTGACCACTAGCCACCCTGACGTGGTTGTGAAGGGAGTGCAACCTAATTGAAGGTGCTGAATTAATCAAAATTAAGTTTATTTAAGCAGAAAGAGTAAAACTATACTTCTAATATTCTAAAAATTACAAAACCATATAGTGTCAATTTGCGAGCTTCACTTGTTCCTACTGTCCGTCAATGTGTTAAATACATAAACAAACAAATTCTAAAAATATGAACTGAAGGACCAAAACTTAAAGAAATGTTATGTACAATAGCACCCCCCTTTTTCCCCCACCCCATCCTAAATTCTTTTTGTTAAATGAAACTGCTTGCAGCAAAGTTCCTTGTTTTTTATTGTCCTTCTTTATACTCCTGTTAGAGATACATTTTATAAAAGACCTTATACATATTTATTTTTATAGGAATTTTAAAAATCTCAATACGAAACCTTATAATTCTTTCATTCGATTTTTCATGCCGCAATTTCCATAAATACAAATCTTCCGTGCCAAAAAGATACACCACGCCAACAATAGCAACCGTAATACTAAATACAGTAACCCTCATTTTTTTTCTTGCTATATTATATTTGCATAGTTAATATTATATAATTGCCATTGCCATATTAAAGACAATTACAGAAGTATTTATGTAAAACTATATAATATAATGTAGTCTAGATATAGATATGTCTATTATATTCATATAGCATCTGTAATTTTGGCAAGCGTGACATCTCATTGGAAGCAAAAATCCACCGTAAATATTTTTTGTCGCTCAAAGTCACCAAACGTGATGTTATGTATTTAATGAATGTTTACAACATTACTTTTTAAATTGTTTTATTTTGCTTTTATATTTTTTACCATTTTTAATTATATTATACATTTAATAAATATATATTAATTTACTGTTTTTAACTGCGATTAACAACCATTTTTGGCGATCTATCATCTATCTTCTTGGAACAGATAATACGTAAGTACCTTTTCATTACCCTACCTTAAAATACACACACAAGGAGTTAAAATGTGTAAAAGGACTATGTCGTTATTGAGAAACGCAGTTTGAAGATTGAGTAATACTAAGGTTAAAATGACTAAAATTAGAATAAAAGAACTATTTGACCACGAGAGTTAAAATAACCATTAGGATATTTCATAAATGTTGATTTACTATCTTTAGCTAAATCTTGCAAAATATATTAAAATAATGATATAAAAATTTTGTGTCAACCAGAGTAATGATATTAATCTGGAAATCTTTAAATAGTATATAACCATATAATGACTATCGGGATATTTCATAAATGTCGATTTGCTATATTTAGCTAACTCTTGCCAAATCTTTTAAAATAATGATATCAAAATTATGTGTTAACCAGAGTAATGTTATGAATCTGGAAATCTTTAAAGGGTATATAGTTCACTTACAAGCATTTAGTTTCGATGTCAGAAACGAGATCTTTGAGTTTAAGCTAAAGTACTGTCCCTTAAAGTTGTCGATTTTATTTATTTGCTGATAACTCAACACATAATAGTAAGAAGTGAGTGAAATTTTATTTTGGGTTGTTTCCCACAATGTGTATTATATAACAGTAACGAAAATAAATGTATGTGATGATGAATGAAATGAGTTTTTAAACTTTTCTATTTAAACTCTATTAAAATTTTAATAATTGTATTAATGTGCATAACTAATATTTCAAAAATAGTTTAATCTATGGTGGGTGCTCCTGTTATGGCCATGTTCCTGATATGACCACCCCCTAGTGGGAGTTAACTAATCTAAAAATTCGCTAGGTGACATCCGCATACAGTGAAGGGGCCTCCTAGTGTATCATGCGATCATTTTTCATTCCTCCAGGTTGTACAATATGACACAAGTTATCTGTTTTGTGTTTTTCGTGCGATCTCTTCTTGTTTTTATCTGGTAAGTTTCCCTTTTTTTTTTTATACATGTTTTAAAAAGACTTTTTTAATGAATACTGTTATATTCTGTTCAGTTTTTAAAGCTCTTTCGATTGGTATTGTCGTTGATGGCGTATATTTTACAATTTTTTCATAATCAAACAATTTTCGTGAAAGCTGACCTGCTCATAATATGGCCACAAAGGTGGCCATCAAGTGCATCATGGTCATATTAAGTTAACTTCACTTTTTCTGCTTACTTGTTCTCTTCTTTATAATGATTTCACATTTTTGTTTGTTTTTGTATTTAAATAAGAACTTAAATTGTAACTTTAATTTTGTTAACAAGTTCATTTTTAATGGAAAATCTTATTTTAAATCCATTTGCTCCTTAAAGTTGTCGATTTTATTTATTTGCTGATAACTCAACAACTAATGGTAAGAAGCGAGCGAAATTTTACTTTGGGGTGTTTCCCACCATGCGTATTGTATAACAGTAACGAAAATAAATGTATGTGATGATGAATGAAATGAATTTTTAAACTGCTCTATTTTAAGCTCTATCAAAATATTAATGATTATATTAATGTTCATAAGTAATATTTCAAAAATAGTTTAATCTATGGTGGGTGTTCCTGTTATGGCCATGTTCCTGATATGACCACCCCCTAGTGTGAGTTAGCTAATCAAAAAATCGGCTAGATGACATCCGCATACAGTGAAGGGGCGTCCTAGTGTATCATGAGATCATTTTTCATTCCTCCAGGTTCTGCAATATGACACAAGTTATCTGTTTCGTGTTTTTCGTGTGATCTCTTCTTGTTTTCATCTGGTAAGTCTCCCTTTTTTATACACGTTTAAAAAATTTTTAATGAATACCCTTATATTCTGTTCAGTTTTTAAAGCTCATTCGATTGGTATTGTCGTTAATGGCGGATATTTTACGAGTTGTTCATAATCATGCAATTTTCGTGAAAACTGACCTGCTCGTGATATGGTCACCAAGGCATCAAGTGCATCATATTCATATCAAGTTAACTTCACTTTTTTTCTGCTTACTTGTACACTTCTTTATAATGATTTCACATTTTTGTTTGTTTTTGTATTTAAATAAGAACTTAAATTGTAACTTCAATTTTGCTAACAAGTTCATATTTAATGGAAAATACTGTTTTAAATAAATTTGTCCCTTAAAGTTGTCGATTTTATTTATTTGCTGATAACTCAACAAAATAGAAGTGAGAGAAATTTTATTTTGGGGTGTTTCCCACCATGCGTATTATATAACAGTAACGAAAAAAATGTATGTGATGATGAATGAAATGAATTTTTAAACATTTCTATTTTAAGCTCGATCAAAATATTAATAATTATAGTTATGTTCATAACTAATATTTCAAAAATAGTTTAAACTGTGGTGGGTACTCCTGTTATGGCCATGTTCCTGATATAACCACTCCCTAGTGTGAGTTAGCTAATCAAAAAATCCTGTATATGACATCCGCATACAGTGAAGGGTCCTCCTAGTGTATCATGCGATCATTTTCCATTCCTCTAGGTTGTGCAATATGACACAAGTTATCTGTTTTGTGTTTTTCGTGCGATCTCTTCTTGTTTTTATCTGGTAAGACTCCCTTTTTCATACATGTTTTAAAAAGACTTTTTTAATAAATACCCTTATTTATTATATTATTTTACCATCAAGGTTATTATTTTATCATTATTTATACCATTTTTACCATTATTTTATCATTATTGGCCATCAAGTGCAACATGGTCACATCAAGTTAACTTCACTTTTTTTTCTTTCTTGACTTGTTCTCATCTCTATAATGATTTCACATTTTTGTTTGTTTTTGTATTTAAATAAGAACTTCAATTGTAACTTCAATTTTGTTAACAAGTTCATTTGTAATGGAAAATCCTGTTTTAAATCCATTTTGAATAACAAAAAGAACTTTTCAGTATCTTTTTTTATTCATTTTACACCAATTTTTTTTAATTTAGTAGAACATCACTGTGAAATTTAAGAAAATCACGATTTGTGAAAAATGGAACAATGGTGGCCATATCATTTGCACATGGTCACTAGGTAGATTTTTGGAATTTCATTTTTTTGGACAAGTAAAACTATTTTCATGGGAATGAAATATTTTTTATGAAAGTCCATTATCATAAGAACATTAAAGAAAAAAGGTTTTGAATGTTTCAAAATGTCAGCCAGAAAAATTCTTACACCTTAGCATGGCCATAACAGGAGCACCCACCTTATATATTATTGTTCCAGTTATCATATATTCTAATACGAGCAAATCTTGTGGGTGGTTATATATATATATATATATATATATATATATATATATATATATATATATATATATATATATATATATGCAAAAATTATCTTAAAAACGGCTCTAACGATTTTGACGAAATTTCGTATCCTACCGTTTTGGGGCACCAGAAAACCATTGGGCTAGGTCACATGCTCGAGAAAATTCGATTAGTGGGTCATTTTGGGTCATTTTGGGTCATGGTCTAGCTAATTGTATCTAAAAAACGGTTCAAACGATTTTGACGAAATTTTGTATCCGACCATTTTCGGGCATGAGAAGTCAATTGGGCTGGGTCACATGTTCGAGAACTTTCGATTAGTGGGTCATTTTTGGGTCAACGCGGGTCAAATTAATTTTATCTAAAAAACGGCTCTAACGATTTTGATTAAATTTTGTGTCCTACGAGTTTCGAGCACAATAAAAGCATTGGGCTAGGTCGCATGTCCGAGAAAATTCGATTAGTGGGTCATTTCTGGGTCATTGTGGGTCAAGATCTAAAAAGCGGCTCAATTTACACTAAATTTTGCATCCAATGGTTTCCGGGCACGAGAAGACTGTTGGGCTAGGTCACATGTTCGAGAAAATTCAATTAGTGGGTCATTTTGTGTCATTTTGGGTCATGGTCAAGCTAATTGTATCTAAAAAACGGTCCAAACGAAATTTTGTATCCGACTATTTTCGGGCACGAGAAGACCATTGGGCTGGGTCACATGTTCGAGAACTTTCGATTAGGGGGTCATTTTTGGGTCAAAGCGGGTCAAATTAATTTTATCTAAAAAACGGCTCTAACGATTTTGATTAAATTTTGTATTTTACGAGTTTCGGGCACGCGAAAATCATTAGACTAGGTCACATGTTCGAGAAAATTCGATTAGTGGGTCATTTCTGGGTCATTGTGGGTCAATATCTAAAAAGCGGCTCAATTTACACTAAATTTTGCATCCTATGGTTTTCCGGCACGAGAAGACTGTTGGGCTAAGTCACATGTTCGAGAAAATTCAATTAGTGGGTCATTTTGGTCATGGGTCATGATATTTGAACTAAAATTTAATTTTGACCGAGCATAGCTCGGTCTTCCCTGCTCGTGTTAAAATAACGGCCACTATTCTTTACCATTGAGTGGTTAATTTTTTTTAAATAATTATATCTCAATAACTAATCATTAAGAATTGATGAAAATTTGTATTTCCTCGTTTTTTAGCATGCTGGACCTAACTATGTAAAAACATTATGGTATTTCTATTAAACAATTAAAAATTAGATTCAATTTTAATATGCAGATGATCCCTTATGACAAAATAAACCACATTATAAATATAAAAAATTCTGTATGAATTAAAATGTCACGTTTCGTTTTCTTATGTTAATTAGAACGGAATTTATATCCATTGTTCAGATTTTATTCTGCTTGCTACAAGTTCGTTTACTACACAAGGTGGTACATTTTTTTGAAAAACAGCCTAATTCTTTTTTTTTCCTTTTTTGAAATATCCTGCACGCAAGCAGAAAAAAAAACTTTTTTAATCAAGTGACTTTAAAAGTGAACATTCCTTATACCGTATCTGAGTGATATCTGAAATTCTTTTTTATTGTAAATAATTCAAAAGTTTGAATGTAATTGTGTTGAAACATTACAAATTAACAAAATTTTAATATGGGCTAATTAAAAAAAATCGCGTTTTTTATTGTTTTAAAGGTATTCGACAGCATAAGTGGATACTGTGTGTGTCTCTTTAACAGTCATTTAATTTTTAAGCATTGGGGTGAAGTTCACCGATACGATGATATTCATAGAAATATCATCAATATCAAATTACAATATAAAATAAAAATCTTATTGAAATTTATGTTTCATAAAAATATAATTGTTATTTTAATTAATCGGTTAGTTATAAAATTGTAAGCACTGTTGTAAAGTTGTGAGCAATAGTGTTACTACTAATATTTTTGTGGACGTCAAAATTATCATTTTACTATTATATTATTTATTTTTTACTGGTACTTATTGCTCTTTTCTGGGTATTTGAGGCTCATACAACGATTTTATTATTTTGTTATTTATTTATTAAGAGGGTGATTGAAGCTAACAAATTAAAGAAATTAGACAGAAGATACAAGAGTAAACCTCATATGCTTTTAAAAGTATGCTATTAACAGATAAGTGCTAATTTTGAGGTTGGGAAATATTACAGCACGGTCTTATCAAACGGAACAATGTACTGAAAAAATGTTTTATTTGACCTTAATATTTGCACTATTACATATTTTAAGCATTGTAAATTTTATCTTCTAGAAAGAAAACATAAAAAATGTTTAATTTGTTAATATTCTGTAAAACATTTACTTTTAAATATATTTATTTTTCACTGGTAATTATTGCTCTTTTCTGAGTACCTGAGGTTCATACAACGATTTAATTATTTTGTTTTTTATTTATTAAGAGGGTGATTGATGCTGACAAAGGAAAGAAATTAAACAGAAGTTACAAGAGTAAAAATCATTGCTCTTAAATGTATGCTATTAACAGATTAGTGTTAATTTTGAGGTTGGGAAATATTACAGCACGGTCTTTTCAAACGGAACAATGTAGTGAAAAAATGTTTTATTTGACCTTAATATTTGCAGTATTACATATTTTAAGCATTGTAAATTTTATCTTCCAGAATGTAACATAAAAAATGTTTAATTTGTTAATATTCTGTAAAACATTTACTTTTAAATACTTATTGCACCCCGCAATTAATCTGACATTTTCGGGGTTTTTTTTATTATTATTATTTAGTCTGACACACATAATTTTACAGACATAGACTTCCATTTTTATATTTTTCAGTAAGTTTGTATGATTTTCACAGAAGCAGAAATTTATTTTTTAAATAGCTATTTTTTAACGTACTTACAACTACAGTTTAAATAACCCCTGATCACCGTAGATCCGTTATTAAAAAAATAAAATTCAAAACCGATATTCTGATAAACAGAAAGTTTTGTTGTAACCAAACTGCTTTGCAAAAGTCGGAAAACAGAGAACGTTTACTAGTTTTATCAACTGTGCTTGTAAAAAATATTTCGACAAAATAATGAGCAGTAATCTAAGAAAATTTACATAGATAACCCTTTATGCTTTCACATGTGCATCTACTATTAGTTTAGCGTCTTAACATATCTAAAACATGTCCACAACATTCCAGGTAATCCATCTTAAATCAAACGTGATTCTTAGATCTCGAGAAAAGCTTTAATATTTTCAAAATCCTTTCTTTTTGTTTTAAGTATCACACCTTTCCTAAACAAACAGAAAAATCACGAATACATACAGCAATTATCTGTATTTTTATGCGAAAATGTGCCGTAAAATAGATAAAGCTGTATCAGTGTTCAACCATAAGCATTTACCAAACAGATTTTTTTATTTGCTTTTTGATTCATCATCGTGTAGTTTTGTTTTCCTTGCGGTTCTGCATTTAGAACACAGATTTATGATCACATGTGAGCTTTAGGAGCATAGAAAACTGATCTTCTAGTTCGTCACTGAATGATTTAAGTGAATACTTATCTCTATTTTCACCTGTTCTCATGGCAGGTACTTCTTGCATTTATTTCCCATCACCAACTGTATTCAACAGTATTACGCCTTCAACAATGATATACTTGGTGAGTATTGTTTTTCAGACAATAGTTGTAGTATTTTCTAAGAGTTTTACATAAACTAGCCTGCAAACACGTTTTCACTATTTTTAAAATTTCTCAGTTTTTAACAGAATGCCAGAATTTTAATGCTTATATGCACCGTTTTAATGTATGCACCACGAGATTGTGCACGTGGGCGGTAGGTGATGTGAAAGATGTTGAACACCTAATCCTTACTTGCTCAAGACTAAATAAGGAGAGAGCAATTTAAAAAAAAAAAAATCTTTTAAATATCTCTTTACCTCTCAACTGTCAAGAATTTGATTTGCCCCCATCTGCATTCCTTCTGTTTTGTAATTTTATTGATTCTTTCTTTTTATGTTTTTCACTGTTATTTTGCTCGCTTTTATCGGTATCATATTTTTTGTTATCCTTTCCTTTCTTGTTTTATTAATAATTTTTATACATGGTTTATTGTATATGTAAGCGTCGTGTGATATTTTCTAGTACACGAGGATTTTGGTGTTTTCTCAATTAAAGAAAAATACATATGCAGTTAAGGTTTCAGCATGAAGTAATTTTGGAGAACAATATAGACGATAAATAATATGAAATAAAAATAAAAATAAAAGATTAATTTAGAATAATTTAGTTTAGGAATTAATGTACAAAATATTTCTTCAAAATATTTCGCAAAATAATAATTTACAAAATTTAGGTGATGCTAAATGCATTATTCCAAAAAGTCTCTATAGCGATTTAGATGAAAAGTCTATTCTTTCAATGCAAACATATATTAATTTGTTTCTCGCTACATATATACTTGTTATCTACTGTCTTACTAGCTACTATTATTGTCTTAGTATCTTTTTTCTTACTATTTTCTGTTTACATATATTCGACTTATGCACCATTTCGTCTTAAGGTGACAGTGTCGATTTCAAAAGAAGAAAAGAAAATGGAGATCAATTTCCGTATCTTTTTATTAAATTAAATGTATCCAATTCTAGCCTTGAAAATCTGCTTGAAATACACTTATAATCCGACTTTGTTTTCTTCCACCCCCACTGAAGTTAAAATGAACTATTCTAGATTTAATTCCATAATGTGAAAACAAAATCTTCATACAGATAGAATAGCCTTTAAATAAATTTTAAATGTTATGAATGAAAATTATGTTTTGCAAATAGCTTTAAATCTTCGTCCATCATCATTTTTTTTATTTTGTTCTTTTGTATGTTTATCAGAAATACTTTTTTTTTTTATGTTTAATTTTAATACAAAATTCCAATTTATCCATAGTCTTTATATAGTCTTTCCCATGTCAAAAGTTTTAATTGAAAAATTCGACATATCGAAAATATAATTGTTTAATTACGTTTTGTATTATTCAGCATGCATATAAAAGTTGAGTCTCGGGTTTATACAAATTAAAATAGGAACTTATTTCTATAGGCTCCATCTTGTAGCAGACATATTATTACAATGTAAATAATGCAATAGAATATGCAAATAAAGCTAAAGTATTCTTTTGGCACATTTAATAGTTGCCAACGATATGTATGTAATTTTCTAAATTCTCTTTATGACTTCAATAACGAAAGATTTAAAAATGCATCTTTTTCTGTTTCCACCTATGAGCATTATTTCTGCATAATATAATATATTATAAAATTGTACAAAAAATATGCACAATATTCAAATTTACACAATAAATGCATTATCCATATAAATGAACCAATAAAAGTCATTGCGTTATTACATAAATATATTTATATTATAAACGTGAATGGCAAAAGTATTTTTGTTGAACAACGCAACATAACAGAATAACGCACATAGGCTGAGCTTTGACTCAAGTTTGTGTTAAACACTATTCGTCAAAGTGACAATAGTATAGAATCAAAAGAAGACTCCAAACAGCTTTTGGAGCATACATTTTTGCCTCATTTATGTAATAGAGAAAAATTAATACTTATTATTTAATTTTAATGAAAAATTACCAATTTATTCTTCGTCTTTCTTGCCTTCCAATTTAGAAAATGCTCAAATTAAACAAATACGTATATCATGAAAACGAATTCTGCTTCGTGTTTATTATTATTCATGCAATTACTTTTATCTATGCACATTATGTTTGCATAATGTATGTTACACAATTGCACAATAAATATATGCAATATTTATATTTATAAAATAAATGCACTCTGCATATAAATGAACCGATAGGAACCATTCTCGTTTATTGTCTGAATTTAATTATGAAGTGTGTCTCTAAATGAACAGGAATTTTAATATCTATATTGTAAAACAAAAGCATTTTCGTGAGTAACTTTGACGTTATGTTAACGCTAGCATCAACTCACGAATAAATTCTGATTTTACTGCATTTCTTTAAACTTCTAAACACCGCACAATTTCACTTTTTACATCGTCGAATAAAGAAAAAATTGTTCTTTCAAATACAATTTCGTTGAAAACTGTATCCCAATTTACTAATTTTTTTATGGGTTTTAAAATAATTTTAAAACATGAACTCTATTAAAGCTATCTCTATCGCGTGCAGGCCGATAACGAAAGATTAACCTGTTTGCATTTTAAACAATATAAATAGTTCAGTATACTTTTTTCAACTAATATTCCATTACAAAATTAAAACATCATCAATAAATAAATAAAATAATAAAATGATAAGAATAAAATACAAATTTAACAGATGTGTAATCGAACTACACGCTTAAATACTGAAATAATCAGAATCAAAAATGTTGATGTAAGTAACGAAATCTTTGGCGATTTCTTGGGCTATTACCTTTCTGGCATAGGTCTAACACAAAAGTATCGCTTTTAATAAACTTCAAAACTTTATTTAAATACATAATTGATATTTTTCGTATAAAAATGCTTTTTGTGTTTTTAATGGGTAATCTAAAAAATATACTAAATGGAAAAAATCTATTAGAATTGCCAATGAAAAGTGGTTTTTATCTGTGTTATATACATATACAGGGTGATTATAAAAAAAACTATCCCGATATATGAGCCCCTAACTGTCATGCCGTTCACAGAAACTGAATGAAATTCTGGCCTAAAGTATTTTAAGGTATGCGCTCAAGAATCATGTGAAAAACAACAGTTAAATTCTAACAGTTACGGTTACAGTGACAAAATTTCGATAATTTCAAATGGCAACACCTACTTTTTTTATTGGAATGTGATCTTCATAGTGAAAAACCAGAAAAAGCGTTGGAACGGTACCTGTAGCACGAAAATCGCCGGCGCTAAGACAGACTAAGAAGAATAGTGAAAACAACCAATAAGGACAGAGAAGCAACAGAAAACAAAACATTTTATTGTGTTTCATACATTTTTCATTTCACACACGACGACACTTTACATGCGGCAGATGGTGGATAGCACTGAACAATAAAATGTACTGAGCTGACATTTTAATATTTTGCGAAACATGTCAACAGTCTAATAAAACTTTTTTTTACTGTTTATAAAGTTTTTATTTTACGCCTTTAAGCAATTAAAAGCAGTATAAAACTACATGTCTTTTTAAATTTCATCATTTTTATAGTTTTTTTTCGGGGGGGGGGGGGGGAATTTGTTTTACACGTTGTTCGATTGTATTCCATAGTTTAACCTCAATGGTTACAGATAACAGCGATTTTATTTTACTTTAATTTAAACGTGAAAAAATGGCGACAAATTAAAAATATCATTTCATTTTGGGACACCCTTTACAGAGCCTTAACCAAACAGCAAAGCCAGGAGGGGGGGGGGGGTCAGTTTTTTGATGGAGCTATTTCACATATCTTTTTTCCTTCCACTTTAATAAAGAATAAATTTAGATAGAATGTAAAGGACAAGCATTCCTGCTTATCTAAGGATTTGATTAAAAAATTATATAAAAATTATAAATTGAAAATAATTAAAATTTCCCAAATTTTTAAAAAATTATTACAAAAACAATCTTATTTATACGTTAATGTGTATAATCCATTTAAGATTTGAGGATCCTAGCAAAAAACACGCAATTAAATAATGTAATTTAAAAATATTTCATCTCCCCTTGGAAGATGATTATTTTACTTTATTAATATTATTTTTTACCTTAGTTTTAAATATACTTCGAGGGTAGAAAATGCCACTAGTTATGGCTGTTTGACACTTTAAATATGTTTATATGAATAATAATAAAACACTATAAGTAAAATGTTTCTTTATCAGTTTTCAACATTTTTATGAATTTCTATATTTTGACAATTTTAAAGTGTGTTTCCAATAAAAAAATTTTAAATCTTTAAAGTAATAGATATACTTTTGTATTAAAAAGTTATGAGAACTAGAAAAAGTTGAAGACAATTCTAGGTGTGTGTGTTGGGGGGGGAGGAGTCAGAGAGAAAATGATTTTATTAAACAAAAGATAGATTCTACTCGCTAGAGAAAATTGGAAAAAAAGAACTAAATACTTTAGAGGTAAAAAAGTTGAAGCCAACTAAAAATACTGCGTAACAATTATCTAATAAAGAGAAGAGAATGTTGGGAATAAAGCAACTCCTTGAACAAGTAGAGTAAATCTTGACAAAGAACTGTGAAAGAATAATTTGTCAAAAATAAAGAGAAATTAAAAAGAAAAGGGAAAATTATTTAAATGTGAACAAAAGATAAAGGAAAAGGTGTTGAAATAATTAATAATTTTTGAATAGATTATCCTAAGTGATCGAATTAGTCAAGGATTTTTATTAGACTGTCTGATTAGGGTTTGAAAAAGTTTTCATAGATTCAGACTCTCTGAGATTATCTTTTCTTCTTATTCTTTTTTAATGTTATATGTTATATATGTTTAATGTTATATCTGAAAAGTAATTTTTTTAGTATTCTTATAAATGCTTAACCATAAAGAATTGATAAACCAAGAAGCCGTCTGTTACTTGCTAGAGTACTTATATGCTTTTCTAATCAGGCCCCGCTTAAGACTTAGAAGTAGGAGAAGCCCAACGTTACTCAGGGGGGGGGGGGGCTATTACTACTCTGCCAATTGCTTTTTTATTTACTAAATCCATTTTTCCTATGCTGTAACAATTTGCATCAAAATTTCGAGTAAACAACACTTTAAAAAGAGCGAGCTTCATAATTTAGATAAAAGTTTCGTAAGGAAAAAATGCATTTTCTACCCTGATTGAATTTTGTTTTCTAAAAATTTATTTTGAAAAGTAAATTGGGAGGTCCTTGTGTATTTGTTTGGGCTTCCCGGGCCTATACGATAAACAGGCCCTGTTTCCAATACAAATTTTGTCTATACAAAATAAGATAATTTACAACTCTCTCTATATGTAAACACAGACTGTGTCACTTTCTGTGTCCCTGACACAAAAAGGGACACCAGTAAACTTAAAGTCGAGTACTGACAAGATTTCACATGTACTGTAATTTCTTCTGTACCTTTAAAATAGCTCCCTCTTTCATCTTTAAATTTCACAAATAATGTATATACAGCGTGTCCACGTATAACCTGACCGACCTTTATTTTCGCAACCGTTGGTCCTAGATGCATACTTCCAATTACAAAAGTGGTCAAAATTAGGTGCAGAATTAAGATAAAAAAAGTTTGAAGCGAAAAAACAATTTGGTGAAGAATTACAGAATCTAAATTTTTATACAGCCCCCAGGTCCCTATACTTATATTTAGGAACGTGTTATTTATTCAAAAGTATTGTAAACAGAAAAAGTTCCGTATCTGTACGACCAATATTCACTGAGAAATTTGAGTTCAAAGTTATCATGCATAGTCTGGGGACCGTAAACAAATGGAGATGCGAATATATTCCCTATCAGAAAGACAAGGAGGTTTTAGAGTTAGATATGATCATGACAAAAAGGTTGTTGTTCAAGTCAAAAAACAGTATAATATTTGTCTAATCACTGGTATTGAAAATAAAAGTACTGCGCACTGCTTTGACATAATAAGGATAGGGAAAATTCAGGGGACTCCTGAGGGACTCCTGATAGGGACTCCTGAGCTGTTTAGCTGTAAGAAAACCAGTATAAGCCAAAAAATTGAATTAATTATTGAATTAAATAAAATTAAACTGAATAAAAAAGTCTTACGTCTATTTTATAGTATCAAATTGTTCGCTAATTTTAACCTTGAAATTTACGATTTGCGAAAAATCCTGACATGATGGTTAAAAATGAAGGTAATTTTTTTATTCAGCGTTAAAAAATACATAAAACGTAATTATAAAAGTTAAAAAACACAACCATCGCAGGTTTATGTTATCTAATCTAAAATTCTTTCTTAAACTTGTTGACGATAATCTATCCGATTTTTTTTTGTGTTATCCTCTAATATAAGTATGTATAAGATAGTAAGCGTCGAAAATCATAATAATATTACATTGTCATCGGATTTAAGTCAGTATGTAAAATTTAACTTCGATCGGACATTTGAAAGTGAGTTAAACTTCGAGTACAAAAACAGTATTTTAAACCTGAAAGACGATCGTTGCAAGTTAAATAAAACCTTATGAAAATAACATAATTTTTGTTAAAAAAAATCATAGCCTCAAATCCTTTCAAAATAAAACATATGTTGAAATACAATTATTTTAATTAATCTGAAACGTAACTAATAAAAATTAACTCAATCGTAATAGTTGTACCATTTCTTTCAAAGCGCAGATACCTTGAAAGAAGTTAAAGTACTTTATATACGACCCCTGAAAGCATGGCCGAAATCATCTCTTTTTAGATGCAAAAAAGTGGTATAAGTCATGCATTTCAAAGTTTCATAACTCGGTCAATTTTAATGTTAGGTGAATGGGACTTTCTTTGTCGTACTTGTTAGTGTCACAGTAAATTTTTACTACATATCACTTATAGGACCGGGGGACCGTATAAAAATTTAAATTTTGTAATTTTTTAATAAATGTTTTTCTTGACCCAAATCGCTTTAAAAGTAAGTCTTTACCTTATTTAAACCATTTTTGTAACTGGAAGTATGCTTCTAGGACCAACGGTTGCGAAAATAAAGGTCGGTCAGGTTATACGTGGACACGCTGTATATATACTATATGGCCATTAATAACCGGCAACTTTCAATTTTAGACATTTTGACAAATATTTAAAAATATACTTGTCAGATTCTTCTAGAATTTTAGGATCAAAAAGAAAAGGTTTGACTTCATATTTATCAACGTCGATTTGATAAAAAATACAATTAGGGGACCGAAGAAAAATTAAAGAAAAAAATAATACTTGGGATCACCCTGTAAAATAAAATGCACCAAATGATCTATCGCTACAGAATGTACATAGGCAGACATTGTACAATATGTGTATTCATTTGTGTAAGAATAGCATGTATAGTAATAGAGATATAGCGATTTTTTTTTAATTAAAAAATTTCTTGCATGTTTTTTGCTTATAACATACAGGGTTTTTAACCAAATTTAAAGCCAATTTCAGAAAAATTGACTAAATGTAGTAGAAACAATATAGTGCAATTGGAATATAAATATATTAAATATTTAAGGAAATATGGGCAGTTGTATAAAATTATTTATATCCGCGCATGCGCGAACGATAACAAGGAACTTTTTGCATAATTTAATAGCCAACTCTATGGAGCAACTTATTAAAAAAACTCAGTCAAATATCGTAAAAATTCAGAGAGATATCGGCGTTAGACTGAGCTGTTTTTAATTTCTCACTAAAACTCGCTGAATGATAAGGGATTTTCCACAAATTGTCATTTTTTATTTTATGCTATTTTCCAGTTTTTAATTATACTTTAGTTCGCTTTGAAAAACTACCCTAACGAGCTTATTCGAACAAAAAAGAATTATAAAAATCAAAGGATCCGTTCCAAAAGTATTATAACCTGGTGCAATAAGATTTCCAACGCGAACTAAAGTATCAATAAAAAATGAAATATAGTATAAAAATTAAACATGACAATTTGTGGACAATCCCTTACCATTCAACGAGTTTTATTGAGAAACTAAAAAACAGCTCACTCTAACGCCGATATCTCTCCGTACTTTTACGATATTTGACAGATTTTTTTAAATAAGTTGCTCCATAGAGTTGACTATTAAATTATGCAAAAAGTTCCTTGTTATCGTTCGCGCACGCGCAGATAAAAAATATTTTACACAACTGCCCATATTTCCTTAAATATTTATATAACAATTGCACTATATTATTTCTACTACATTTTGTCAATTTTTCTGAAACTGGCGTTAAATTTGGTTAAAAACCCTGTTTGTTATAAGCAAAAAACTTGCAAGAATGTTTTTAATTTTTTAAAACAATCGCTATATCTCTATTAATATGAATGCTATTCTTACACAAATGAATACAGATATTGTACAATGTCTGCCTATGTATATTCTGTAGCGATAGATCATTTGGTGCATTTTATTTTACAGGGTGATCCCAAGTATTATTTTTTCTTTAATTTTTTTTGGCCCTCTAATTGTCCTCCTTATCAAATCGACGTTGATAAATATGAAGTCAACCCTGTTTTTTTTTATCCTAAAATTCCAGAAGAATCTGACAAGTACATTTTTAACTATTCCACAAAATGTCTAAAATTGAAAGTTGCCGGTCATTAATGGCCATACAGTGTATATGATAGATATACATATATATATATATATATATATCGGTTCTTATATTGTCGATTATTTATGTGATTTGATAGTTATTATTAACAAAAGTTTATTGTATATATAACCGTAAAAGACGACAGAAACATCATACAACAAATGGAGGAATAAAAATTATATCTATATATATAATATAAATAGAGAAAGAGGGAGGAGAGAGAGAGAGAGAGAGAGAGAGGAGAGGGAGGGGGGGGAGGGAGGGAAGGCCTAAAAATTTTAAACGTGCTTTAATTTGTCACATCTGCGAGATAGGTATGCATTATAAATTCGAAAATTGTTCAAAATAAGCTAGGAATAAAGACTATGTGAATGAAATAGACCTGCAATTAATTTTCAAAAAATTAAGCGTTTTAAAGTTTTACGGTTCCTGGGTCCTATAATTTATATTCGAAATATTTTTCGTAATACTCTAACAAGTACAAAAGTAAAAATTCCATTCTTTTACGACAAAAATTCACGCATTTATGATACTTTGAATTTTATGACATTTCGGAGCTTTCTGACACTAAAAACGGACATTCGAATAAAGTTATTTTCGCGTCAGTAAAACGTCTATTCATACTAATCCGAGGATGGTCTACACTGGTGTAATTGACGTTTTTTAGCTATATTTTATAATTTTCGAGATATGATACAGAGCTCTGCAATCAGCCTTATGTGGTAGCGCATAGTAATTTTACTATAGGTAGACACTTGTCTTACAGTTCCAGCTTCATCCGTCCAAACGTTATTTGAATGTTTCCTTACTTTAGTTTGCCACTATGTATAATTGTAACGCAAATTTTTAAAATAAATTTAAATGTAACGACTACCGTTTAAAAAGTAACTGCTAAAAATTTGAAACTACCAATTATTGACGATTAACTATATTTCGAAATTTGTACTTACATTATTAAATATTAGATTATATGTATGCACAAATAAACATGTATTGCCAAAATAATTTAAATATTTAAGGGTTTTGAGTAGTAGCCCTTCCAAGAATATTATGTATCGCTTGGAAAATATTTTCACTGAAATGCATTTCTTTATTTATTTCTGAATTCTGAAACAATTTGTGGTGTTTTTTTTATGTTTAAAAAATTGTTAATGTATTCTTCGATCTCTAACATTTAGGTTTGGCCACAGCTGCTTTAGTACAAAGGGGATTTTCTGATTTTGAAAATGCTTTCAAAGATATACTGAACCTTGTTATTTGTATGGAAATGAAAGTCAGAGGCATGCCAAATAAGCACACTCCAATAATCTTCATTCTTTGATAGTCTGTTAGTATTTACATATCGCTCACCCGCAAGAAAAGTGACACAACTCAAAAGTACTACGTTTCACAGGAGAGACAAAATATTTGCATTTTTTACATAAACATAAACTTATAGCATTTATCTTTGCATGCAGCTGTAAAATCGTACATAAAAACATAAAATCCTTAATAATAAAGACGTAGAAGAGATAGGGAGGATTAAGTAAATTTATCCTCCCACACAATTTCCGTGGTGGCAAAGTGACACACGGCGTAATCTAGCGGTTTTCCGGATAACTACACTTTTCCTGTAGCAAGACCTAACTAAGTCAGATCTATTAATGCAGTAACACGCAAAATTACTTTTTTGGAGTTGTGTCACTTTTCTCGCGGGTGAGCGATATGTGCTCTTAATTATGAAAAACGTGGAGTGTCAGAATTAGTACAAACTATTTGTATTTATCAACTGCCCTAGTAAACAAACAATATTGACCCAATATTACATTCATTGCAAATATTTCCAATATAATGTCAATATTCGCTAAATATTGGCATTTTTACGTTGGAAACATTTACAATGAAATGTCATTATTGCAGAAATATTGGCTTTATATATGAAATATTTACAATGAAATGTCAATATTGCAAAAATACTGATTTTATTGGCTTTACGTTAGCAAAATATTTCTTTACAAGATTTAGTCAAGATATAGCCAATATTACTTACATATTGCTTTTCTATTAGGGATAATGACAAGTACGAGTGGAAATTAAAGAAAGATATTAAAGCTTGTAATATTATTGTCCCAATTAATTCCAACTAGCTGCATAAATATTGCTGTGTTCGAAACACCTGTCCCAATCAGGCATCACATATCGTCGTTGCTGTATCAAATTATCGAATGTGAAACAAAGTTTCAAAGTCGAATACGAAGAATATTTTCAAAGTAGAATGCAAAACAATTTTGATTGCATACAGTTCAAAAGCTTTCTGATAAGTTTTAAAATTCCAGAAGTTAGCTACTCCCCAAAAACACGTCAATATTAACGAAAATAAAAAACGAGTTTTTTTACATTTGATAGTTTTGCATAGTCGCGACATAATAGTTGTCGACTCTTACTATTCCATTAAATGTTTTATCCGATCAATTCACTCAATTTCTTTTACCAACACTTTACACAGTATGGCAAAATTTTGCCTACTTCTTCAATTACATACTTTATTAAAGATTTTCATTTCACTTTGTTAACAAATTTATCAGAGAATCAATTATTTGCAAATTGTTCCTTTCCTTCATAAGTATTGCATATATTTTAATTTACACCTTAATGCTTTATTTTCAGAGTAAAGCTGTGGGTAAAGGTTGTGATGTCTTACCTGAAACAACCTCTCTCAGTTCCGCGCAGCTCCTAATGGTACCCCACCAAGTCCAGATGCAACAATTTCTTTCCCCTGCCCAAATTCAACAGTTCCTTCAAACACAAGCTATATATTACCAGAGACAACAAGTAAGACTATTTTTGCTGTAGCAAAAAAATAATGTTGAATTCTAAATATTATTCCTGTTTGAAAGAGTATTTTATTCAGGGCCACAGAGAGGGACTGGAACTGGTACAAAATGCCAAGGTCCGGCTCTTTTAAAGGACGGTCACAGTTTCTATTTAAAAAAAATTAAGCTAGCAAAAGTTGACGCGAAATTTTTTCATGTAATTATTTTAAGTTAAACTAACTAGCAAGCGAAAAAAATAAACAGTTAAAACTCGAGTCCTATAAATTATGCATGTAAACATTTATTACACAAACGTAAGAAAAAGAAATTAAAATTAAAATTGCCATACATTAATAAAACATCAACAGTGGTATATTTATAAAGTGTCTGAAGTGGAAAAATGCCAGGGGCCTCTAAGCTTAAGAGGGTCCCTCGTCAGCGAAAAATGGGTGTAGCACATAAGGAGTATTTACTGCAGACAGACGCCAATTATTTTGTAAATATAAAAATATTTAAAATTTAAGCAAAATTATGACTTTTTAAAAAGTTATTCAACAGTTTATTTTCCAATACCATGCTTCAGGACCGGCATTCGAATCAGTATGGGGATCCGCATACACTATCTGCAGCCGCGCTTTTATTATTCACATAATAGAAATTGTTCGCAATGCAAATATCTGTTTTCGACCACTTTGCTATAAAATGAGCACCTTAAGTAAAGTGTTCCTGAGTAGACGATCACACAAATTCCCTTCCTTTTTGAAAAGAAAAAAAAATTAATAACTATGTATAATTACTCCCTGTGAATCGCAAAAGATCAAACACGTTTTTTTAGCATTATATTATCAGAATCTACAGAATGGGAATTTATTTTATGACAAAATGCAAACTTCTTAAATGCATCGTAAAAGAACAGAAAAGCTGCGCGTTACAAATAAATCAATTTTCCTTCTTCAAACAGAGGTACCTGCCCCTAATACCAAAAATTCAAAGAACCGTCAATGGCCAATGATCGTGAACTCACCCTATAAGATGAATTTTCATCCAAAACTCATCGGAAATGTCTCATTGAGATGCCCATAATTGATGATAAAGAAAGAGGGGGAAATTTGAACTGAAACACAGTGCGTTGGCAGTAATATTTTTGTGTGGTGATAAGTATTCCAACAATTTCATAAGGAAATGTGATAATTTCGATCTGATTATATGGTGAAATCTTCTTCATCAGACAGTGCATGTTAGAAACTGCTATAAAGAATATCACTATATAAACAGTGAGATAGGATCGATGGCTGGCTAATTAAATATAGATAGATCGATGCTGCTACCGGCAGCTACTACGAGCGCAGAAGCAAACTGTATTCACAGTAGTTGCAAATACAGAAATTGGACAAAATAAATCAAATACTGCTATATTTATACATCCAACATAAATTAATTAGGACAGAAATGTTACTAGAGATAACATAAGTAGTGATATTTTATCTATTTAAAACAAAACGATACTTTGTTTTAAAAAATATTTTCTTCAGAGCTAAATAGTGATAGTATATAAATATAAATTAAGGTATGGCATGATGTAGTTTGGCATATATTTTGAATTCAACAATGAAAAATAATTTTTAAAAGGATCTATAATTATTATTATTTTAAATAGACACACTGTTGACTTGAGATTCAATGTTGCAACACCACCTTAGAAGGATAGGGAAAAATAACGATGAAGTTTTACCACTTCATGTCTTAAGTTTGTTCAGGTGGAAAGTTTAACGGGTTATATGTGGATAGAGAAAACTACTTATTCTCTTTTCCTAAAAAGCTGAAAATTGTAATAAATGCATCCACATTCAGAATAGATCGGCTGACCAAATTAATTGAATAAGTACAAATAGCAGAAAAGCTCACTTTTTAAACTCTCGCAAAAAACCCCATTAAGTTGATTAAAAAGAAAGTTTTAGGCCATTTAACTTTGAATATAACAAAAATTAACAGTATTTAACGGACAAAAAAAATGTTGTACACATATATAAGACGTTCAGAATCAAAGTGAATAAATTCCATAAAACATTATCCAGAGAAGAAGGTAATATTAAGAATTACTTTCCATACCAGAGAAGAAGGTGTTATTAAGGTTCCATATTTGAAGGTAAAGTTATAGGGTTCCATTATATTTCATTCAGAATCATTGGAGACTAGTGTTATGGGTTGCTCACATTTTCATCCTAGGACTTGGTTTGTTACGGCACCAAACAAATTATTGAACCGAACAAATAACTAGAATTCATCTTAAACTTGGTTGGACGAAAAACGTACTTGAGTCACTTTGCTTCTGAACGCCTCATATATAAAGTAAATGTTATGTTAAATGTTTCCATACCATTTAAACATTGATTATTTGTCTGTCTAGCAGCATCAGCAGCAACAACTGAAACAGATTGAATCCATTATTCCACATCTCCAAGAACAGATCCAAATTAATATGATTCAACAAAATCAAATACTGCAACAACTTACTAGTCTCCCCATGGAGATGTCTTCTGAAAAGGGCACGAGACATCAGCTACAAGCACAATTGCAACAACTCTCTACGCAGCAACACCAACTTATTCAGCAACTTCAACACAGCCATCGACAGTACTTCATGACATCAAATCCCTTTAACACATCACCACAAGGTGAGCAGAAAGTAAGATCTAACATTTTTTTTCATATACAATTCAACGGATGTAAAGATTAATGCTTTCTAACATAAAAATGCATGATAAATGATGAATTAAAATACCTTAATAGTCTTATATATCATCTGGTATTTTTACGTGAATTTGTTTGACTAAATCGTAACAGAAAACTAGTAGTAAACAGGTAAGGCATTTGCTCATTTAAAGGATTATTTTGGACTATTATTTCTCACAAAAACTATGAAGGTAAAGTATAATTTTTTCATTTTTTTTTCTTCTGCACATAAAGGAAATCACTAAGAAGGATGACCCCCATTTTGTCATTATCTGATGACGGTAATCTTTAAAAGTTTTCGAATTATATGTTTTCATCTTTTCTGTCTTCAGAATTTTGTTTTTTACGCTTTTTGCTTCTTGTATTTACAACACAAGAGAAATTCATAACTGTGCGTTAAATATTCCCTTTTAGTAATCATTATTTATCGTTTACAGTTATTAGTCGCTTCTTGAATTTAATTATAATTTTAATAAGCAGTCAACCTAAAATTTACAAAATTCTTCATGGTGCAGAAGTTCTCTATATTTCGATAATATTAATTTAAATTAAAAAAAATATATTTGGTAACTCAGTGACGAAAACAGGTCAAGAAATAAAATCAATAAAGCTTGGTTGACTCATGCAGGGAATTTATCGTATTAATAAATAATTTAACGTTTGAAATTTAACCTTCTAAAATCTGTTCATGAAAAATCCTCAAGAGACGTAATCTTAAAGCATTATTCAAATTATTTTTGTAAACATAAAATGCGTTTTACATTTTTTAGTCATAATCCATTGAAAAAAATCATACATTAATACATTATGTAATATCGCATCCCACATCTAAACTCATTTTTTGGCATTGAAAATGTCGACCGTTTTTACAAATAAACTTATCTTACGAGTATTCTTATTCTTATTGTAAGTAAACTTACTCAATGATCTTATTAAAATTAACTTTGAATAAACAATCGTAAAGCTCAAATCCTCAAGATATATAAAAAAGTTTTTAATAAACTAAAATTAGTATTGCTTTTAGAAAATTATGGGACTATTTAAATCATACACTTTAGAATTTAGAGCATTATTACTATATAAAGTGAAAATATTTATACTAAAAGATCAGATATACCGTAATTATTATAAAACATCCGCAAATAATATTTCGTCACAGCGTCCACGGTCATTCTCCGACAACACGTTCTGCAGCTTTAATTTTGAGTGTCCTTTCTTTCTGCAGGTGATAAAACAGATTCAAATATGGCATCGTGGAAAGGTAATGAAGAACTTAATATCACTAACGGGAATCACCCTGCTTCCACATCCCAGCAACAACAGCCACAACCACCTCAGCAAAACGGACAACAAAATGTGGGGTCACCTTCTCTGACTCCACCATCCACGAATAGAACACCTAAGGAAGACTCTCCAACTCACCTGTTATACGGACACGGGGTGTGTAAGTGGCCAGGATGCGAGACCTTCTGTGATGATTACCAAGATTTTCTCAAGTAAGTTTTAGAACACTAGATTAGGGATTTCCTCAATTTAATAACTGATTTTAATGATTCAACAATTGAATGTATGTTATTTAAAGACATCAAGTAATGTCTTAAAGAAAATACACTGTCGTAACATTGTGAACCACATCACTTTTTAAAAGAAAATTTATTTCTTCATGAGTTACTTTTATTTCAAATACATAACAGCATTTGGATTTTATATCCAGGCATCTAAACGTTGAACATCAGCTCGATGACCGCAGTACTGCCCAAGCACGGGTCCAAATGCAGGTGGTTTCCCAGTTAGAAATGCAGCTGGATAAGGAAAAGAACCGTCTTCAAGCTATGATGGATCATCTACATATGAAATCTTCAGGATCAGGAAATGTCGACCTTGTAAGTACTAAACACTTTCTACGAGTATACAGGCATACTTTTTTTTTAACTTAGTGTACTAAACGTAATAAAATGCTATAAAAATGAAGGGAAGGCGCCCTAGTACAAAACAAATATTGGTTATATTGGTTATATTGGAGACCAAGATTGCGCGAATATTTCATTCATTGGAAATATTACCAATAAAATACCAATATTAGCCAGTATTGGATTTCATTGGAAATATTACCAAAAAATACCAATATTAGTCAATATTGGATTTACATTAGCAATGTTTGCAATGAAATTATTAGAAAAATATTTTTTGCATTGAAAATATTTGCAATGAAAAGCCAATATTGCAGAAATATTGCATTTAAATGGAAAATATTTCAATGAAACGACAATGTTGCAGAAATATTGACTTTGCATTGACATTATGTTGTCAATTAAATGGCAAAACATTTACCGCCAATATTGGAGCAATAATAAAAAACTGTACACACTCCAATATCAGGGTAATATTTCATGCTAATATTATCCCCGGATGTAGGCAGTATTGGCCAATATGATAGCACTAATTAAACAGGCCGCAGATGATCAGCTGCAAAATGATTTTTCAAACTTTTCAATCTTCTTCCTAGTCAAACTGGGCCATAATTGACACAATAATCGAATTTTGTCACTCTTAGTCCAATTTTTTACCTTAGTCCTTTTAAACACTCTTAGTCCAATTAACAGCCATTATCGAAAGACGGCAAAAGCCCCGGGTGATTATGCTTTGGGGAGGGAATTCTTTGACTGGCTAGACAGAACTTATGTTTGTTGATGTCATTAAAAAAACCCACCAAACTTACTATTAAATCATCTTTAATAGTGTTTTGCTTATTTGGTCCCAAGAGCACTTGGAAAATGAAAAATGAGCTCTCCAGAAAGGTTCTGATTCAGCCCATAGAACAAGAAAAGCTCAGGAATTGTGCAAATCATATCTGCTAGACTACTTAAAAGTCCAAGAATGGCTCCTGTACTCTCTAGGTATCAACCAGTTAGGTTATTTTTCATAATCATCCAATAGTGAAGAGTTTATTCTAAACCTCACAGAATTTTAGAATCCCTGAAATACTCACTTCAGGAGTAATGAGCAAAAATCTTAGGTAATAATTTGCGACCCATTGCGGAAATATTTTTCAAAAGATTTTGCTTCGACATAAAAGCAAACATGGCCATTTTGAAAAATTTAGTATTTCTGTGAGTCACAGATCTATATTTTGTTTATTAGCAATCTGATTTTGATTTATGTGTGTTTTTGAAAGAATTATAAGCTAAAACGTCTGTCCAAGTCATTTCTTGTCACAATGTTTAGAAACAGGTCAGTATAACAGTTAAGAATTTTAAAAAATGTGCGCATGTGTAGGAATTATGGCAAGACCTCGTACACTAAAGTGGGTTTTGTAGATAAATTTCTGAAACAACTGAGCCCTTAATCTTATTTACTCTAAAGCAGGGCTTCCCAACCTACGTCACGCCGAGCCGCAAAGCTACCTCAATTTCAGAATAATATAATTCGCTTTATTTAATGACAGAAATTCTGTTATAACATAATGCAGAATTACTTTTCTGAAATGGAAGTGACAAGTGGTAAAAAGTTTGAATACTTCTGCTAAGAAGCATTCAATGCTTTTATTTGCAAGGTATTTTATTAGAAAGTTTCAAAAATCCTACGGACTATTTATTAGGGAGCTCTTTTTATTTTCAAAAGAATAAAAAATGTGTTAAATCATTCATGAACTTGCTTTATTTAATTGGAACATGTTCAGACACAAACAAATTTAAACAATTAAATTTGTAAATTTGAACATTACACTATACAATAAATTTCAAACAGTCTTTTAAAAACATCTATCATATATAGTTTTTACAGAATAATGTACTCAAAAAACAAACGATATTGCATCATTCAGTAACGAATATGTCGATTATTTTTTTTTATAGCAAACATCATTTACTATGATAAATACTTTAAAATATTTTCTAACAGTTCATGTACGATAAAACCTGTTCAGACGAAATCACAAGGAACCGAATTGGAAACTATACCTTTTTAGACAGGTTTCTGTCTTAAGTAAATTCCGTCTCATTCTTTTCACCGGAATCATGAAAATTTCCATTTAAGGTAGAATTCCTTTATAAAATCAACTATACAGTTTAAAGTCAATGAATGTTGGAAATTTTTATAATTACATACATTGTAAATTTCATAATAAATGCATTAAAAATTACATTTTATATAAAGATTGCGGTTGATCAGAGAAAACTGAGGTCAGATTTGCGAACTTTAGCCAAAACTACACTAAAAACATCTAGTTTCATTTATAGGACAAAATGTACATTATGCTGTGTTATCTGTCGAAAGATTTGCTTTATTCATCGAATAGTTCCTGAAAGCGAATAGCTGAAAATTAATAGATCTATCCTGTAGAGAGCTATTTTAATTTTAATCGATAAATTTATATTCAATCAATTCATGTTTTACCTGTGTTAAAAAGCGATGAATTCCCGAACATTAAAGAAATTTACTTCAGCTTTAATTCATATATTTATGAGATAATAGAACTAGAGTACATAATACTCTACTCTAGTAGCAAAACAAAAGTTAGACATATTGGTTATATTGGTGCCTAATGTTGTGTCAATATTGCATTCGTTGTAAATATTTCTTATGAAATGTCAATATTAGTTAAATATTGCCTTTACATTAAAGATATTTTCAATGAAATGCCACTATTACAGAAATATCGTCTTTAAATTTGAAATATTTGCAATGAAACTCCAATGTAGAAAAAAATTTTGCCTTTATGTTGGAAATATTTTTAATGAAATGGCAAAATATTTCTTGCCAATATTGGTGTACTATTGCCAAAATGTGACCATCTCAATGTTAACACAAACTTTTATACTAATACTAGCAAGCTACGCCCGCTACGCTGGTCAATTTCTCTTAACGAACCTTTAATCAAACAAAATATTGACATTTCATAATTCACTTTTATATTTTAACAGAATAATAAGGATACTATAATTTGTGACTCGTGCTATAGTCAATATACACGTCAGGACACGTCGCCCTTATCATTATCTTTTTACGCGTGAAGGTTTCGCTATAATACTCTATTGTGAAATTTGGTAATTTTAGAAATTCAATAGTTGAAAAATCGCAGAATCATTAGATCATTTTTCTTTAGAAATTGTTCTTAGAGCGCATTTAGATCTTATAAATAACAATCATGCCGAACTTGAAGTTTCTAGCTCCTTCAGCATCGCAAAAATCGCAATTTTAGAACGTTTTTCGCTTCTGCACCCCCCTCGGGGTAGTGGCACCGACATAAAATATAGCCTATGTTGGAGCAGGGATTGTCACCATCCATTTGCCACCATCACTTTTGAAATCGCTTTAGTAGTTCCAGACATTCCATACAAATTGTAATTTAGAATGTTCTTAGAAAATTTTTTGCTTATTTCAGCCTTTTAAATTTCGAATTTTTTTAGATTATGTTCTTATAGAGCATTTAAATCTTGTAAGTAACGACCATACAAAATGTCAAGTTCCTAACTCCTTCATTATTGAAAATATCATAATTTTGGAACGTTTTTCGCTCCTGCACCCTCTGCGGGCAGTGGCACCGAAAAAAAATTTAGCATATGTTGGAGCAGGGACTGTCACCATCCATTTGCCACCATCACTTTTGAAATCGGTTCTGTAGTTTCAGAGATTCCATAGAAATTGTAATTTAGAATGTTTTTAGAACGCTTCTTCCTCATCTCACCCTTTTAAATTGCGAATATTTTTATAATTTGTTCTTAGAGAGCATTTACATCTTATAAGTAACTACCATACCAAATTTGATACTTCTATCTCCTTCAGTACACAAAAAAATCGAAATTTTAGAACGTTTTTCGCTCCTGCACCCCCCTGGGGGTGATGGCACCGACATAAAATATAGCCTATGTTGGAGCAGGGATTGTCACCATTAATTTGCCACCATCACTTTTAAAATCGCTTCAGTGGTTCCAGAGATTACCCCCTACAAACAAACAAACAAACAAACAAACAATCTTTACTACTTTATATATTAGTATAGATAAGGGGGAATTAGCCCCTTGTTCCCCCCCCTTTATACTTAACCAATCAATCCCGAA
This sequence comes from Maratus michaelseni, assembly GCA_963931845.1. Taxonomy (NCBI): domain Eukaryota; kingdom Metazoa; phylum Arthropoda; class Arachnida; order Araneae; family Salticidae; genus Maratus; species Maratus michaelseni. Next base: position 99,353,619 of record OZ007586.1, read on the forward strand.
AACTAATCAGAGATGCGCCTTAACACAGTGAACCTATAAATAAAATTTGGAGGAAATGGGATAATTCTGCATGAAAAACCCATTTACATAAATTAAGGGGGGTATTAGCCCCCCGTCCCCCCCCTTTATACTTAATCAATCAATCCCGAAAACTAATCAGGGAAGCGTCTTAACCCAAAGAATCTATAAACAAATTTTGAAGCAAATAGAATAATTCTGCATGAAAAACCCATTTATATAAATTAAGGGGGGGATTATCCCCCCGTTCCCCCCTTTATACTTAACCAATCAATCCCGAAAACTAATCAGGGAAGCGCCTTAACTCAGTGAACCTATAAACAAAATTTGAAGGAAAACGGAATAATTCTGCATGAAAAACCCATTTATATAAATTAAGGGGGGGGGGAATTAGCCCCTTGTTCCCCCCCTTTTATACTTAACCAATCAATCCCGAAAACTAATCAGGGAAGCGCCTTAACTCAGTGAAACTATAAACAAAATTTGAAGGAAAACGGAATAATTCTGCATGAAAAACCCATTTATATAAATTAAGGGGGGGATTAGCCCCCCCCGTTCCCCCCTTTATACTCAGCCAATCAATCCCGAAAATTATCATGCAAGCGCCTTAACACAGTGAGCCTATAAACAAAATTTGAAGGAAAACGGAATAATTCTGCATGAAAAACCCATTTATATAAATTAAGGGGGGGATTAGCCCCCGTTCCCCCCTTTATACTTAACCAATCAATCCCGAAAAGTAATCAGGGAAGCGTCTTAACCCAATGAACCTATAAACAAAATTTGAAGGAAAACGGAATAATTCTGCATGAAAAACCCATTTATATAAATTAAGGGGGGGAATTAGCCCCCCGATCCCCCCCTTTATATTAACTAATCAATCCCAAAAACTAATCAGGGAAGCGCCTTAACACAGTGAACCTATAAACAAAATTTGAAGAAAAACGGAATAATTCTGCATGAAAAACCCATTTATATAAATTAAGGGGGGGGGAATTAGACCCTTGTTCCCCCCCCTTTATACTTAACTAATCAATCCCGAAAAGTAATCAGGGAAGCGTCTTAACCCAATGAACCTATAAACAAAATTTGAAGGAAAACGGAATAATTCTGCATGAAAAACCCATTTATATAAATTAAGGGGGGGGGATTAGACCCCCCGATCCCCCCCTTTATACTTAACTAATCAAACCCGTAAACTAATCAGGGAAGCGCCTTAACTCAGTGAACCTATAAACAAAATTTGAAGGGAAACGGAATAATTCTGCATGAAAAACCCATTTATATAAATTAAGGGGGGGGGAATTAGACTCTTGTTCCCCCCCCTTTATACTTGACCAATCAATCCCGAAAACTAATCAGGGAAGCGCCTTAACTCAGTGAACCTATAAACAAAATTTGAAGGAAAACGGAATAATTCTGCATGAAAAACCCATTTATATAAATTAAGGGGGGGGAATTAGCCCCTTGTTCCCCCCCTTTTGTACTTAACCAATGAATCCCGAAAACTAATCAGGGAAGCGCCTTAACACAATGAACCTATAAACAAAATTTGAAGGAAAACGGAATAATTCTGCATGAAAAACCCATTTATATAAATTAAGGGGGGGGGAATTAGCCCCTTGTTCCCCCCCTTTATACTTAACTAATCAATCCCGAAAAGTAATCAGGGAAGCGTCTTAACCCAATGAACCTATAAACAAAATTTGAAGGAAAACGGAATAATTCTGCATGAAAAACCCATTTATATAAATTAAGGGGGGGATTAGACCCCCGATCCCCCCCCCTTTATACTTAACTAATCAAACCCGTAAACTAATCAGGGAAGCGCCTTAACTCAGTGAACCTATAAACAAAATTTGAAGGGAAACGGAATAATTCTGCATGAAAAACCCATTTATATAAATTAAGGGGGGGGGGAATTAGCCCCTTGTTCCCCCCCCCCTTTTATACTTAACCAATCAATCCCGAAAACTAATCAGGGAAGCGCCTTAACACAATGAACCTATAAACAAAATTTGAAGGAAAACGGAATAATTCTGCATGAAAAACCCATTTATATAAATTAAGGGGGGGAATTAGCCCCTTGTTCCCCCCCTTTATACTTAACTAATCAATCCCGAAAAGTAATCAGGGAAGCGTCTTAACCCAATGAACGTATAAACAAAATTTGAAGGAAAACGGAGTAATTCTGCATGAAAAACCCATTTATATAAATTAAGGGGGGGATTAGACCCCCCGATCCCCCTCCCCTTTATACTTAACTAATCAAACCCGTAAACTAATCAGGGAAGCGCCTTAACTCAGTGAACCTATAAATAAAATTTGAAGGGAAACGGAATAATTCTGCATGAAAAACCCATTTATATAAATTAAGGGGGGGGGGAATTAGACCCTTGTTCCCCCCCCCCTTTATACTTGACCAATCAATCCCGAAAACTAATCAGGGAAGCGCCTTAACTCAGTGAACCTATAAACAAAATTTGAAGGAAAACGGAATAATTCTGCATGAAAAACCCATTTATATAAATTAAGGGGGGGGGATTAGACCCCCCGATCCCCCCCTTTATACTTAACTAATCAAACCCGTAAACTAATCAGGGAAGCGCCTTAACTCAGTGAACCTATAAACAAAATTTGAAGGGAAACGGAATAATTCTGCATGAAAAACCCATTTATATAAATTAAGGGGGGGGGAATTAGACTCTTGTTCCCCCCCCTTTATACTTGACCAATCAATCCCGAAAACTAATCAGGGAAGCGCCTTAACTCAGTGAACCTATAAACAAAATTTGAAGGAAAACGGAATAATTCTGCATGAAAAACCCATTTATATAAATTAAGGGGGGGGAATTAGCCCCTTGTTCCCCCCCTTTTGTACTTAACCAATGAATCCCGAAAACTAATCAGGGAAGCGCCTTAACACAATGAACCTATAAACAAAATTTGAAGGAAAACGGAATAATTCTGCATGAAAAACCCATTTATATAAATTAAGGGGGGGGGGGGGAATTAGCCCCTTGTTCCCCCCCTTTATACTTAACTAATCAATCCCGAAAAGTAATCAGGGAAGCGTCTTAACCCAATGAACCTATAAACAAAATTTGAAGGAAAACGGAATAATTCTGCATGAAAAACCCATTTATATAAATTAAGGGGGGGATTAGACCCCCGATCCCCCCCTTTATACTTAACTAATCAAACCCGTAAACTAATCAGGGAAGCGCCTTAACTCAGTGAACCTATAAACAAAATTTGAAGGGAAACGGAATAATTCTGCATGAAAAACCCATTTATATAAATTAAGGGGGGGGGGAATTAGCCCCTTGTTCCCCCCCCCTTTTATACTTAACCAATCAATCCCGAAAACTAATCAGGGAAGCGCCTTAACACAATGAACCTATAAACAAAATTTGAAGGAAAACGGAATAATTCTGCATGAAAAACCCATTTATATAAATTAAGGGGGGGAATTAGCCCCTTGTTCCCCCCCTTTATACTTAACTAATCAATCCCGAAAAGTAATCAGGGAAGCGTCTTAACCCAATGAACGTATAAACAAAATTTGAAGGAAAACGGAATAATTCTGCATGAAAAACCCATTTATATAAATTAAGGGGGGGATTAGACCCCCCGATCCCCCTCCCCTTTATACTTAACTAATCAAACCCGTAAACTAATCAGGGAAGCGCCTTAACTCAGTGAACCTATAAATAAAATTTGAAGGGAAACGGAATAATTCTGCATGAAAAACCCATTTATATAAATTAAGGGGGGGGGGGGAATTAGACCCTTGTTCCCCCCCCCCTTTATACTTGACCAATCAATCCCGAAAACTAATCAGGGAAGCGCCTTAACTCAGTGAACCTATAAACAAAATTTGAAGGAAAACGGAATAATTCTGCATGAAAAACCCATTTATATAAATTAAGGGGTGGGGAATTAGCCCCTTGTTCCCCCCCTTTTATACTTAACCAATCAATCCCGAAAACTAATCAGGGAAGCGCCTTAACACAATGAACCTATAAACAAAATTTGAAGGAAAACGGATATTTCTATGAAGAGTTATCGCATTACGTACGTACATACATACATACAGAACCGGCTGCCAAGCTCTCAGGGCTTGACAGCCTGTGTGATAACTGAAAAATCGCAATTTTAGAACGTTTTTTGCTCCTGCACCCCCTGGAGTTAGTGGCACCGACATAAAATATAGCCTATGTTGGAGCAGGGGTTGTCACCATCAATTTGCCACCATCACTTTTGAAATCGGTTCGGTAGTTCCAGAGATTACCCCCTACAAACAAACAAACAAGATTTACTCCTTTATAAGATTAGTATAGATAGATTGTTAGTATTGGCCAAAATTAGCCAATCTAAACAATAAAGGGAAAATTTGGTTTTGCTACTTAGGGTAGTATGGAATGTTATGATATTTACTTTCCAAACAAAAATTCAGAAGCTAAAACATTGCTCTGCTTTGGGTTTAATGCAGTTTATTTTTTCATTACTTTCAAAGGAATTTTTAACCAAATATGTAAGCATAATTAATTACAATTCTACACAATAAATGATTTTCTAAATTTGAAATTTTATATTTTCATTGATATTGAAATTTTTAGCGTATTCAAATTCTTCAGATAAAAGGTGTTTCAGTTCTAAATTACATTTTGTTAAAAGTTTCTTGAAAAGAAATCTTCTAAATACCATATTTTCTGGCGTATAAGTCGACCCCAAAATTGGAGGTAAATAACATGTTCTTGTATTTGGTTACCGGTATTTCCGAATACTTTTCTTCGCATTTTTAAATGGCAGAATACGTTATAAATTTCTGCTAAATACTGGTAATCAAATTGAAGAGCATGTTATTTTTCTCGAATTTTGGGGTCGACTTATACACTGGAATAATGGTAAATAAAAATATGATGATATAGATAAAGATAACATATGGTAAATAAAAATGTGACCAAAAGGTTTTATATATTTTTCAAATGATAAAACAGTGCTTTTTAAGGGTGTTTTTCATTTTCATTTTTTTTTATTTCAAAGCAAACAGTCCCACCAGTGGCTGAGAGGTTCTGCTCTTAAAGCTGGTAGACGGGAGATGCTGGGTTCAAAACCCTGTTGCGCTCGTCGACCTAACCGTTCAGAGTTTTCCGTGGTTTTCTTCGAACCTTGCCGTAAATACGGGTTAGGATCCCTTAGAAAGACCCCACGGAGGGATTCTCCCCCCCCCCCCCAGGGCCTATATCCCTCGTGTAGATAATCGGCCGTCATAAAATCAACCAACCAAAAAAAATCAAAGAAATCATTTCAAAAGTTTCATTTAAACCCAAACGTTTGAATACATTCTAAACAGACACGTTTAATCCATATCCGCGCATAATCCGCAGACCCCATATTACCCTCGAGTTCATTTCATGCGGCCCCAAAAGTTGGGTAAATAAAATTAACATATATACAGGTATATGTTTTTCAAAACGTATTTTTAAATAACTTTTTACAAATAATATAACTATCAAAACAAAAGATAATTTACACAATACAAATTGGCCAATAATAATAATTCGATAGAAAAAATATATCCAATATTGTTAAAAAAATATATGTAGAAAAAGAAAGAAATGGAGGTTTAGGGCGGAGCTACTCACTTTCTCCATTTGAAGTTCCGCTATTGTTCCAAATTCCATCCTAACTCTCATTTTTTTTTTCTGAAACACCACGTATTTTTTACCCAAGAGTCTACGCTAGTTGCGCAACGACACTTGCAAGCTAATGGTGAACCAATGGCAGCGTTCTTTGCAAATTTCTCTTTTGCATTTCAATATTTTCAAATGATTTTTTTTTTTTTTGTCAGGATATCTCAGGGGTCACGGAAGTGAAATTCTCCTCAGAAAAAAATTAACTACAACCAAAACCAAAAATGTACAAAGATACCCGATTAGACATTGACTTCAAATACACTATGAAAAAAGAAAAAGAAACATTTAAAAATATTGAAATTCAAAATAGAAATTTGTAAAGAACGCTTCCATTGGATTAACATTAGCTTGCGATTGTCGTTGTGTGACTAGTGTAGGTAGGCTCTTAAGAGGCTAAGCCTACACTAGTCAACATAAAAATTTGCTATTCTTTAACCAGTGGAGGCGTTCTTTGAGAATTTTTTGTTTGCGTTTCATTATTTTAAATTATTTTTTCATAGGATAGATGAAGATAGTCTTACGTTAAATCTTTCCCCCTTTTTTTATGAGGACGCATTCAATTTCGGAAGAAAAAAAAAATGTTGTAAGGTTCTAAAAATGAAAATGGCCTCAGAATGAAACTGCAACCAAAATAAAAGAAGTTGAACGATACAACGTTAGACATCGACCTCAAACATCCTATGCAAAAAAAAAATATTGAAAAATATTGAAATACAAACGAAAAATTTGCAAAGGACGTCTCTATTGGTTTAACATTAGCTTGCGAATGTCGTCATGGGACTAGTGTAGGTTTTTAATAAGTAGGTTGTGATCCTGGTTTCCTATATAAAATTATTTTATCTTGACATGTACTATCACTTATCTGTTTGTCGCCGCGTTAAATTAACATCCTGATATATATTACGAAGTCAGAGGGCATTTCTTCACTTTCCACTCATTTACGGTCAGTCGACATATCCGAATTTATATAAAATGCTAAGCTTTTACATATATTTTTCAAAAAAGCTGTAAATTTTCGTTATGTAATTAGTTTGATAAATATATCTATAGAGGTAATACATTTAGTAACCGTATAGTATTCCCAAAAATTATGATTTTATTTAAGAAAGTTTATAGCAAGATACCTAACGTTGTTCTCTACTTTTAGATCAAAGTCCAATTTAAAAATTAGAAGGAATCAAAATCTTTGTAGTAGAAACCAGTTTTTAGATTTGAATAGCATTTATGTCTAAATATTTCGATGAATTACAACCTTAGACGCAAATTAAGTAAAAACTTCTTATAACTGAAACAAGAACGAAAAATCATGCGTCAAGCATAGATTATGTAACACTTTCCAACGCTTCCAAAATAATTTTACGAATCATACTCTTTAATAAGCTAAAAGATAACATCTAAGTAATCCGAATACTTTTATTCAGCCCTGTATAGGATCTATAGATTTGTATATATACTACATAGGATGCTAAATTTTAATTCAGTTAGGAAACACGTAGCACAGTTTAAAATTCTCCGTCTGGAGTTAAATAATACGGAAATGTGTTCCCGAACTTTTGTGCTTCCCTGTATAGGATCTACAGAATTTATACACACCACGTAATATACAAAACGCGATTTAAAATTAAAATCGCGTTCAGTAACTTAAAACGCACTTCCAGGAATTATTGTTAACATACAGTAGAGAATTCTTTTGTGTGTCCCTGTAAATGAACGATGACTGCTATACACACAATATTCTGTAGTAAGTCTCTTGTAATGAACCTTATATAAATTTCAATGCGTTTAAAATAGGGAAACATTATTTAAATAAACCGCAGACGATTTTTCTCCATAGACGTAATGTAACGGAATTCTTTTGACTGTCCCTGTAAAGTAAGTATAAGTGCTATGCACACCCTATTCCATATTAAGCTTCTTCTAATGCACCTTAGTGATATATATAAATTTCAGTGCGTTTAAAATAGTGAAACATTATTTAAATAAACCGCAAATGATTTTTCCCCATAGACCGCAATGTAACGGAATTCTTTTGAGTGTCCCTGTAAAAAAACTATAAGTGCTACACACTTCCATTGAAATAGGGAACATGCTATAGATAACGATTATAACATATAAAAATTGCAGGGCAATCCGAGCATATTTACGGGAGTTAGAGCACGGACAGACGGCAGACGGCAGACGGCCAGACGGCAGACGGCCAGACGGCCAGACGGCAGACGGCCAGACGGCAGACGGCCAGACGGCCAGACGGCAGACGGCCAGACGGCCAGACGGCAGACGGCCAGACGGCCAGACAAACCGAAGTCATAAACACTTTTCAACTAGGTTGGAAAGTGTTAAAAATGCTTGGAAAAAGTAATTTCGTTTTCAGGTTTTCAATAACAATTTTCCATTTATCTTTATTAGTTTAACCATATGTGCGCATTTTTGCCAATTTATCGGATTTTAAAATTCAAATGTCAACCACTATTTCCTAATAGTAATATTAATCTTATTTAATGACAGATTAAATATTATTATTCAGAAATAGTGGTAGATTTCTAAAATAAAAAATGCGATTAAATGGGCACCATTGTACATGCACGATGAATGCTATTTTCAATATTTTTATTTTATTTTATACTAGCTAACCCGCCCGGCGCGTTGCACGGGCCAAAAATATTAATAATCTGTTCTATACGAAACTTAAACCAAACCCCGTCATAATCGGGTCCATAGTTCCACCTTCCACCGCCAGGGGGCGCAGTCTGTTCTGGAAGAGGCCTTTTCAGAACACTCGACCCAACCAAATTTCCTAGTAGAATTGAAATTTAACCACGGGTAAGCATTGCCAAAATAGCGGAAATCGCGAAAGTTGGTTACGTAATCGATCAGTTTCTAAAGGGTTAATGTAGATATTTTTTAAAACCTAATCATGCGTTTTGAAGAAAATGAACGCGTCTATGATCTGGAGTCTACTGTTTGTCCGTACTCACATTTCCTGAGTCGATGCTGATTTTTAAACCTGGACCGAAAAACGAAAATCGCGTGAGTGAGTTTTGGAAAGGATTTTTTTTGGAGGGTTAAAATTAAAAATTTTCAAAACGAATACCAGATTTTAAAAAACAAAGGGATGTAGATTATTTGAGGTATTTTTAGTTTTTCGTATCTTGTTTATAAACGCCAATTCGGATTTTTAAAGATAGGGGAAATAGTTAAAAAAGCGAAATTGACTTACGGTAAAAAACGTTTTCGAAAGGGTTAACGTGATTTTATTTTTAAACTAAAGGTTTCTGCCTAAATCCGACAGAACGTAGATGTCTTTAGGTGTGTTTGATTTTTGTTTGGTTATTTTAGAAAGCCGATGTCAAATTTTATATATCATAGAAAATCGGAATTCGCAAAAGAGAGTCCTGCGCACGAATTTTTTTTGAAGGGTTAATATTTGTATTTTTCAAAAACAAATACAGATGTCGAAAAAGGAATAAATGTAGATATTGTCTGGTATTTTTAGTTTTTCGTACCTTTCTCTGAATCGCCGATGCAAATTTTTAAAAATTGCCAAAATCGCAAAAATCACAAAACGGCATACAGAAAATATACTTTTTAGAAGGGTTAATTTTTGTATTTTTTAAAACCAAAGGGGGCTTTGGAAAGGGCAAAGTACGTTCTTTAATTTGGTGACCTTCGTTTTTCCGTATTTTTTGTATTTCGGTGGATGCAAGGCTCGGAAAACGGGAGAAAATAAAAAAACATGAATTCGATGCTTTTTGATTATTTTTTTTGAAAGGGTTAAATGTAATTTTTTTTCAAACCAACCAGATCGTTTGAGACGTAAAAGTATTTTCTTTCAGAATATGTAGACGGTTTTTCCGTTTTTCTAACCGTTTGCCCATGGCGAATTTAGAAAAACTTAAAACAAAAACGGGATGTGTTGTGCTTTCTTTCTTCTATTCCGGAAGATATATTGGTTTCTGCACATGCGCCAGCTAGCTTTTGAATAATGACGTTTTTATTTGTGATCTTTGATCAGTTTTTAATTAATAACTACTTTAATTTTCAAAATATTAAAATTCTGATGTAATGGTGCACCAGGAGAGGGTTTGGACTACCTATATCTAAATTTGCAACCTTCTAGGTGGGCTGGATTTTCCTAGCCATCGCCAACAGACACACAGACACACACACAGAGCGAAACTTTCTTTTATTAGTATAGATTATTGTTTGCTGTTTTTATTAGTAGTGTTAGTGTGTTAAGAAATAATAAAACCACCGAAGATTTCGTGAAATGCTGAAGAAGAAGAAATGATATGCAAATTTTAATTTGTATATTTAAAATTGATAGTGAAAAACTTTTTGTACTATAATCACAATTTTAAAAATAAACTTACATTTTATTAAAATTTACCCATTTTTCTATAAACTAAATAAGGGATCTGTTAATAAATTATAACTTCAGGTTCTGATTGTGATATTCACGAGTTACTTGACGATGCCTCGGGGGAAAGAGTTATCTGAGTACAAATTGAGAAAAATTTTATTTTATAAGGGCGCTGGTAAATCTGAAAGAGAAATGCGACGTTAACGAAACATTCCAAAACTGCCATTCACAATGTCATAATTAAAAAAGATTTCCAAAGCAAAATAAAATGATCTAGAAGGAAGAGTAAGTTGATAGAACGTGACAATCGACAGGTTTTTTATTTATCTGCGAAAAAAGGTCTTTCGACTCATGAAATTTCGAAACGTTTTAGCAAAAAAACATAACATGTCACAATTTGGAAGAGTCTTAAATCAAATGCTAATGGGTGAATTTCAAATTTGAGGCATTTTTTTACATCCCACAAAAGACTATTTTTAATTTTCAAATTAAATAATCCTGAGGGATTATTTTTATTTCCAAAAGGTGTATAGTGTTAAGAGTTATTCATGTATGTTTCCGTAAGAATATTCCTTACATATTTTTTAAATAAAATTTTTTCAAAGAATAAACCTAGAAAATGGGCTGTCCGAAATGACAAAGTCAAATTTCTTGATCAAATGTAACCTATTTCAAATTAAAAATTCAAAAACCTATGTATTTAAAAATACATAATGTAATGTTATAAATATCTTTAAAACTTATATTATTTTTTTAGTGTGTATTAGTTGTTTTGTTTTGTTCATGAGAAATGTGAGGTCTGTACTGTCTTGTCTGTTACCAATAAAAATAGCTGTCAAAATTACTCTGTATATGGCAACACAAGCTTTAAAGATTATTTTCATGATTCAGTAAATAGTAGAAGGCATTTTGAAATCATATGCTGAACATAAAGGATAATATTAACAGTTTTGGTTTTTCATAAGGTGAGTGATTTTTTTTTTTTTATCTTGTCAGGCCCAGCTTTGTTCAATGAAATGAGTATAGCATTATTATATGCTTAGCCCACCAATAGTGACTGTGAGAAGTATATTAAGCTATATTAACCTAAGTCTGAAAATTTTACACATGGTAGCAAAAAAAGATAATCAAATTTTAATTTGACAGCTCGGTTACCCATTAAAAGTAACAGACCTGACATGTTTAAATAATAATAATATTTACCTTCTTATTGTCAATAGCCAAAAGTGTGGAAGTGTTATCTGTGGAAGTATATTTAAGCTATATTATCCTAAGCCTAAAAATTTTATGGTAGCAAAAGATAAAAAAAAAAATGTAATTTGTCAGGTCTGTTACCCATTAAAAGTAACAGACCTAACATTTTAAAATAATACTACTACTTACCTTCTTATTGTCAATAGCCAAAAGTGTGGAAGTGTTATCTGTGGAAGTATATTTAAGCTATATTATCCTAAGCCTAAAAATTTTATGGTAGCAAAAGATTAAAAAAAAATGTAATTTGTCAGGTCTGTTACCCATTAAAAGTAAGACCTGACATTTTCCAATAATACTACTACTTACCTTCTTATTGTCAATAGCCAAAAGTGTGGAAGTGTTATCTGTATGAAAGCATATTTACCCATTCAAAAAAATGGGATTTCATGTTAAAATTTCCAAAAAAAAATGTCCTACAAGACAAAATTTTAATAAAAAGTTGATGCTGACCCTGTAAACATGTGCAAGACATATCTAAAAACTAATGTTAATCAGAAACAAGGTTTTTCTTTTTTTTTTCAAACTCAAAAATGCCTCAAATTTGAAAATCGCCCCAATATGAAATTTAGGAAAATGAAGGAAAAGAAAAGTTATTGAAAGATTATCGAGGAGAAAGACTGAAATGGGTAAAAAATGTCATGTCATGAGACGATAAATGAAAACAAATTATAATTTCTGATGAAAAAAAATTGTTTAACATTGGCGGTCTAGATGGCTACAAATACTACTGACATGACTTGAGAAAATATGACCATGACTTGAGAACATAACAGAAAAAAGGCTTCAGTCGTCGACGAATGAGAGGAGGTCCCGTAATGGTTTCGGGAGCGTTAGCTCATGATGGATTGTGTGAGTTACAGCTAGAGTTGTAAAGACTGGATAAAACGCGGTTTAAACCAGGCTATAAACCGGAATTTTTAAGGGAAACGGATTTTTGGGGGAATAAATTGGCTATTTTGAAAATAAACCATTGGAATAAGCCGGGTCTCTTGGGAATGAACCTAAGAATAAACTGATTTTTTACAACTCTAGTTACAGCAAATTTTGAAACGCATGAACTCTAAAAAATATCAAACTATTCTACATGATCATCTCAATTCCCCCCCCCTTGAGGCCATTTTTAATGATATCAAAAACCTGTCATACATAAATTTTCGGCCCTTTTCTAGAAGTAATAATAACTTTAAATGAATTCGATACGTATTATAATTAAAAAGTTATGGGGTTTTTTCTGTTTTCACAAAAAGCTCCCCCGCCATTCCCCCCCCCCCCCCCCTGGTTCGATTTTGCCCATTAAAAAACTTGACCGAGATTTTATGCCCCTTGATTTTATGTATCAGTTTAAAAGAGATTTGTGCAGAATTATTGAAGTTATCGTGCAAATCCATGTATCCGTATATCCATAAAAAAGTGATATAGACAGATAGATACAGTTTTGAACTGGGGGTGTTTTTGGGTTCTGGGAGTCATAATCGGCGTAGATCTGCAAAATTTTTTCAGAAATTCAACATAGGAGAGAACGTAATAGGTAATATTTCTTACGAAATCTACCTAAAAAAACTCCATGCTCTGAGAAGAAAAACAGCTATTCTTCTACGACCAAAACACACCGAGTTATGATACTTTGAACTTTATGAAATTTTGGAACTTTCCGGCACTATAAACAGACAGACGATTTATTTGGAAAGATCCATAATTTCATAAAATTCAAAGTGTAACTCGGCGAATTTTGGTCGTAAAAGAAGGGAATATTTGCAGTTGTGCTTATCAGAGCATGAAGAAAATGTTTTTAAATACATCTTATAGGACCCAAGGACCGTATAAAAATTTAAACAATGTATTTTTTTTTTTTTTTTTTTTTTTTTTTTTAAGTAATGGGAGGACTATTTCATCCACATAATCTTTATTCCTATCTTATTTTGAACAATTTTGTAATCTTTTTTGCCTGCGTATTCAGTGGCGTCAACTTTTGAAAAATATTGGGTGGGCTCAAAAATATCTTCGCAAAATGACATGGCCGGATATTTTTTCCTTTCTTTGGAGTGTTGGCGGGTGTGTATAGATAGTAACTCTACGTTAAGTTAGTCACATTTTAAAGTAAAATATAAATTTGTAATTTTATTAAATATATTTTCCTGAAATCTTCCTTATAAAGATTCTAATATTTACTATAATATGCGATGAATATGATTACAAATTAAAAGCGCATAAAGCTAAACATCTAGCAGTTAGGACATTAAAACAGATGGTTATTCTTTATACTCACTAATAAATGGTAAAGTAAATTTTGTTACAGGATGAAAAATAAATAAATGCATCAATCAATCAATAAATAAATGAATAAATATGAAATAAATAATGAAATAGAGCAATGGAAATTAGGTATTTTGGATTTCGGAATAGCAAATTATTGGGTGGGCTCGGGTCCCATGGGCCATGGGCCCATATAAGTTGGCGCCACTGTGCGTTTTTAGCAGGTAGAAATTTAAAGCGCGTTTTAATCTTTACACCCTGCATAAACCTAGAACATTCAATTATATAAGTATATAATTCTCTTAAATGTAAAATAGATTATCTATAAACATTAATATTGTATGTAATGTAATCAGGACCAGCCTTCAACTTAAAAGAGCCTGGGTGCAAGAAAAATGTTTGGGGCCCTACATTTCATTTTTTCAGAGATAAAAATATGGCTTTACCTCTCTTTAGGGGTTCCCTATAAGCTTGGCCCGATACAAATTTTAGCACATAATTCTTAAATATTTTTTCAGAAGGTGAAAAAAGCCTTTTAGTCTCATCGGGGGGGTGCCCTATAAACGCGAGCCCCGAGTGCACCCTTCGCACCCTATTTGTAATCATCCCCTTTGTCCTACATGTAAGATGTCTGTTCTTATATTAAATTCAATAATTTTGTTATTATTGCATTTTATATAATGTTTAATGGCATAAATATTATACATTTTTATGTAAAGCTTCAGCCAATTCAATAGTTTCGTATTCTACGTTATTTGACAGTTTTATTATTATTATTATTATTATTATTATTATTATTATTATTATTATTAATCTTTAAAAAGACAATTTCCACCCGCTCGAAATTCAAAAAGTTTAATTCTACTGGTATTTCGTTTCCAAATCATTTTCTAAATGGATTTGCCGTTCTGCGCCATCTAGTGCTATAAAAGGTAACTATATCTTTTTTGAACGTAATTTCTGTAATATGTTGTTACCTTTCCTGCAACAAAAAATGCACTTGCTGTAATTCTTTAAATTCAAGCTTCCAATAGGGAAATTAAATTATACATACGATAATAAATCAGAAAAATCTTATAAGAAACATTTTCTACACATCTTAAAGATGAAAATTTATAATCTAAAGTATTAGAAGGCGAAATATCGTTTAAAAAAAAGTAATTAAAAATATACATGTATCTGAATTAGACTAGTGCAATGGTAATTAAATTATGTTTTTAATAATAATTTTGTTGTATGTCAATTCATTCAGAATATGCACGCCAGTAGGGACCATATAATAAAACCATATGATACTGTAACTGTAATAAGTTTAGAAAAGAAAAAAAGTAAATATGGATTTATAGGTGTAAATAAGGGACCAAAAAATAAATTCGTTCTAGGCACTCGAATGCCTTAAGACATCCCTGCATGTGGAGGAGTCTACCAACACTTACGATAATCATTGGTAAAATAAGGCAAGGGTCTGAGAGAAACATCCACCCCCTGGCACTATCAAAGCGTCCCCTACGGAAGATTTCGGATTTTATAATTTTTAATGATTTAGATAAGTGAATCTCCAACTCTGGAAGCGACAGAATTCCTTCTCAAAGAATAACTTTTAATTGTATATTCTTAGAGGTTATATGAATGTTGTGATTCAATTGTTTTAGGAATGGTTAGTTAATTGAACCTGGTTGAATTGATTTAGTTAAATAGAATCAATGAAAAGTTATAGATTAAAATGACAATTTTGCTAAATAATTACTTATTTAGGACGTAGAATATGTTGATACATATTTTAGTTTAAGTGAGGAAATAAAGCAGTATTTCTATAAAAAAATATTGTTCTTTAGATGTTCTATTGATCTATATTTAAAGTTAAATAAATCATGGAAAATAGAGAGAAATTCCTACGAGTTTCATTTTCGAACTACCGGAAATTGTTCTAAAAATCGGTCAGTCCTCTTTTTTTTTTTCTTTTTGTGAGTCTCAGTTAATTTAACTTACTTAATTTATATAAAATGTTATACTGACCACAACGCTTGTTTGCCTATATGATTCAATTTCAATAGTACAGCAACGCCATCTTTAAAATGTTATTCTCTCTTAGGTTGTTACATAGATGGCAGCACCATAAAACTATCATTGCTTCTGTATCTCGTTGTGCGAAGCATTATCAAAGAGCAGAGCTACCAATAGCGACACTATTTTGATTATTTTTCCTACCACTATTTCTAAACAATAAAAATCTATGGCGGATTTTTGTAGAAATATACAACGGACACTATTGTTTTAAAATAGTAGTATACAAAGTAATTTAAAAAAAAAAAATAGTCGCCACGGGGCCTCCTCTGTACAGCATCGTAACAAATTAAACATTTTCGATGACTTACAATATAGGAAATATGATGAATGCTTTTCTCTACATATATGTGGACACACAAGTATTTATTTAAATAAATAAATATTTATTTCTATTTCTATCATTATGTCGGGAATATTCGAGCAAATAACATCTTTACTGTGAATTGTGTATATGAATCTCCTCTAAATATTCCATATCACATTCGCAGTTTTTAAAATTTGTACCTTCGTTCTCCATTGTTAATTTATTTTTTCAATTATTTTTCCATTTATTTTAACACATGTGAATTTATTTAAATTATATATTATATATATATTAATCCCGTCCTATTTTAAAATTACAAAATATTGATTCTAAGTAATACAGAGTCAAAGAGGCGATTAAAAAAAAGCACATGAAACTCATAATAGAAGATGAAGCAAGTTAACTGATACTTATCAATAAAACATAAATCAGAACCAATAGCATCATTGATAATATTGCAATATATTGGGGAAAGTTAAAAAGAAAATACTCTTATCATTGGTGTCACACATAGACGTTACCATAATTTCATTTATGTAGTTTTTATTTTAACAATTTTGCATGCTATCGACATACGTGTTCACTATTAGAATACTATCAAACTTACAAATGCGGAAAGAAACCAGAGTTTAGAAAATAAGTTAATTGAGATCAGGAGTTGGAAGTAGCGAAACTACAGTAGCCGCTACATTTTTTACAGTAGTTTGTAGTGTAGCGCGCTACATTTTTAATAATGTAGTGTAGTGAACAGCGCGATGCAAAAACTCAGTAGTTTGTAGCGAGAAGCTATGTTACTTTTAACGCTACTTCAAGAGGAAAAATGTATCATTCTTCAAATCACGTGGCTGAAACTGGCTTTTTTGTACAAAATTTGTTCTGCTCAACAATTTGAGAATCTCAGAGCAATTCTCAGCTACAATGTATAGCAACGTATCGTATGAAGTCATAGAATTTTCCCATTGACACTTGCTGCTAAAATCAAGTATTAACCCGCCAAATGATTTAATTTTCTTGCTGGCAACACTTGTCTATTTACTGATTATTAAGTCTCCATGTTTTCTTATTATTCAGAATTGCTTTATTTACAGATTTATTTATTGTTTGCATTTAAAGTTGTTTTTCTGTAATTTTTCAGGTTATAATATCTTCTTAATTTTGCAATGAAATTTGAATACGTATATAAACTAACAATTAGGAGACAAACACAAAGCATTTTCTTTTATGTTATCTTTTTAAATTTTTTCGGTTATGTCGCATTTATTTAATTATATCGCGGCAGATGCGATATAACAAGATATCGTTTTATTATTTAATCCGTGTCTTCTATTTCTAGTATAAATGGACCCTTTGACAAAATCTTAAAGTAGCGAAGTAGTGACTATTTTTGAAAAGTAGTTTGTAGTCGCTACTTTTTAAAATAAGTAGTTGTAGTTGTAGTTAACTACATTTTCGATAAAGTAGTTGTAGTTTGCTACAATAAAAAAAGTAGTTTTTCCGACCCTTGATTGGGATGCATATTGGGTGAAATAACCAACATTGCAATTATTTTCATTGGCTTTTAGAAGTTTCGTGAGGAACTTTTGTGGATTTTTTTTTAATTAAACTATATAAATAAAAAAAATCTTACCGAGTTTGGCAGCCCCCAAAACCAAGGGTTATGCGCTATTCATCCCCAGAGCCCGATTAAGGTTGTAGCCCAAGGCCCAGCAGCTTTTCGCCCCCCTCCCCTTTACAAACAAAAAATGTAGCAAAAAAAATTTTTCGGGAGTATTAGAAAATTTTCCTGCATTTTATAAAAATATTCATGGAACTAAGAGATTTACTTAATTTTTTTTTGTGTTGTTTGATGCTAAAATACCTTAAATATCCCTTCATTTGAAATATTTCTGAAAAGATAATTCTAATGAAAATATTTTGCCGACAACATACCTAAATTAAGCTGTTTTCAGAGAACGAAAAAATACAAGCAAGGTGCTTATAGAGATACCTATTACTTAGATATCGGAGCCTGAAATTAATTTTTTTGAGATTTGAGAAATTTTACCTAAATCCTTTTACTTATTTTGGGTGGTCCTTCTGCGGTGGTTGATTGGTTGGTTGATTTATGACGGCCTATTATCTACTCGAGGGATATACGCCCTAGGAGGGAGCGCCCTCCGTGGGGGTCTTTCTAAGGAATCCTAACCCGTATTTACGGCAAGGTTGAAGAAAACCACGGAAAACTCCGAACGGTTAGGTCGACGAGCGCGACTGGGGTCGTCTGCGGTGGAACCAAGGTCGCGGCCTACTCGGCCTTTGCGGTATTAAGGCCCTGGTTGTCCCGCGCTTTAATCACTATCTGAATGAATAACTATGTTACTATACATAAATTACTATATTAAACTGAAAATCGTGCAAAATTATTTATTATTTTTTTTTATTTATTATATTTATTTATTTGGACTATGAATTAAAAGCAAAAGTTTAACTAAGTCTATAAGTTTAACTGAAAAGTCTAGTTTAACACGTTAATTGTCATACATCGCGCCAGTCGACGCAAGTATTACTGAATGAATGCACCATACGATGGCCGGCGCCTTGTAAAAAGTTTACTCAAAAAACCTACCAGAAATGTTTCGGCTATGATGTCTTACACTCACGCACCTTTTTTTTTAAATCGGTTATAAAAAGGGAAAAAAAGTCGCCAAACTTCGGGAATTTTTTCCTTTAATAGTAACCTGGCTATTGTATTAAGTTATTGGTTTGGCGCGAGCTTGGAAATCGCGCCAATCAAAGAGTCGCCAATCATCTGTGCGTGAGTGTAAAACATATGTTCCAATTTTCTTTATTTAATGGCATACATTTAATATTAATTAAAACAAGATTATTGTAAGATATTTTTAGAGGCTATTTTGAATAAATAAACACGCTAATACAGATCATGTCATGGCTTCTAGATTTCCAAGGAATCAATGTATGGATGTTAACATATTAAATGAGCAATTAAATCAGTGTTCCTATAAAATAATTTATCTTTAGATGTTCTTCTAATCTAGATTTAATATTAAATAAATCATAACAAAATAGAAAAATTCAGTCCGATATTTTGAAAGTATGACCTTATTTAATTTACGTAATTTATATAAAATTTTAGAATTATTTATCGGAAAAAAAAAAAAAAGAAACGGATAAATATTCACCGCTACTTATAAACCATAAAGCTGCTCTTCTTTCCTTACATAACTCTGTTTTAATTGGGCTCAATAACCCATGTCGTGCTCGTAGGCCTAACCGTCCAGAGTTTTCCGTGATTTTCTTCGAACCCCTTATTTAGCTTGCGTAAATACGGGTTAGGCTCCCTTACAAAAGCCCCTAAGGAGGGCAAGCCCCTGATGTAGTCCCTTAGAATTTAAAATATATTTTCTAACTCTCAATTGCAAATGTAGATGGCAGCACCATACGAAATTAATGCTTCTGCATTTCATTGATTTGAGTATTACAGAAAATTATTTATCTTGCTACATGAAGTAAAACATGAAAAAAACTTTTAAATTTTTTTCAGTTTGATTCATTGGAGATATTTTCTGAGCTATTTATTTTTTGTTATGTCAGAGTGAAAATATACAGATATTCAAGTCAGTGAAATAAATTTAAAAAATATTGTAAATTTTCAGCATAATTAATTAAAAATATTCATTACGATAGCTAAACATTGTAACGTAGTAATATTGTAGTGTTCGGTTAATTTTGATCAATTATAAATGTTTTTATTTCGTTTTTGTTTATTTTTTAAGAATACCTCATTTGTGTAAAAAATAAAAATCAATTTTAATTCTTTTCAACATGACAACACTCCTATATACTTTCATATTCAAGATGCGTACACTTCCTGGAATGTCTAAGGAGTATGGCACCATTTTTTTAGATCAAAAATTTTTGCCTAATAATTTTTCTTCTGACTAAAAATCTTTCGACAATTAATCTCAGAATTTGTAATGCTTTTCTACGATTAAATAAGGATTTTTTTTTTTCGAAAATTGGGGTAAAGCTGTATGAACCTTGATATTTCTTCACTCTGCATCTATAATACATGTACAGTGAAATACTTTGGCATATTTGTCAAAGTACAAATAAATCTTATTAGGGGTACCCATAATTATTATCGTTTTATAAAGTATATTATTTATTAGGGTATTTTTTTAGGGTTGCTTAAACTAGGAAAGGAAATGTAATAAATGGATGGGGACAGTTATAGAAACTTATTATGACTAAGCTGATTGAAGGCTGCTTTAAAAAATACATTAAACATACATTTCACGGGAAAATATCGACAATGAAGGTAAAATGCTGCTGTCTAAAATGACAGCAGTGGTGCTGCCATCTGTTAAACACTATCGAAGATCATTAGCAGAAAATCTTTTGGCAGTTTACACTTTTGACGTCTTCCTGCCTAACATTTGGCAACGGCAAACATCAACTTTCCTATTTAAAATTCTTCTCTATTCTTAGGAAAAGAAAAATAAAATTATATTTTTATATTTTAATTTAATTGTATTGTACTTGTGTTTATTTATCTTTTGGCATCATAGTTTGTATTTACACTTTATTTATTATGTATTTGAATTACATCCCCTTTTCATTTTCTATTTTGGCATTAATTTTAGAAAAAAAAAAAAAAAAAAAAAAAGTTAATATAGAAAATTGTATGGCTCTGTTGGGGCTTCCCCCCTCCCCCTCTCCCCTATGCTCACCTTCAAATCACTGATCAAGAAGCAACCACAAGATGCACCTGCATTCTCCACCGCAGCTCGCTGCGAGAACTCATCCAGATCAACATCAACATCACGATGAACTCTGCATAGATGGACCCAGCTCGATTAGTGGTAAACATGGGCATTACGCCCCATGTAGGCACACGCAAACTCATTCTTGATTGATTAACCCTTCCAGGACGGTCGTCATTTAACGACATTTAAATTTTTAATACCAGTAATTTCGTGCAATGTTTTTCGCTTTATTTCCAAGAAAAAAGCCGATAAGAATTATATGTGTAAGCAAGGCTCGTCGGCCTAACCGTTCAGAGTTTTCTGTGGGTTTTTTTAACCCCCTGCTTAGCTTGCGTAAATACGGGTTAGGTTCCCTTAAAAAAGCCCCCAAGGAGGGCATGTATGATGTATCCCTTGATGTAGGTCCCTTATAATTTAAAAAATTATGTTCTATAACTCTCAATTGCAAATATAGATGGCAGCTCCATACAAAAATCAATCCTTCTGCATTGCATTGCTTTGAATATTACAGAATATTATTTATCTTACTACATGAAGCAAAACATGAAAATAACGTTTAAAAATTTTTTAATTTGATACATTGGAGATATTTGCTGTGCTATTTATTTTTTGTTATGTCAGGATGAAAATATAAATCTATTATAGGTCAGGTATTCAAATCAAAGGGATAAATTAAAAAATATTGTAAAATTTCAACATAATTAATTAAAAATATCCATTACGATAACTAAACATTCCTGTTCGGTTAATTTTGGTCAATTAAAAATGTTTTTATTTCGTTTCTGTTTACTTTTTAAGAATACTTCATTTGTGTAATAATAAACATCAATTTGAACTCTTTTTTTCCCAACATGCCAACACTCCTATATACTTTCATATTCAAGATGCGTACACTCCTTTGAATTTCTAAGGTGTATGGCACCTTTTTTTTTCATCATAAATCTTTGCCGATTTTATTTCTGACTAAAAATCTTTCGACAATTAATCTCAGAATTTGTAATGTTTTTCTGCGATTAAATAAGGGGTAAAAATTATTTTCGAAATTTTGGGTAAAGTTGTATGCATTTTGATATTTCTTCACTCTGCATCTATAATGCTTGTATAATGAAATACTTTGGAATATTTATCAAAGTACACATAATTTTATTTTCATATATATTTTGTTAATTACATTGGGTTTACATTTTAAAAAAATAACCTTTTAAACACATTATTAAGTCATAGAATAGTAAAATTTCTTTAAAATTTCAGAATAATTCAACATTCCATAGCTCCACATACTGAATTCTATGGTAAAAAAAAGGGGGGGGGGATAAGTATAAGTTAAATATAGAAAAAGTGTATGTAATATTTCTTATTAGGGGTACCCATAATTATTGTCGTTTTCAAAAATATTATTTATTAGCGTATTTCTTTAGGGTTGGTTAAACTAAGAAAGGAAACGTATAACGTAATAAATAGATCGGGACAGTTATAGAAATTTACAACCGATGACTAAGCTGACTGAACCATTGAAGGCTGCTTTAAAAAGTACATTAAACATACATTTCACGAAAATTTTGACAGTGAAGGTAAAATGGTCCTGTCTAAATGACTGTAGCCCCACCAGTGGCTGAGAAGTTCTGCTCTCAAAGCTGGTAGACAGGAGGTGCTGGGTTCAAGCCCCTGTCGCGCTCGTCGACCTAACCGTTCAGAGTTTTCCGTGGCATGGAGGTCACTCCCCCCCCCCCCCCCCCCCCCCCTAGGGACTATATTCCTTGTGTATATAATCGGCCAACCAAATGACAGCAGTGGTGCTGCCATCTGTTAACACTATCGAAGACCGTTAGTAGAAAATCTTTTGGCAATTGTACGGTAAATTAGCATTAACCCTTTCAGGACGGGCGTCATTTAACATTTAAATTTTTAATACCAGTGATTTCGTGTAGTATTTTTCGCTTTATTTCCAAGAATATTTTCCAAGAGACGAGGCCAAGTTTATGACTAAAATATTCGAGCATTAAAATAATAAAAAACCATACCACCACTTTCTTAAAACAAAAATCTTTCACATACAGTTTGGGTTGGGTTGATTATTGACGGCCAATTATCTACACTTGGGATATAGGCCCGGGGGGGAGTGCCCTTCGTGGGGGTCTTTCTAAGGGAACCTAACCCGTATTTACGCATGGATAAATCCACGGCTCGAAGAAAACCACGAAAACTCCGAACGATTAGGCCGACGGGCGCGATTGGGATCGAACCCAGCACCTCCCGTCTACCAGCTTCGAGAGCAGAACCTCTCAGCCACTGGCGGGGCCATACAGTTTGATAACATATGCAAGAGAAATATACTACAATTTTTTTTTTTTTTTTTAATAGTGGTGCGAATAGAATATAAAAATAGTCGCCAGCGGCACCCCTGCATACGCATTATGGAACGTATACGCTCATCTTGAAGGGATAAAACTAAACAAACCACAAAACTAAAGTTATTGGCTCAAACTGAAGCTAATTGAGAACATGCTGTTAATTTTTTAATGCCATTAATCTGCAATTTACTAATAAATATTTACTAAAATTTGTTTAATAATTTTCCTTTCAGAAGTTTAAAATTAGTATAAATTATTCAGTATTTTGACTGCCTTCTTAGACATCAGAAATTGTATTACAACACAATATAAATATTTTACATTTAATTTCTAATTTTCATAATTTCAAATTCTAAGCCCTAATTTTCTCGCTATAATGTTGATTTGCTTATTGTGTTTCCTCTGTCAGGCAAAAAACAAATTTGACGATAGCTATAACTTCAGTTCTAATTAATGCGAGAGAAAAAGAAAAATTCCGATTTAATTCGTAAAAAGTTCTTTGTAATTGTATATGGCTGTTTATTTTATTATAAGGGGTGATATGAATATTAAAACTGAACCTAGCTTTTAATAGTTCAGAAGCAACACTAGATTTATTTTTATTTACATATTAACAGATCTACTTGGGATTACCTTAAATATACCTAAAATTATCTTAAAAGTAATGTGCAAACTAACCTAGTGGTGAAATCCTCACTGCCTTCGGCATCGTACTGAGCGGTAGTTAATACAGCAATTACTATAAAGAAAGCACTTTGTTATTATACGAGCCCCACCAGTGGCTGAGAGGTTCTGCTCTCAAAGTTGGTAGACGGGAGGTGCTGGGATCAAACCCTTGTCGCGCTCGTCGACCTAACCTTTCGGAGTTTTCCGTGGTTTTCTTCGAACCTTGCCGTAAATACGGGTTAGGATCCCTTAGAAAGACCCCCCTAGGGCATATATCCCAAGAGTAGATAATCGGCCGTCATAAATCAACCAACCAACCAACCAATCGTTATTACACGAAATCGAATAAAATAATTTTATAAAAATAAACAATAAGAAATGTCTTTGTCAAAAGAAAAAAAAAAAACTTAATCTCGTTCGAAAAATTAATTATTAATTAATAATGCAATTATTTTTAAAAATATCATAAATAGAAACATATACTTTTGCGTTCACCATTAGAATCCACATGTTCAAAAAACACTCAAAATAATATGTCGCTTACTTCTGCCATTGGTCATAAAGTTAGGGGGAAATACGTAAAATGAGCAGCTTTAAGAATTCCTATTTTCGATTACAGTTGAAAACCCCTTTCCCGCTATTTCATGTATGATAAATGATCAACGATACGTTTATAGATTCCCAGATGAGCATCATAACTCCCGTTATTCATGATTATTATATCATTATTTCGATAAATTTATCAGCAATATTACTCCTTCTTAAATATGTGATTCACAATCTCCGAACACATTTGAACTCATATCTAACGTGTTATTCAAGATAGAACTGTGAAAAGTTGTATTTAGAGTATTGTGCTGTCCTCTAAAAAAAAAAAAAAAAAAAAAACCAGAGTGAAATGTTTTCTAAAAAAGACCCACTCTAATACTTCATCAAATATTTCACTAAAGTCGATTTTTTTGCTTTGTTCTGTTTTATGCACCATTTAGAATAATAAAAATACTTAAAAATACCTGATAATACTTAAATTTAAACTAACAATTTCAGAATTCTGACAATATATGAGCTCTAATTTTATCGATTTTCTTGATATAATACAATTTTAGAATGATTTACATATATGTTTAATTGTTTATATGTTAAACCATTAATATAATAAAATGCTTCATTTTCAGCCGATTATGTCAGGTGCGGGTATTTTTTCAGGTAACATGGGTCCTTTTTTGGAAAAGTGGTTTTTTTTTTCAAATTCTCACATAATTGGCTGCCACTTTGTAATAAAGTGATAAAATGAAAAATGCTCAACATTAAAATCTTAGTCAGAACAAGCTGTAAAAATTTAGCAATGTTTAATTTTTTTTTCATTC
Organism: Maratus michaelseni; assembly: GCA_963931845.1. Classification (NCBI taxonomy): domain Eukaryota; kingdom Metazoa; phylum Arthropoda; class Arachnida; order Araneae; family Salticidae; genus Maratus; species Maratus michaelseni. Next base: position 99,378,727 of record OZ007586.1, read on the forward strand.
TTTATTAGACTTTCAAAAAAAAAAAAAAAAAAAAAAAAAAAAAGGGATTTGCTTTAGAGGACAGCACAATAAATGCGCATGAGAAATCGAATGAAAGAAAACAATACAGTAATTGGTATTGAAGTGCTCAGTGCTCGTATAAAAATAAATATGTAACGTTCCCTCAAGAAAGTTGAATTATAATAGTCCTAGTATATACCAGTAAGTATATACCAGTAATTTTCGCGCGCACAGATTTATCCTGAAAATTTTAGATCAGGGGTTGTAACATGCGTTCTGATTTTTTTCTCCTGCAGTACATAAATGAAGATTTATTTATAAAATATGTTTATGGGTGTAAATATTTTCAAAAACTCACTTGTATTTTGCAATTTTCTTTCCAGAACAACTCAGGGAGTAAAACTAATAATGGCAAAATCCCACCAAGCAAACCAATGCAGCCCTCACCTCCGCTAAACTTGCTAACGTCATGTAGTCAAGTGCCCCTCACTATGTCCAGTGTATCTTCTTCTTTGTTGAACATTCCGCCCCGGCTTTTACCATCTCTCAGCCAATCTTTCCTACCTCCACCTCCTACATCAGGGCCCATGCGAAGAAGAATAAGTGATAAAGGCTATCATCATCCTATTTCAGGTAAGTATTACCTCAAACTTTATAGCTAATAAAAAATAAACTCTACTTCTTTCTCTATCTGTACACAAACAAGACAAATTTTTCTTAATCTGCAAAAATATACGAGTAATATAACCACGGACGAAAATATAATATTAACCGAAAATGTAATATTATATAAAAATGCCCAAAAATAGCACTAACTTTTGGAGAGTTGACATTGGTTTTAGCTCGCAGCCCTGTTTTTTAATAGAGAGTTGTAAGATCTTCATTTTAGCACTGATTTCTTCTTTTGATTAATGAACTAAGCAAGTGACCAAAATTTGACCTAACATTTGGAGGGTTACCAGTAGTTGGGTTACCGATTTCGCTGGGTAACCCCATATACTTTAGTAGAGGTTTTTAAGCCCTACGAGTTAGCGTTGGTTTCAAATTTTAATTAATGAGCTACGTTATAGTGCCCAAAATACACTCTAATTTTGGAAGGTTGTCACTAGTTGCTCCCCGATGTCAGTAGACAACCCTATATATTTCAATAGAAATCAGTAAGCTCTACATTTTAGCATTTAATTAATAAACTAAGTAAGTGTCCAAAAATTGCCCTAATTTTTGGAGGGTTGCCACTAGTCGTACCCAGATCTTAGCATTAATTCTATGTTTTTAATAAAGAATTGCAAGATCTTTATTTTAGCACTAATTTCATCTTTTAATTAATAAACTATGTAAGCGATAGAAATTCACACCGGAAGTGAGCGTATGACCGGCTTTGTCTAGGCAACCCTATCACATTTGCTTTGCCATTATAAATATTATTTTTTTCCAGCTTTTAATAAATGAGCTAGGTTTTTTGCAGTCGTCGCTTGGACTATATAGAGAAAAGAGAGAGGGAGCAAACGCGAAAGGTGTCCCACTTCAGAAACTTTTTGTCTTTCTGTAAATTCCAGATCTATATTTTGTCAATTGGTAATCTGATTTTGATCTCTGTGGATATTAAAGAATTATAAGCTAAAACGACTGGCCGAGTTATGTTTTGTCATCCTGTATAGAGAAAGGAGAGGGAGAGTATTTTCAGCTTGCTCTGTGTTCTTACGTTATGATTGTTTCAGCATTAGACCCCCATGGATATCCTGACGTTCCTGTTCGAAGAAGAGCAGCAGAAAGAGTGAATCTGGATATAACAGAAGGTAAGTTATTCAGAAAGATACTTTATTACAATTTACTGGACTTTGATTCGGTATAAAGTTTTATCGAAAATTACTATTACGCATTTATGTAAATGCTTAAATCACTTTAATTGCTAACATATTCAAAGTGCGTATAATTCTACCTTTTTTTTTCTTCTTTTTTTTTTTTGTAGAATTTTTCACTTTATTTAATCGTAGAAAAATATTACAATCTCTACGATTAAATCAGATGATTGCGAATTGTGCGATCTAAAAATTAAATAGAATTTTTTTGCCTGAAATAGGAGTGCCATACTCCTTGGAATTTCCAAGGCGTGGACGCACCTTGGATGATGCACAATTTTGGAATAACACAGAAAGAATCCTCTAAAAAAATAAAAAACAAAGTCCGAACATTTCGAACGAGGGGAGGAGGATTCACTTACATATTTTTACTTTCTTCTATCTATAATAGAAGAAAGTATTGTAATCGAAATTTCTTTCGTCTTCCAGTTTTCGACGGACTTACACGTTTTAGGGATCAGAGACACCGAAAAACATGTTTTTACAAAATGTCTGTCTGTCCGTGTGTGTATCCTCTTTGTGTCCTCGAAAAGTGTATGAAGTTGTTGTTGTTGTTGTCGTGTCCGAGGAAGTGCCATGCCACTTCTCTGAAGGAAGGGGTGCCAGAGCCTCAAGAGAGGTTGGACTTCTAGAGCTGGTCTCCTAATTTTGAACCAATTCCAGATGAGAGACCTGCACCTGGATTGGCCAGAGGTATCGTTTTCAAACTTGGAGGACATTGGAGCCACGAACAGATTTTAAGTGCACCAGCTCCCATTAACGTACACGGTCCCACAGTAGCCGCAGTCGAGAGAGGTTGTCACCCTCCCAGGCATGGACCATGGTCGATGCTGCTTCACTTTCGGTGATCTTGACGGGAACCGAGCTTAATCGTCTGCGCCACTGCGGGACAGTGTATGAAGTTATGCATAGAAATGAACCAAATTTCATTTATAGGTTTTTAGCTATAGCCAGCAGGTCCCACTTCAATTTGTGGATATTCCACCGAAAGGGGGCGCTGTGATAGCGATTTTTGTCCTATTTTCATTATTGTATCATCGAAAAGTGTATGAAGTTATGCATATATTGAACCAAATTTTTGATCGTAGAACCTCGTATTTATTTGAAAACAGGTTTACCTAACACATAATACATTCGGTTAAATTTTGCTTCCACCGTCAAAAATTTGACATCTGATACTAATATACTACATTTTCAATAATTGCTTCCTGAAATTGTAATAATTTGTATCTGAGGAATATATTTTAAAATTTGAACTTACGTAATGTTTATATTGCTTTAAAAAAAAAAAAATGCTTTGTAAACGCAGCGTTTAATTTCTAGTGTCAGAAAATCCTGGAAACTCAAAAGATAGAGCAATCATATTCAACCTGCGGCATGCGGGCCGCATATAGCCCTCCGACATTTAATGTGCGACCCGAGTCACACAATCATTCATCCATATTTATAAAAATTTGTGATGCGCATAAAATATATTTAAGCCCTTCACTGTTTCTTTATATATTTCTATGAGAAGATAAAATCTGCCCTGTTATTTACGATTAATTTAAAATTATGTTAAAATATCCTAAATGCCATTTGCTTATTTAAAATTTCATTTTACATGTAGTCGTATTTGCGTTACAATATTGTATGTATTTTTTAATATTCAACACTAATCAAATATTATTTAACATTAAGTTTGCAAATATATTTTTACAACTGAAAATTCTAAACATTTTGTCATAAAATATTTTATAAAAATATATATTACATAATAATAATCTATAATTTTAAGCAAACTGAAAAGGAATCAAATAATTATTTTAAAGAAATATCAATTTCCTCTAGTATCAGGATATATTAATTAAATTAAATAATAATAATCTCAAAATTACATGTTTATTATGTGTGTTACGGCCCACTCAATACAGCAGAAATATATATTTGTGGCCCCCAAGAAAAAATTATTAAAGGCAATCTCCTGATTTTTTATCATTAGAAATTCTGAATTATACATTAAGATTTCTGCATTATTATTAAGATATTATGTATTATTATTACGATATTCTGCAGTATATTATTGAATTTTATACACTTATTATATAGCCAATGCTAATTTTGTTGTTATGTTTCTCTGTTATACTACTTTTGTTTTATTACTATTTTATTGAATCCCAAACTAATGTGAAAATTCTTCTTAAAATCAACCCGAACCCCCTTATCTTTTTGTGTAAAAATGAACACTTATGCACTGATTAATATTCAAATATTTTTTTTTAAATATCAAGGACTTTCTTTTGAAAAATCGGGTCAACCCTGACCCGACCCGGAAGAGTCGAAACCCAAACCAAAACCGACTCGAACCTGAAACATTTAAAGTCAACCCGACCCGACCCGAACGGCTACTTGGGTCGGGGTAGGGTAAAATCTAGTACTATTTTAATTACCCTTTTTAAAAATTATTATATGTGTTGCGGCCCACCTAACACAACAGATATCTGCGGCCCCCAAGAAAAATAAAATGAGTATAGCTGTTTTAGAGCATGGATAATTCTAAATATAACTTATAAGAACTGAAATTTTATAGAAATTTAAGTTTCATAACTTTTATAAAAAAAAAAAAAATAACTATTTTGATGTAAATGGCTTTTAATATGATGGAGAACATCATTTGAAATACTTTTGCACGTGGAAGCAGAACTCTAAAATTAACGGTTTAGAAATTAGCTACTAGTCAGCTATACTGAAAATCTTAATCTTTAATTCAGTAAATATTGTTAAAAAATATACAATTATTATAGTAATTAAATAACTTATTTTCCTATCATGTATTATCATATAAACTGTGTATTCTACTAATGCACCATTTAAGAAATTCTGAAATTTCTTAAAGAGGTTATTACTATTTTAGGGAAAATGGAAGCGAACCCAGGCTTCTCAAGCTGCAGAATATAAGAATATTTTAATAGAAAATTCTAAAAGACTTTTTTTCATTTATATAGTATATATTTTTTTTTAATTGCCCACTAACAACACCAAAAGGAATTTTTGTACAAAAAATATTAATTACAGAAATTAAATAACTTATTTTCATATAATCTATCATAGCATCATATAATCATATAAACTGTGTATTCTTACTAATGCACCATTTAAAAAATTCTGAAATTTCTTAAAGAGGTTATTACTATTTTAGGGAAAATGGAAGCGAACCCAGGCTTCTCAAGCTGCAGGATATAAGAATATTTTAATAGAAAATTCTAAAAGACTTTTTTCATTTATATATATATATATTTTTTTAATTGCCCACTAACAACACCAAAAGGAATTTTTGTACAAAAAATATTAATTACAGAAATTAAATAACTTATTTTCATATAATCTATTATCATATAAACTGTGTATTCTTACTAATGCACCATTTAAAAAATTCTGAAATTTCTTAAAGAGGTTATTACTATTTTAGGGAAAATGGAAGCGAACCCAGGCTTCTCAAGCTGCAGGATATAAGAATATTTTAATAGAAAATTCTAAAAGACTTTTTTCATTTATATATATATATATTTTTTTAATTGCCCACTAACAACACCAAAAGGAATTTTTGTACAAAAAATATTAATTACAGAAATTAAATAACTTATTTTCATATAATCTATTATCATATAAACTGTGTATTCTTACTAATGCACCATTTAAAAAATTCTGAAATTTCTTAAAGAGGTTATTACTATTTTAGGGAAAATGGAAGCGAACCCAGGCTTCTCAAGCTGCAGAATATAAGAATATTTTAATAGAAAATTCTAAAAGACTTTTTTACATTTATATATATATATATATTGCCCACTAACAACACCAAAAGGATTTTTTGTACAAAAAATATTAATTACAGAAATTAAATAACTTATTTTCATATAATCTATCATAGCATCATATAATCATATAAACTGTGTATTCTTACTAATGCACCATTTAAAAAATTCTGAAATTTCTTAATGAGGTTATTACAATTAAAGTTTTGAAATTTATTAAATATGATACTATCATATTAGCCGCATGGCCGCAGTTAATAAGCAAAGAAATCTCCCAAGATTTCGCTACTTACAGCAACTTTTGGATTCTGATAATTTCAGTGGTTTAAGTGCGTTGTTCGACTACATGTCTGTTAAATTTGCGTTTTATTTGTATTATTTTATTTATTTACTGATGAAGTTGCAATTTCGTTATGGAATATTAGCCGGAAACAAATGCTGAACTATTTATATTGTTTTAAGTGCAAATAGGTTAATCTTTCGTAATCGAGCTACACTCAATGGAGATAAATTATTTTTTAAATCATGTTAGAAAATTATTTTAAGAACTATAAAAAAAAAAATCAGTAACCTGAGATAGTTTACAAACAAATTGCATTTGAAAGAACACATTTTTTCCTATTCGATGGTGTAAAAATTGAAATCGTGCAAATTTCTAGAAGTTAAAAAAATTGCAGTAAAAGCGAAATTTATTGGTTAGGTGTTTCTGCAGTCAATATGACTTCAGCGTTACTCACGGACATGTTTTTGCTTTATAATATAGATTTATTATAACAAAGTCTGTATATAACGAGTTATTTTAACTCTCCCATCACCTTCGTTATAAGCATTTTCGACTGTATTATCACACTACTATTACACTGTTAGAAAAAGAAAGATAGAAAGAAAAAAGGCCGTTAAAATAATTCAATTTCAGTATCTCCCCCCCACCCCCAAGCAAAAGCAAGAACGAAAAATCATGCATCAGGCATAGATTATGTAACACTTCCCAACACTTACAACATATTTTTACATATCTTTACCGTTTAATAAGGTGAAAGATGATATCTAAATAGATAATTTGGAAAACGCATAACATATTTAAAAACACAATTTCAGGAGTTACCAGCAATATTCGGAACAACTCTTTTGGCAGCCCTGTATGTGTTCTATAGATTTGTAATATATGTTATATAGAACGCTAAATTTTAGTTCAGTTAGAAAACGCGTAGAACAGTTTAAAATTCCCCTTCTTGAATTTCCGTCATTAAACGGAAATGTACTCGAGAACTTTTGTGCTGCCCTGTGCATGATTTATAGAATTTATACACACCAAATAATAGGCAAAAAATGAGTTAACTTTAGAAACGCGTTCAGCAACTGAAACAGCACTTCCATCAATTATTGTTAACAGACAGTACCGAATTCTTTTGAGTGTCCCTGTAAATGAACGATGAATGTTATACACACAATATTCTATAGTAAGCCTCTTGTAATGGACCTTATATCAATTTCAATGTGTTTGAAATAGTGAAACATTATAAAAATATACCGCAAACGATTTTTCTCCATAGACCGTAATGTAACGGAATTCTTTTGAGCGTCCCTGTAACTATAAGTGCTATGCACATCATATTCTATAATAAGCCTCTTGTAGTGCACATCAGTGATATATATCAATTTCAATACATTTGAAATTGTGTAACATTATTAAAATAAACCGCAAATGATTTTTGACCGTAATGTTACGGAACTCTTTTGAGTGGCCCTGTAAAAAAACTATAAGTGCTACACACTTCATTTTCAATACCGAATATGCCATATTAAACCTCAATAACATATATCAATTACATGACAATTCGAATATATTTACGCGAGTTAGAGCATGGACAGACAGACAAACCGAATTCATAAACACTTTTCAACTATGTTGGAAAGTGTTAAAAATGATGAAAGTGATTGCGTGAATGTGTCAGAAAGTATAATGAATATGGATTTGTGAGCATTCTTGACAGATTAACAGTGCTGAAACTCTGCTGATATACTATGCTCTTTAATAAAATGGAGACGGGATGTTTGACCCACTTTTTAGTAAAAATCTCGTAATTTGTGTTTGGCATACAATGGCATCGAAGTTTGCCTCATATAAATATTATGTATTCTATCCTCTCTACAGCGTCATAATTCTGATATGGCGCTAAGAGATATTTTAAAAAATGATTTCCTATAACTCTGTAAACCTTGTCAAACCCATTAAATCATATAAATATAATTTTTACCAGAATTTTTATTTATTTAAATGTAACTTATTTCTACACGGTATTTATTTTCTTTTACTAAATAAAATTTTTCATGCGAAATGTGTTTATTTGACCTGACCACTGAGTAAAACCAATGATCCCCAATTTATTAATATCTCGCGTTCATTACTTTACAATGCAATGAAGATTTTCAGAGCTAAAGAACTCATATCGCATTTTTAAAGCTGCCAAGGCCAAATTCTCAACCACGACTAGTGGTTGGAAGTGGTAGCTTAAGAAGATCTTCAGAAGAAACTAGCGCAATATCGTTAGCTATGATATATATGTATATTATACATACACTATATATATTTAAGATTTATGTAGCTGTATTCTGAATAATTTGTTCCGAATTGTAAAAAGAAAATTGTTTGAATTTGTATTTCCCTTCATTTATTAGTGGATATTTTTGCATTCAGTTTGAATCGAAATATTATATTATAGTACATAATAATATAAAAATAATTTTATATATTTATCATAATAATTTGAAAATATTTATGTAAGTCATGCTAATTAATTACTGATTATTTTTCAATGAATTTTAATCCAATTATTAAAATATGTTCAATTACACTGGGTGAAAAATCTGGAGTGACTTCACTCAACTTTTCTATAACTGGTTTATGTGTCCAGATAGTAAAAAATAAAAAACAGGTTATAAATTTCTGACACAATGAATCGCCTAGATTCGACTGCGCTACTAATGCTTGATGAAATTGACGCAATATTTATCTCTTATGATCTGTCACATTACCTTGATGATTTTCCCTATAGAAGCTGTCACAAAATGGTTTGAAAATGGTTTAAAAATGGATTACATACCTAATCCGTCGGCCGGTTTTTACAAAAATCTATATTAGTTCTTGCGACAGTGGTCTACGGGGGTATTTTTATAAGTTCTCGGCCTGACACAGAGATTGAACAAGCATGACAATGATGTTTGTAAAATTTGATTCTTTATATGACATGCTGCCGAGTTTCAGACGCGTGAGTTTATTGGTTTTTGCTTGGCGATAAAGTAAAGTGAACAAGTTTTGACATTTTCTAAAATTGGAAAAAAATTAAGTTCGAGCTGACATAAAATACTTTGTTAAAAATGATTTAACCCCCCCCCCTCCCCCCCTGACATACAAAGAGAGTTACATTTCACCTTAAAAGGATTCATGTCCTTCTTATTCGACGATAAAAAAAAGTGGGCTACTGAATTTAAACATGGTAAAAATCAATTCACGAGGATGAACGCTCAGGACGCCCAAAAGTCGCTACGACCAACGAAATCGTCTCAAAAATTCACAGTGCCGCATTGAATGATCGCCGATTGAAGATACGCGAACTTGCTGACATTGCAAACATATCGATAGACCGTGTTCACTACATTTTACACGATGTTTTAGGTATGAAAAAGCTTTCTGCTTGATGTGTGCAGCGTTTGTTGAACATTTACCAAAAGCGCCAAAGAATGAACATTTCTCAAGAGTATCCTGAAATGTATTGTGTTGCAAGTTGAAAAATAAAATGAAATATTGTCAAAACTTTTGTCTTTTCTTTGCCAGGCCGAGAACTTTTCGAACCACCCTCGTACAGGGATGCACTGAAAAATTCGCACACAAGAGTGTGTCTGAAATTTATTAAGTTGCAAGGAGACTACATTGAAAAATAATATGAAATTATGTCAAAAATCTTGTGCTTTAACTATCAGGCCGAGAACTTTGCACACCACCCTCGTGTAATATATTCGTCTAATGGGAGCTCAATCCGGAGTGTCGTTTCAGAGTTATCGTGTTTTCTCACACACACATACAAATCATGACTCTAATGCCTTCCTTACACTACGTATTCGAAAAGTAACAAGAACGAAAAATCATGCGTCAAGCATAGATTATGTAACACTTTCCAACGCTTCCAAAATAATTTTACAAATCATTACCGTTTAATAAGCTGAAAGATAACATCTAAGTAAACAATTTGGAAAACGCAAAACATATTTAAAAACGTAATTTCAGGAATTTCCAACATATACAATATTCGGAAAAATATCCGAATACTTTTATTCAGCCCTGTATATGATCTATAGATTTGTATATATACTACATAGGATGCTAAATTTTAGTTTAGTTAGGAAACGCGTAGCACAGCTTAAAATTTTCCTTCTGGAGTTTCTGTCAATAAACAGAAATGTGTTCGCGAACTTTTGTGCTGCCCTGTATATGATCTACAGAATTTATACACACCAAGTAATAGACAAAAAGTGAGTTAAATTTAAAATCGCGTTCAGCACCTTAAAACGCACTTCCAGAATTATTGTTAACAGACAGTAGATAATTCTTTTGTGTGTCCCTGTAAATGAACGATGACAGCTATACACACAATATTCTGTAGTAAGCCTCTTGTAATGCACCTTAGTGATATATATATAAATTTCAATGCGTTTAAAGTAGTGAAACATTATTTAATTAAACCGCAAACGATTTTTTCCAAAGACGTAATGTAACGGAATTCTTTTGACTGTCCCTGTAAAGTAACTATAAGTGCTATGCACTACACACCCTATTCCATGTTAAGCTTCTTGTAATGCACCTTAGTGATATATATCAATTACAATGTGTAAAATCACAATGTGTGTGTGTTTGAAAGTGTGTAACATCATTAAAATAAACCGCAAATGATTTTTCCCTATAGACCGTAATGCAACGGAATTCTTTTGAGTGTCCCTGTGAAAAAACTATAAGTGCTACACACTTCAGTTGAAATAGGGAACATTCTATAGGTAACGACAATGACATATAAAAATTGCAGGGCAATCGGAGCATATTTACGGGAGTTAGAGCACGGACAGACGGCAGAAGGCCAGACGGCCAGACAAACCGAAATCATAAACACTTTTCAACTAGGTTGGAAAGTGTTAAAAATGGAAGATTTGACTCGGGTCAATCATATCAAAAATGCAGTGGGGCACACATCTTGCAGCTGCCATTTAAAAAAAAAAAAAGTTTAAAACATTTGGCAATATCTATATCAAGTTCAAATTAACTATCTTATCTTTTAGATCATTAAATAAAGTACACTTTAAAGTAAAAATATCTTCATTAACTTTATTTACTACTAACAGAGAAGTTTACGTATGACGAAAGGAAAACTTAGTTTTTGGTGGGGAAAATGCAAAATTTCACTTTATTTTTTATTACTACTACACATGTCTGAAAAACAACATTAACTATTAAGGCTTATAATATGATTCCATCTTGTACTTACCGGCATTTTTTTTTAAATAAGATAAAGGCAGCGGGTCAAACATCCCTAGTTTTCCTCTACTGTCAATAGTGATTGTCATTTTCATTACAAAAAATAAATAAATAAATAATCCGTAAGAATACTAGAATTGTACTGACAACCGCCCATACAACCACAATCGTCTGCTGATCCTATCATGATCCTACACATCCGGTAGTTGTCATATTCTAAACGAACTATCCACTAGATATCCAGAGGATACGGAGAACGCATTTTTCAATTACATTATCCTTAGAAAAAACCTGTGGATACTCTTATAGGACGCATACGAGTTTTAAACTTCTTCCTTAATTTCTTCCCTTCCTTCTTCCTATAATTGTCCATGAAACATCATAAAAAGTCATTTGCAAAACGTCTATAGGTGTGACATTTTGACGTCTAAAAACGATCATGTGACTGTCCGCAGGACAATTTCAACAATCCAGGGGATATCGGATACCCCGAATATAATATACACTGTATGTTTTGAGGATGTAAATGTGTTGTCAGGACGATTGCCAGCACTATTTTTGTAATTTTTACAGGATTATTTTTGTAATATAGAATATTAAAAAAGATGCAATTAATCTTTTTTTATGCTTTTTTTTTCAGAAATTACAAGGAATCGTGAGTTTTATAAGAACGCTGATGTCCGTCCTCCTTTTACATACGCATCTCTCATTCGGCAGGTAAATTCACATACTTTTCATTCTTTAACATAAAATGTTTTATTTCTGTTTGCATGGCAACAAAAATAAGATATACATAATTTTTATTTTGTTTCGTTTTGCTTTTCTACTGTGACACAAAATGTTATCGAATCTTCAGAGGGCCTTTACACTTACAGGGACTTAAACTTTAAAGACGGTGAAAATGAAAGAGAAGTTCAAATTATTATATCTTCATTATTTATTTATTGACAAACATAACATTTTGGCAATTTATTAAACTATGCTCTTTAATATACTGCGATTAGTTTTTGTTTCAAGTTATTTATAGATTATAAATGCACGGTAAAACTTGTTAATTTGGAGTATGTGTATAACGGATATAAACAAAAAAAATTCATTTTCGGTGAAAAGAATGCAATACAATTAAAATAAAGCATGTACCTGCTAAAAGTCGAAAACCTCCTAAAGTCAGTACTTGCTTTAACGAAATTTTTCTCCTGTCCTTTATAGTATATAATATCAATTAATACATTTTACTGTATTAAATGAGAAAACAACATGTTTCTTTTATTTATTCGTCAAATTTTTTCACCCGTTGTAGGCTATACAAATCTCCTTTTCTTCATAACTATTTTATTCTGTGTAGAAAAATATGTTATTTTATCTTATATGTTATATACTATCAAATCAAAATTATACCAACGTTGGTTGATTTGCGTTTAATAACACAAAATCCCTTTAGGGACATGCTGCGCCAAAAAAAAAAAGGTAAAACAAAAACATACAATTACATTTTTAAAAGTTTCTTAAAAGCTTGTCATAAAAACAAGATGATCGAAAACACCATTTAATGAAAAAAGCGATGTGATGATGTGTAATTAAAATCATTTAATGAAGGCAAAGTACTATATTTAAAAGACACGTAGAAAATCTTTACAGTTAAAATTTGTACAATCTGTAAAGCAACGATTGTCAAAATAAACATAGTATAAAATGTTCAAATAATACTGCATAAAACAGGTTTATTTAAACCACGGGTTATTTAAAAAACAACGTAAAACCACGTAGGCTAATAGTCCTCAAAAACAGTATTTTTTACATCTGCGTCTGAGTTATAACTGTAAGAGTCTGATTCCATAGCCTCTTCCACATAGTGGAGCAGCTGTTTGTAATCTTTCATAATAACAAGCGATGGGTCAAGACATGATTTCTTGTTTTTCTTCTTCATAATTTTCCACTGTGAAGAGGCTTGAGTTGAGGTTTTCCCTGACTCTTTTTTCTGTGCACATGATTTTTGTTTCCCTTTCTGTGCTGTAGAAGCATCAGGTTTATACAATTTGTTTGCAAATGAAGCAGAAGTTTGTTTCAACCCATGTTCGGTTGGCCTTTTAGATTGACTTGAAATTTTTTGTGACTGACAATTAAGGTATTCTATTTTAACATGTTCTGATGATGCTGGCCAAAGTTCTAAGGCAGGTATAAGTCTTGTGCTAGTGGTAGAGTGCACATTACGGGAATTTTTTTTTATAGTGCTGGATAGTGTCATTACTCCATTGTTGTGAATAAAAGAGAAATAAGGCTAATAATAGAGATTATCATATTTTTATTGACGTTATTTTCTCACTAAAATTGAAAAGAAAAATTATTTTCAATTTGAATAGATGGTGAAAGAAAATATCTTGATTGAATTACATTTTTCAAGAAAACTCGAAGAAATAAAAACACTTTTTCAGATATTCAAGCTTTGTGAATGAGTTTATTTCAGAGAACAAAAAATCGTCTGTCGACAAATTGACATCTAGAAATCATTACATGGTAAATGGAGAGAGGTTAAACAAATTTATGCTCCTTGCATTCGACTGGACAATTACGCCCCGTACTCACACGAACTGAATTTAAAGAAAAAAAACATTGATTTTCCAACTAATTATTTTTGAAAGTTTGTAGTTAAGACTTTTTTCTCAAGGGCTCTAAAAGTGGAATGGTTTAGTATTTAAAAATGACATTTTTTAAGCATTTACTTTAATTCATAAAACTTAAATATTCTTTATGAGTACGTCAAAATGACTTCATTTTTATTCCAAACAGCTTCGAAATTCGAAGACCAAATCTTGGAAGAACGAAATGCTTTTGACAAATGACTTCATTAAAATCGTGCATTTTTATTGAGAAAACTTTAAACCTACAGTGTAAATATGATTTCTTATTTGAAATTTTGTATTTAATAAATCTTTTCTAGATGTACATTAAGATTAGATTTTTTTCGATCAAGCAATCGAAAGATCACATACAGTTAGTTTAAATGCAATAAATTGGGTTGCCATGCAGTTAGTATTTTTTTGTATTACATATATATATACAAAATTCCGTCTAAATATAAACATTGTAACAGCCTTTCGGGGAGTTTAGGTTCAAATAAGGACATGTTTACAAGTTAAAAATAAAAAATAACAGTTTATTACATTACTTTAAAATGAGGAAGAGCAGTAGAATAACAAATTTGCTTTTAAACGTAGGGAGACTCATTTGTAATCCGTTAAAATTTGAGTCTTCACTAAATTCGCAATGTCTCTAAAACAATTGTATTTCCTAGAAACACAACCCTTACTTAATGTCAAACAATGAAATATACTTCGTGAGCCCATTTTCATTTTGTTCTACGTAGATGAAAACACTGTATCTTACAGACAGTCTTGCAGTAAATCTACTCTACACGTGCCAAGCAAGCCTTTAGTACATCGAGTCTTAGGGATACCTCTACGACAGGTTTAAATAGCAGCTAGAATACCTTTCGATGAGATCCGCTGTAAATCCAAAGTTTTCTGATAACACTTCACTATAGCTAGCCACTAGATAACCACAATCACTTAATTAACATATCTTTGCAAAATAACCACGACAACCAAATTTCGAATATCTTCATGCACTTTGCGAAACTTAAAGAAAGACAGAATAGATTTCTCATTCACGCAGAAATGTTAGCGATTCAGGACAACGCGATTGCAGGAAAAAAAAAAATCCACTCGTCCACTAGAAAAAAAGTAAATAAAAGTTTATAAAAGAGTATAGCCAAAGAACTTACTAGGATTATTCGTTTTCTTTAGGAAATCGGATAAATGTAGTATTTACGTAGTAAATGTAGTATAAATTTTCATTAATAATAATATTATTATGAAATTTATTGCGATTATTGGTTATAGTTTCAAGTACAATACATGACAGGTCCAACGATGTGTTCTGAATACAAATTTTTGTTTTGCACAGTTAAAAAATATACTTTTAATATTTTACAAAATATACAATTATATTTATATAGTTTAGGATATACCTGCTTCTGCATGTACCTAGAATATAAATTATCTGATTTTTGTTTAGTTGGTAAATATAACATTTTAAAGTGTGTATTTATCAAACTTTTGCAGGCCATTATAGAATCTCCTGAAAGGCAGCTAACGTTAAATGAAATTTATAACTGGTTTCAGAACACATTTTGTTACTTTCGAAGAAACGCAGCAACGTGGAAGGTAAAAATTTTCATTTCTTCTTGTTATTTTGCTCCTAAATATGTTCTACGTTTTAAATGAATATTGAACACTTACACAGATGTGCCATTTTTCTAGAAATTTCAATCTTAAGATAATTTGTTTGTTCTCATTTATGCCTTTCTAAAAAATACTAAAGGCAAGAATGAAATTTAAATTAAATGAATTTAAAATTAGAAGGAAATGTTTATAGGGTGAAACCACCAGTTATTGACACCTAACCAGTAACTGACTCTTGAGCAAAAATGTAACTCAAGTAAGCATTTCGTTGTAAAATTCTACAAAGTAATGTAATCTAGTGATAAATTAGACACTTATTTTTATTTTGGAGTCAATTTATTCAGCACTAGAGGGCCAAGAAAATATTCTATGAGGAAGGAAAGTTTGAGAATACAAAAAGTGCCATTTTGAAGCAACCATCTTATTTCTAAAATTAAAGAAGCGTTTTTCAAATCAATTTGCAATGCAACCATCCTAAACTTTTTTCGTAAAGTTATACTACTAGAAATTAAGTTTAAAGACGCATATGATACATTAGGGCAGTGATTTAGGGTTTATAGTTATTTAATTTAGCTCAATGGGGGGGGTGCCAGTTATTGGTTCCTATAATTTCCTTTCACCAGTCTCTGACAGCGGAGTCATTTATTGGTTATATTAAAGAAAGTTAAAATCTATTACTTGAACTGTTTAAAAATGCATAATAATGAATTAAATTTATCTTGTAGTAAACACCATTAAAATTTAAGTTGTTTTACCAGTGTCTGACACCAGATATCAGTTACTGGTTCATAAATGCCAGTTATTGGATATCTGCATTTCTAATAACGCAGTACTAAATATTACAGCTATATACTCTTACTATATATTCTGCATTACTAATAATACACTGCAGCTTACCAAATCCCACTTTTTATAATAAATATTAATGTATTTTGTTTTTATAATAAATAATAAAGTTTTTTTAAAGCATTTTAATCTTTTAAACTAGAGTGTCAGTTACAGGCTCACTTTGTGTCAGTTGTTGGTGTTTCAAAATAGGGATAGTGTCAGTAACTAGAGTTTTTGACCATATTTATGAAAAAAATTAATTTTAGGTAGCTTTCAATACAAAAAAGTATAAAGCTACCTATTGCAGCCGTTCGGAGGAAAACAGTTCCGGAAAATTTCGATATATTTTCACCGATCATGACCCCCAGACCCCAAAACCACCCTCCGTTCAAATGTTGATTTATATATATATATATATATATATATATATATATATAATTCTGACCTATGTCATACGATAACGCTCGTATTTATAAATCAATTTTGATGAAACTAATTGTGTGTATTAAGCTCACCAATGTCTCGACCGATTACTTTGTCTCGACCGAGTTCGTTGGCCAGCTTGGTCCGCCATTTTGTTTCAAGATGGCGGCCACTTAAAAATTTAAAACTAAAATAAATATACAAAAAAGTTAAAAATTCAAATTTATTTTTTAATTTAGTGTTAGGCCTTGATACGAGGAATCCAGAGCATTTTTTGGTTTACCTCTATCTTAAAAAATGGCTGAGATAGAGCAGTTTGAAATTCTAGGGTGGCTGACATTTTGAAACAAAACAGCACATTAACGCGATTACTCGCAAATTATTTTCTTTCATTGTTGTAATAATTTTCCCAATCATACGCATAAAACTATATATTCATATCCGTTAGCGCCAAATTCTCGCCAAAATTGGTGACATTTGGTGAAATATCGCCAAATTTGGCGACCAAAAGAAGTCTTCATAAATGAAGCCAATTTGGCTATTGCTCAATAATTTGGCGAATTTCTTTTTCATATTCAGTATTAACGAATCTTTTGTAAACGTTTCTTTGCATTTTAACTTGCTGTTTTCGTGTAACATTAGCTAAAATTTTAAAACGAAGATATAGGAAAGCTAACTTTTCCTCCCGGTACAGGCCGGAAGGACTTTTTAATAATAAAATGTATAATTTTTCAAAATTTTGCCAACAATATTTTTTTAATATATCTCTACTATCCTTTCAAAAACAAAGGTAAGTATAAACTAGATTTAAATTTTTGTAATAGTGTTTTGAACAAGAAAGAATCTTTAATGTGTCAGTTACTGGGGGTTTCACTCTGTAAGGGCATATACCGGGTAAGTCAAAATGAATATAGCGATTACAAACGGCTATAACTATTTAATGGAAAAGAATTTATCGATAAGATTAACACAGAATGTTGACGGAACTTCAAAATTTTGTATACATACGTCATAGATGTTCTATGTGACTTCCCTTGGTCACACGGACAACATCTAGGCGGTAGTCCATTTCACGCCATACATTCTGAAGCATTTGTTCAGTCACCTACGAAAGCGCATTACAAATGCGTACTTTGAGTTTTTCAATTGTTTTGGGCATGGGAGGGCATTTTTCACATAACCCCTAGATAGGTCGAAGTGGAGATGCCGACGATGTCTTCTGCTCCTGGCCACCGAGATCTCCGGACTTGACACCCTGCGATTTTTTTCTATGGGATTATGTGAAAGACTGGTCAAACATCGGTGACTGAACAAATGCTTCAGAATGTATGGCGTGAAATGGACTACCGCCTAGATGTTGGCGGTGTGACCAAGGAAAGTCACATAGAACATCTATGACGTATGTATACAAAATTTTGATGTTCCGTCTACATTCTGTGTTAATCTTATCGATAATTTTTTTTCCATTAAATAGTTATAGCCGTTTGTGATCGCTATATTCATTTTGACTTACCCGGGTTAGTAAAATTATTTTAATAGCTTGAAAATCGAATCTATAATCGGCACATTTAGTGACTGACCTCTTTGTTTCCCGTATTACTTACGTTTCACAAGGAGGTCCTTTTCCGCGTAAATAATTAAAAGCAGCCCTTTTTTGAAATACATTTTAATCTTTGAAATTTTTAATCTATGAAATTAAGAAAAAAAGTAGCAGTTTATCTTCTTTGCGCCCACTATTACCACAATTGATGAGAAAGGTTATGGTTTGAGGCGCTTGTTCAACTGCTATGTAGAAATATAATGTTGCTAGTCCTGTCATATAATATATATATATATATATATATATATATATAATGCGATGTTGAGATTGATAGGAATATGTAATGTTGAAATTATATAATTTCTACAATAAGGTAAGTTAATTTCTATGATTCAAATATTTTTGAGCAAAATTCACTGACTCCCAAAACTGAATATTTTCTTTTATATTTTTCTCGTTTTTGATATTTTCCTAAGATTTGACATATATATACAATCATGTGAGATAATCGTATACAGCAACAGTCGAGTTCTATAGTCAAGTTCTGTTTAAGAATCTGGTGCCCATGAACGAAATTTTCCCTGAATTGAAAATCACAAAAATAAGCTTATTTCAGGCTCAGAGCAAAATTTTCCATTTCTCTTCTACTAGCTCTGAACGATTGGCCCTTTTTAGGTAGCTTTCAATACAAAAAAGTATAAAGCTACCAGTTGCAGCCGTTCGGAGGAAAGCAGTTCCGGAAAATTTCGATATATTTTCACCGATCATGACCCCCAGACCCCAAAACCACCCTCCGTTCAAATGTTGATTTATATATATATATATATATATATATATATATATATATATATATATATATATATATCTGACCTATGTCATACGATAACGCTCGTATTTATAAATCAATTTCGATGAAACCAATTGTGTGTATTAAGCTGACATTTTGAAACAAAACAGCACATTAACGCGATTACTCGCAAATTATTTTCTTTCATTGTTGTAATAATTTTCCCAATCATACGCATAAAACTATATATTCATATCCGTTAGCGCCAAATTCTCGCCAAAATTGGCGACATTTGGCGAAATATCGCCAAATTTGGCGACCAAAATAAGTCTTTATATATAAATGAAGCCAATTTGGCTATTGCTCAATAATTTGGCAAATTTCTTATTCAAATTCAGTATTAACGAATCTTTTGTAAACGTTTCTTTGCATTTTAACTTGCTGTTTTCGTGTAACATTAGCTAAATTTTTAAAACGAAGATATAGGAAAGCTACCTTTACCTCCCGATACACGCCGGAAGGACTTTTTTTTTAAGTCAATGCATCTAAGGTTGTTCTCTTGACATCACTTAGGCTCGAGAGAATCTAAAGCAAGGATCACTGGAATCATAATTTCAAGGGGATCGTGGCTTAGTGCCATGCGTACGGCGCACACAGGCGCCAGGATTTAAGGTAAATGCGCCAAAGATTTAAGGCGAGAAAGAAATACTTGAAAAGAAAAACAACTTGATTATGTTAAAATTATTTACAATTTCTTGAAAAATTAATGTTTATAAATTTATTTTAAACAAATTACTTATTAACCCTTTGACTACATTGCCGTCTAAATCCACGTAGCAGGTTACGATCAGTTTATACGTTTTAATTCTACTATTTAGGAATAGTAATCTTGCTATTTAAACGCATAATTTCTGACATTAAATAAATCAAATATTATTATTAAAAATAGTGGTACTTAAATTAAAAGACCATAATAATCCTGTGTAGTTTCAACCATGTACATGGCCATAATCAAAGGGTTAATGATACAATTTTTTTCTTCTTATCCTAGTTTTGGTAAGTGTTATCCTATTATTACAGCAAGCAGTTTAGAATAATTAAACTGTGATTTTTAGTCTTATTTGAATAGTCAGAGGCAGTTTCTCTCACTATGGCCACGATTTTTTTTCAGTGCTCCTAACCGTCTCTTCATTTTATTTTTCAATATTTGATAAATTCAAATTTTATTGTCTTCATAATTGCGTTTACAAAGGTTATAGGGCGCCAAATGAATATCTGCACATATTCGCCATACACTACTGGCACGCCCTTGCTTAGTACCTTTTTGATGCCAAAAGAGTAAAGCGGGATAAAAGAGTAACATTGCTTAAATTTTTACAAAAGAATAGATCAGAATGTTGCTTCTTATTGAATGAAATACAAGTTGAATAATATGTAGATAAACGATAAAATAGAATATGTGAGATAAAATGAAACACATAGATATTATTCGTTCACGATAAGTTGGCCAATGAGAAGGGTTTAACGTTTGTTTAGGGTTGTTTGTTGAACGAATTTTTAAAATTTTTTTATCACATTCCGCAAATTTTACAAAGTGGCACGATTTTTGCGAATATTTCTTTTTAGAATTCCGATATTTTCTTTGTCTATAAAGAGTGTTTTCAATATTTTTATGATTACTGAAATTTATCAAATGAAAGTCAACATTTTTCAAATTCAGATTTGAAACAAAAATGGGGTGCTTTTTGAGAGGGGAGAAGCAGGGCTCATTTCCCAAATGCCCTGCCATAAATCAGGTCCTTGAGTCAGCCACACGCCATGTAAATATTTATTTAAAAATTGATAGAGCCGAAAAACCCATAAATTATGTTGAGAAAATTGATTAATACAATACTACTCGGAAACGATTCGGTTTTTTCTTCTTTTTAAAAGGGCGACAAAAGAAATTTTTGTAGCAGAACTGCTTCTTTAAATCTCGTATATCTATTGATTTCTGAGGTTTTTGAAGATAAAGGAACGCTTTTCGAAATCGTGGATAACCTGGAAGTGGTTATGTTGCATTTTCGCAAAGTTTTGATAGATTCAAAAATATTTATCTTATCTTACAGTGAAGAGAGTTGTGAACAGAGCTTAGGAACTGGAACTTAGAGCTCCTGGTCCAAACTACTTTTATTAAAACATCTACGTATTTCATTCATATCATCTACAAATCCCATAAATGTAAATCTTTTATACCATCTTTAGATTACAATATTCACTCCAGCCTGGCTTCACCCAGACCAGCACAGCACAGCAACTTGTTGATCTATTCCTACATATAGTCGTTAGACAGCCATACTGGTCAAAAACCTGTATAATTTCATTTAGTTAACTTTTTCCGCCAGTTCATATCTAACGTTATTAAGTGAGAACATAGAAAATTCACACCTGAATTTACGTTAGCAAAAATATTTCAATAATTCATATAAGATCTCGCAACTGGTGTAACATCCATTTTTACACGTGTATCTAAAGTATAAATTCAGATTTGGGAACCAGTGAAATGTAAAAGTATTTTGTTTTTGTTGTTATTATTGTTGATGTTACTGTTGTTGTTATTTTTTCAAAAACAGAGTTGAATTAAAAAAGAAATTAAAATTAAATTATTCTCCTTAGAAAATTAAAATCAGGAGGTATAGTTATCTAAGGAGTTACACATCTGTCAGTGTTAAGAAAATAGCACTTAATTACTGTTAACACTTAATAACTCTTAGTTTCATTCACAATAAATAACCCACGGCTGAACATTAGACCCGATTATTTAATATTCATGAAATACGAATGAAAAAAAAAATATGAAAAAGAAAATAATAGATAAAATTAGAGGTAGCAATCAGTTGTAGAAGAGGTAGCTGTGGTGGCTTGTCAGGAAGTTCACAATCACTTTACTACCAGAATATTCGTATATTAAATTTGACCTTATCTAATCGTGTCGTTTTCTACGATTAAACAACGAGAAATTTAGTTTATTAAAATACTGGAGGTAAAGTGATTGTGAACCTCCTGACGAGCCGCTACTCAGAGATAGTAGATATTTGTAATTAGAGAATATCAGTTGCAGAGAATGTCCGTTTATTTTTTATGTTGCCTTTTTCTGTCTATTAAGTTAATCACAGAATAGTTAAACTTCATGTTTTCTGTTGGAGAAAATGTAGATTCATTCAACTATACACTGCTTTAGCTTGTATAACTTTTTTAAAGTTTGGGATTTGATTTCATACATAAAAATTCCCCCCTCTAAATATCACGCTAAAACAAAACGTCCATCCGCACCTTAAATTAAAAGAAACAAAAGGTTTAGTTTTAGGGAAATTGTGGATTTTCTATAAGTATGAGACATTTCAAATTGCACTCTAATATGTAAATAATGTTTGATCAAATGTGACGATGTCTTTATCAAATTGTAAAAGAGTCTCTGTCATAAAGACACCACGATTCGAAGTCAATCCAGATAGTCAATTTAGTAGACTTTCAAGTCGAAAACCTAACAACATACGAATAGTTTATGCAGTAAATGTACTAATGCTGAGCTGAACAAGTAGGATGTGACATTAGCTTAATATTTCATTATAAACATACAATTTTTCAATTCAATTCTAAGTACTTTCTTAATCCAACTCTGTTTTAAAATGGTATGCATTTATATTTCAATTTTATGTACAGTGAATAAGTGTCCTCCAGTGCACAACTGCTCAACCTTTTAAGTGTAACACAGCGAAAAACTTTTAATCATATAAATGTGCCTTGCACAACTGTTTCATCTTTAAGAGTGCACATTCGATAGGTTAATTCTTACTAATATACTGCACCTTTCTATCTTACTACTTGTAAACTAATTTCTCAGATAATTCTAACTTTGTGTCTGCACCTAACATTCAAAGCATTCGTAAAGGAAGCCTTTTCTATTCTCCTGCATTTTCAAGCTCACTCTAGTTTCACCTAGCGGATTTCAAATTCCATCCCGGAAAATCCCATAATGCTGAAAAAGAGTTTAAGTGTTTGTAGTAGTTAGTGTTATATTTGTAAAACAGGATATCTCTTATTGTTAGAATGCAGTACGACACAACCTGAGCTTGCACAAATGTTTTATGCGAGTAGAGAATATAAAAGGTGCAGTGTGGACGGTGGACGAAATTGAATTCTACAAGCGCAGGCCTCAGAGGTTGCAGGAGCGCATTGGGTATGTCTAAGTGTAAAATGGTTACTGTAAATGTTGTGTGTCATTCTCGCACAGTCAATAACACTCATTTTTTTTCTCTCTCTCCCTTTCACTTCCTTTCCTAACATTTTCCTTCTTTTGTGTTGGCTGCCTTACTTCTCTGCCCTGCATTTATGTTTGCATTCTCTCACACTTCTGAATGACCCTCCCTTATCTGTCTTCCACCCAAATTTCTCTCTGCACAGAATGCAATACGCACCAACCTGTCCCTCCATAAGTGTTTTGTGAGATATGAGGATGACTTTGGCTCGTTCTGGATGGTCGATGATTGTGAATTCGTCAACCGACGTCATTTGAGTCGTGGACGACCCCGAAAGTTTCCGGAAACGAACGAGCACTTTCCTGTGTCACAGTAAGCTTTGCTTTCAACCTCTTTTGCTCTGTGCCTCTCTCTGTCTGCACACTTTTATGTATCTTTTAATAAGAATATATTAAAAATCTTTGTGATTCATGTGTTATCTTTGTATTTTGTCTTTTAAAACATAATGAAAAATATTGTTAAAATATCTTTGTTTTTGATACTGTAATATAAGTCTGGAATATTTCTAACTTTATTTGGTAAATTTTTATTTTGAAATGTTTCTAATATAGTTACTATTCTTTCGCTGCAAATTGCTTTTGTATATTCTTCCCCAGGCTTACAAATGAAAAGTTTTAAACTTCTCATTCACTAACTTCTGAAAATAAACACTATTTTTAAGGCAATATGATGTTTACACTGGATGCTAAACACAACAATAAAAAATACTTCTTAATCAACAAGGTATGCTTAATAAAGACTGCTAGTTTTGAAAGCAAATATTTAACAGGCTCTTTATCAGGCGAAGCATCCGTGTAATCTGCAAAAGATTGAATACTGTTCTTGTAGAATACAGACTTATACTCCACTTTCATCTAAGTACGTACGATGTTTGATTTTATTGCTAGTTTGAATTTTATTTATGAAAATTTTTCTAATTTTTCATTTTCTATAAAATAACAGTTCTTTCTTAAGAAAATAGAAAATATCGCTGCAAATATGTATCCTAGATAATCGAACGTGGTTCAGCTAACATATAAAAATAAAAATTATAACTAGTTATGAAGTATTATGACTTTTTGTGAAGATTACATTAGTATCGTGTGAAGAATGTTTATTAGATTTCACAATTCTCTAAAATGTGTAACCCTATAGAATCGCGACTTCTATTGCGTTGCATATTTTCTACAACAACCCCTATTATCTTCAATCATATACATTACTGATTATTTTGACCTTTGTCTAATATTTGAAATATATATATATATATATATATATATATATATATATATATATATATATACTACCATGGACCACTTTAAATGCCTTATCCTAACTATTCTAGTCATATAATCTAACAAAAAGTGTTTATAATATATTAAAAGTCTAATTCGTAGATCATCCTTAAACCCGGTTCATTGTGTATGATATTATAACTAAACATAACAGTTATAACATCAATACATGTAGTTATATATCAGTTATAATAATGTTACAAGGATAAACAAGTTAACTAAATTTGTTACATAGCTATATAATATTTACAACTGCTATTGTAATCTTGGTGTTAAAATGACATGACAATACTGAAGTTAGATCACAATCTTCTGCGTATAACAGTTGTATGAACACAGGATTGTGAATGCGGTGAGACGTTCATTGTTTTTACAACACAATCATTCAACAATTTTCAGGATTGTCATGCTACATTTTGAATTCCTCCCATTCTACATAAAACTAATAAACCTACAATAAAGCTTTCAATACCACAACGTTAAACTGATACGAAATTGTTTAATGTTCGAAATTTTCGCCGACCCTCGAATAATACAGTATTTCATTTGAATATTCAAAAAGAATCTTATAAGAAGATTCAGCTTTAGTTTTTTCTGCTTATATTGCAAAGGGGATTGTTTAATTTTAACAATATGCACCATATTCATCGCCTCCAATGAACAAACGGATTTTGATTTGACATTCATTAGTATACGATGACAGCTATCGGACAGGAGATAAATGTTTGAAGTAGGGAATTTCTTTATTATATTTCTTGGTTTTAATTTTTAAATTGCAAGAATATTTGGAGCATTTTATATTTTTTGACAGTGCAGCGCCGCTTATCAATATTTGGAACTAAAACAAAGAAGCGTATCAAACAAATTCCCGATTTTATACATGACTCTCCTGCAAGAATAACTTCAATAGCTGTTAGCGCTTACTTGTAACGTTCGTATTCAACCTCAATAATCTACCTCAACTCGTGGCTAAGTGCAAGAGCATCGGTCAACCACTCAAATGGTAGTCACCATTAACCTGATTGGACCTGTTTGCGGGTTAATAGTGAATAATATTTGAGCGTTAGACCGAGCAATTCGTGCTTAACCGTGAGTAGAGGTAGTTGGTGAATATGAACGTTACTGAGTTTTAAAAACCGTTAGTCCATTTTAGGATATCTTCTACATTCTCTCAAAAAATTGAACGAATAGAAAAATTCAAACATCATTTTCAATTTCGTTCAATCATTTTAAGATAATTTTCAATTATCATTTTTGTAAAATCACATATACTGAAGAACTTCTTTCAACAACGTAAGCTGATACCTGTAAATGTTCTGTTATCTTTGGTTGTGTATGTATGCCGTTAAATGCGCATCATATACGGTAACGCCAAGTAGTTATCTTCATGAGGTCGCGACTCATCTTTGGATTTTAAAATTCATAATTGGTGTCCAACTATATTAATATACCCGATGATATTAATTTGGCAATTCTACGACAATTATTTAAAATATTTACAAAATTAATTAAGGTGCTAACTGATGCCAAACATTTGGATGCGCTAAATGATGAATGGTAATAAATAACTTCGATGGACACTTTTGTAAAGTGAATTAAAATGTGTATTTGGTTTCTCCTCAGGCGAGAGGGATCAATCTTCCTTACAAAAACTGAGTGCGTGGCTCTGACTGCTTCACAAATAACATCTTTTCGCCACAAGAGGGTGTACATGCAGAGGGGTTGGGAAATGACGCAACATAGTCCTCCCCCCTTCAAATGTAATTTTCAAGATACTTAAAATTTGCATACAATTACAAATTAAAGTTAGACGAAACACCAAATTACACCAGTACCAGTACTTAACCAATACACCCCCAATGTAAATTCACATATAATGAAAATCTAAACCACAATATATACAACACAGATTAGACTATATGAAGACCTATATATAAATTATCAACAATTCAACTTACATCTTATCTTCTTATCTACACTAGCTATTCAATGGCAACAGGCATATTTGAGATATACCACGTCTGAATAGTCCATTAACAGTTTTTATAAAGAGTACTCTTATATTCCTATCTGAATCCACTATTATTTTATCTATGTGCCCCAACTTCCACTTACATAGAGATAGTTCCGCATCTTTATTTGGTCCATATCATTCGGTTTTACATTATTCTTTAAAAACACTATGTATCAACTTTAAATGATTTAAATAGTCATGAGACCATTTATTCCATACTTGTTGGACTAACTTTGTCGTTCCTTGCCATCTAGATAAATAATTATCTGGTTTATTCAATAAGTCAGGCTTTGGAATTGAGATTAGGGGTCTTCCAATCAAAAAATGACCAAGAGTCAAGGTAAATTCACTAGGATCATTCGATAATTGTACAATGGCTCTGCTATTTAAAATACCTTCAACTTGAATAATCACTAAAGAAATCCCTCAAGAGTTATTAGTTTATTTGAACCGCCTTATATGATGTTTAAATGACTTGACTCCAGATTTCCATAAACCTCCAAAATTAGGGGATCGCAGAGGAATAAATTCCCAACCTACACCTTCTAATGTCATATAATTTGCAAGATTTTCTCCTGAATTGCTCATTTGTAAAGTTTTTTTGTTTTTTTTTAACTCAACGTTAGCTTCAACAAATTTTTAACGTTACCGGAAAAATACAAGAACATTTTCCCCTACTAGCAAAAAGACGTAGCGTAGCAATTAATGCGCTGGAAGTTAAGTAGCTGACTTGTTCGAGATGAATGGCCTTGTGGCAAAGCATACAAACATAGACACATACATACTTTTAAACATTCCCTTGTGCTGGCCCTTGTATTTGATGACAAAGAGACCACAGAAATCACTACCGCAATTAGAAAATGGAGGACTTAGGATGATCCTTACTGCGGGTTAAACTTCCCAGTAATTGACTTGAAATTATAGATTTCTCGTTAAAGTAAATGATACATTCATTAATGATTTTCATAGTTAGATTTCTACCACTTACATGCCAAAACTCCTGTCTAACACAGTTAAGTAATGTTTAAGGCCCGACATGAAAGGTTTTATTTTTTATATAAAAAAAGACTATAATAATTTTAATAAGTCTATGCTTAGCAGGGAAGAGCTTTGGATATTTAGCGTCTTTGCTTAAGTTAGCATTTTGAAGGTAATCACCGACTCGAAGAATATTGTCTTTGTCCCGAATGGAAATAGATTTCGAATTTTGCTATGATTGATTTCTTTGGTTTTTGACAATTTTTTGATTTCATAAGAAAATTCAGAAAATTGAACTTATCTTACTATGAGATTAGATGCATCTCCTTATTTAAGCAATCAAAATTTTACCCACCTACCTTGCTGTTGGATTTCTCAAGTTATATATAAACCTACAAATGAACCTCAAAATACGACAAAGTTTAATAAAACCATTACTAGTGTTCAAAAAATCATCAATAAAACTAAAGTTCAAATCAGTCACTAAAACCCACCATTTTGAATTCTTAAATTCATTTTGAAAGTCATAGTTGGATAAATTTGAAAGATGAACAAGAGCTGGAATGTTCATAAACAAGACCGATGGACCTGTCCACCACAAAGAGCATTTTAGTGCCGCAATAACTCCTGCACCTCTAGATAAGAGATCTGCTGGGTTCTTAAAAGATGCAATGTTCCTCCACTCCATATCTGGACATAACGTGTTGATTTCCCTTAGTCTATTGCCGAAAAGGGCTTTAGCTTTTCAAAAGGGGTCCCAAAATCCACGCTAAAACAATCGTGGAATCAGACCATTAGTACATTTTACTAATCGGAGAATTTTGTGCGATGATACAAGGCGAATAAAACTTTACAAAAGTTGTGGTATTCAGAGCATTTGAACTCCCATCCTGGCTACGCCACTGCCTTCAGAGAGACAAAACATGATTTGCTACACAACAAACCTGATTTCCGTTATTCTTGACCATTTGTTGAACATAAGTAAACTGCTGCACCATAGGCAAGTTCTGATCCATCACTAACTCCATACAACTCAACTATAACGGTATTGGAAATCAGAACAAGTCTTTCTACCTTGACTAAAATGACATCCGAGAGAGGTTTTTAAAAAGTTCTGCCATTCCTTTAGATCATCCAGAGGAATGGAATCAGTCCAGCTGAATTTTTGAGGCCATAGTCTCTGCTAAATAATTTTTGCCCTTGCAATGACCGGACTAAACAGACCCAAGGTGTCGTAAAGGCGAACAATGGTGGAAAGAACATCTCTCTTAGTGATGCCTTGGCGTGAGTACACTTCAGACTTTTGAATGTTAAATTATCAAGTTTAGGCTGATACAACACCCCAAGTTTTTGAGCAGCATTTGCGTCAGATAAAAGGTATATTCTGAAATTTGGCTGTTCTTGAATAAACCTGGATAGCTGGACACCCACTTGTGTAACTTCATTCCTGCTCTATGTGATAAACATATATGATCTAATTGTAAAGACTTCATTTTTTCTAAACTGTCTGAACCAGACAAAATGCTTTCAACGTATGCATCAGTAAACAAAACAGCTGAAGCATGAGGACAATCCCTTTTTTCATCTGTAGCTAATGCCTTTAAGGTTGTGGTAGCTAAAAATGGCAAACATGATGTGCCGTAAATTACTGTTCAAAATCTAAATGTTTCAATTGGAGAAAGTAGATTTGACATCCATACAATTCTCTGTAAATCTCTATCTAACCCCTGTACGGCCAGTTTCATTTTAGTTATATCTGCATTAAAAGTATATTCATGAGTTCTAAATCGACTTGCGATTGAAAACAAGTCTAGTCTTTAAAATAGGTGGATTGAGCTTTGTGCCGTTATATTAAAAATAAGTGATTAACGTAAAATAGCACAAATAAAAATATATAAAATGGCAAACAGCTGTTTCGGAGCCCCTAAAGCTCTATCATCAGTGCCACATTTAAAAGATTAAAAACTGATTCAAAAGTTTAAGCCATGTAAATATGCTCGCGTCTCCGCACGCGCCCGAGATTGAATGGACAATTCAAACTTGGACGCGTGCGGAGACGCAAGCATATTTACATGGCTTAAACTTTTGAATCAGTTTTTAATCCTTTAAATTATTTGGCACTGATGATGGATCTTTAGGGGCTCCGAAACAGCTGTTTGCCATTTTATATATTTTTATTTGTGCTATTTTACGTTTATCATTTATTTTTAATAAGTCTAGTCTTTCTGAAAAGTTCCTAAGTTTAAGAATATTGAATTGAGACTAAATTCGTTACAGCTCTTTGTAGAAGCGTCAAACAGTACTCAAAGTGGGGTTGTTTCACTTTCAAGACGCAAAACCGCAGGATGGGGAAAATAATAATTGATGTTAGATCGATTTGAATCTGATTTTTTTTTCATATGATTTAATGAAAGATATTCTTCCGTGAATGCATTGTAGGAATTAGCTACCATCTTATTCCTGTCTAAACGTTTCCAAAGACTATTCAATCACATTCCTGCTAAATTCCTTGAATCACCTAACAAAGAAAGCCCATTTCCTTATCTGGTAACCTGGTGATATATCGTCCAGATTGATTTCTCTTATGAGTTGAGATGAAATGATTTTCGCAATATTGAATTTCTAAAGATTTAGCGTTGCTAGAGTCCTTAATGAAATTATCACCAGGAAGGGATTCTATTTTAAAATGTTTTAACAACAGAGTCTAAATTATCTAGTTCCGAAACTAAACCAGTACACTTGAGCCTTCACGAGTTCCTCTAATGGCAGTATTTTGTAATAACAAACATCCATTCAGAAAATTAAAATTTTTCTGGTTTTAATAACTCAAAAAACAATTCCCATCCAATCAATAAGTTAATTTTACTAGGAATAAGAAATGTAGAATCTGCAAGCTCTCTTTTATTAGGAAAGTTCATTTCCGAAATATCTAATTGATTATTTGGAATATAATCAGTAATTTTGGGCAATACAAAAATGATAAAGGTTTAGAAAATTAAGCCCCTTTATTTGAAATTGTGGTCGTAATTTTATTTTAATGAAGTAGTTTCCACAATTAATGCCTGGTATTTTAGTATTAATTCGGTCCTTTTTCAATTCGAGAACAATTGCAGTCTCTGCATCTACGACATTAAAACTGCTTCCTCAATCCACAATAGCCTATATTTTTACTCAGGTACCAAATGTATTTTTAATAAATAAGTTTACCGTACATAATAATACAGTTGACTGTTTATCCTTTAAATTACTTGCAAACGCTGTACCACTGATGACATCTGTCTGTCCGTTCAATACTAAAGCAATCTTAGAATAATACGTTTCGATTTCACTTTCCGACACATTAAAATGAATTAAACTATCATAAAATCTGCTGTACGTTTTGCAGCTAAAAGTGGACTTGCGGAGAGCAGAATGACGTTTTAAATATTTATTACACAATTTGCTTATTTTGAGCAATCATTCTTTCATCGACACCCATATTTAGGATTTGAGGACATTTGAATAAAGGATGCGACTATTCTTTGCATAGAATACACAGTTTTAAAAAGATTTTACTTACACATTCATTAGAATTGACTAAAAAAAGTATGCTTATTTGTTAAACTTTGATTTCCCCTTTGGTTTTAATAAATACGATTTTATTTAATTGATCCAGAAGGACAGATCGTGATTGCAAAAATTCCATATGATATTTTAACCCTTTTAAGGGCGGTGGGATATAATATACCCCACTTAATTTTAATTTCCAAATGCCACAATGACACCAGAACTTTCGAATCAAATTTTGCTTTTATATTATACGTGAAGAAACGCTTTTACTTATTTGAAAATAAATTTATTGTTAAATACCGGTGGGATTCAATGATTTCAACATTTTAGAAATATAAGTACTTTGCCCGTGAAAGGGTTAAAAAAAGAGTTCCTTAGATGTTAACGATAATCCATATGCTTTTCGTGTTTCCGTATCTAATTTTTACTAACAGAATGTTAACCAATATAGCATTACTAAGCTCGTTACACGCTAATCCAAGTACCTTTAGAGCTTTTAAGCTTTTATTAACAGTATTAGTAATATTTCTGAGACCTTTAGATGACTCAAAATGTAATTTGTAATACCGTGTTTTAATTGCTGCGACAGATAAAAAGGTCTTTTTGCACAAATATATTGCTGAAAACTGAATCAAAATGTTCTTGATTTTTCTTTCAGCAATAGGTATTCCTTTTTACAGAAACCATAAATTAAAAGTTTCATGTTTTGCAAATAAATAACAAATAACCTCTATTAACATAATTATGAATGCCTGATTTTAATTTAATATTTCAAATCAAAATACATAAAATTTCATAAATGTAAGAATTTCTTAGAATATTAATTTTGTTTTATTATTAATAAAACGTTTAAAAATGCAAATAATGTCCAAAATGTTCTCGCGGGCCACTGGTTGGCGACTCCTGTTATAGCCTACTTTCTTTAACCCTTTGGTTGAAGACAAATTAGTTCTGTGATCAAGTAAAATTTGATAGCTAATAAAGTATGTTATTTTTCAGCCTATTTTATTGTCGTTTAGATGTATGATAACAAGTTTCATGATTTAGTTCATTGTCTTTCTACTTTTCATTTTTTGATCAGCTGAATGAACAAACTTATCTGAATTGTCTTTAAAAGAAGTATCTTATTTAAATTTCTAATAATGATATAAGAAATTAGGACAAGTACTCCATTGCACATGATCAACTTTAGGAAGACCATTAACTGATGAAGAAAGCTATGTCCAAATAAAATAAGTATACTCTTAAGCACCATTCCAAAGAAATATTTTACAAAATTAAGTTACGCAAGTATGGTTATTAATAAAACAGCGTTTTATTGTTCTAAACATTTTGGATTTGGTATTTTTTTCTGCATCTAAAGTATTAAAATACTTAGCAATAAGGTATAGCTAGAAGATATAGCCGTAATATACAAACGGAATAGGAGATAAAACATCGCAACAGTTTGTTTCGAGTCAGTTTGATGTCACACTGAAAGTGTCTCATCATCGTCCCCAGAATACTATGCCTGCGTGCTGACACAAAAATGGCGGCTATTGTAGGCGGATTTTTTCAGCACCTGTAGGGTCCCCCGAATTTGAACACCAATAATTTCTAAAAGTATTCTTCGCGCTAATTTTTCGGTTATCTAATAAATCAAAGGAAACTTAGAACTAACTGGTGTGTAAATTCAGGGGACTGTACAAACGTTAAAAAAAATTCGCCTACGACAGCGCTCAGCCGTAGTATTAAGGGGACGGTGGTCACATAGGATGACGTCATATTTAGGAAGTATTTTTTTATTTCTTTCCCTGAATATTATTTTTTGAAATTAAAATGTCTGTATTATAGTAAGATATTTTAACTCCAAATACATTTAAATGAAAGTACTACACCATTTTAACACCCTTACAGTAATTTATTTTACATTTTATACATGGAAAATGTGCATTATCTGCTCAGAATGATACGGAAATAAACCGAGTAAATCTCGTGACTGCTATTAATATGTAATGCAATTGACATTTGGAAAGTATTGATAACGTGTTTGTCAAATGAATTAAATATCGATATTAATTTTCATATACTTTTACAATAGTTACTTTTATTAAATGTATAATACATTTATACCTTGTGTAATTTCAGTTTAAAGTTACTATGTTCTAAGATTAACAAAATGTTGATAATTTTTTAATGTTTGCAGGCCCTTATCTCTTGGTATGCAAGAGGGTCAAAGCCCAACAAACAGCTCAAAGATGTACACAGAGCCTTTAAATACACCTTCTCAAGTAATATTTTTCATTCTTTTTTCTTTCTTTACCTTTCTATTTCATTTTTATAAAAAATACATTTCTTAAAATGTTACTAGCAGATATTGTAATAGGGACATAAAATATTATTAATTGGGATGAACAATTTTTAGATTAATGGTTCTTGAAAGTTTTGGTATGATCACTTTATTATATATATATATATATATATATATATATATAGTTAAAATGAAATCCCGTGTGTGAAATTCAAATTAAGCCTAAAAATGACAATATTAAGCTCCTTATAACATATCGAAAAAACGCCAAAAATAAAAAAAGAATAGGATATCCAAAAAATAAATTATGATCCAACTGTAATAGATAAAAAACTAAATCATAATAGACACAATTCACCAGTAAAATAAAGAGTGGAAATGATTAATTAAGATTTAAATATTATCTATGTGCTAGTCCATAGCTCATCACCTGGAAATGCTGAATCATTGGCAAAACAGAGACGAGTAATAATAATAAAAAATAAGTGGTTGGTGCTGCCATCTAGCATTAAATAAAAAAGAAAATGCTGTAGTTTCCATCTATCTTTAATAAAAGGAGCATTTAGCTTAAGATAAATTACAGACAATGTAATTATTAATGTATTAAAGAGGAATAATACGGTAGTAAGTAAGTTAAAAAGTTAGCTAATAAGTTAGAAAGTATGTAGTTAATAGTATTTAATGAAAAGGAAAGATAAATGTAGGTAATAACTTAAAAATTGAATAGATAAAGAAGATAATATTTTATACATTTTATACATATTTAATGCCCATACTGGTAAGATTAGATGAATATTTAATGTTTGATCTATGAAGAAATAATAAAAGGGGATAATTATATGACAAAGCTGTATGTTTTCATTTTAATAAATTTTCCTTATAAAATGGGTGGAACATAAATGTTTAATACGATTACAGTGATTTAGAAAAAATATTTCATAAACTGAAATATGTAAACAAGAATTTAAGTTAGTAAAATTAATAACATTAAGGAAAAATCATTATGTTTATCATAAATATTAAATGTTAGATTATGATCAGATAGAATTGCGAATAATAACGTCCATAAAATTAATTGTAGAATTATTTAAATAGGGAGAGCTAAGTTCTAGATTAGAAGGATATGCTACAGGAAGAGATATAGATTGATTATCATTAAGAGAAATAATTATTATGTCATCTATATATCTATAGAGTAATATATTATTATTAATAAATTTTCTTTCATAGAACTTGAAATATAAATCTGATAACATGCTGAAACTAGCTGCGTTTTGTGGGATGCCCTGAATCTGAAGAAAAATGGCATTATTTGGGAAAATATATTTATAGAAGAGTGAAAAATTAGTTAAAATTTTGAAGTAATCAATATCAATATTGTCAGGCAATTGTAACGATAAGAAATTTTCTATAAATAGTGAGTTAATAATAGATTGTAACTCTGTCAAAAATATGTTATTGAATAGGTCCTTGAAGTCATATGCAATAATATTGTTAACTTTATTTAATGCCTTGATTTTATTTACTAATTCAAAACTGTTTTTTTTTATGCAATGAGGGTTGTCTTTATCGAGCGATAAATCGTAAATTTGTGTGAAAATATTTTAAAGAGAGGGATTAGCACGTGTAATATAAGTATTACATCATATATATATATATATATATATATATATATATATATATAACCATAATATAGACGACATTATAATTCATAATACACAAATGGGGGTAAATGAAAGAAGAAACTCATACCTGTTATGATAAATTATCAAAAAATGAAAATATTGAAAAAGATAAATTTACAATAGAATTTCCAAGTTTAAATCACTATGGGTTTAAAAAAAATCATGCACAATTGCATCCTCACGAGTTAAGAAAATAGTGCAAAATTTAGACTGTACATAAACGGAAAACCCTGAAAAAATGGGAACATACAAAATGAACAATATTTAAGTATATTTGCGAATATAATTCTGAACCGCGTACATATATATACTTGCCCCGTATTTTTGACTGAATAAATAGATTGCGACCTATGGTAAATATTGTTTGTCGTGCCCTCTACTATCACCTGTATTTTTTTTTGTTGAAAGAATTCGCGAGCACCCTGTATATAAGTTTCCACACACACATACATTATACATATTTTCAGTGTATATGTATATGCTGTGTAGTTATATAACGCATTCTCCTACGTAAGATATACTAAAAAGCGCAATTTTATAATGAATGTGAATGAGATTACGCGATTAAAGCCCTAATGTGCATTATAAACACTTAGCTTCCATGCTTAACATTATATCGAATTTCAAATATTTCGGTCGATAATTAGTACTTATTACTATAATGTGATTTAAAAATATTAAAGTTCCAACTTTTTTTGAAAGTGTTTCTCTATTGTTAAAAAAAAAAAAAAAAAAAAAAAAAAAAAAAAAAAATATATATATATATATATATATATATATATATATATATATATATATATATATATATATATATATATATATATAATAATCAACATGGTATGATAATCAACAAAAGAGAAATGAAGACCACTAAGAAAAATAAAGTTTCATGTTTATTTAAAATGTATCGATGAGACTGTCATAATCAGCTTTCCCACGCATTACATGTACGTATGTTTTGTCTATCAGTGAAGCATGTGTCAATGTCAATGTATGCCGTATGCTTAACTCTGAGACAGTATGTGAAAATCATTCATAACGTTTAACAACTTCATTCAAGTTAGAATTTTAGGATTATCTTGGAAGACTTTTGATTTTACATACCTCAGCCCGTTAAGTAAAGTCAGAAACCAAGTTGTGCAAGCTATTGTAAAATGTAGGGATATCATTTTTATTACTAAAATGAATGAAATGCTAACACAAGTCTCAGTACACTCAAAGTTACTATATCAGAGAGTAAAAACTGCACATACGCCGCAGAGACTAGAAAAAGCCAAATGGGGTGAAGACAGAACCAGTATTTATATTGATAATGTATAAATAACCGTAATATCGTTTCTCGCTATTCTAAATTTTGTACTAAAGAATGGGGCTCCATAGATCTTATAACAGCTATGTAATATTTCTATTAATGTTGCGTTATTTTATTGTATTTATTTGTTTATTTTACTTTGATCACAAAGGCTTTTTGCTCTTATTGTAACATATTGGATAATTAAAACATTTTAAGTTAAATACTCGTGGCTCATGATGTATAGGAAAAATTTTATTGTTCCTAACCAGTATTCCTAATCAATGATCTTCAGGATAAATTTCTTTAATAAATACAAAGAAATATATCATGAACATAATTATTTCACAAAGTGGTAGGGACAATAAAAAATCTCCTCTACGCTGCGAGGCCTGAATATTACTTGAAAGAATTGCCATATTTGGTAAAAATAGTTAACACTAATGCTTTTAATCCCAAATATTCATATACACTTATTTCATTCATTTGTGTGCTTATATTTGTGTATTTGAATACGTGTGTGCATACGTGCTTTTCTTTACATTCAAATTTGCTTTTATTTCAACTCTTTGCATGCCTTAGAAACTCCAATTTGGCTACATTCATAATATTCTCCACAAATGCATTAGTATCCTAGCGACGCAGCGACGGCAAACTTCGTAATTTACCTTTTATCACCCAAGCGTATTTACGGTTTCATTTATTTCAAAAGTAGTCAAATAATATAATAGATAAATGCAAATAAGTTCATAAATAATCAGTATTTTCTTTTACGAAAAAAAATGTTACTTTTGAAATACGTTTAATGCAAAATTTGTTAAAGTTATTCGTCCATTTTATTAAAAGTTGCGGGTGTCTATAAAGTCATCCGATTTCAAAGTGTTTTATTGGCTTTAAAATAAAAAATAGAAATTTGATGCAAAATGTAAAATATTTGTAATTATATAAAGTTTTCAATGAAATATTCAATGTGGCCTTCTCCGACCGCACGACTATATCTATTTGATACTCGAATTTTTTTCATACCTTCCGTAGAATGTCTACCGTCAAAGAATTAACTGCTGCTGTATTGAGTGCCTTCAACTATTTGCACCGAATTTTTAATTAATCATGGACGTTCAGTAAAAGAAGGCCATATTGAACATTTTTGAACAATTCATTGAAAGCTTGCTATAATTACAATTATTTTGTATTTTGTAAATATATATATATATATATATATATATATATATATTATTTATTCTAAAGTTAATAAAGCACTGTTAAATCGGGTAAAGACTTTAGAGACACGCGGTATTTGTAGTACAAAGGGCTGAAGCCATTCGAACATCAATCTCTTTTTAATGAATAATCAATATATTTTTTAACGTCTGAAATATTAATCAAAAGTGTTGAAATTTAAGGGTAATTTTGTCGATATAGTTTAATACAATGTTATAAGCTCATGGAAAATAATGACTCGTTCTCTTTCACAGAATAACTCAAATAAACTGCCCAATTATGTCAGCATAACCCCAATAAGTGATAATGTAACTCCCGTCTCCTGTCATACTGTTCCAACTCCAACATCAGGGCCAATATCATCCTATGCTTTGAATGATGCTGAAAATTTTGTTTCCAGTTTAGTGTGTCATGGTATGGATATAACAGCAAAGTAAGTTTTAAGATTATTTACTGCACGTTACATGGGCTTCGGTAGAACAAAATCAAAGGAGGGACAAAAGTTTGGGAGAGGGGAATGTTGAGCAATCCCACGCCTTATAATAAATAAAAGCACTTTTACTCTCTATCTTAATTTTTACGTTCTTCTATCTATACAAGCAGTATTGGATTCGTGAACAATTTCGACGGATTTATACGTTTTAGAAGATCCTGAACACGATTTGACTGTTTTAGAAAATGTCTATCCATGAGTCTGTGTGTCTGTCTGTATGTGACACAAATTGCATATGCTCGTGCTGATTAGTTTTTGGGCAAAATCCCCTAAAAGGGTGTGCTGCAAATCGATGATTGGTTCGATTTATGCGATACTTATATCTCCAGTTTATATGCACAGAATTCGGCGAAATATCAAATTTAGAATCCTCATGATGGGAATTGATTGTCATTCAATTTTGGTTTCGGTCATCTAAGCGGGGGGGGGGGGGGGGCTGAAATTCACTAATTTGTTCTAAGTATAGAAGAAAGTTTTGTGATGGCTACAGCATACTAATTTTCTTTGTATTTAATTATTTTAAATCATCTGGAAATTTTGTTTAAGATCGTCAAAAGTAAAGAAAATTTAGTTAAAATTTCATAAATTCAGGGAGCACCGGGGTCTTTCCCTACGCTCATGGTACAATGCATTTTATATAAATGTTACTTTATATGGGCACTTTTTTGTCAGAAATAAATGGCACAGAAAAATTTCCCATTCTTGAATATACCTAAGTTTTTTAGAATCAGACGAGGTAGGATCGCTTCATTTGTATCTGATGCCGATTTAAAAGATTATATTATGTCCAAAGTGGATTGTATTTCATTTATTTATTTTTAATCAACAAAACTCTTAAATTTTTGTTTCCTCTCTTTTTTAGCGAACAAACAAGAAACGTACTTGTAAAACAAGAACCAGTAAATGACGATATAAATGATTTAAGCGAAAGGTACCTAGTTGAGGAGCCTGAAGAAGCTAGTTGCTCCGAAGAAGCAGAAGATCTATCAACACCCCAAAACAATGCTTGTTTAGGACAACAGTCTTCAAGATCAAGAACATCTCTTCCTAGGCCAAATTCAGAATGAACTGCAATATACACTCTACCACAAGAAACATTTGCTTGGTGTAATGACAAACTGCTTTTACAAAAAACATCGCCAGCAAATGATAAAGAGTGCATGTAAATAAATATATATATACACATGTATATGAATGTATGTATCTGAATGCTGAGTGATTGCAAACATGACTGTATGTGTACATGATCAAAGTCTATAACAACATTCATACAGATTCAGAAACAGTAGCATGAATTCTCTATCCCATCATTGTAAGATTTGAAGAATTTGTGAAAAACTTTGGCAAATAAGAAAAGCCAATGTTGCGTTTAAAACTATAAGTCCAGTAAAACTTTTGATACATAATGTGATTTTAGAAAAGTCATTACACGAGAATAGCTCATAGATCATAGTTGTCGAATGTGTAAAGTATGTTACAATAAACATAGTTTTGTTTGCATAGTTTAGCCACACTTTTGTGCTTTAACTGTAGACGGCTTTTAAAATATATTTATAAAAAAGCACAATTTCAGAGATTTGAGAAGTTCTTGTGAAAAATATATGTTACATTTTTGAATGTTAGTTTTAAATTATTAAGTTAATTAATTATATACTGTCAAAAAATAAAATGAAAAAGCTATTAAATTGAAATTAATGAATAACGCTTCCAGATTCTGCTATAAACTATGCTTAAAATATGGAATTATAAAACAAATCAAGAACAATGATGTATAGGGAAATATCACCCGTTACAGCCTGTAACTTAACATGCGGACTATGATTTTATCTTTAGCTTTAATGGCAAGCTAGACCTATGCGAATGTAAAATTTTCAATGACTATTTTAAAATATCTTTACTATTTCTAAACACAGGCATATTCTGAAATTATTCTTGCAATTAAAAATTTGAATTTATTAGAACCCATAAATAAGACAAATCTTACAAGAATGCTGTTAAAAAAATCGAAAAAGAAGTGTTATGATGCAAAGTATAATAAAAGCATGATTTCAAAATTTATTGCACCCAAATGCTATTTCATAAGAAATCGAATTTTAATTAACATTGTAATGCATTCTACATATTTCCAAAACCAAACCATTGACCCAGAGTAACAGTGGGGCAAATCAGAAACTCGCAATTTTGAGATACGTACATTTTTAGGAAGGGGGGGGGGGATGAAAACCTAATATATTATATTACACTGTGTTATCAATATATTACGTTTACCTACTGAAATTTGGTGATTTTTATGTGATAGTGAGGACGAAAAATAATTCTCAGACGTAATTTATTCTTAATTTATACTATATTATTTATTATATTAAATTCTCATTTATTATGCTAAAGATGTTGAATGAATTTCGCAGCACGAAAATAAATATAGAGTACACCCTTTTATTTCTGGAACGGAAAGTAAAATGAAATATATATACCTCAAACAAAAATGGGTAAGGAAACTTATTTAATCTAAAACTGGAGTATTGCAGTCATCTTGAAACGAAATGTTAGGTCAAGATCAAATAGGAAGGCTGCCATGTGACCTACTAGATAACACCGTCACGTTCACAGATTTTGAATGCCATCCATCAGGTTTTCTATATATGCAATGTTTTAGGAGTTATGAGAGTTAACAAGATCATTCTTTCCTAATATCTCTGCCATTTGTGAGATGAACCACTATAACGACAGATAATGGAGTATCATTAACCCTCACTAGATGGATCCATCAAAAACAGGTGGTGACGTGAAGGTAATGGTGTGGTATGACATATGAGACACCAGTATCATAGGACCCAAATTAGATTAGACGATAAATTGAAATGTTGCAGTGCAGGAACAGATTTCCTAGTTAAGTCCTAGTTATTTCCAACAGGATAGGATTACAGAATAGCTGTTCGTGAATGGCTTTGTTTTCAATTTCCTGGTCATTTGATTTATCGACGTAGCGCTATACAATGGCCACTCAGGTCACTTGATCATACTCCACTCTAGACTTTCATATATGGGTTCATCTGAAGCAACTAATGTATACTCTGAAAATGCACGTCTTCCTCTTCAGGAATGGATCCCCAAAATCCATATCAATATTAATGTCTCTTCCAATGTTCTGATGCGAGGTCACATCGAGTTGATTAAAGGCTTTAGTTGTGTACTTCGCAGCAAAAACAGTACATTGAACATATTCTGTAGCTCCGCAACACAGGCTTTTAAGCGCTTACGTTACTAGCTTTCAGCTTTCATTACTCCTAAACCACTTCAGATACTGAACATCTGTTTGAGGCAATAAATTAATGGGAACATGACGGTGTTATTTGACACTTTTTAACAACACGATATCATGCAATTTTTTTTAAAATTGACCTTATATGGCAAATTTTAACTTGGCTCGCATACTCCGGACATTGCAGATAAAATTATCCCTCACGGCTTCTTCACTGGAACAGTCAGATAAGTGCTGACTACCACCGGGGAAAATTCCACCAGTAAAAACGAATAGATATTTTTGCCTTAATTATGACAGAAATTGTGTATGAATAAGGCGTTTAAATAAGGAAAAAATGTCTATTCGATTTTATTGCTGGAAGTTTGCCCCGGCGTTAATCAGCCCCTGAGTCAGATATTTCCTTTCCTTTTCCGATTCAGAAATAAAAGAATGGCTAACGATTTTTCACTCATCCTATATTATTTTCAATTTTTAACTGTCATCGATATCAATAAATGCAAGATAAACTTTTGGAAGAAAAATAATCGCGATATTAACGTGTTTTTCAAGATACAGTTGTAAAAATTTTTATTTAGCGTAAATGTGATATGATAAATCGAATGAAAGAAAGATATATAGAAAGGTTGACAATGTAACTTTGAAAGTTCGTATAAAAATTAATGTGTAGGTGGTTCTTAAAGAAATTAAACTATAGAGGATTTATTGAAAATCTTAAATTTGGAACTTTCATGGAAGAAGCATTATCCTGCGACGTTTAGAACTGGAGTAATGACTTGCAATCGGGGTGGGGGTGGGTTTTTTTTCCCGTACTGCACATTTGCTTAGCATTACCTTATTAAAGTATTTTATAATTAGACATAATTATGTTTAAAAATGTAATAAAAGGAAAAACAATCACCAAACACTTAGAAAAAAAATTCTAACAAATTTTTTTTTCTAATTTGAACTACTATAAGGAAATTTTATAATTGTATTTTCTAACTAAGTATTTTTCACTTACATTAATGTTACTCTGGGGAGAAATAACAGTAGTTTCTGAACTGAGCAAGTTAAGAAAAATTATAATTCACTGCAAAAATAATATCAGTACAGTGGCCTCTCACTTATAGAAGGTGTACGTTATTTTCTTAGTACCACTATATCGGAATAGAAATTTTTGTCTTATTTAATCGCAGAATTTACAAGCAAAATATTACTTTTCCAAATGTGGTACTGAAAAGTAATGTACGGTAAGTACGTTAGTACATAGAATATTTGTGAAA
The DNA here is from genome assembly GCA_963931845.1 of Maratus michaelseni. Lineage (NCBI taxonomy): Eukaryota > Metazoa > Arthropoda > Arachnida > Araneae > Salticidae > Maratus > Maratus michaelseni. The sequence goes on from OZ007586.1 coordinate 99,421,340, forward strand.
GCTCACTGTTATTGATTTAATATTCTTCGTTGACAATTTTTTTTATTCTGATAATTATTATAAATCGTTCTTGACATAGCTCACAATAATCTTAATTCCATTGATTTGTTCATAATTTATTTCTATTATTAGTTATTACACAATATAATGCTATGTTATGATTAATGTGATCATGCATAAACTATTAATTAATTATGGATGCAAATAAACCAATCGCAGCCATCAACATTATCGTATGCATACATTTATTTTATAAACATGAATGATGGAAATACTATTCGTTGAAAAATGGAGTAGCAAGCGTAACAGCGATGGGCAACGCTATGGCGTAAAATTGTGCAAAATGCGTGACTTTTACATACACTGATAAAATTTCAGTACTACATGTAACCAAAATATGGATAAAAGCTGCTGCAATTGTTATTCGGTAAATTCTTGAACTATATAAAGGTGCTTTAATATATATACAGAGTTAGTCCAAAACATGCATACACACTTTAATAGAGATTAGTTTATTTATTACCGTGAGTATTACAACAACCTGAAATGAAAGATTACAACACATAAGCAATTTCTTGGTAAAGTACCCTCAAAAAGTTTTCGAACGATGGTCATTGCTCTGCCGCAAATCATCCTCTAAAAATCTGACTGGTATCAATCGATTAGTAATAACGTTTACTAATTAATGTTATACTTGAATTTTGCCTCAGGGTCGTCTACATATAGAAATTGTACGGAACTTGAAAATTTCAATACTAACATCTAATTTTGACATCATATTTGGATTTTCCGGTACATTTTACTCTAAGATACGAAATGGAGAGGCATTCGGTCAAGTAGTTTAGGAACTAATCTTGTTTAAAGTTTGGAACTCTTAATGTGAAATAAAATTTTAATCGTTGCAAAACAGATTGCGAGGATGATAGATTTTTTTTTTAACCATAACTCAAAAACTACTAAGCGGAATGAGCTGTATTTTTGGATTAAAATATTTGAAGCTCCTAGAAATCGATTTCTATTAAAAATGATAAGTTACAGTTCCTATTATTTTCGGAAACCAATTTTGAAATTATATATATATATATATATATATATTGAATTTCGAAAACAAAATATGAATTTTAACATCTGAATTTTTTAACAGAAATCGAATTCTAGAAGCTTCAAGTATGAAAATCTAAAATTATAGCTCATTCAACAGAGTACTTTTCGAGTTATGCTTACAAAACTATCCGCATTGGAATCTATTTTGCAACGTTTAAAAATGAATATAACATTAAGAGTTCCAAATTTTAAACCGACATAATTCCTAAACTACTTGACCGAATGACCTGCAGTTTGATATCCTAAAGTACAATATACCGGAAAATCCAAATATGATGTCAAAATTAGGTGTTAGTATTGAAAAATTTCAAGTTTGGTACAAATCCTTTCTGTAGACAACCTCCTAAAAAAAATTTAAGTATAGCATTAATTAGTAGATGTTATTACTAATCGATTGACACCAGTCATATTTTTATATGATAAATTGCGACACAGTTATGACCACCGTTCGGATTTTTTTGTTTGTTTGTTTGGGGGGGGGGGGTTGCTATACAACTACAATAAGTTCTCAAATTGCCACCACACTCCAAACACTTTCAAATACGATGAGTTAGATTCTCAGGGCCGTAGGAAGGTGTTCTAACACTCCCCCCCCCCCCCAAAAAAACCCTATTTTTGGGCTTTCTCTCAGATTTTGGAGAAATAATGAATTATATTGAATTTTCCATATGAGTTTCATCTTAATACTAGCGGAGCTTCGCCCGCTTAGCTGGTCTTTTTTCCCTAACGGCAGCGAACACCCGTGTGGGCTATGTCCAATCTGATCTCGAATCAAATGAACCTTGAATTATTGTGATTTTTTTTTTATTTCGAACCAGATTAAATTCCAATTTTCAACATCTCGCTCACATTGCTATAGGAAAATATTTGGTATTCTTCCAAATTGAATTTAATCATGGCAGTAGCAAAATTTAAAAAAGAGTTCTTCCGTTTCAGAAAACAATTGCCACGATACACACCAAAAAGAATGAAAAAATCGCATAAAAAATTCGAGACAAACTCAAAAATCATAGAGAACAAAATTTACTATAATGGGCTAAAAGATTGAAATCGGACTCTTTTACGAATGTCAAAAATCGCCGCGAAACTCGATTTTTTTTTTATTCACATAAAAAATTCGCAGGAAATTCAAAACTTGCTGGGGACAAAATTTACTGTATTACCAGTCTAAAAGATTGAAACCGTATTCATTTTACGAGTGTTAAAAATTCGACGCAAACTGCAAAGAAACGCTAAAAATCACATTATAAGTTAAATAAAATAAAATTCACAAACTGGCTTTGAGGTGGAAGAAAAACATACAGGTACAATCCTCTGAAATCTTGTAGCTCTGCGCGCAGTGATCTCTTCGGAAAACTCTGGACAGACATATTTTTCCATCTATTATCTATTATTATCTATATTGAAATTGCCATTCGTGTAGCCCTGATGAAAATATCAAAAACAAAAAACACCCACTTATACCAAATTCTTTTCAACGGTATCTTTCATTAAAAAATATGAATATTTACTATTTTGAAAAATATATTTTCTGGAAGTCGTGTTTTCATATTTTCCGGTTTTTTCTTCAGCTTGAAATTGTCATCCACCTGACCTGGATGGGGAAAATATACCCATTTACAGCAAATTATTTTCTGCTATCCACGGTACCTTTCATTTCCAAAATATATAAATTTACTCTTTAAAAAAAAAGAGGTTTGTTTCTATATTTTTGGCAGTTTAAAACTGTCATTCGTGTTGCCCGGATAGAAATATAAAAACACAAAGAACAGATAGATAGTACCTTTTTGTGGACCCAGTCAACGCCGGGCGGGTTTGCTAGCAGATAATAATAAAGACGGGTGTTTATTTGTCTGTTTATCCAGAGTCTTCTGAAAAGATTGCAGAGCTATAAGATTTGACAGGCGTATTCTGTATGCCTGAAGTTATACACCTTAAAGCCAGTTTTTGGATTTTTTTAATTACATTTTTTTAAATTTAATTTTTAATTCTATTTTTAACGTTTATCGCGTTTTGTGCCTATTTTTCCACATTAGTAACAGGAGTCCGGTTTCAATCATTTAGACAAATATAGTAGTGTTTTTTTTTTTTTTTTTTTTTTTTTTTTTTTTTTTTAATAAAGTTTATTTGGACTTCGAAAAGCAATTTTTGATTTTTTTCGCAAATTATTATGCGATTTTTTGACATTCGTAAAATGAATCGGGTTTCAATTAATTAGTTCAATATAGTGAGTGTATCCTCTGTGATTTTTGGCGAGATATTTAGCATTTTTTCGCGTTTCGCAACGATTTTGTGACATTCGTAAAAAAGAATCAAATTTCAGTCTTTTAGCCCAATTATAGAAAATTTTATCCTGTATGATTTTTTACGCAAAATTTTTATGCGATTCCTCCCCCCCCCCCCTTTTACGGCGATTTTTGATATTCGCAAAAGGAATCCAGTTTCATTGTTTTAGCCCAATATAGCAAATTTTGTTCTCTGCGATTTTTTAATTCTTTCACGTTCCTTGGCGATTTTTTACTGAAATAAAAGAACTCTCCGGTAAATTTTGCTACCGCCATGATTAAACTCAGGGTGTAAGAATACCAAATCGGTCCTTATGGAAACGTGAACGATGTTGATGGAAATTTAAATTTTAATCTTGGTCGAAAGAAAAATCCCAATAATTCAAGGTTCGTTTGGTTCGAGACCGGAGCAGGCGTCACCCACATGGGTTACGCTGCCAAAGGACAAAATGTAAGTTATGTTATTAGCATCAGTAATTTATAAAAATAAGAGCAAATGATAAAGGAAAAAACACAGTGAACATAAGCATAAGGGGATATGCAGCAAACGTAATACACATAAGCCACCGCTTACAGCCCCTCCCCCTCCCCCGCCAATGAGATTAAAAACATTTTTTAAACCTTTGAATAAATAAAAAAGAAATAGGACCCCATTTTTAAGCCTTGGGCCCCAAAACGGGCTGAAAAAACATTTATTTTTTTTTAAAATAGAATTTAGAGCCTCAAAATTTCTACCATCTGGGCATCTTTAAAAATAATGGTCGCTATATAAAGAAAGCGCCCATCTGTTTGGCTGAAGGAAGTAATAGTAGAAACTATCGCCGTTCCAGAAAGAAACATAATAATTTTCATTTCTTCCTTTTTTGGAAACTGACCGATAAAAAAAAAAAAATTGACGGTCGCTAAGGCCTTGATTGGTGACATCTGGAGTAGTCATAGGGATTGCTGGACATGCTATTTCAATTTCATGGAACAGTTCTGATAATGAGCGTAGCTTCATACTGTATAGTCCCCCCACAAGTAAAAATCAAGGAGTACTAAATCAGGTGAACGCGATGGTACTCAATCGACCCCCTATCCTGTGTCCTGTGCAATGACAAGATATAGTGTGATATGCACGCACATCTGTTAATGACCCATCGTGCTATACATTCAACCCATAGCCAACATTATTTCAAAGTGTATCATTCGTATATGTTTCAAAATGTGTGTCATCTGGAATAGCTATAGGGGTTGTTGCACACGCTAATTCAAGTTCATGGTACAGCTCTGATAGTGAGCGTAGCTTCATACTGTATACTAAATTCTTGAGGGTCCTCCCACAAGTAAAAATCAAGGATTAAATCAGGTGAACGCGGTGGTACTCAATCGCCCCCGTATGCTCTGTTCAATGACTCGGTACAGTGTGATACGCACGCACATCTGTTGATGACCTATCTTCCTACACATTCAACCTATAGCTAACATTATTTCAAAGTGTATCATTTGTATAACATGTTTCCACACGTGTGTACAATTTTTATTGCAGCAACTTTTATACATATTTTGGCTCAATACAGGAATAAAATTTGTAACAGAGCATTAACATCATTGTGCGATTTTCAATACAGACAACAGAGGGTGATCGCCAAAACAGTTTGAACTCATTAGCTTCTATGAAAATTTAAATATGAGGTGAAATGTGATCTAAAACAATTTCGTGTCTAATCTTCCGATTTTATTTGCAAAACAATAGATAATAAATAATTTTCTGATACACCCAGATACACAGTTGAATGCATTTTCATACGTCTTAATGTAATGTAAGATGATACTATTACTTGCTCATTCAGAATAAAATAAAAGGGGGAATCTAATGTCTTGAAATTAGGTATAATTCTTTCAGTATATTATGTAATATATATCTCATACCATCCGCGCTTAAATTCCGAGACAGCGGCAGTTTTTTTTAAGGGGGTTCGGAACCCTTCATTTTACGAAAAATAGCGAAAATATCCACAACTGATTGCTTAAAATAAATTTAGACATCTGTATTACATTCTCAAGAAGTGGAATAAAGATCCGATAATTGAAAATAATATGCGAAAAAGGCGTTTTACTGCATCCATTTTCCTTTAATGAAACAGTTGCAATCCTTAAATTCATTTTTCACACTTTGTTTTTTAAATTATCAATATGATAAAAATGCTAAAACTTTAACTTATACTTTTCAATTGACTCGCTATTTTTTATGGATGATTTTTAAGATTTATTTCATAAAATTAAGTATCAGATTTCCAGTAATATAAACAATTTATTTAAAGTATATATATATATATATATATATATAAAGTAAATATTAACTTTTTATTGTATTTTTACATATGCCATGACATTTTATTTATCTTTTTTTTTTCTTTCTTTATTTTTTGGAAATCTGGTCCTCAAAGCACATTTGTAAGAAAGTAAGAAAATAAAAATAAAAAAGTTACAAATTGTAGAAATTCGAATTATATATATATATATTTTTTAATGTAAATTGAATTTTTCAAATTTTACCACAAAAATTACATTTTTTCTCGATTAAATCATTTTTTTTTCAAAAAACAATTTAATATGTCAAAGATATTTTAAAATACTCAAACAAAAACATAGTCTAAAGAGTAAAGAATCCCCTTAAAATGAAAACAGGAATCTTTGGGAAATGTTTTAATTCTGTGATTGATCCATCAGAACTATAATTTCATGTGTAACTTGTGATTATAACATTTTTGGTTAGTAGTTTAATTTCTGGAGAAGTTACTTGTGTCTAAAAAATAACTACGGTCTTTTTTTACACTATACTGTTATAATTATTGTAATTACGATTTTTTTAAATTATTTTTTTAGTGCTGCCTTGGATACGACTGTTTTGCCTACAACATTAGTAGCAATACAACAAGATTAATTTTATGTTATTTTAGCTCGATCGGAACTGAATGATTTTATTTCACTGATCGTAAAATACTTATTACAAATAAAATGATCATAGAATTATTTTTGCCATTAGCGCTAAATAATATTGATAAATTCTGACGTTTTGATTTTTTTATTAGTTTGATGTTTTAAAAATTAACAATTAAAAATTACTTTTTATTTATAACACTTATTTTCCCAGTTATAATATTTAATCTATTCATTCAGGCTTATTGGATTCCTTTTAATTAAAAAATGAGAAACAAGAAGAGGAAATATATTATTTGTATTAAGAAAAGTAGACTAACTGCTTTAATTTGTATAATGAAACATGCAGTATTAACTTTTTATGCTTTCTCAAATTAAAAGTCAAAAATAAAATTATTAAAAATTATAAAATAGCTTAAAAATTCAAAAGTTGTTCATAAAACCGCTTCTAAAATATTAATAAACTTTCTTCTTGCAATTAAAATGAGAAGAAATGCATACAGCAGTTACATTTTAATTTTTTTCATGTGTTTTGTCCGCATTGTATATTACATAACTTAATATTGAATTCATTCCTTTAAAATAAATATTTCCATATTTTTCGAGAGCACTTTTACTAATTTATCTAAAATATGATTGTATTCAAAAGCCATAAACACTGGTTGTCGATCTTCATATATAACATTGTTTTCCATCAGGTCAAATGTTTAAATATTTTTTTATAAAATATTTTCCGCAAATATCAAAAAGCCAATTGTTATCATTATTATTCTTTTTCTTCTTATCGTACTTATTATTATTGTTGTAAAACATTTCCAATTTTGAGGGGATTTGCTTCAAGTAATCGATTTTTAATGCATCGGATATGATTAAAAATATCTATCTTACATCAGCAAAAAGAAAAAGAAACTTTTGCTGCAATTAAAATATTCTGTTCAGCTTTTTTCATACCCTATTTCCTTCTGGGATGAAATAAAGAAGTTGTCTGGAAAAAATGAATACTTAGAATTATTGTTAAGTTTTCATGAAACTTGTTATGCATGTAAATCTTTTAAATATGCCATAAGAATTTGTAACAAAACTCCCAGTGTATAAAAAATTATTTATAATCTAATCGAAATTCATGTACATTTTAATTTAATTACTGTAATTAGATCAAGTAAGCTTAAAATTTTACAATCATGTTACTCTGTAATAATGTTGTTTTGTAAATAAACATTAAACCATTCCATTCAACATTCAAATTTTATGCAGCAAGAAGAAACGCACACAAACATATATACAAGTAAATGAAACAAACAGAGTAGCAAAACAATATTAAGCCAATAATGCCTATAATTTGGTGAATAGACAAAATTGGCATGGAATATGCCAATATTACACCAATATTGGCAATAAATATGTTACCGTTTATTTGTCAATATTTTTCATACAAGACTATTCACATTTCTAAATTTCACTGGAAATATTTTCCATGCATTTCATTGAAAATATTTCCTATGTAAAGGCAATATTTAACCAATATCGGAATTTCATTGGAAATATTTCCCATGGATGCAATATTGGGCCCAGTATAACCGATATAATCAATACTGTTTTGCTACCAGGAAAAAAATTATTTAAATTTTAATTTAAACAATCGACAGGAATCAGAAGAGGAATAAATGGATAAATGACATCTTTACAGAAAAAAAAAAATCATTTTTCTGTATACATTCTTTATTTAGGAAGATGATTAAAAAGATATCTCAGTGGTGTGAAACACTTTTTTTTTTAATGCCAGAAATGGTGATTTGGAACATTTTAAAAATTGTAATATGATTCTTTTCCTAATTTCCACTAATTCAGAAAAAAAAAATAGCCAGAATTCAGACAATACAAGTCCCTGTTCAAAGAAACAAGAAAGAAAAATCATGTGTCAAACATAGATTATAGTATAACAAAATTTCACCTTTAATAAGGTGAAAGATGATATCTAAGAAAATAATTTGGAAAACACATAACACATTTGAAAACTTTCAGCAATTACCATCAACAGTCAGAAAAGTATTTGAATTCTTTTGTGAAGCCCTGTGGTCTACAGATTTGTATATATACTACATAGTATACTAAAATTCAGTTTAGTTAGAAAACAGATAACCCAATTGAAAATTCTCTTTCAGCAATTTCCATCTATAAAAGGAAATGTGCTCAAATTCTTTTATGCAGCCTTGTATATGATCTATAGAATTTTTGCACATCAAATAATATCTAAAAAATTAGTAAAATTCAAAAACGCATACCATAACTGAAAACACACTTGTAACAATCATCGCTCACAGACAGTATTTAACTGAATTATTTTGTGTGTACATGAACAATAAAAGCTATTTACATCATATTCTACAGTAAGCATCTTGTATCACACCTCAGTGCTGTATATCACTTTCAATATGCTTGAAATAGTGTAACATCATTAAAATACATTGCAAACGATTTTTCCTTATAGACCATAATATAATGGAATTCTTTTTGAGTGGCCCTGTAAACGAACTATAAATGCTACACACTTCATTTTCAATATTGAACATGCCACAGCAAACCACAATAACATATCAATTACATGGCGATCCGAGTACATTTACACAAGTTAGAGCACAGACGGACAGACAGACAAATCGAAATTATAAACACTTTTAAACTATGTTGGAAAGTGTTAAAAAGAAAAAAAATCTTATAACAATTTTCAAGAAATTTTGCAAACTTTTATTACAGATATGAAAATAAATATAAATATACATGTTTTCTCCATGTTTAGTCATTACATAATCATTTTTAATCATGCACAAAATTTCAGCAATTTTCTAATTTGCTTTCTTTGAATGACAAGATTCTGACTGACAAATTTCCCTAAAATGCAATGACATTATCTACTGGGTGTTCTTAGTGTTGTCTACAATTTGAGCTGACAAAAAATGCATTCTAGGGAGTATTTCAAAAGTTACTGAAAATTAAAATTTTTAATTACAGTGCCATCTATGGCAAAATTAAATTTTCATCTTTTTATTTTCAAAAGAGTGGTTGAAGCGATTAGAACCTTGTCAATCCAAGGAAAAGACTTAGAGATTGTTTTAAAAACTACCAAAAGATGTACAGGACCTGATAAATACCATCTTACAAGGAGAGGACGAAACTTGGTAATCACAGATTTTGATTATTTTTATATATGTTGTAGGGTAGAAGCCCCTTCCCTTAGTGTCAGGTTCAACGGATTTTATACAACGCCCCTTAGTTCTCGAGAAATAGGGGTTCTAATATTATAACACAACTTAAATACTTACTTTGTAACAAAATTAATGCGTTGGTCGTAGCTCAGTTGTTATGGCATCTGCTCGTTGATCTGCGGGCCCAGGTTCAAGACCGGAATGCCCCACATTAGTTTTTCTCATTTTTTGTTTTATAAATATACTTGTAATTAAAATTTAATAATCTCACAATTAAAAATTTTAATGCTGTACATTAATTATAATGTTAACATATTTAAATTTTAATTTAGCATTTTTGATTTTTGAAACATTATTAAACATTTCTCATTATTTAAAGAGAGAAAAAAAAATTGGATCTATTATTGACTAGTAAAGTTCCAAAATCGTTACAAAATCATACCTTATTTTATTAATAACATCATATAAATTACAATCTTTAATAAGTAAAAAAATGTCTTGTAATTAAATTCCTATGCTAATTTTTAATATAATTATGCTTCTTACTTTGAAAACAGATTAGTAGTATTATCATCGCATTGATTTCCCTTTTTAAGGCAATATATATTTATGATGTTTCTTTAAAATCACAAATTGACACAACTGTTCAATATCTTTGCATCGATAAAGCATACATGAAATACATTTTAAAAGTGATTTTAAAAAATATTAACCGTTTAATGATGTTTTATACAACAATTTAGTTACAAATAAAAAAATAAATAGGTTAACATGATAATTAATGTACAATATTATAATTTTGAATTGCGATTAATAAATTATAGTATATTTATAAAACAAAAAATGAGAAAAACAAACTTAGCGCATTCCAGTCTAGAACCTGGGCCCACAGATCAACGAGTAGACATCATAACAACTGAGCTATGACCAATATAGTAATTTTGTTACAAAGTAAGTGTTTAAGTTGTGTTATAATATTAGACCACATATTTCTCGAGAACTAAGGGGCGTTGTATAAATTCCATTGAATATGAGATTAAAGGTATTCTGTCCTACAACATATATAAAAATAATCAAAATCTGTGATTACCAAGCTTGGTCCTCTCCTTGTTAGACACTAAGCATAGCATTCTCCCCCTACCCCTGCAATTTTTATACTTACTTTCCAGAGCTCAGTTTACCCATTTGAGGGGTAGCAGCTATGATAATGGTAGCCACCTTCCTGAATAATCGTTTCTAGATGAAATTTAAACAACTGTCTAAACACAGATGGGTGTGCAAAATTAGGAGTGCGGAGAGTCCTCTTACTTGGAGGTTGATAAGCAGAAGAGTGGAATGCCAAGCTGGATGATCCAGTATGATTCAAAATTTTGGAGAAAACCTTGGGGCCAAGTCAGACCTACTTCTCATGGTACCTCTTCAAATGAAACGAGTAGTTCTGCTCTACATGCTTTTCTCTATTTTTCCTCCGAAACGTCAAGACAGATGTGGTAGACTGTCAAGGAAAGGAGAATGAAAATTTCCACTTTGGAATCTGTCTTTGGATCTGTGTCCTTGACAATGAAACTCTCCGAAAAACCAAATCATAAAAGCTCCCATTCATAGCCATTAAATTTAGGCATATATTTTAAAAATAAAATGAATATGATACTTACATCCTTTTTATGATTTTCATGCCTTGAAAAATGGTTTAAAACAATAACTTTCAAAAATATTTTTTCATAGGTTAATTTAATTATCTTACTTTAATGTGAAAATTAAAATATGTCTATTTAAAAAAATAATCTGAATTAGCTTATGATTAGTATATCTATTGACTATACAACCATGAGTTCTATCTTTTCACCTCAAGTATTCTTAATGACCCATGATATTTATCTACCAAACTACAGGGACATCAGAGCAACACATCCTACAAAATATAGGATGTGTTGCCCAGAGGCATACAAAATACATTCAGAAAACCCACTTTCACTAAGCAACAAAATGGAAGCGTGTAAGAATTATAGAATCATCTGCAGAATTATAGAATCATCCTTAACTTTCCATGATTTTCCCCTGACCAAATCCAAAAAATTTCCACGACCAAACAGGCATACACAAAATCTGCTTTAAATAACACAAAATAACAAGCAGAATTTAAAAAAAAAATCAAATTTGTATTGTAATAACAGGGTTCATACTCTTTGCCCAGGAGAAAATTTAAGCACATTTTAAGAAAATTGAAATTCTATAAAATACTATAATGCAAAAAAACTTCACCTTTGCCAGTTTTCAAATGAATACCATACAACAAAGTATAGAATGTGAAATTTCATGAAAAAGTCTGAAAAATGTAGAAAAATTTTGTCCATATTATGGTTTTTCTGCATTGCAGAGGAATTTCTCGATCTTGAAACCGACAAGAGATTTTTCAGAGGAAATATAGTAACACTTTTCTGAAAAAGAAATGATTGCAAATTAAAAATTTTTCCCCCCAGACCTTTCCATGACTTTTTAGGAAATATTTGTAAATTCCCTGACTTTTCCTGTATATTTTAAAATTTCCATGACTTTCCCTGACTATTTTGAAATTCCCTGACTATCCAGATTTCTCATAACTTTCCATGTTGCTGGGAACCCTGACAAGGGTAATGTTTAGCCACTGGGAACTATTTTTAATTCTACTCATAACACTTTCTCAAAACAAAAATCTTCCACATACAGTTTGACAACATGTGCAAGAGAAATATACTACAAAATTAATTTTTTTTTAAATAGTGATGCAAATAGAATATAAAAATGGTTGCCAGTGGCAACCTTGAAACTCCAGAAAATATAATAAATTTCAATAAGCAATTCTAATATGTTACTTCTTTTCTACCAATGAAAGAAGAAATACTGGAAACTGATATTGGAGATGAAGACCTGAATAAAATAATCCATAAATGGGACATTTTAATGTAAAATAAATTAGATGTTAAACATAGAAATGGATGACAAAAGGATTCGTGGAAAATTAAGAAAAAAATTAAGGAATTCCAAGAATAAAATGAAAAAACCACATATATGAATAATGATGCATCATTTTTCTTGAATAAATAATACTTTTCCATGGTCCAGAAACTTTAAATATATTTAGCTGAATAGAAATTTAACACATGAAAGTTTGAAACAAACAATGCAGAGTACTTTAATATTAAAACCTCAGATCATTATATCCAAAATATTAAGATAATAAAAAAACTTAATGTTTTTTTTTCAGTTATTGCCAGAAGTAGAGCAACTATTATTATATATTCGAAGGTTTAACATGCATAAACTTGATAAACAAATCTCAGATTATTTACATCTATGCCACAGCTTTTTTAACATTCTTTACTTAAACAGTTCTAAATTTACGCAAATAGTGCATGCACATAAATTCAATATTTTTAAATGGTCTTTCTAACATTTACATGTTCTAACATTTTCTGTCATGTAACATTTATGCAACCCCTCCAACCCTCCATCAAAAAATAAATAAGATATTTTTTAAAAAGAAAAATGGTCGACTTCAATGATAGTTTGAAGCAATTCAAACCAAAAATGTTAATTTTGTCTTACAATAGTTTAAGGAGGATTTATTCAAGGTTGGTTGGTTGGTGATTTATGATAGTCAACTATCTACACGAGGGATATAGGCCCAGAGAGGGGGGGTAGTGCCCTCTGTGAGGGTCTTTCTAAGGGAACCTAACTCGTATTTACACAAGGATATCCAATGTTCGAAGAAAAACAATGAAAACTCCCAAACGATTAGGTTGACAGACACAATTGGGTTCGAAGCCGGCATCTCCCATCTACCAGTTTTGAGAGCAGAACCTCTTGGCCACTAGTGGGGCTGGATTTATTCAAGGAAATTTAAACACCCCGCTACCATTTAAAGTATATTATGCATTAGCAAACAGCTATATATTTACAAATCCCAGGTAAACAATTTTAATCTGGATAATAAATAATAATATTAACTATATATATAATAGTTATAACAGCATTAGGGAATGCAATCCTAGGATTCAGGATCTTGGCTGATTCCTAATCCTGTACTCTAAAAATGGCATTTTCAAAACTGAGCAAAAAATACTCAAATTTGAGTATGTTGCATAGTCAAAATGGCTCCAAATCAAAATTACTCAAGTTTGAAATATGTATACTCATTTCTGAAAACATGCACACACTCAAGAATAAAACATGTACTCATATTTCAAGAATGAGTATGAACTGACTTCTATGTGCTCATTTTTGAGTATTTCCATGTTTCAAAAATGAGTTTGAACTGATTCTAATTGTTTTTAAGTATATCCAAGTTTTAAAAATGAGTATGAACTGACCTCTATGTGCTCAGTTTTGAGTATGTCCATGTTTCAATATTCTGAGCATTTCTGGTATTTCAGAATTGAAAGCATTGGGTCGTCATATTTGAAACAAAAAGTTTCATTACAAAATGAAAACTTCGATTTACTCAGATTTGAAAATGTCATTTTTCCCAGTGTGAAAAACGCAGGATTTAAAATGCCAATTTTCAGGATTTTTGTAAAAGATGGATGATATTTTGAAAAAAATTATGAATCTTCTAAAATGTGAAATAAAACTAATCTTTTTTATCAGTTTCCTACATAATTATTGTAGAAGGGTTGGTACAGATGGTTTGTGCTATGCTTAACACATGGGCTGATAAGTTCCCGGTCTGGCACACAGATGGCGTTGCAATCGCCGAACCGATGTTTTTTTTAGTAAATACTAACCTTTAAAAGGTAGTAGAAAAAATGCCATGACGATTCGCCGTGTGGATAAAATGTTAGAGTGGTTTTAGTTGAACGACTTTGTTGATAAACAAAAAAATGGATAACAAGAATTTCAAGAATTGTTATTTGATGGGGGAAAAAATACCGTTCAAACAAAAGCTTTGCTAGATAAGCGTTATCCAGACACTGCACCAGATAAATCAACCATTATTGACTGGTTTGCTGAATTTAAACGTGGTCGTACGGACACCAGTGATGCACCATGCAAAAGAGGTGGTTACTCCGGAAAACATAAAAAAGTCCACAAAATCGTTTCGGGGAACCGTAAAGTGAAGTTGCAGGAGATAGCTCAGACTCTGAAGATATCCAAGGAATGTGTAGGTTTTATTTTGAATGAACATTTGTCTATGAAAAAGCTGTTGTCAAAGTGGCTGCCGCGCGTGTTGACTTTGACCAAAAACAACGAGGAGTTCTGAGCACTGTTTGGAGCTTTTTCGTTATAAAATTATGTTATTTATTATTAAATTATTATTATTAATCATTTATTAATTTATTATTATAAAATTATTATTATTAAATTATTTTTTAAATTATTATTATTAAATTATTATTATAAAATTATTATTTTTAAATTATTATTATTAAATTATTATTATTTATTATTAAAGTTATGTTATTTATTAAAGTTATAAAGTCATAAAGCTTTGTTAAAAAGTTGTGTTTTCTTTATTAGACCGAGAACTTATCAGCCCATGTGTTATATGCACAATTTGGTAAATTCTTAAATACACATTTTCAGGTATTTAGTTTTTATCCTATCCCAATAATGGCTAAATTTGAATTAGTTTCATTTTGTGAGAAGGAATTAGAACTCAGTGGCACAAGTTATAATTTTTAAAACATTCAAACCTGGCTTTTCATCCATACCTTACCCTGATTTCAAACTTAGAATACTCAGTATTACTGATCACTATGTTATGTGTGTTTAATTAAAAGTGCAATGTTTTATATATATATATAAACATGCTAATATAAAATGTTTAATGTTATTGTGATAGATGAATTTAGATCTAAAATACTACACATCCATGGTTGTCAAACAACAATTGCCACAGACAATAGTTTATTCTAATTTAATAGATTTATATATGACAACAATTCAATTCAAGAGAATAAAATTTTTTGCCCTACTTTAAAACAGATTTTCAAATTTTGTTGGTATTTGAGCATTATTATTTTTATTAGGTATTATTGAAATTATATTTGCATTTCTTTAAGTATCACTATTAAGAAAAGACTATTTAAAAAATGATAAATATAGATGGTTATCTTTAGAACATATTAAAATTTTCATCAAGATGCAAATTTAAAAATAACTGACAGGCTGAACAACTTTTAAAGATCTAAAGTTTGATAAAAAATAAACACTAAACTAGCTGATGAATGATATTGTGAGAATTATTTAAAACTGCCAATATTAATAATTTCTTCTTCAACTGCTACAAAGTCACTTCAGCTACTTTTTGCACTAGAAATTAAATATGAAGTTGTTTAGATGAACCATACATTTATTATTATTATTATTGCATTCACAAAAATCAATAACATAAGTGATTAAATTCCAACAATTGCCAATTGACGTTCTTTTCATAAATTAATTGAGATTAAATTTTTTGTTTGTTTTATGTTTCAAATAGAATTTTTTTTCTGAAAGTAAACTATATTTCCATATAAAAACTGTTATTTTTATAAAGTTATAGTATTTAGTTATTGAAAAATAAGATGTAACATCAAAGAAATTCTCATTTGCTAAATCTCAGGACCAACCCTGGGATGAAATCTTGAAATCAAAGTATCAGAAATTGTTATCTAGAATGTATTTGAAGTGGAAACCTTTGCTAATATCACTATAAAAAATAATATAATGAGTTCTATAGCACTGTTTCAGATCATGAAAAATTTCCCCTTCATTAGGTACAAAAACCAACTCATGGTTGAAGGTAACTGTAGTAGTTGGAGTAATTAGGAAATCGTACAAGCCAGGAAAAGATGTGGAATATTCCATTCCAAGGAACACCAATGTGTTGCCATTAAATCCCATACAATCAAACAACTAACTATTGCAAGGAAAGGTGTGTGTGTGTGTGTGGAGAGAGAATGAGGAATGAAGGAAGTTCAAGATAAGGCATGCAATAAAGAATGGGGAGGGAAAGAAGCAAGTATAAAAAAATAATAAAATATTTTTTTAAAAAATCGACAAGGGCAAGTGATTTCAGGTACCGTAAAATCTAAATTATATTATTCTTTTTTTCAAAAACAAAAACAGTTAAATTTAAGAGGGGCTTATAACAGAGATTTAAAAAAAAAATTCATTAAAAAAACTCTATCATTAATTTAAAAGTAGAAAAGATAAATATAGGGGTAAGAATCGTCTGCATTTTGGTGGATATTCACTTTTAAAAAAATCACCAAAATACTCCATCTAAAATTTTGTTTACCCCAGCACACAAAATATAAATTTTAATAATTTTGTTTTTAAAATTCTGCTCTATTTGTTATTTTATTGCAACAAAAAATAATCAATCATCTAAATATCCCTGCCAATATTTCTGCTTCCCACTATTTTAAGGAAGTTAAACTTTTGTGCTATGGGGTGGAAAGGGGAATACGTACATTTCGCAGGGAGAGGAGATTGGTAATTTTGATTATTTACTTATTATAACTAGAGAACATCCAATAGGACAAAAGATTATTTTTAACATTCTTTAAGATTTTAAACTTTTAGTGCTGGAGGGGGTGGGGACGAAGAAGAAATGCAAAATTTCATGTTGAGAATGATTTCATTTAAATTACTACAAAAAAAGTGAAATTCCACAAAAAAAAAAAAAAATCCAGGGGTCCAATCCAAAAAAAATTTTTTTTTTTTTTTTTTGAGGGGATAGTTTATATTAAAGAAAATCAAGATTGCTTAAAAATGGCTGGGAGGGGGGGTTATAGTCAGGACTTTATGATAGTTTTCAGATTTAAGATCAGCTGGATCAGAAAAACAAAAAGAATGATGTCCATGATAGACATAAATATCAGATGTTCTTTGCTGAGGAGACTGATTAGAGAGAGCACATGGAGGAAAAAAAACCCAAGAGATTTTCTGAAGACAGTGGTTAAGAACCAGTCTTTGTGTTTAGAAACCAAGACATCTAGAAAAGAAAAAGTTATTTTCAACTATGAGAATGAACTGATTACATGGGTCAATCAAAGTAAACAAAAGCGATTAACATATGAAGGGCCCAAAACAAATATATCATCCACATACCTCACCAGTAAGGAAATTTATATTCACCGAAGAGTTTTTCTTCGAAATAATGCCATATGTCAAAAAGTAAAAGGGGGGAGAAGGAACTTCCCATCCCCATGCCCTCAAACTGAGAATAAAACACATCATTGAAAACGAAAGCAGTTTGCCTTGTTTCCTGCTTTCTTTTCACAGTTCATTTAATTTTTTTTTGCTTATTTTATTTTATTCTAATTTTATTTCTATTATTTTATTTATTATTTCTTTCTTTAAAATTAACTTCTTCAACAAATCTCTTTTTTCTTATTCTGAGCCTTATCTTGAACTTCCTTCACATTCCTTTGTTCTTTCTACTTTTCACCCCCCTCCCCTTTTCCTTACAATGGAATGGAATGTTCAATTTCCCTTCCCTCCTTGTACAATTTACTGTTTACTTTGCCTCCATACATGTGTTGGCTTTTACACCTGATGAAGGACCAACTTTTCATGATCCAAAATGAAGCTATAGTGTATACTATATTATTTTTTATGGTGATATCAAGTTTTAGAATTACAGAAAATCATAGACACACTGGTACAAACAGCTATATTCCGCAGCTTCTAGTGCTGAGGTTATGACATGCATTCAATTTGTTTAATTTTTTTGGTGGAGAGAGAGGCCATTGTACATAAAGATCCTGGGAATACAATGTGAAATCAATGAGGGGTCTGGACTTTGACATTGACGATTTCAGTAAATTTGGGTTTATAGTTTGTACCTATGGAGTACATGAAAAATCCAATTTTTTAGGCTCAGTAGTCTAAAAAATTTTAAAAATGGTGAAAACATGCAAAATTCGCACAACTGCCAGGGAGAAATTTGTTAATGTTTGTGTAACCAATAATGCTAGAAAGGTACTTTATGTCTCATTTTAAAGCTCTTTTTATGTCCTTTAATATGTTATGCAGCACAAGCTATTTTAAGGTTATATGTATATATAGACATATATGTACATTTTTTAATGAGAAGTTCACAAATGTTTAAATTTTTCAAAAGCACCCTTTTTGTTTTTAAAAAAAAGAAATATTAATCCTTCACATTATCTACAGGTATGCAAAGTTTCAAGATTGAGAAATAAAGGGGGTCTGAGAAATTAAAATTTCTTCAAATTTTTTTAAGGAAAAGAGTAGTGAATTTCAGAAAGAAGACAAAAAATGAATTGGTGTTAAATTTGTATTCTCAATGCTTTTATATACCATTCATGTTCAAAAATTAATTTCTTAGAACTCCATCATTTCTCCATCTTGAAACTATTATATCTTTAGACAATAAGTGAAGGATTAACATATATATATATATATATATATATTTAAAGAAAAAAAAAGTGTTTTTGAAAAGTTTCAATTTAAAATTTTGTCAAAATGCACACACACACATATATATATTAAAACAGATTGTGTTGTGTATCATGTTAAAGTCCATAAAAAGAGCTCTTAAATTAGACATAAATGACCTTTCTAGCATGAATGGTTACAGAAGTATTAACAAATCTGTGCATGGCAGTGGTGCAAAATTTGAGTTTTTTGGCATTTTTAAAAGTCTGTAAAGAAAAGAAATTGCTGAACCAAAAATTAAATTTGATTTTTCATATACTTTATGGGTACAAACAAAAATTCCAAAATTAGTAAAATCTGATATGTCAAGTTTCAAAAATATTATTTCATTTGATGATTTGACATGGAATAACCCTTCTTTATCATTACAGGTATTAATTTCAATTCACACGATTGCACTGAACTTATTGATTGACAGACTACTGTAAAATACCGTTAATCCGCCCTTCCCGATTAAGCGCCCCCCTCCCACTTTGTAAACAAATTGGAAAATTTAAAAAATCCCGAGAAAGCGCCCTCCCCCAAAAGAAATTTCGCCGTGCACGTCAAGATCAACACCAAAAATTTTATCTCCCGAGTTTTTTTTTTTTCCCGACGAATCAGAAAGGCGTGACGATTCTTTGATATATCGCAAACATGTACAAAACACATTGTCGATCTGAAAAAGCAATATAACTAAACATTAGTTTTGCTGTAAATTTAGCTCCATGGCGATAGGTTATAAAAATATCGATAGTGAAAATTTCTCATGAAATAAGTTAAAAAAATCTGTATTTGTTGCTGTGTGGAAAATATTTTGATTAAAAGAGTATCTATTTATTTTATTAAAGAATTTATAGTTGTATTTAACATTATTATGAAAACAAATCACAAAAAAGAATATATCGATTGATTGATCAGATCAATCGATCTGTTGATACACAGTCGAATTTGTAGCATAATTTGTGCTATATTTGTGGTAGTAATGTTTTTTTGTTTTTATAATCTGGCAACACTACCAATTCTTTCTATATGTTCTCAATTTTTGTGATTTGTATTATTTATTTAGCATTTATAGATACGAAACTACGATAAAAAAAACCGGCTTTTTAATCTTTCTAACTTACAACAGATGGCAACACCACATAAAATGTTACTAGTTCTCGAAATTACTTTAGGACATTTTCAACTGCAATTTCTCAGTGTTTTTTAATTATTTTAAATTATTAAGTTACTTTTATTTTTCTGTTACCATATTAATGACAGATATTAGTGTTATTACCCTAATTTCCTGCCTATAATCCGCGGATTATACGTTAAAAAACTTTATTTTTCTTGTAATGCCGATTATACGTGGCTGTGGATTATCTGCGATTTTTTTCCTACTCAATATCTTTGCAAATGTCAATAAACATAATTTTTTTGAGCAAATTTGCAAATATCTTTCTTAAAAATCAACAGATGGTGCGATGGTGGTTTTATACCATTATTTCATATCTAGGTCTTACTGCCTCAAATACACTCTTTAAACACAAGCATTCATTACCATTTACTCATATGTCATCTTTATTTACAGTTATTTAATTTGAGTATAAAGTTCATAAACAGTACATATCAACGTAACTTTATTATAAAAACGTAATTATTAATGTTAAAGTACTTTTAACTTACCAATAATCTTTTGATTTCTGTTTTATATTAACAACTGATTCCTTAAATCCATTTATTTCATGCTTTACAATAGTTTTTAACTCATATTTAGTTTACAAACATCGCACTCTATGCTTCATCCATTATAGCTATTCATTCTCCGCATACGGCGATATTCGATTCAACCGATAATCGAATTGCGTAGTAAGCTGTTACTTCGACAGATGGCGCCACACAAATCTTTGTCTGATTCGCTGATCTTGTAATATTAAATTATAAATAAGACAAAAAAAAAACTAGTACAAGGATTTTATATTTAATTTAAACAAATATTTAAGTAATTAACTTACTTAATTATAATTTTATATTAAGTAATGTAAATCTTCTGAATTTATTCTTACTTATGTTGCAAATGTTTTGTACTGAATTATCAATTTTTTATTTCAGATTTATTTATTTATCAAGTGTTATATTAAATACAAAAGTTAAAAATTGAAATATTTTACAATAGATTCAATATTTTTTCTCTTATGGCTGAACATTAGTCCTGTAGATCTTGTGAAATTTTCAGGAAATTAGGGTATTTATCTAAATGCATTCCAGTTTCAAAGCTTCTGAAATCCAGAATTTTCTATAATCTGAAATCACCATTAATCGTGAAGTTACACTGTTTTTCTATTTTGTCTATCATTTTTTTTTCAAAATGTTTTTCTTTTGTTACTTTATTAAAATAATGCATGCTTTGCGATGATCAGCTCTCCCCCCACCACCCATAAATATCATATACTACAGTTTTAATACCGTGTAAGCACCCCCCCTGCTTATTTTACGATTTTCCGTCGTGTTTAGGGGGGCGGATTAACGGGATTTTACAGTAGTGAGGGGGGAGGGGTGTCTGTAGTATAGTTTTTATTTATTTTTTAAATTAATGCAAAACTTTTTTAATAAGTAATGGTTAGTATTTAGTTCTAACAGCTTAAAATCAAAAAAATGCTTTTAAAATCTCAATTGATATAAAACTGAAATTTACAGCATATTTTAGCCTTGTTGGTCCTGTTCTCAATGTTTTACACTAAAAGGATCAGTGTATAATTTAAATGACACTCAGTTTAAAATAATACATACAACTACAAACAAAATATTTTATTTTGAGATATACAAACAAATTGTTATAATAAAAAGAATATTCATATGCAGACAGGAACTTTTCAAAGAAAATTGTGTGTTTAGATATAAATAATGTGCATTACAAAGTACAATAAACTTTTGTAACAGTGCTATGAAATGTTTTTAACATAAAAACTCAATAGTCAAGAACAAGACCAATATTTTAAACAAAATTTTATAAAATCAAAGCTTTAATTTCATGTACTTTAAAAGATTTAAAATATATATCTTTATTAAAAATCAGTTACAGATAAATAATTTATGCTTTGTAATATAGAATGAAAAAAATACTGCAACTGTGAAAAAAGAACAAGTAAAAATGAAAAAAAAATAATTTATTAGGCACTGAACTTTTGAGGAATATTTGATTTAACACAAATAAAATAAAGGTGCAACACAAAATGATTCATCTAATTTTTAAAAGCTATGCTTTTCAAACATAGAATCATAAAAAATTAACAGTAAAATTTTAAAAAAATGTCTTATTATAAAGTTTTACTTAAAGTTGTTAAAAATTCTCAATATGTCCCATCCTGGATGTATGGCATAATTTATATGGTGGGAAAATTCATCCATTATTCCAGGAAACATGTCTAGTGTTACTGCAGCAAGTGCTATTCTTATGCAGTTCATTAACAGTTGTTGCAAGGGGGAGGGGCAAGGGTTGAAGATAAAGACCTTTTTAGCAGCTTCCATAAACAAAATCAAAGACAGTGAGATTGGACAACATTGGTGGCAAGTAATGAAAGGCCAAATTAGGCATTTTCAAGTCAAGATTGTTTCAAAAATACTTTTAAAAAGAACCTTGAACCTTCTGGTTCTAGCATGTATGTGCGGCATGATGTATTGCTGGAAAATGAAATAGTCAAAATCTGCTTATAACAGCAGAAAAAGTCATCCAGATTACATTTACACAAGTGATTTCTTGAAAGAAGGGTGTAAACCATAAAACTTTACAATCCACCCTTCTCTTTCTATAGCACGTGGATTGTTCTGTAGCAGTAACAAATTAAACACTTACAACACTTTGAATTCAAATAAATATTTTTGTTACATCCTGTATAACAATTAAAAAAACTTTATTGGTTAGAAAATTTAGTGAAAAATATAACCTTAATACTGCAATGGCTTTCAAATAAGAATAGCAGTTCTAGCCAAATGAAAATGTCAGCAAACTTAACATCGATAACATCAAATTTGTATGTGTATAACACACATTCCTGTTAATCAATATTTTTACTTCTGGATGCAATTTTTTAGCCTTTACTTTTAACACCATATTTCAGTTTATAAACATAATTTAAATAACTCAGGATAGATTTTAGTGGTAAAATGCTATGAACTGTGTATACTTGTAAATGCCACATGTAAAAAAATATAATAAACATAAAACATATTATGTAACACAAAGGAATACACTGGAACCTTTCTAGAGTGGCTATCATCAATAGTCACCATACATGTGGTCCCTTAAGAAAAAATTAAGAAATGCGCTATCAATAGCTTTTCAATATATCATTTGATATACATCTAATATTTAATAGGACATTTGTTCATAAATACTGGTTACACTAACCAGACATTTCCAGTAAAAAAGTTACTTTTTAAAAAATGATTTACAGTAACATTATTAAACAGCACTTCAACAAGTACAAAACAGTTATTTTATATACACTACATTTATCTAATATAAACTGTAAATGACGCAAGATATAAATAAATGCAGCTGTAAAAACAAAATGTGGCAGCTTTAGGCTTGAACTATTTGACTAACAACAACACGTGAGGGAGGATGCAAAACTAAAGACTAGATAATTGATATTAACATAGGTTTGAGTAATTAAATAAAAATTACTCCATGGCTAATCACGTCAAATGACAAATATTTTAATGAGAAAAACAAAGTAAATAAATACAAAATTTACTTCTTTAGCACAGAAAGAGAACTCAAATACAATCTTTAATAATTTCTAAATTTAAAAAAAAGTTTTTTAGAAAATGATTTTGTTTAAAAAAACTTTGTATAAATAAAGTGTATGATTAATATTTCAATGTAATATAAAATAAATTATGAAAAAATTTTCTTGGAAGGAGAAAGAGGGGTGGGAGGTTAAAATCTATATTAATAACACACAAATATTTTCTCCCATTAACAATTAAATAATCTCAACTGCATTCTTTACATAGAAACCTTGGGTAGAAAACTGATTTTCACCTACACATTTTCTGTTATAGACACAAATATCTGTGCCATAAATAAGATGGCATAACTACCAATTTAAAATAATAGTAGTACAGCTCATTATATCAATGGCTTACTTTCATACAAATATGCCTAGTCAAAATGAGGATTTTACCAGTTATATCTGTTCTAAAGATCTTTCATTTCCTCTAAGATGCAAATTTGAATAATCTTTCAACTGCAATTATAAAATCATTTTCAATCCTTTATGCACGAATTTTTCATTTTCCAATAAATGAGATATATATTTGATTATAGCACTATTGATTATAACTGATTACTACCTTTCATTGTTTTCTGAAAGCTATTTTATTCTCATGGGAAAATTAAAAAACTGGTTTCTTTTAAAAAGAAATCAAAAGAAATATATTTCAAAATTTTAAACACACAACAAAGAAAAATTATTTCTTGACTGTGGTAATAACAGGTTTGAATTTGAGAACAGCCTTAATTAGTAACACTAGGCAAAAATCTTCTACAATTTTTGTTACTTTTTACTGTTAGTAAAATATACTTTCATACTTTTTAAATATTTAAGAACATGTTTAAGATTTTTTAACAAAGATGACAAAATTGAAATAATGAGACCTCTCAAAGCTGTCATTCTATAATTGCAATCAATTCTGGATTTAAAATATATGTTTGCATTTGACAAATTTCAGATCTAACATTCACTAATTTGTTTTTGTTTTTAAATCCTTGTCATCATCATATTTTAAAATAGGGAATAAAATATGAATTTCCTTTCTGTGGATGTAAGTTTAGAAGTACTAACACAAAACAGCTTAAAATAAAGCCATGTTAATAATTCCTGAAGGAACTCTTTAGGAATGCATAATAAGTTGAACTACATGCAATCAAAAAAGGGCCAGGAAGAATGGTAAGAATTCCTTAAAATGATTGGATAAGATGATATAACTTGTCCTTTTTATTCTTCATGTCTCATTTTGATTATTAAAATATTTTGTGAAACTAATTTCTTAAAATTTTGGTTAACTCTAACACAAACACTGCAAAATGTAAAAGATAAATAAGATAATGAGGCAAACAAGAAAAATGTAGAATAACACTTGGGGTTAAAATATAAATTTAGACTTGATATGTTTTGAGTAACAAACAATTAACCTTAAAAATGGATAATAATTTGATATAGATTTTATTTTGCACAATATCTAATTTTTATTGAAGCTTTTTCTTAATGAATGATACATGAAAGATACTGAAATCTAAAATCTATTCCCAAGTGTTATTTTCCCACAATATAATATGGATCTATAATAGATTAACAATTACATAAACAATATTTAAACAACAATGAATATTCTATTAAAATTAGATGGATGAATCATAAAAATGTTAAGGATTTAATTGATTTTACAAGTGATCTCTTATCCCATTCCCCAACAGTATATTCAGAAAGACCAATATATATTGCTACAAACAGTCCTATGATGCTTGCTAAATACATACTACGTCGAAATATAATACAAGTGGCAATGCAAAGGCCTAAGTATGTCGCATATCTGGCTACTTCAATGTGCAGAGATCTTTGCCAAGTTTTATTTTCTAAAATAAAAATGCAGAATGTCAGTGTAAGTTGTTTTGTTATTACCATTACATTTAAATACTGTGACAAATGATATTACCATTACATTTAAATACTGTGACAAATGATATTACCATTACATTTAAATACTGTGACAAATGATATTACCATTACATTTAAATACTGTGACAAATGATATTACCATTACATTTAAATACTGTGACAAATGTTAGATCATTCAGCTAAAGTTACAAGATTGAATAAATTATTTATAAAACTTATTATGCTTATAAACCTGTAAGATAATTATGAAATAAACAAATATTAAAAAGTTGCATTAGGCTGAAGTTTAGAGGTATGATAATTAAGATAAACAAAAGTTCAAGTTTTCCTTTTCTGATTTAAATACTATTAGAACATTATTTAAAATTCAACTTAACTGTAATTAAAACTCCAGCAAAAAAAAAATAACAAAATAGGAAAAAAAGACACCAAGTCTTATTCTTATAAATAAGTAAGTTGATCTCATCAAGACTGCCTTAATTCTACAAAACAAGAATCCTCATTCGGTCACACATAAAAAATAACTCATATATAATAAAATGATCCAAGAACTATACCTCTATGAGCCAAAGATTTCATCTCTTAAAAGAAAAATTATGACATAATATCTGGTGCATGGGAAAAAAGCTTTTTTGGAGACATTGAAAACTGCTCAATAATAAGAATATTTAAGGAAAAAAAAAATAACTTCCCGTTATGCTTGAAATAATTGCAAGAGGCTGTCAAAAACTGCATGTATGTTATACAAAAAATAGCTATCAAATGGATTTAGGCCTGCAGTTAGACAAAGTTTCCAGGAAGTAAAAACTTTTTCCAGGAGGGGCAAACTTTTTTTTTCTATTCTTTTATAAACATTATGGGCATTTTTTTTTCCGATTAAAAAATCTTTTTGGAGCAAGAATTAAACTTTTAAGGTTTGTTTGAATACAAAAATATATTATATAACTTTTCTACATATAATAAAATATAGTGTCTGTTTATCTATCTGTCATATTGTAGATAAACAGCTGCCCCTAGAACTACTGAATTTGGCAGGAAAGAAAGGCTAGACCAAATTTATATACATTGAAGCCAGATTTTCAGATTTTTTAATTATTATTTTTCTTCTACAGATCTTCTTCAGTGCTAAAGTCTACCTTTGACCAAAAATTTTCTTAATTTTTTTTTCAAAAGTTTTCTGTTGAATGACTCATTTTTCTTTATACTGTTTTCACTTATGGTCTTTTGTAATCTTTCTGTCCATTTTTTCTTCTGCCTCCCTCTCTTCCATTTATCAGGTGGTTCCCATTCCATAATAACATCTGTTCTTTATAGATTCTTTTGACATAATAATACCATGTCAACTGTTTTTTGTCCATACGATTAATTATGCTTCTGTCCATTTTCCAAATTTTTTGCATTTGTGTGTGTGTGTGTTTTTTTTCTTTCTATTCTGTGTCTACAAGCTTTCCTCCGGCAGTTCATCTCTGTCACAGAAAGTTTCTTCTGTTTTGTAATATATGTTTAGGATCTATAGCACATTCATATTCTCTATGAAAAACATTAAACATAATTCTTTTGGTTTTTTTAACTGTATTCCTACTCCAAAATATGGCATTTAAATTTCCTCATTTTTTTATTATCTATTTCCAACTCACATGTTTCATTTTTCTCTACCAGTGAATACAAATATTTGATATGTCTGTAATGTTTTTATTTTATTTTCATTTATAATCAATGCTTCTCTTTTTATTGATGGTGTGGTATCGTGGTTGCATACATACAATTAAACACATCACTTTGTATTAAATGAAAAGTTTTATGTCAAAAATGACATGATAGTGAAAATTTAGATGATATTTACAAGACATTTTTGTACATCTCAGGAACCTAAAAAAACAAGGTCTAACTCTCCAGAACTCAAAAACCAGACTGCCCTCTTCATGGCAAAAAAAACTCTATCCTCTTCCCCTGTGCATAATCCACTGATCCTCCTTGATTGATACACCTTTCTTCCATTCTCCTACCCCTTTGCATCCAGGGTTCTTCGAAATACCTTTCTTTAGTCATGCCATTCATATGAATACCTTCCTGACACATTTTAAACCCCTTCAGATAATCTTCTTATAGATAAAATTCACAAACATTTAGCAAGGCCACATAAAGCATGAAAGTCTTTCACTTTTACTTGAAATGAACAAATAATTTCTTTTCCCACAATCACTTTTCTTACAATAGTTGCCAATCAACACCGATCACTCCATTTTATTTTGGGATTCTTTTAATCCTATCAGAATGAAATATGTTGATGGACCCCAATCAATCACAACTCCTTCCCCCTAGGGAAAAATTTCTGCAAGAAATTTGTCATGTACCAGAAATATGCAATACGCCCCTTTAATCAACTTCTAAAGTCATCATTCTACATAATAGAAATTAGTATTACACATGAAATCCCCACAGAACACAAATTTTTCCCATACTCACTATTGAAAGAATACACTATCAACATGACTTATTATAATTTTTCCTAACAATACCTAAGTATGATTCCAGAAATAATTTATAATTTTGATACTAGAAAAACAATTTTGAAATATACTGCCTAAGGAATATAGCACTTATATAATTCTAAACACAGTTTACAAACTACATCATTATAACATTAGAAAAAAAAGAAGAAATTTATATACAACACAATGCCATATACAATTTTCCTAAAAACATAGCATTTGAAAACATAATTTTGGATAGACAGAAAGCACACATACTAAATTATGCAATTATTAAATTATTTAAGTTATACTATTACAGATTTATTAAGCATTGAATGATAAACAAAACGCAAGACAGATACTACAATAATGAACATTCCCAAAATTAGAATAAATCTTAATTTAGAGAATTCTCCCGAAAACTAATATCTGAATTACTTTTATCAAAAATTTCATTTGACATTATATTTCGCCTTATAACTTTATCACCATAATTTTTCTGCTCAAAACCCTGTATGTTTTTAAGAGCTTCATCTCTGAGATCTGTTTCGATAGTGGAGCACTCTATCCCCTTTTTTCTACTTATCAGAGTATTTGACACTTCATTAAAAGCAATTTTTATGTGATTACTAGTGCGATCCTTTATCTTAGTAATATGCTCTTCTATACCAATTTTGAACTCTGCTTTTCTTTTTTTACTTATTTGACAATTAGCTCCTCAATTTACACTATCATCTTTCTTTATATGAGTGCTAAGTTTTCTCATCTCTGGCCCATTCAAACTCAATTGTTCTTTCATCTTACTCTTAAATGAGGTAATCCCAAGACTCCCAACAAAATACCTGGGTAGGTTTTCAAACTTCTTGGAATTCCTTTTCCAAGAGTGATTTTCTGTATACAGCCTCCTATCAATATAGTCTGAGTTACAATATCTTTTCACCCCATCAATTTCAAAACCTTTCCTAAATTCTTATTTGTCACTTTTCCTGAAGAATTAAACTCTTTTTCACTATTCATTTTAACAGACTCTTTGTCCAAATTACACCTTTTTTTATTACGCTTTTTGTCAACCTGCTTCTCCAACTGAACACCAGATAATTCCAGAGTTTCCTGTTTATGTAATTCTACCAGATTTCCTATCTGTTTACATTCTGATTTCTGAATGTCTAAATCTTTTCTTCTTAATAAATCTTAAACAGCAAGTGTTAATAGTTGGAGAGTTTTAACAATAGCTACGACAACATTCTTTTCAAGGTACTTTTTATTCTTTTCAATCAATACTATGCATACAGAAACTAAGTCTGCCTGTTGTTTACTTTCCAGGGCCAGAACAAAAAAAATATTCCGTACTTTTTTTGCTCTCCAGGGAATGTCACATTCATCAAAAACAGCAATTTGTGTCCCTGTATCTTTAATTGCTTTGATTGTCCTGTTTACATGTAAACTGATCATCAGTAAATTAGTTTCAACCCCTTCCTAATCATTTACATCCCATCTATCACTAGTAGCAATCCAACCTATGTTTTTACCCTCATAATTAGACTTACTTTTTACCCATTCCACACAATGTGGTCGAATGTGCCCCCATTTCTAAACAATGATAACATTGAATTTGCCTCTGTTTTTCGAAAGCTTGGTCTTTCTTAAATAGATAGTTTTTCCTGCTATCTTTTTTATCCCCAAAACCTGATTTAGTTTTGAATTCGCTCTTACTTTTAGAATTGAAACTAGTTTTTGTATTTTCACCATCAGATTCTTTTTCTAAGATTTTTTTCTTGACCTCTTAAATTCCCTTCTGGTCTGATCACTCCATTTTATTTTGGGATTATTTTAATCCTATCAGAATGAAATATGTTGATGGACCCCAATCCATCACAATGACATGTATTTTGATTTCCTATAGTTATATTTTTAATCTTCATTTTCATATATTTTCACAATTTCTGATATTAAATGTTTCATATTTTCAAAATTTTCAGCAAAATTAACTTGGTCATCTGCAAAAAGTAAATGTAATACAGTAGACGCTCGATTTTGCGAACTCGAGCGGACTCCTATAATGTATTCATAAATGGGAAGGTACAAGGGGAAAAAAAGAAATGTGAAATAACTCACCTTTATTAATTTATGTTAAAAAACTCAGTTATTTTTGTTTATTTCATTGAAACACTGCTATAAACATATGATTCAAGACTATTGACATGGGAAAGCATCTCAGTATTGTCATTTGATTCGAAATAATGGCGGAGTCTTCTTTAACAGTAGGCCTGGAGATGATTTGCTCATCTTTTAGCCCTTCTTCCACATCCAATTGTTCTCAAGTGTGATTGTTCAATATTTTTCTGATTATTTCATCGTCTGAAACTTCTTTAATGCAGGCTATGTTTACATCTACAACCAAAAAATCTTTGAAAGTGAGGTCTGCAAAAACTTAGGGATCACCTGTTTGAAAATCTTGCATCAATAATTCATCTGAGGAGACGTCAGTATCACTTTCAGCTTCTTCGATTGTTTCTTTTGTCTTGAAACATGCATCGATGAAATGAGTTTGCAATTTTTTTTGTGAAACATCATTCCATACAGTAACTGATAAATGCATCGCACCGAGTACATCAATGTTGCAATGTTTTTCAAGTTCTAAATTAAGTATGATTCTTTTCAAAAGCAGTCTTCCTTTTGAAAGAATGAATCTCCCCTTGATCCATTGGCTGCAAAACTGAGGTGACATTTGGTGGAAGGTACACCACTCGGATCTCCTGGAGCATAGGAACTTCAGTATGTGCAGTAGAGTTGTATACTATCAAGAGAATTTTGCGATTCTTTTTTTTTCAAAATGTTGGTCCAACTCTTTCATACATTTTGCTAGTCATCGATGCTTTCTGGTTGGCAAAGTACACTGATGGGAGCTTTTTAACATTCTTGAAACATCTAGGTGTTTCCCAAGCAGCAAATAATCCTTGGCCGAACTTCTGCTGAATGTCCTATCCTGACTACTTTTTTGTCCAGGTCCAGACGACCTCACTACCTGAGTTCGGCAGAAAAGACTTCCTGTCTGCTTGGTAAATGGTCTCTGGACCGTAGGATTCTGAAAAGTTGTGCAAAGGTTATTAACATATTGCCAACCTCTTTTCAACCACTGAGTTGCAGGCTCTTTTTTCATTATTTTCTCCCCCCCCCCCCCCACCCGTACTATGTTTGTTGCCCTGTTGTGCTTGTGTCAGCTGTGAAAACCCTACTCTTTAAAACTTCTCTTTGTATTAAAGATATAAATTTATTTTTATATTAATCTATATTTGTTTTTAAACTTATTAATCCTTTTAAAATAAAATACACTCATAGAAGTGATTTTTTTGATGAATTACTTAGCAAATTTTTTTTATGAAATAATAAACACTTCTCTCTAAAAAAAATTTTTAATTAACCTGACAAATATTGTATAAAATATTTTGAAATTAGGAGAGATTTGGTTATTTATTTTTTAGAATTACAAATAGACATCCATACTCAAAAATATACTTTGATAAATAGAACATAATGAATTTAACTGGAGTACTCGTATTTAAAATACTTGGGTTTAAAGACTAGATTGGTTTTGATAATTTAAATGAATAAATTGAAAATAAAGAATGTTACGTAATAGCAAAAATTTTTAATATTACGGCAGTTCTTAAAATAATTTTGTTTTTCCAAAATAATTTTATCTAAACTCGGACCTTTCTGATGCATTCATGAAGTCGTTTACAACATAAACTGTGTTTTTCATTTTCTCTTTCTTTTCTTTCTTTTTTTTTTTAGAATAATTTAAAAACCTGTAGCAGATAAAAATTATTTTTAATTTAATTTTAAATTTTAATAAACCTATATTTTTAAATGACTTGAAAAGCATGTAGAAAATGTATGTTTGAAGGAAATTGAAGGACATTTATAATAAATATTTTCTATTCAAATCTTTTTTTTTTTAAACACGTTTCATGTTTTCTGCAATACATAAAATTCATATTTAAAAAGCATTTAATTATTTTATGTTCTTTGATGTACCGAAATTTGTTGTTAATAAATAAGATTTTCATAAATTCAGATTACTTCTGAGATGAAATTTGCAGATTCTAAGCTTTCCACGTTTTTAAGGGTTTGGCAAGGTTTTCAGTATTTGTATCTCTAGCGTGTAAAACTTGCAGTCTATCAAAAAGGTTATTTTTTATAGCAATATACCCACGCTTTTATCTTCTTAAATTTTACTTTAAACGAATGAAAATATTTTTTTTTAATTCTAAATTTGTCATCTAGTCTTTTTATATTTTTCATTTATTCATTTAAATTTCCAAAAGAATTTTCTGCTGTCCAAAGTATTTCAAATATAACATTTTTGCTCCTTTTGTTCAATTTAATAAAGCAAGTTTTTAAGTATGAATAAGTATTTGTATTACCATAAAAAGTGTACATAAATCCCTTCTAATTTCTAGATTTTTTTACAATAATTATCGAGTGATCGTTTATTTTTAAGAGATGAAAAATTACTAATTTGTGAAGAAAATAGCTAAGAAATTTATATGTACCAAGACAACATTGCATGCGCTGCTCCTTCATTGAGTATCTGTATCTGTTCTGGTTAAAAATGACCTTGCTTGGAAGATAACACTTAGAGGGGTGACAAAAAATGACCTTGAGGGGGAGAGTATGGTCACGTATTTCAAGAATAGATGGAAATTGCAGGTGGTATATTAGTCAGGAAACAAGTTGTTGGTATTAGTCATGTTATGATGTCAGCCAATATTATTTTTTGAATAAATATCTACTAGTCAAATCCCTCGGTTAATGTGATTTCCTGCCGATATCATCACTAAACTACAAAGAAGGTCTAATGAAAGAAGACAATCTATTGATATCATATAATGTTACTGTGCGATTACAAGGCTGCCACTGGTGACTAATTTTTAATTCTATCTCGCACCACTTTTTCAAAACAAAATTTGGTCACATAGACTTTGACAATATGTGCAAGAGAAATATACTACAAAATTAATTTTTTTAAATAGTGGTGTGAATAGAATATAAAAATAGTCGCCCTGCGATCACCAACTTACTGCAGGCAATTCGGATAAATGGCCAAAGTGATTTAGTTTCTTTTGCTGTCTGGGTTTATATTTCCCAATGAATAGAAGTGTGATTTTCTCCGAGCCAGTAATATTAGTATGAAGTAATATCGATAGTCTTTGTTTTGCCCTTTTCTCACCATTGCATAGATCACCTAGAAAAGCTAATGTTTTCTCTGGAAAAACTCTGAAAAATAATCCACTTTCGTCAGCATTGAAAACATTTTCCGGTGCATATTCTGTGATCAGAGACTTCAGCTTTCCTTCTTTCCAATCATTTGTAATGGTTGTATCCACAGCTGCACTTTCTCCGTATAATTTTTGTAATCTCAGACCAGGTCTTAACTTAAATTTTTGTAATTAACCATCTGAACCCTTAAAATCCTTCACGTCTAGCTTTGAGGCAAATATGTCAGCTTGCTCTTTTAAAAGGTTTCCATCAATGTGAATGTTCTTGTTTCTCATCTTCCAAAGCCAGGAAGCAATGAGTCTTCTCAAGATCAGGAAATTTTGCCTTGCAAAATATTTTTCAGAAGTTGCAACTTCACATCTGATGCATTTTCTATGGCAAGTACTTTTTGTTTCTTCTTGATATGAGTGCTCAATGTACTTTTTGGTAATCCATATTTATTTAGCAATTTCAGCCTTTGTCAGAATTCTTGCATCCTCTTCTTTCAAGATTTTTTTTCTTTACATCTAAAGTCAAGCACATTCTATTCCGTTTGGTTGACATCTTCAAAAAATCTGAATGACTGTATGAACAACATACATGAGAATGAAAAAATATGAAATAGCTATGCGAATTTGATAACCAGACCACGATATACAAATCCGAAGAATATCAGACTGTAGTGTAAGAAATGTTCTTTTGACACTACCCCCCTTCTTTCTCTACTGACACATGACAACCCCACACCTGCACTTGAGAATTTTCTTCCACTCTTTCCAGTTAGCAGTCACTAATGTTCTATAAAGTTCTATTGATGTTCTAATAAAGAACATTAATAAAACACTGTTATGAGAGTGAAAACATTTTATTTAAAAAAAATCTACATAAATAACTTTATAATATAATTCTCATTTCAATTTTTTGATTTATTAAGCTTGAAAATATTTCCAATTTCTAATGATGTGTTTGATTTTTGTGTTGTATAGAAGTTGTTTAAATTAAAATACACAAAACAGTGTAACCTGGTTAATACTTCCCTCTATTAGCCATTATTCATAAAACAAATGGAAATATTAAAAATTTAAAAAGTTACATATAAATTGAAAAAAATATATATATATTAGAATTAACTTCTGTATTTTTTTAATTAAAAAAAAATTATATAACATTTAATTAACATACAAATGGTATTTCAAATAAACAAGCATGACATTTCTAATGCAAATCACTTTGTCTTTATGCAGAAAGACGAAGACCCCTTACAGGTATTACAATTCCTTGAGACACCAATTTTACAAATTTTTATTACTTTCTTCTATCTTTACAAGAAGAAAGTATTGGATTCATTAATATTTTCGACTTCCGATTTTCAACAGATTTATACATTTTAAAAGGTCCTGAACACGATTTGACTGTTTTTAGAAAATGTCTGTCTGTGAGTCTGTCTGTATGTGACAAAAATTTTGTGGGCGCTTTATGTCAAGAACTAATGCTCGGAATTTAATAAAACTTTATATTCAGTTAGTCCCTGATATTAGTTTTGGGTGAAAATCGCCCAGCAGGTGGCGCTGCTATGCTGTATTTTTCGTGATTCCCGCAATAGCTCTATTTCAAGAACTAATGCACTTATTTTCATCAAACTTCAGATTCAGTTACACCTTGACATAAATAGATGCTGATTACGTTTTGATGTAAATAGCCCAACAGGTGGCGCTAATATGCTACTTTTTTCATGATTTTCATGATAACTATATCTCAAGAACTAATGCACGGATTTGTATCAAACTTCAGATTCAGTTAGACATTGACATAAGTTATTGTTGATTAGGTTTTGGTCTAAATATCCCAACAGATGGCGTAGCTATGCTGCATTTTTCAGGATTTACACAATTTTAGCGATAGTCATATCTGAAGAACTAATGCACGGAATTTAATAAAACCTTAGATACAGTTAGACCTTCATATAAATTGGTGCTGTTTCGTTTTTAATGTATGCACAACCTGTGTGAGATAGAAGAAAGTTTTGGGATTGGCACATCCGACTAGCCCTTTTTGTAATGGTGTAATGACAGGTATGTGAAGGGTCAATGATTTGGTTTCTGAAAAGACCCCCAAAGCTTCCAATGAAGTTTATGAAGATGAAAATACAGGGGTATTCTAATCATAGCACATGATAATCACCAGTTCTGAGTCTTAGGTTTGAATAAACTGCACCTGCTTACAAAAAGTGTTGTCTGGTGGCAGTTGTACAATGGTAGCTATTTTTACAAATAACAACTAATCAGTTTTAGCACTTGGTGATGGGGTAGGAAAAGCATCTATGAACCAAGAAATGCCCAAGGCTGTGATCTATTTCTATCTGGTCACAGAAAGCCAATCACTAACAATTTTTTGAACATGATTGTAATTAACCTGCAACAAAAACTTATTTCATTAATAGTTACTTTATAAATGATGAGTTTTAGAACCAGTTCAAAATTGATGAAATGTGTTAGTCACTGACTAATTAAAATGAATTTAATAATATAAATAAATAAATTACCAATACAAACAGGATCTTGAAAAACATATCCTTCAGCACATCTGAAACACATATCAGGTCCATCACCATTACAACCATCACATGACTTGTCACATTCTAAAATATGATAAAAAGTTAGACAAGTTTAAATTTCATATACATTTCTGACATGTTGACTAATCTTACATTTTAAGTTTGATCAATATCAGCCAGAGTTTTCAACATTAACTTAGCGAAGAAACACTAAGAATTCTACATTAGAATATGAATTTTAGCAGTCACAGATATTATTGCAGTCTTACACAATTAAACTTTATATTTTTCTTGATTAGCATGAAAAGCCAATAAAGTTATTAATAAAAATAGTTTTATTTACCTGAATAATATTGCTGTTACAGATAAAGCATTTTATTTTAAAGCATCAAATTTTGAAAATCTTGTAAATGAATATTTGTTTTGTCATCATTTGTAAGAAACACAACTTCAATAACAATAAGGAAACTTTTAAATATGTAGTGATAGTCTTCAAATTTTGACAGATCGGGACTCTCTCATATTTTTCAACACCAACAGTGAAATTTATTAAATGAGGGTGAATGATTCCAAAAAGCTTTTTTTTATTATCGTTAAAAAAATTTTATATGCTAATTTCTGGAGTACTGTACATATCAGTGTTTAAGATAAGTAACAAAATGTGTCATAACCTTTAACAACTGCAGCAAAACATGCTGGGATATTTGGCCTTTTCACTTACCTTCTACAGAGAAGGAGAGAAAGATACGAGAGCCCAAAAAAAAAAAAAAAAATCCCTATTCTATACATAGGTAGGAATTAGGGATGAGAACAGCCAAATTGCAAAAAGAGGAAATATTTTACTTTTCCTCATCCCATATATCTAGAAATTCCATTTTTGCTGGGGAGGGGGGGGAAAGAGGGCGAGCAGCAATTTCAAGAGTTTAGATGATTGATTAGTTATTTATTGATATTGCAAAATAAGAGATAGGGCAGGTAACTTTTAAAAAGATAAGGAGTTTTAAGTATTTTAAATTTTATGTTGAGGTGGAAATTTTGAGGAGGTATTTCAGATGAGTATGTGTTTATTATTGTTAAACAAAGTAACAAATAGGGCAGAGAAAGTTCAATATTTAAAAAAAAAAAACTTTGTGAACAGGAGTTGAAGCAAAGGAGGTGAAATGGTGAGTATGATAATTATTTGTTTATTGTTATAAAAAAGAAACAAATAAGGCAGAAAAATTATACAAAAATTATGCAAAAAACATTATACATATTTAAAAGCTTTTAATTTTGCCTACCAAGAAAAAAAAAGGAAGGGATAGCTCAACATTCAGAGGAAGAGTAGTTAAAAAATGGATAGGTCTGCCTAGATGGCTCATCTCTATTGAGATTAGCTACCAAGAAAATTTTATGTTTTTAGCCATAATGGGTTCTCAGATGTATTTTTACAACCCCCCCCCCTTTCCTCTAAAACTGATGTTTGGAGAAAACTCCCCCTCCCCCACCCCATCAAATGTGCTTTACTAATATTTCAAAAATAAAAATATATATAAATAAATAAGAATCAAATAAAAGTGAAAATTGTGACCACTTCTGAAAAAAATGACTTACACTAACCCCAAGATACTGACATAAAGATTAGGGATAAAGTCTACCAGAGGATGTTTTCATCTTTCCCTATGTCAAAGTTGCTCAAAATAAATCTAAGACCACAGCAATACTATTTTATATAAAATGCAAACTTACCTACACAACGGTAGGAACCAATAGAATTTACACAAAATGTTCCATCCTTACAGGGATTTGAGTCCAGTTCCATACATTCATTTAAATCTAAAATGAAAGAAAATATGTTTAACTAACATATTTGCAATTAAAATAGAAATACAACCCCATTCTCAACGCCAGGATAAAGAGATTAGGTTGACTACATACTATTGTTTTTCTGAAAAGAACCTAACTCTTAACTAACTGGGTTTATTTCATAGCTAGTCAACCTGGATAATCAAAACACAAAAAGATATCTCATTTTTAATTGTAAACTGACACAGCAAAAAAAGTACTACTGTAAAATCCTGTTAATCCCCCCCCCCTCCCCAAACACGATGGGAAATCATACAATAATCAGAGGGGGCGCTTACATGGTATTAAAATTGTAGTATATGATATCTATGGGTGGTGGTGATGGGGGGGGGGGGAGATGTTAATGATCGATTGTTGCAATGTATGCATCATTTTAATAAAGTGAGAAACGAAAAACATTTTGAAAAAAAAATGATATACAAAATAGAAAAACAGTATAACTTCGCGATTAATGGTGATTTCAGACTATAGAAAATTCTGGATTTCAGAAACTTTGAAACCAGAATGAATTTAGATAAATAATAACACTAATATCTGTCATTAATATGGTAACAGAAAAATAAAAGGAACTTAATAATTTAAAATTAATTAAAAAACACTAAGAAATTGCAGTTGAAAATGTCCTGAAATACTTTCTAGAACTAGTAACATTTTATGTGGTGTCGCCATCTCTTGTAAATTAGGAAGATTAAATAACGGGTTTTTTTTTTTTAAATCAGGATTTCTTATCTATAAATGCTAACTAAATAATACAAATCACAAAAATTGAGAACATACAAAATGAATTGATAGTGTTGCCAGATTTTTAAAATGAAAAACATTGCTGCCACAAAGATAGCACAAAATACGCAGCAAATTCGACTTTGGTGCCATCTACTTATCAATCAATCGATAATTTTTTTGCGATTGGTTTACATAATAACGTTAAATACAACTATAAATTCTTTGATAAAATGAATAGATAGTATTTTAATCAAAAGATTTTGCGCACAACATCAACATCAAATAAACATTTTTAAGCTTATTTCATGAGAAACTTTCAGTATCGATATTTTTATTACCTTCATATTGCAATAGAGATAAATTTACAGCTAAACTAATGTTTGGTTATATTGTTTTTTCAGATTGACAACAGTTGAAGTTGTGTATGTTACTATTGTATTTGTACATGCTTGTGATATATCAAAGAATCGTCAAAGAATCGCCTTTCTTATCCGTCAGGAAGAAAAAAAAAAAAAAACACAAGTTAAAATTTTTTGTATTGATCTTGACGTGCGCAGTGAAATTTCTTTTGGGGGAGGGCACTTCCTTGGGATTTTTTTTAATTTTCCAATTTGTTTACAAAGTCGGAGGGGGGCGCTTAATCAGGAAGGGTGGATTAACGGGATTTTACAGTATGTACTTTTTCAGAATAGGTGAAAAATAATTACAAATGTAAAAATATTTTTTTTTTTAAATGTAATTAACCAAAAATTAATTTTTTAATCCATGTGTGATGTTGAATAATATAATACATATTTTTTTTATTAGCTAGTTACATACTTTTTGCTTCATTTACCTTTAATTATTATAGATTTCATTCAAAAATAAAAGAAATCTGAATTTCACTTTCAGAGCCGGTTTTGAAAGCAGAAAAAAAAATAATAATAAAATCAAAATGTACAAATGTCTTTTCTAGAAAATTTTGTGACTTCATTTTTACAGTCTTCATCAAACCCTTTTTTTTCTTTTCCTGACGTCTTTAAAATTTGCAGGCAAATTATTATCTTTAGCCATTATTTTGGCATTGGAAATTATATTAAAACTATTTTCTCTCGTGGATTTAAAAAAATTCAACAATCCATAAATATGTTTTACAGACATATCAACTGTTATGTCCTATTATTGAAGAATGGTTTTATATGATCTATTTTTTATTTTTTTTTTATGCTACACCAAAAACATAAAAAAACAGAGAAGTCAAAGTTGTTGATGTGTTTCTTTATGCTCATTGCTTTGGTTTTTATTTCTGGAACAGAGAAAGAATTGTTAGCAAGTTCCTTCAGTGCCTTGATTTCAACAGCTTGGGCTTTCGCCGACCACCTTGTTCTGCTTTGGTATTTTAAAGTCATTCGTATGAATTGTTTCAAAATGTCCAATCTTGTAATGGAAGCATTGAAACATAAGTATAGATAATGTATAGCTCCAAAAAGGTTTTGTGCTTCGACAGATGCGTCTGCTGCATGGGTCCCAACTAAATTTAGTAAGTGTGCAGCACATCGTATGAAATATGCCAATTAATTTTTTTTAAAACAAAATTCTAGATTGGACTCTTTTTTAAATTCATGCCATATTAGCTTCATTATCCTCTGCAGTTATTAATGTTTAACCCATCAGTTTATAATTTTTTAAGGATTTCATCCATTAGACTAAGGCTTGTTTTATCTGCAACAATAAAAATTTATGAAGCATTCTTTAATTTTTGGGACCTCTTTCATGTGCCATGACATATCTAATGATTTCAGTCATCTGTTCATTTCTATTTATGTCAGGTGTGCAATCAAATGTAAGAGGTAAGTACTTTGCTTCTAATACCTCTTTTAGAATTTCTTCTCTCACTTTCCCAGCGATTATTTCCTGAAGTTCATCCTGAATTTTTGGCAAAAAATATGAAACTTGTCCCTTTTTATGGCGTTGAATGTGATCATGCAGAGGAATGTGATAACAGGAAATCAGCTTGATGACATTCAGGAATTTACCACTCCAAGGATTCCCAATATGCTTTTGTTTTCCTTCTGATCCTCGTAAGGGACTTCCTTCCTTCACTAAATGTAATATTGCATCAATAATACATTTTAATACATCTCTCCAATGATTTTCATCTTTAATTATTTGCTCCTGCATATCTTTATCGATTCCTAGAGTGATCTTGAGAGTCTTCCAGGAGCAAAAACAAAGTTTATGACTTTGAGAATTTTCATCACTTGGGATTTTATCACTTAACCTTTCCCAATTTTGAAATCGTTCTTCCTTGACCAAAGATGACAGATTTGTTTCAGAGTCTCTTACCTTCTGTGAGAAGAGCCTACAAGGTATGCAAAATAATGCATTTTTTGATGAGCTGTAAACTAACCAATTTTTTTTCCATTAGGTAATTTTTTTGAAAAACCACTCTTTCATCAAACTACGAGAATCTCTCTTGCTTTGACTTAAATCAGGATCTTCTTCTCTTCCTGTTCTCATTTGGATAATAAAGCATCTTTGTGGATCTTATGTTTGAGGTTGCCAGGTACCGGGGTCTAAATAATCAAAATCTCTATTTTCTTGTGTCGTAGAAAATGCTAAATTTCCTGAATCTTCTGTTTTGTTATTATGATTTATTTCAGTAACTTCTGTCAAAACGAGTAGATTCTCAGAATTATTAGCATTTTCTAAAATGCTAATATTTATCTCCTTTTCATCTGTCTGCAATCCATTCGAAATATTTTCCTGAATTCTGGTGTTTATCTCATTTTCACTTCTCTCTGATCCATTTGAATCATTTTCTAAAATATCAGTGTTTATTTCATGTTCAGCTGTGTTTATGTCCTGTTCATCTGTCTCTGATTCGTCTGAAATATTTTCCTCCTAAATCTGGAGATTTTCTTGAGTGCAAAATAGGTAAATTGTTTCTGTTTCAAAATTTGATGTCGTCAATTTCATCAAAAAAGGGGGGAAGGGGACAGAGGGAAGTGCTAAAATAGGAAGAGATACAAATAAGTTATACATATATATATACATATTTCTAAATATCTGTAGCAATGAAATAGGGTTGGGTTGATTATTGACGGCCAATTATCTACACTAGGGATATAGGCCCGGGGGGAGTGCCCTTCGTGGGGGTCTTTCTAAGGGAACCAAATCCGTATTTATGCATGGATAAATCCACGGCTTGAAGAAAACCACGAAAACTCCGAACGATTAGGCCGACAGGCGCGATTG
Source organism: Maratus michaelseni (assembly GCA_963931845.1). Taxonomy (NCBI): domain Eukaryota; kingdom Metazoa; phylum Arthropoda; class Arachnida; order Araneae; family Salticidae; genus Maratus; species Maratus michaelseni. Next base: position 99,463,025 of record OZ007586.1, read on the forward strand.
GGATCGAACCCAGCACCTCCCGTCTACCAGCTTCGAGAGCACAACCTCTCAGCCACTCAGGAATGAAATAGAATTTATAATGGCTCAAGACAGTATAATCTGCTCAATAAAGCATAGTAAGTCCTGAAGCTGAGAAAGAAATAATTTGACAAAAGAAAGTGGACAACACATTCCGGAAAGAAATTGCATCCAATTCCAGTAGTATAAATAAAGAGCAATAAATCAACATTTCTTGGTATTCGACAAATAATCTATGATCCTATCATAATATCTATATAACACATATATAGGTAGGTGATCAGTTTTGAATGAAAGTGAGAAATTCGAAAGCTTTGTTAAGAAAAATTCAAATGATCAAGTCAATGCAACCTCTCAATGTCAAATGACGGATAAGGTAACATTTTTACAAATGTAAATTGATACATATTTAATCAAACATTTTCAAACCTCCAAGCTGTATACAATAATTTAGGATAATTCTCTAGGATGTAGTAGCAGAAAATAGTACATATTTGAATGTTCTTATTTATTATATTGACAAATGAATTTCTGTTTAGTTTTTAAATTTGTTGTGAAGTTCTAACTCTCTACTTTATGATACAAATACAAATTCATTTTCATATCTACATGCTTTAATAATGTTAATTAAACTTTCAGACATTCTTATTCAGGTTCTGAAAAAAAAAGTCGAACAGTTTTGTCTGCTTTTCTACAAAAGTAAAACACCTTTCAAATAAAATCTTCAGTTAGCATCTCACTATGATCAAAGGTGTCTCACATTTAATAGGATAAAAATAAGTTGTTTGATTCTTTGTAACATGAATGAGAATGACTGAAATTTTCATGCATAGAATTGAAAATAACTTTGCAAATAAATTGATGACAAAGTTATTACAAGATAAAGGCACATGAATGCATAGAATAAAATAATGAAAATTATTATTAAAAAAATAAAAATAGAACTTTTATAAGCATTCAATATTTATTTTTAAAAGCATGCTTAATTTCCTGACTGCAATTCAGGTCATTGCAAAAAATTTCCATTACAATATGTTAATTTGGCGTGGGCCCAGATTACAGAAAATTTGCCGCTGATATTTTTGCCTGGTAGAAAAGCACAAACTAGTGAATTTATTTTAAAATATAATTTTTGTTATTTTTAAAAGACATGACAACAGAAAAAACATTATTTAAACTATTTATTCAGGATTTTAAAATTGTTTTCGCAATGTATAAGGTACAATCATATTTTAATTAATATTAACCTATTAATTTATAAAAACATTTTTTTAAGTTATTACACTTTTTATTTTTTAAGTGTTTAAAAAATTTATTGTTGCAGCTTCACAGCCAGTTGGTATATGTTAGCATGTTAGTGAGCATTGTTTGACGCATACATATACCTACCTCCATTGTTGTTGTAACTGACATACAGTTGTAATCATAAACAGTGTTTGGCAATTTATCACCTGGCCTTGCCAACACAAAAATACCTTAAAATAAATTTATAATTAAGTTCTAAAAATAGTAAAATATTGTACTGTTATCAAAAACACATCTGTGTACATAAATTTTACAATTCTAGCATATCAAGAAATGAGTAAAAAATAGATTACAAAATTCCCTCTTTATATTTATCAAGTAAGTTAAGTGTAATAACTGTTATATGTCTAAAAATAACTAAACATGAAACTAAGGTAAAATAAAATAAAAATTATATACTATTTTCATTCACTGCCATTTTCCCTTCATTTGCACTAGTATTATGAATTAAAACAAAACTGCCTATTATTTCTATACTATATTCCTAAAACTAGACAAATAGCATAGTAGCATGCACATACTCAAACAGAACACAGAGCCAATATATAACCAAATGCACATTAAAAAAAAAAATACTTTGTCTAAGAAAGAAACAATAGAAGACAGATGGCAACATAAAATTAATATCATTCATAATTAAACATCAACCATACATTTTGTTTATATAATTATGATTAAATTTATTTTCAATATTAAACAGAAAATAAAGGTTATACCTATATTTTTAATTATACAATTTTTATAATGTAGCTGTTTACTTTTTTTCCTATTTTTGTCATGATTTCTCCATGATTTTGTATTGATCTCAGAAACAAAACGTAAATGACATACATTTTAAAAAACTAAGTTTGGCTGAAAGTTTCATACCTCAAGAAGATATTTAAAACAAGTGGCTGTTTCTATAAATATAATATATTGATAAACATATATAAAAAAGCCTAGCATGAATAAGTTCAAAATTGGCAAGAAAAATATTTATACATTCAAGAGATTTTTATTTCTTCATATGCAAAATTTATGTTATTTTACTAACAGTAGGTTTCATAATGCAAATCAGCATTTTGCGAATGTAAATAAGTACATTATGTAATTTGAACTCAACGCCGCAGCAACTCTGACGTCAGTGCAAATTTTTTTTATTGTGTTCCAATCAATAACCAATGAAGTAGAAATGAGAACTGACATTGCCAATGAAGCACTTATCTTTGTCACCTAGAGTTAGGGCATCAACTACACTGCCCTTGCTGTAGATTTGTTTAAATTGTTTTCATATCATTCAAGTACATAATTTTTTTTCCATAATCTTATTTAAAATGTAGAATTTTGTCAAGAAGAGTGTTCTCATTTTTTTTTTTTCAATGAACAACTCTAAACTTCCTGACACAATTATAAAATAAATTTAATGCTATATGCATGAAATTTTAGACATTCTTATTGTACTAAGATTTAAGCATGTGTTGTGTCAATGTAAAAAGAATATGTTGAAATTTATACAATTGTTACCCGGCCATCATCTTTTCGTGACAATCACGTGTAAAAAATCTCTTTAAATAATTAATTTTGATATTTTTGAAAAAATAATTTACTTAAAAAAATAATAAATAGAACTCAGTTTGATTCTTTGTGACATCTAGGGCCTCAGAAAGAATCTGCCGGCCCCGATGATGATTTTAATGTGGACCCTCTTAATAATATGAGGATGTAGCCAAAAAAAAAGGTTACAAGGGTAATAAAAAATTATTTATTAACAATAGACATAAAATACAAAAATAAATTAAAGGGCATACTTGCCGATTACTTTTCCACATAATCATTAAACCTATTTAGGCATTTATCTGAACGCAGGACCAACTTGTTTAATCCGACTTGGTAGAAATTTCGTTCCTGCCCATTGAGCCAGTTCTCAGCAGCTGTTTTTACATCACTGTCTGAAGAGAACTTTGTTCTATATAAGAGTTCCTTCAATTTTGGAAAAAGGAAATCACTGAATGCCAAATCTGGGTTGTATGTGGAAGATATCTCCAGACTTCCTACTTGAACTTTTGCAGCAATTCTTGAGTTTGATGAGCAATATGTGGCCTAGCATTGTCATGCAGGAATATGACACCATCATTCAACATGCCAGGGCATGTTCTTTGCCCATAAGAAACGAATCACACTCGCACCAAGCATGATCACTTTTCAAAAAGTCTTGCCATTTCAATTGCTCTGATGCATCTGCGAACTTACACTACCTACCTGCACAACTGCTGTAAGACAACTAATGCCATGTCACCACTTTGGGAGAAAATATTTCCTCCAAAATAATTAATTTTCAAATGCAGCTGCTTGTAACCTTTTTTCTGGATCCACCCTCGTATATTAGAAAATAAACTTGTTGAATAATAGTTTTTATAATAAGTAATGAATATTTGCTTAAAATTTAAGCGTCATACATATAATGTTTTGTAGAACTGTTCATCAATATGAAATTAACTTTTATCTAATGATGAAACGTACATCTATCTCTAGCTGCTACCCTGAAACAGAAAGCCCAATGCACCATGTAGAGGTGGGGGGAGCTAAGGATGCAGTCCCTGCCCTCCCTCCAAGGAATTTGCTATTTCAAAGTATAGCAGTCATCACATGTCACTCATATGTTTCAGAAATTGCTTAATAGCTAAAATAGCTTGCCAGATTTAAATACAATAAAAACATAAGCATTAAATAAACAGAAATTAATAATTATTAATAATTGCTAAAATCCAAAGTCATGCTACTGCAACATTTTCAACATGAGATACATTTATCATCATTCATCAATGTAAACTACAGGGGGTGGACAAAATAATATGAACACTCATGAAAAATGGTGAAAAGAGCAATATCTAGAAAAATACATGAGGAATTAACCTGACACTGCAGGTGTGTAAACAGTATAGTATAAGTTATATATTTCCGTGAAGATGTTTTCCCGAAAGCCCATAGGGGACTGTCAACAAATTGAAAAAGACGAATATCTTTTGGATAACCCTGTAAAAAATAATGTAGCAAAAGCGTTCAAACTCGAGATTATTAATAAGTTACTTATTTTAATATACTGTGTTCATTTTTATGAGGATAGCATGTATACCCGTAGAGAAATTAAGGTTTTTATAAAAACAGTCCCAAATTTCGATTAGTTTTTTGCTTATAATTTGCAAAGTTTTTAATATAAAAAAAAGTTATTTTCAGAAAATATGACAAACAACATTGTACTTAATACTATGCAATCAGAATTAAAAAATAATAAAAATTGGATGAAAAATGAGCAGGTTTACTAAAAAATGTTTCACTGCACATGCGTGAATGCAATCAAAATATAATATGCATTATAATGTACTAGATGGAACCCGTCAAAATTTGACGGCAAAAAACTTGATAGTACCATAAAAATAAAATTCATAGCTGCTTTAAAATGTTTGAAACTTTTGCAGAATAATTCAAATAAATAAAAACCCCACTTTGAATTAAAGCTAGGTTGAAGAACAGCAATTGGCTAAGTTTCACTGGCACATGTACACGCGGAATTTCTTTCATCTGACACATTTAGCGCTGTTGTGCAAGTAAATGGTAAGTGCCTCCTTGGGGAGGGGAAAATGGCAGGATGGACCAAGGAGATGCATAACATGAATAACCAGTCAAAGACCTTTCAAACGATATGTAACATGAGGGGTGTGTGCAAAATTTTAAAAAGTACCCCCTTGGGGGGGGGGGTAAAGTAGGGGATGGACACGGAACATGCATAATATGATTAAGTGGTCACAGACCTTTCCAACGATATATAACATGAGGGTTGTGTGCAAAATTTAGAAAAGTACCTCTTTGGGGGGGGGGGGGCAAAGCGGGGAGATGGACATCAGAGATACGCATATGATTAAGCAATCACAGACCTTTCCAACGATATATGACATGAGGGTTGTCTGCAAAATTTAGAAAAGTACCCCCTTGGGTGAGGGGGGGGCAAAGTGGGGAAATGGACATTGGAGATATGCATATGATTAAGCAGTCACAGACCTTTCCAACGGTATATGACATGAGGGTTGTCTGCAAAATTTAGAAAAGTACCCCCTTGGGGGAGGGGGGGGCAAAGTGGGGAGATGGACATTGGAGATGCATAATATCATTAAGCGGTCACAGACCTTTCCAACAATATATGACATGAGGGGTGTCAACAAAATTTAGAAAATTGCCCCCCTTAAGGGGGGGGGGGAAGTAGCGGGATGGACCCCGGAGATGCATAACATGAATAAGCAGTCAAAGACCTTTCCAACAATACGTAACATGAAGGGATTGTGCAAAATTTACAAAAGTACCCCCTTGGGGGGGGGGGCAAAGTGTACACCGGAGATGCATAATATGATTAAGCGGTCACAGACCTTTTTAACGATATATAACATGAGTGGTATGTGCAAAATTTAGAAAAGTGCCCCAATTGGCGGGGGGGGGGGGGGGGGGGGGGATGGACCACACAGATGCATAACATGAAAAGGCAGTCACAGGCCTTTCGAATGATATATCATATGAGTGGTGTCAACAAAGAAAAGTCTCCGCCCCGTGTAGGCAAAACATACTCCCCCCCACCGCCATAATTATTGATGCGGACTCATTTTTTTAATTTGTTCGCACCCCTCTTCTCCCGCAAAATGTTGTGAATTTTAAAAACTCCACTTACGAATTTTTTTATACCAAAAGCACTTATGTCCGTCGTCTGCATGCAGAGTTTTGTGCTTACAGACGCCAGACACAACAACACACACACAGACAGACGTTTACCGACATTAATAGTATAGATGATACTCAGTGCCTACACATTTCACCCTTTATAATTCAGCCAATGAGTTGACGGTTGTTCATTTCCAGAAACGAAACAATAATTCTTTAGGATGAATTTTGTTTGTTTGATACACCGTGGCAGAATGCGTGCAATGCAGCGACAGGCGTCACAAACTTTTTAGGGCACCTGCAGACTAAAAACATATAATCAATCTTCGCGGGAAAAAAATCCTAGATTTCGTCAAATGATCACGGGAAAAACACTAATTTCATCAAAGGATCATGTAAAACGTGAATTTTGTTAAAAGGCCACAGAAAAACGCGATTTACACAAAAGATGAGCAAATTTTATCAAAGAATCGCAAAACAGGAAATTTCACCCAAAGATAGCGCTTTCTTGCCAAACTTCGTCTAAAAATTGCGGAATAAAATGTATTTTATCAAAAAATCGCTGGAAAACGCACATTTCGTTAAAGTATCGCGAGAAAAATGCGAATTTCTTCAAAGATTGCTGAAAAAACGCGAATTTCATTGAAGGATTGCTGAAAATTCATGAATCTTACCAAAAGGCAGCAGAGAAAATGTGATTATTATCAAAGCATTGCGAAAAAAGAAAATTTCGTCTAAGGATCACAGAAAAACGCAAATTTCATAAAAGAATCGTGGAAAATAACGCAAATTTCGTGAAAAAAAAAATCGCAGAAAAAACACAAATTTCGTCAAATTATCGCTGAAAAAAAAACACGAATTACGTCATAGGATAGCTGAAAAAATTATGAATCTCGACAAAAAAAAGATACAGAAAAAAATGCGAATTTCATTAAAGAATCACGAAAAAAAATGCGAATTTTGTTAAAAGATTGCGCAAAGAATGTGAATTTTTTGAAATGTTCGTGTGAAAAGTGAAACTGTCTGTATTAAAAACAGCACACACACAAACATCTATACAAACCTCAATACACACAAACATATTATAGGCAGGGCTTGAAATTCAATTTTTCCAAAGACGGGAGTCTCCCTACCAACATTTTTAAATGGAGGGGAGTTGTAATGTTTGGGAGGGAGAAAAAAAATCTTTAAACCCCACTATTCTTTTACGTGCTATTTAAAGAATTACATTAATGCAGACATGACAAAATACCATTGAAAAAATTAAGTCAACTGAGAATGATTATGTAAAATGTTTATTTTTATTATAGAAAAGGGAAGAAAGTTAAGTTTTATATATGCAGTGTATTTTTCAAGTTCCATTAAATGTGTTAGGGACCCTTAACAATTAGGTTGTTAAATAAATTTCTGACTTTAGATTTTACTTGATTGAGATTCACCGATCGATCATGGAAAAGACGCAAAGTTCATCAATCTGTCGCAGAAAAAACGCTAAGTTCGTCGATCTGTCACCAAAAAACGCAAAGTTCGTTGATCAGTCGTGGGAAAAAAGCAAATTTCGTCGATCGATTGCAGAATAAACACAAAGTTCGTCGATCTGTCCCCAAAAAATGCAAGGATCGTCGATCAGTCGCTTAAAAAACGCAATGTTCGTCTATCTGTCACAGAAAAAACGCAAAGTTCGTTGATCAGTCGCAGAAAAAAATGCAACGTTTGTTGATCTGTCGCGGAAAAAACGCAAAGTTCGTCGATCAGTTGCGGAAAAAAGCAAATTTCGTCGATCGATTGCGGAATAAATGCAAAGTTCGTCGATCAGTCAGGGAAGAAAGAAAAATTTCGTCGATCGATTGCGGAATAAACGCAAAGTTCGTCGATATGTCCCCAAAAAACGCAAGGTTCGTCGATCAGTCGCTTAAAAAACGCAATGTTCGTCGATCTGTCGCAGAAAAAACTCAAAGTTCGTTGATCTGTCACGGAAAAAACCACAAAGTTCGTCGATCAGTCGCGGAAAAAACACAAAGTCCGTCAATCGGTTGCGGGGAAAAAAAATCACGAAATTTATCGTTCGGTTGCAGGTAAATTAAATAATGCAAATTTCTCCAAAAATGCTGAAATTTTTTGGGCGGGAGGCTCCCGCTCATGATCTTTTTTGGGCGGGATTTCAAAATTTTCCGCGTGAATCCCGCCCTGAAATTCAAGCCCTGATAGGTATAGTTTTAATCTGAAATAATATACTGAACTTGAACTAACTTTTGAAAAATCGGGTTAACCCAAATCCAACTTGCAGAAATCTACACTCAGTCTGAAATCGACTCGAACCATAAAGACAGTTAACCCAACTTGCAACAAAAATAATTATTTTCTGTGAATTTTCTGATTTTTTCTTTTCTCAGAAATGCTGTAGTCATTTTGTCCCCCAATTTTGCCCTTTACAATTCAGCCAATGAGTGGAGGGGGCCAAAGGAGCGTTCCTTATCACAAACGAAAGATGAGATACGTTCGTTTGATGTCGTCGTTGAAAATTTATGGATTTCTATTATTAAAGTAATTTTTTCAATTTACCGTATTTATTTTCTTTTTGTGTTGTATGTATTTTGCTACTTTGAATTTTTTTAAACTAACTAACCCTTTTTTTTTTTTTTTTGGAGAGTGAGAGAGAGAGATTTAGTAATTTGGTGACACGAAGTTCAGCAAATTCTTAAAATCCACAAATCGTTTCCAATGTAAACAATGAAATTTACAATTAAGTTGCAAGTGCAAAATTTCAGTTTTTTAAAATTTTCATGTCATTCTGTACACATTTTAATATGTCATTCTGATCATTATACATATTTAGTTATGCATTATTAATTATTTACTTGACCTTTACTTTTAATATTTTAAATATTTCAAACTTACAGCTGAATGTAATTATTATTAAAACATTTGAAATACTGCATTCGAAAAATGAAATTTCAGCTTAGAAACTCGACAATTAAAAAATTTAAAGTAGAAAAGTACTTATGATATAAAAAGAAGAAAAAAAAATACACCAGAATTTATCTGTATTACGAAAGCGGGAGAAATGATTTTCTGTGCTATACGAAAAGATATCCAAATAACTCAATCATGAACATAGAAATAGGTATCGGTTTTTATGTTCAGGTGCACTCAATCCAAACTTGAAACTTTTAAAACGGTCATTGAATGAATGAAATTCATCTGCGCCTTTCACATCCAGAAAACTTGCTGTGTCGCCAATTATGTTTATATTTTATATATATATAAAAAAATAATAATTCAGGCACTTTTCCGTTATATGAACACCATTGTCGCCAAACATACATACATACATACATACATTTTGGCATAGTATCCGTATAACAGAAAAGTACTAAAGTTCATGGTTTAAAATCACAATAAAATATCATGAAATTTATTGATTAGTTGTGGGAAAATATCGGGGAAATAATGTGTTTTTCGTGAATTTTTTGTTTTGTTAACAATGTGGTTAGAGAGACAGGGAGAAATCCAGAAAACTTGCTGTGTCGCCAATTATGTTTATATTTTATATATATATATATAAATAATAATTCAGGCACTTTTCCGTTATACGTACACCATTGTCGCCAAACATACATACATACATTTACATACATACATACATTTTGGCATAGTGTCCGTATAACAGAAAAGTACTAAAGTTCATGGTTTAAAATCGCAATAAAATATCATGAAATTTATTGATTAGTTGTGAGAAAATATCGGGGAAATAATGTGTTTTTGTGAAATTTTTTGTTTTGTGTTGTTGTGTTTAATTGTAAGCATTCATTATAATTTTCAGTGCATTATTAAATTGAAATTTTTGTTTAAAATATGTAAACAAAACAGTGACCAGAAACCTGCACAATTTCTAATATAGATAGATAGATGCATGCATGTAGTACTTTTAATTATTTGGTAAAAATACTGTGATCGTCACTGAGAAAACCTGAATTTAACCTAAAAGTAATTGTCGAGTGTTTAAGCTGAAATTTCATTTTACGAATACAGTATTTCAAATGTTTTAATAATTACATTTAGCTGTAAGTTTGAAATATTAAAAGTAAAGGCCAAGTAAATAATTAATAATGCATAACTAAAAGTAATTGTCAAGTGTTTAAGCTGAAATTTCAGTTTACGAATACAGTATTTCAAATGTTTTAATAGTTACATTCAACTGTAAGTTTGAAATATTAAAAGTAAAGGCCAAGTAAATAATTAATAATGCATAACTAAAAGTAATTGTCGAGTGTTTAAACTAATTTCATTTTACGAATACAGTATTTCAAATGTTTTAATAGTTACATTCAGCTGTAAGTTTGAAATATTAAAAGTAAAGGCCAAGTAAATAATTAATAATGCATAACTAAAAATAATTGTCGAGTGTTTAAGCTGAAATTTCATTTTACGAATACAGTATTTCAAATGTTTTAATAGTTACATTCAGCTGTAAGTTTGAAATATTAAAAGTAAAGGCCAAGTAAATAATTAATAATGCATAACTAAATATGTATAATGATGAGATTTTTTTTTTCTTGAATTATTCAGTGAAACTCGTCTTATAAATGTACGCAAATAATTCACATCAAAATCTTAAAATAACAAAGTTTTCTTTCGTGTTTAGCTATGCTTAATAACCAAAAAAGCTTGATTAATACAAAAATTATTTGGTAAAAATACTGTGATCGTCGCTGAGAAAACCTGAATTTAATCATATCACACAGAATTACATATTAAAAGTTTAAAATTAGTTTGTTTACATCGGAAACGATTCGCGGAATTTCGTGCCACGAAATCTCTCTCTCTCTCAAAAAAAGGGTTAGTTATAAAAAATTCAAAGTAGTAAAATACATACGACTTAAAAAGAAAATAAATACGGTAAAATGAAAAAATACCTTAATAAAAGAAATCTATAAAGTTTCAACAACCGAACAACCAAATGGAACACATACGCTTCTAGAGAGAGGAAAAAGCCTTCACCTCATTGGCTGGAACATCGCGTCTGAAGATAGTAAAAGCCTCTAGCTGATTAGCTGAATGCTCGTGCATGCGTATAAATAGCATTTTTGCACGAAAAACTAAAAAGCAGGTTAGCTTTAAGTATATGGATTACCTAAGTATATAGAGCAACTTTGGTGAAAGTCTCAAAATCATAGCTTGAAAATTCTGTAAATTATCGTCGATAGAATAAGCTTGAAATCTGCTGTTCCCAAAAGGAAGCAAAAATATGAGGGGTTGTATCCAAATATAGTAGTACGTGCAATATTGTGTACGCTATCTTGGCACTAATCAACAGATATTTGATACAACCCCTCATCTTTTTGCTTCTTTTTGGGAACAACGGATTTTGAGCTTATTCTATCGACGACAATTTACAGAATTTTCAAGCTATGATTTTGAGACTTTCACAAAAGTTGCTCTATATACTTAGCTAATACATTATGCATATTATATTTTGATTGCATTCGCGCCTGCGCAGTGAGACATCTTTTAGTAAACCTGCTCATATTTTATCCAATTTTTATTATTTTTTAATTCTGATTGCAGAGTATTAAGTACAATGTTGTTTGTAATATTTTTTTTAAAAGAACTTTTTTTTATATTAAAATCTTTGCAAATTATAAGCAAAAAACTAATCAAAATTTGGGACTGTTTTTATAAAAACCTTAATTTCTCTACGAGTATACATGCTATCCTCATAAAAATGAACACAGTTTATTAAAATAAGCAACTTATTAATAATCTCGAGTTTGAACGCTTTTGCTACATTAGTTTTTACAGGGTTATCCAAAAGATATTCGTCCTTTTTCAATTTGTTGACAGTCCCCTATGGGCTTTCGGGAAAACATCTTCACGGAAATATATAACTTATACTATATTGTTTACACACCTGCAGTTTCAGGTTAATTACGCATGTATTTTTCTAGATATTGCTCTTTTCAGCATTTTTCATGAGTGTTCATATTATTTTGTCCACCCCCTGTATGACTAATTAAAAAAAGATGTGATGAAACTATATCAACTGCTTCTCAGCTGTGCACAAGAAACAATTTTTTTTTGCCTCCCTCAAGGGAATTTTTTAAATTCTTGAAATGGCACTCCTGCTTTCAGCTCTTAGAATTATCATAGCGATATAGTTGATGATTTATTGGTAGATGAAAAAAGTTTTAGTAGTTTTTTTTTCTTATGCTGCGTAATAGCATTCACATGCACAACGGAGAGGACTCAAGCTCTGACTTTTAATTTTTTTATTTTTTTATTCTTGCTAGTTATTTTAACTTTAAAATTTAAAAAAAAAATAAATAAGTAAATGATATTCGACCCTAAATTTTGCTATTAAGAAAAAAAAAACCCTGAGATTGACATTATAAAATAGTTGGCTCCTAGTAATTTATACCACCATCTTTACAGGCCTGGTGACATGAATATCTCAAATGTTTATCTGTGTATGGATGATAAAGCCAATTTTGGGTTTCAGAATAGCCTTCAGCTTGTACTCAACCTTGAATGCACTACTTTCTGACACATTCATGGAATAATTATTATTGACTAAGACAAAAAAAAAAAATGCAGTATGTTTATCAGGTCCTAAAAAGAATAAAGTTTTTTGTTTTCCTAAAAAACTCTCTATTTTTTTTTTTTTTAGAAAATGACATCAAAGTTGGTCTTTTGATTTCCAAATCTAAAACGATGACAATTACAGGATGGATCTACATAGTAATCTGCTTTAAGTCAAGCTGCTTCGAATTAGGAAGAACGTTAAGAAAAGGGGAGAACGCTACTCAATTCTTAAGCTGAATGTGAATATCTCACATTTTCAGGCAAATAGTAATGGAAATGAGTTTGTGAATGTGTCCAAAAGAATCACATTGTTGAGAGGAGATTTTTGTGTTTTTCTGAAAACATTATCAATTTACTAAAACAAACAATTGTGCATATTCTGATCTTCTGTTCCACATTCATCCTTCTGAAGCCAGATTTTCATGAATTTAGAAGCATGGCGGCGTGCTTCTCTAAGTCTCAAAAATAATTTTATGATTTTTAAATCTAATATGGTCACAAAGATTATAACTACAAGTGGTTTCACATTACAAAGGAATCTCCAAATAATTTTTTGGATTCAAAGGAATATGCTGCTTAAAGTTGAAATTTAATATTAACTTTCAAATATCAACTTGAACTGAAGGATAATTTTGTTTGCAAGTTAGTAACACTGACCATTAACAATTAAATGAAAGTTAATATCATAACATAACATCCAAGATTTTGATTTTGTATTGTCAATTAAGATTTTTATGCTGGCCACCATTTGCTGCTTGAAATGATTAAAAGCTTCATATTAGAGAAGTAATGTGTTCATAATTATGTAAGTAAACATTTTGCTTTTGGCTTCATTAAATAATCCTAATCAATTCCTTGAAAACATCAGGAAGTTTTTGCAAACTTCAATATGCCTATAGGTGAAAAGTTTAATGTTTTCATCTATTTACAATATAAATGCTAGAATTATCATCATTATTATCATCATAATTATATTTTATCATTATAGAGCTGTAAATTAAAGGCAGTTAATTTTTAAATGACCATAAATATATTTTATGTCTTAAGATAGGGAAGGGGGTAATAATTAGATGAGATATCCTACAGCTTTCTCTCTCACACAGGCCTGATTGTAGTTTCAAGCATACAATGTAAAGTAATAGTTATGAACATCTTACAACAGTCATAATAAAGTCCTTTGTTTCAAATAATGTTTCATGAATACAAATTGCGAAAGAGCACCAGTGAAAGGAAGCACTAAGGGATGTCATATATAATCAAGGTGGTGGGAGGACCCTCCAAGGTGGTCTAGACCTGACCACTTAAGTGCCTGAGATGACTGAAAGCCTGGAATAGTGTGCAGTAGCATTAGCTCAATGGGTGGAAGGTATGCAGACAAATATCAACCTCCTTGCGGTGTCCCATGAAGAAAGGAGTGCTGGATCTTGGGTGGCCACGATTTTTCAGACCACCATCTGCCCACTTTGTTCTCGAGATGGTAGGCTTAGTTGCCTCATGAGAAACAGTGCTCCGTAGGCTGGTGGTCACTCTGTTGCAAAGGCTAGCTAATGAGATAGGAGTGCATCCACAATTATCTGAAGGTGAGAATGTGCTCTGAAACAAGGGCTGCTCTGTGGGTCAATAGTCATCTAGTCTAAGCATGAGGCAGCATGCAGCATTCATTAGTTCTGATATAAGAGGGTGGTGCATAGACAGGGGCTTTCTTCCTGGTCGTGGAAGCTCAACCCCTCTGTAGCAGCAGTAGTTGGCCTCAAAGGCATCTGGGAAGGGGTTGTAGAACAGAGAGCAGATCTTAGCACATTGTCAACGAGTGGCATGCTGTCGAATCTTTCCCTCTGGGAGGGGATCGAACTTGTCTCCCTATGAATGGACAGATTGAGAGGTTCTTGGCCAGAGGTTCCATCATGTGATGTGATGATATTCGTACCCGAGTCAAACCTTTGGGTTGAGAACCAATCCAGTATGTGTATGCACAGCCACGGTTTTCTGCACCCAATGGTGGGATTAGCAAGCTTTCTTGAAAATAATTTTCACGTCATTAAACCCACAGGGAGTGTTACTGGTGTTCAAGAGGTAGTTTTTTTACAATGTTTCATGTTCGTCAGTGGTGTCTTAATCTCCTGCATGGTAGAAGACATTTGCATTCAGAACCAAAGGCTGGCAGGTAAAGTTCCTAGGCTGGAGGTTGGGTGGTCCAACCCTACCACTTAGATCTAGCAGGTGTGGGGATCCATCCGGAGTCTCATACAAGAAGCCCACAGTCAGCTTGCAGCCTTAGTGAGGGTGTATCCATGCGCTCTGGAAAAAAAACCTCAGTGCTTTTTTGGGCTTGCTAACAGTTATCTACATTTCTTATCCATTGTTGAAGGGCTAGTGATTTTCTTTATACATTTTTATATCTCAAGACTTTGGTAGGGCAAAGCACTGAGGAAATTCTTGAGACTAAGTCACAGGCCCAGCAACCCTTGTGGGTGTCTGGTTCATCCAGGGTTCTTGGGAGGTTTCAGAGGTGCGATCCCAAAGCATGGAGTTTTATGTTGACCCTTTAGTCCTTGGGTATTGCTTGTCAAGTGCAACCAGACATCCAATGATTCTGTTGTCATATATTAGAGTTTGCCAACCTCGTACACTTATACATAATACAGTAGATGCTCAAATTTATTAACCTCTTTTTACAAATTGATGTACTGGTGCCAACCAGCATCCGATTGAACTAATGTTAAAATCCGCTCTATTTTACAAACTAAAATCACACAAACTCTCTTTTTTAAGAACTTAATCTTTTGGCAGTTTTCAATTTCTCTCCTGTATTTCATCAAAAAATAGGCAGGGAGAAAGAGGATTAGTGACCGATAACTTGGAAGGTTGGATGAAAATTTTCATGTGCAGCTGCAGGGTTGTCATGTTGCAGTCATGGATACAACCATCACAAATGATTGGAAATAAAGAAAGCTGAAATCTCTGATCGCAGAATATGAACTGGAAAATGTTTTTAATGAGGGCAAAACTGGATTATTTTTCAAAGTTCTTCCAGAAAAAAAATTAGCTTTTAAAAGGTGACATATGTAATGGTGGGATAAGGGCAAAACAAAGACTAATGATATTGCTTGGAACTAGTGTTTTAGGTCTATCCACAAATCTGGAGTATAATAGTATAAAATATTTCTTGCATGCACAACAGGCAGGTAGTCCCTTTCACGGTTTCTGTGAAGACCTGTGTGAATCACTTTATTGTTATAAATTTTTCCTGCCATGAACAGCCTAACTGTCAAGATTAAGCCTTGTTTTTTTACAATAAACTACAAAATAAATGTGTGCAAATTTAAGACTGAAATACAGATACATTACAGATTGCACTTTGAAATTATAATTTTGTTTAAATTCTAAAATATATGTGTAGAGTTGAAATCTGTGCTACATTAGCACATGTAGAGAGCCTCTGGAAAAGGAACTAAGTGGTGGAGAGCACTTACACAAGCACACATATGCCAAGTGACATCAAATAGTGGGTCACTTCTAAATGATCATGGTTTAGAAAAACTCAATCTAGGGAATAAATAAATTTAACCTATGGTAGCCTTAATGTACGCCTGGACCCACTCCAAATCTTAGACTTATCCACACTTCTCACTGGAGATAATGAACATTGATTTCAAAATAATTTACGGTAAAGAGAAAATATTAAAAAAAGAGCATAAGCCTTATCAGTCATAAGTCATTAATTTATATAAATATGAATAATATACTTTTTAAAAAGCAGACTTACCAGAGCAGCCAAGCTCAACAGAGTACTGATATCCATCAGCACATACTTCACATCCTTTAGGTCCACCTTCTCTACAATGACCTTTGCAAGACTTATCACACTTTGAACACTGCCATGAACTGCTAGATGTGTCATTATAATAACCAACTTTACACTGGTCACAAAAATCACCAGTATACCCAGAGTTACATCTACACAAACCAGATCCTTTTCGAGTACCTCCTCCCTATATTGCAATACAAATATTAAATCAAAATTAACAAACTAAATATTGTTCATCAATATAATCACTCAAACATTTAAAAAGAATTATGTCACATGACAAAGTTTATTAAGGGGGGGAAAAATGTGTGCTTAAGACTGCAAGACTAAAGCAAAAATTTCTATGGCAATCTATAGCTTTGGAATAATATACAGGGTGTCCAAATCAAATGTCCCTAATTTAAAACTTCCATTAAAAAATATTTCTGATGTAGGATGGTTCTATTTAAAGAATATGGCAGCCGAAAGTTTAATGTTTGGTGACAATTTTTTTCTGTTGATGCTATGACACAGCTGCTGTTGTTGCGAGCAGACAAAGAGAAACATGGCAATACCGCAGGAGAAAGCACAAATTGTTCTGTGGTATGCTGGAAAGAAATCCATAATCACAGTGCAAAGACTGTTCTGAGCAGTGTACAAAAGATATCCACTGATGTCAAAAGCATTAAGAAGCGGAACAAAACGTTCCTTGAAACCGAAAGTGTACTGAAAAGAGCCAGATGACACTTATGACAGCAAACACTTACCTGGATATGTTACAAATTTACACAGTACCCCAAATGAAGCATTTACAACCCACTGTTATTTTCCCTTCACTTTGGGACAAAGATGTTAGAAAATTTTCAGACATAACTTTTCCAAATCAATGGATAGGAACTGGTGACCCAATCAAAGATACAGTTTACAGAAGGAGAATCAGTGATGTGGAAGACCTTCATGCTTCAATAACTGCCACCATTGCTACTGTTACTACAACGAATATGGCTGAACTGGACTACTGATTCAACATCCTGAGGACAACTAAAAAAGCACATGTGGAAGTGCAGTGATTTTTTATTAAAAACTTTGTGAGTACTTTTATCTATTTTTACCTTTTTCTCATGCTTTCTACCTTTTTGTTAACTGTAGCAATGTCTCAAAATCAGGGACATTAGATTCGGACAAACTGTATATACTAGATAAATTATATTACTGTAAAATCCCGAAAGTAAGCCTCCCTCCCACTTTTAAACAATTTTGACTTTCTCTTCTATTCCCAAATATAACCCCCCCCCTCCTCACACACACACACACACAATTTTTTTTACACAAAAAATTTATTTTAAAAATCCAAGGGAGGGAATTTTCAATCTTTTGACATTTTTGGTAGATTTCCACTTATGTTTTTATATGATGTTAATGAAATCCCCCCACATGAAATGTCTGTTTCCCTTCTCTGCTCTCCCCAACACAAAAAGTTTAAAAACTTGATAATCTTAAATCCTTCTGTCCTTTTTCCTGTTCGCTAGTAATATAACAATTAGTAAAAAATCAATCCTCTAAACTATAATCTACCCCTCCATCCAAAATTTATTCCGACCCCTCTCAGCATATAAAGTTTAAAATCTTTAAAACACTTTATATAAAAAAAATATGCTCTGTTTGTTGCTCTCTACTAACAATAAATTAATAATCAGCCATTTAAATTATCTCTCTACCACCAACTACCAATATGCTTGCTTCCCCCTTTTGCCTCCCCACAGGAAAAAAAAAAATCTTTAAACTTTATTTTAAAAAACATTCTGCCCTATATGTTGCTCTCTAGTAACAGTAAGTAAATAATCAATCATATAAATTATCCCTCACTCCACTCCTCTCTCTCTGAAACATGCTTCTCCTTCCTTCCCTCCCTCTCCTCTCAGGATGCAAAGTTTAACATCTTTATCCCTATAAAAAATTTTCTGTCCTATTTGTTGCTCTCTATTAAAAATAAATAAATAACAAATCATCTAAATTACAAACCCCATTCCTCCGAAATTCATATTTCATCCTCAGCCCCCAGAATACAAAGTTTAAAATTTTTAAAACTCTTATTTGAAGAAATCTTTCATCCTACTTGTTGCTCTGTAGTAAAAATAAATAGATAATTTGTCACCTAAGTTTTCTCTCTACTTCAAAAGTGTCTGCACCCACCCGTCCCCCCCCCCCCCACACACACACACATACAAATTTAAAAATCTTTAAAATTCTATTTTAAAAAACCTGCTGTATTTGTTTTTCTTTAGGAACAATATTAATGAATAATCAATATTCTAAATTACTCTTATTTCTCCCAAAAGTTCCACTTCTCCCTCTGTCCCCTCACCCAGCAAATAGTTTAAAATCTTTAATATTATTATATTTTTTTTAATGCTTCTCTATTTCTTATTTTGTAGTAAGATAGCTCATCTCATAAGTATTACTCATCTAAAATCATCATCCCTTTTGAAATTTTTGCACTGTCCTTTTCTCCCAAAGGAGAGGGGTGGATTTCTAAACATGCAATAGGAAAGCAAAAATTTTCATAATTTTTTTTGCAGTTTGGCTGTTCTTCCCTGAATCATGTCTACATTTTATGTTTTGAAATAAATATGTTCTCTAAAATAATTCCCTTTTGATTAACAAAATATCAGTTGTGAGAACAAACTACAAAAAACACTAAACTCTTCTCCTCTCTACCCTTCCCCCCCCCCTCTATGTCAAGAAATTCATCCCTTTTTCTGGGGATGGAGAATGGAACTTTAAGGGGAGAGTTAGATGATCATTTATTTATCATTGCTACAAAGCAGCAATACAGCATAAAAATCTTTAAAAAATAGTTTTAACAATTTTAAAATTTGTGTGCTGGAGGGGAGGGAAACTCAGAAGCAAGACTTTTTTGGGTATGGGGGAGAAACAATTTAGATAGTTATTTAATTATTGCTTCAAAAAAAGTTATAAATAAAGGGAAAAAAACAATTTTTTTAAATTTTAAAGTATGTACTTGGGGAGGGGGTCACAAAGGAAATAAAGAGGACTTTTTTGGGGGGAGGGGGGGATAATTTAGATTGTTATTTAAATATTGTTGGTAAAAAAATCAAATAGAGCAGAAAAAATAAGAATTTTAAAAATTTTAAATTTCACAAGATGCATTTGGAGGGCGAGGGTCTTCATGAGATGAGGTTGGGGGGGGGGGGGCAGGGAAGAGAAGCAGAAATTTTAGGAGAAGTTAATTTAGGTGGTAGATTAGAGTTATTTATTCTAATATAGAGTATTTCATAAGTATGAAAAGAAATTTAAAATTAAAAAGTTATAAAGGTTAAACTAAGTGTTTTTGGTACCAGTGGGGGGCAAAGGGGGAAGAAGTAATTTTGAGGGGGAATTTAGATGATTGATTATTTATTGTTACAATAAAATATGAAATAAAGAAATATTTTCATTTTTTTAGGGAAGGGGAGGGGGATTTTAAGGAGGAGGACTAATTTATTTTTATTTATTTATTTGAATTCTGACAAAATAGCAAGATTCTCACCCCTTTTTTACTTCTAAATTAATGATAAAAACTTAAAAACAGGTTTTTAGAGAATTTTAAACAAAAAACTCGGTTATAAGCCCCCCTCCCAAATTTACCTCTTTTTAATTTTGAAAAAGGGGACTTACAATCGGGATTTTACGGTAATATTATTTTGGATGATATTACTTAGATAAATCAGGAAAAAGGCATAAATTAATATTATATATATATAAAAAGAGATAAAATTATTTTCATTTGCTTACTCATTAGATCTACAATGTGTGTACTTAAAATAAAATTTTTTACCCTCTTTATGGGCGATCTCCAATCACCACAGGTAATATCTCATGATATTTTACCTTACAAAATCATAGCACACTGTGCTAATTAGAAAAGAAGTTATATGCATTTGAAATTTTGAGGGTCTGATGACCACATGTAACTTTGTAGCATATTTTACTAAACAAAATCTCTCATCAATGGTGGCATTAGGCATCCCCTGACGGCCTTGTGCCTGTGGGGGCATTGCAAAAAAGTTTTTCATGTTGTTAAAACTTTAGTTATTTAGTTATCCATATTTATTTCTGAACGAGTGTAATAGTATTTATCTAGAGTCGTCTGGCAACATTATAAAAGTTAGGCGATTCCGCACGCGATACTCGGAGAATCTCCAAATCATTAATTCTTTCTATTTCATTCAATCATCTATCACAAAACTCAGAGACTCGCATGCGCAAAACCTCTGGTTACGTTTCTTTTCATTACTAAGTGAAAAATTGGTTATTTGTTTATTTTAAAAGAAGTTATTATATTTTTATACATTTATCATAGTGTTGTGATTTATTTCATATTTGTAAGGTAAGTCAGTACCCAAATATATTTCTTAGCATATTTATTTGTCTGTAAAACGTTTTATTTTAATGTCGTAATTTTTAAATAATTTATATTGTCATACTTATGAATCGCCATTTCATTTGTGATAAATATAATGAATCGATTTTGATGATTCTTTTTTTATTGGATAGGTTTACATAAGTTATACTTAGAAATTGGCTATTTCAAATTTGTTCAACCGAATTCTGAAAAAAGAGGTTCTACATTTGATCCGTATTTGTATTTTTGATGTTATAAATATGGAAATTGGTTTTAATGCTCTCGGTTTAAAATTTATTTAAAATACGGCCTATCATAAAATGTGTGATAAAAAAAATAACTGTATGTAATTAGAAAATTTTAAATAGTTAGAAGTTTAATGCTAATTTCAATAGTAAAAAAATAAGTTCTCTGATCAAACATTTTATTACACTGGCTTAAAATACAGTATGCCTAACAGTTCAATATTATTTTACTATTATTGACTCTCTAAACTGGCTTTTGGTTTAGTGGCTGAATAATAAAAATATTCTGTCATGTATGATGATCACCCCTCCTATTCTCTCTATACCACACTATATTGCCAAAGGTGACCGGTCACTTGCGATTTTAGATGTTTTGTTAACTGTCTAGAAATATACATGAGGAATTAACCTGAAACTGCAGGTGTGTAAACAGTATAGTATAGGTTATATATTTCCCTGAAGATTTTTGCGCGAAACCCCATAGAGGACTGTCAACAAATTGAATAAGAACGAATATCTTTCGGATAACCCTGTAAAAACTAATGTAGCAAAGGCGTTCAAACTCGAGATTATTAATAAGTGGCTTATTGTAATATACTGTGTTCATTTTTATGAGGATAGCATGTATACTCGTAGAGAAATTAAGGTTTTTATAAAAACAGTCCCAAATTTTGTCTAGGTTTTTGCTTATAATTTGCAGAGTTCTTAATATAGAAAAAAGTTATTTTCAGAAAATATGACAAACAACATTGTACATAATAGTCTGCAATCAGAATTAAAAAATAATAAAAATTGGATGAAAAATGAGCAGGTTTACTAAAAAATGTTTCACTGTGCATGTGTGAATGCAATCAAAATATAATATGCATAATGTATTAGTTAAGTATATAGAGCAACTTTTGTGAAAGTCTCAAAATCACAGCTTGAAAATTCAGAAAATTATCGTCGATAGAATAAGCTCGAAATCCGTTGTTCCCAAAAAGATGAGGGGTTGTATCAAATATCTGTTGAGTAGTGCCAAGATAGCGTACACCTCTCATATTTTTGCTTCCTTTTGGGAACAACGGATTTCGAGCTTATTCCATCGACGATCATTTTCAGAATTTTCAAGCTATGATTTTGAGACTTTCACAAAAGTTGCTCTATCTACTTAGCTAATACATTTCCATATTATATTTTGATTGCATTCACGCATATGCAGTGAAACATTTTTTAGTAAACCTGCTCATTTTCATCCAAAATTTATTATTTTTTAATTCTGATTGCAGAGTATTATGTACAATGTTGTTTGTCATATTTTCTGAAAATAACTTTTTTTATATTAAGAACTCTGCAAATTATAAGCAAAAAACTAGGCGAAGCTTGGGACTGTTTTTATAAAAACCTTAATTTCTCTATGAGTATACATGCTATCCTCATAAAAATGAACACAGTATATTACAATAAGCCACTTATTAATAACCTCGAGTTTGAACGCCTTTGCTACATTTTACAGGGTTTTTACAGGGTTATCCGAAAGATATTCGTTCTTTTTCAATTTGTTGACAGTCCCCTATGGGGTTTTGTGAAAAAATCTTCACAGAAATATATAACCTATAATATACTGTTTACACACCTGTAGTTTCAGGTTAATTCCTCTGGTATTTTTCTAGATAGTTAACAAAACGTCTAAAATTGCAACTGACCGGTCACCTTTGGCAATATAGTGTATAACATTGAGTACTTTAAGTACTGTACTTATCAACCTAGTTAACAAAAAATATTTTTTAGAGACAGAGATATAGGGAGGAAATGGGAATCCGGTGCATCAAAAAGAAAAAGTAAGGCTGAGACGGTTATGTCCAACAAAACTATAAGTTCCATTATGATGAAATTATTTAAGAAACCTTCTTCAGGTGTTACTGCTCCAGAGACCTCTAATGAATCTCTTATCCAAGTTTCTTTAGTTTCTGAAACAGAACCAGCTTCAGTGTCAGGGTCAAATCGTCGAATGAATCTGTTACCCTTTCTAATACAGCATCAGAGTTGGGTGAAACTGCTGTGATATAAGATTCTAAGCCGAATAAAGAGTTAAAAAGTGAAAAGATTTGAGACTCAAAAAATCAAGAACAAATTGTTCATATAAGAGAGTCATTTATAGAATTAGATCCAGAGAATTGGATATTTCCAGTAACAGATTCGCAGCGTCATGACTTAATTCAAAATGGCCTTCAACAAAACCTAGAGAAATCTGATGATAGTTACCCCAAAGATGCAAATAAAAGACATTTTACTAAATTTCATTTTACTAGATAATTGAGTAACGGCAAAAAGCAACATCGCAGATGGTTAGCTTACTCCATATCTCAAGATAAAGTTTATTGCTTTCCATGTAGACTTTTTTCACATTTGCAGACACTGATGAAAAAAAGGATGTTGTGACTAGAAAGATCTGATTAGGATATTGCAAAGATGTGAAAAAAGTCAAGGACACATGGACTGCATGATTAAATGGATGGAATTCTATAAAGGAATCAAATATGGAAAAACAATAGATAAGGAAAATGAGAAAATGATTAGGGAATCAAAAAAGTATTGATATAACTTGTTTCAAAGATTTTGATAATAAACTACTTAGCCTCACACAATCTGACATTTAGAGCTAACTGAGAATCCCTTAAACTGAGTGATAGCAGAAACAGCGGAAATTTTATAGACCTATTTAAATTGTTATTCAAATATGATCTAACACTAAAAGAGCACTTGCAACATATTAATGAAAAGCAATTTTTTCAAAATTATCTGAGCCACGACATCCAAAATGAATTAATTACATTAATATCCAAATCAGTTATTGATGAAATTATAAACAGAGTCAAACAAGCAAAATATTACACTTTCATGCTTGATTGTGCCAGGAATAAGAGCCATATGGAACAAATGTCAATAAAATTAAGATTTTGCAATTCCTCAACTGGAGTGATAAAGGAACATTTTGTTGGGCTTATTGCCGTCGCAGAAACAATGGGAGAGTATTTAACAAATGCAATTTTAAAGGAACTAGAAAAAATGGTCTAGATATCGAAAACTGTTGAGGACAGGGATATGATAATGGCGCCAGTATGATTGGCATTAATAAAGGCGTCAGAACAAGAATACTCAATATTAATCCACGAGCATTCTTCATGCCATGCAGATGCCATTGTTGGAATTTTCTTTTAATAGATGCAGCTAACTCTTCTACAACAGCTAAAACATTTTTCGTCTTCATCAATAAAATTTATGTGCTCTTTACAAAGTCAAGCAGGTGTTGGGATCTTATAAAAACTAAATTAAAATTGACATTAAAATCTGTGTCTGAAACACGATGGGAAAGTAGAATCGAAGCAGTAAAAGTAATATTTTTGCAATTTGATGATGTCATCGAATGTGTGAATGACCTGAAAAATAAAACTGATGATTCCGAAACCCTTAGCGATTGTGAAGCAGTCTTGAACAAAATGTTAACTTTTGAATTTATTGTTGCAATACACATGCGGTATGAGAATTTACTACGTGGGAACAATATAAGTAAACTACGGCAATCGATTCAAATGAACTTGAAAGTCGCTATTAATACTTTACGGTCATTTTGTGATTGGATTCAAGAATTCCATATTAAAGGATTTGAAAGAAGCATTGCAGAAGCTCGATTGTTTGTAGAAAAAAGTAGTTATGAAATTGAGTCTCAATTTAAAGAAAAAAGAATACCATAGAAAAAACGAATGTTCAGTTATGAATATATTGATGGACCTATACCAGGCATACTCAACCTGCGGCAACCAATAATTCAAATTAATTGAGATAAACATAAAATGTATTTAAGACCTTCACTGTTGTATATATTTTCATGGGAAGACAAATCTGTCTTCTTATTTATAATTAATCTATAATTATGTTTAAACATCTTCAATTCAGTTTTCCTTGTCAAAAGTTCTTTTTACATGTAGTTCTATTTGATCTACAGTGCTGTATACATTTCTTCATATTCAACACCAATCACACCAAATTAATTAAATTTGCACTATATATTTTTACAATTAAAAAAATAAGGCATTTTTGCCATGAGCAAAAGGTTGATTTATTAGAGAAAATCACCTGATTTTTTTTTTTTTTAACTTGGAAATTCTTTATTGGTATTTTATTACGTTTTATACTTATTACATAGCTAATACTGCTTTTTAGGATTGAAAGCTTGTCGGAAGAAATGTTTCAAAAAACATTTTACACCTCTATTTCCAAACAATGAAACTTCGCAGATTATTGTTTGGAAATAGTGGTGTTAAATTTTTTGTAAACATTTCTTCCGTGACAAACATTTAAACCTACTGATAATATTGACTTTGTTATACTGCTTTGTTATATTATTTTTTGTTATATTTCTATTTTAATTGCACTCTGTTTTGTGCAATGCGGCAATATCAAGTGCAATACTAACATCGCAAACATATGTTTGTGGCCCATGAAAAAAAAAATTTTGAGTAAGGCTGACCTATACAATCTCTTGAAATGCAGTACAGAGTTAACTTTTTAAACAAAATGATAGATACTATAATAATCTACACCGAATGTCGATTTAAAGCACTCAATGAATATTTTGAATGATTTGGTTTTATTTACGATATCAATTATTTGAAATCTTTATCCAAGGAGGACATTCTGAAGCATTGTAATGATTTAGGTACAATACTTCGAAAAGGCTAAAATAGCAACATACAGCCTTTCAAACTTTATGAGGAACTCCAGCTTTTAAAATCCAATTCATTGGACTCTATCAACAATGCAAAACAACTTATTCAGTACATTTTAGAAAATAATTTGTAAGAAGAATATCCAAATGTTTACATAATGATCAGAATCATGCTCACAGTTCCAGTCAGTACAGCTTCTGCTGAGAGAAGCTTCTCAAAGTTAAAATTGATTAAGACCTACTTGAGAAACATGATGAGCCAAGAAAGACTAGGGGAAGGTGGCCTAAAATGATCCTAATGAGCAAAACGATCCACATATGTTTTCTTCCAGGCAGATTGCGCTATCTACAGGGTAACACATAAACTAGTTGTGATATGTAAAGGCGAAGCAATGGCTGTATTCAAGCGATCGCAATATTACGCGTATGAATAGAATTCTTTGAAAATTTGGTTTTTACAACATCTTTCATAAGGTAGGCACTAACTTTCATATTTATTTAGATTACACTCTTTAGAGTACAGAAATCTGACTTGGTTTACTTAAGTTGAGTATGTTTTTAGATGTGAAGTACACTTATGTATTGTCATAATTACTTTTATATCATTTATTTTGTCGATAAAAAACAATTTACAATTATTTTTAAATGAAGGATCATTTTGCTCTTTGGTGAGGGTAAAATGATTCTTTGGACACTTTTTATAAAATCAATTTTTTTCATTATTCAATTTGGGTTTAAAATAATATTAAAATAGGTTCATAATGCAAAATATAGTGTAAAACATACTAGCAAAGGGCCAAAGTTTTATTTAAATAGTTATGTTATTTTACACGAGTTTTTCCCTTAAGGGGATCATTTTAGGCCACCTTCTCCTATATGCGTTATCAGTACTATCAATTGAAGCTGAAATAGCAGCTGGTATTAACTATGACGTAATCTTAAAAAAATTCAGTGAGGCAAAAAGCCGAAAAGTTAGTCTATTTCAATTTGTGTTTATGTAATTTTTGTCATTATTTGATTAGCAATAATACTTGTATGGTATACTTATAAAATTTGTGTATAATTATTATTAGTGTATAATTCAGATCATTTAACATTTTCTTTGTGAGTGGAAAATGAAAGAGGCCTCGCAAAGCTGATGTCGCCAATGTCTACGTTTCGTCTAGTGCTGCCACTGTCTGGCATGCTACGATGATTAGAATGAGAGGTATAAGCAATAAGCATTCAAAATATATAAGGCAAAATGCAAATTTTCACCTTACATTATTCATAAAATATTAATATGAGATTTAATAGATCTCAATGTTACTTAACAAGCAGCATATAAAAAAAACAAATAGATGTTAAATGATGTTTAAATGTCCTACATTTATGTTTTATTAAAACATAGTATAAATTTGATAGCCTGTCTCCCACGAAAATTGAAATTTTTAATTTGCACTAAAATAGATCCAATCCTGAAAAATGAAATTGCTGGTGTATACATTATCTCTTTTACAACCGACGACAATAATACAATGAAATATAAAGGCATGACAAATAGGAAATTTAATGAAAGAGTTAAAGAACACAAAGCAGATATTAAATTTGGCTGCTCATCTACTGCTTTATTATGGTTAAATTGTAAACAAAATATTATAATAGATTTCAATTAAGCAAAAATCATTTATCCATCATCAAACTACTATTATACATCCATTATCAGAGAATCTATAGATATTTTATGTAAAGGAAATCAGGTTTGCAACGATACAGTATCATACAATATACCCAATATATGGTTTAATGTCCTAAATATTAGACAATAAACGCACAGAAAAAAACCCCTCTTTTTTCGCATCGTTTTCAAAGTTGTTTACATTATCAATCAGAATATCCATAGAAACCAACTCAAGCAATACCCAAGAAATAATGGACTTTTCCACCTCAAAACGAAGTTAGAGTTAGACGGCAGTAGAAAGGATTTTCACTCCCTGAGGATGGTCGCGGTTGCTGCCCAAAAGTGCTTGGAGGGTTTTAAACATCTTTTAATTTCTATTTGTGTTTTTAAATGTCACCTGTTAAGTAACATTGAGATCTATTGAATCTCATATTGATATTTTATACAATAATAATTTTAAATTTTCCTATACTTACCATAACGGGAGGGGACTTCGATCCCCATCTGTAACATTGTACGTGCATACAAAATTTGGGCACAAAGCAGCAATTTGGTCAAAAGTTACAAGAGTTTAAAATTGACAGGCTCTGATATTCAGCTTATAACATTTAGGGGGGGGGGGGGCTTTATAAAATACCTACAGAGTCATCTCTCCCTCTTATAACAGTTCTTCATGAAGTTTAACCATACAATGTTTGGCAAGCCTATGATAATTATGAGTCTGAGTTATAAACGTTATAAAAATGACAAGACCTTATATTTTTAATTAAAAAATGACAGTGTCCCTCCTTATAATGATGAGGTTTACCATACAAAATTTGAATGAGATTCAACAATTAGAATTCAAGTTATGTTTGACATTATTGAACCTTTATATTCACACTATATAAAAATTTTGTGGGGCTTCAATTAAAAAACCAACAGAAATCTCCCTTTATAATGATTAGTTTTACCACACAAAATTTGAATGGTTATGACAATTAGAGCCCAAGTTACAAATGTTTTAAATTGTCGGGACCTTAAATTTATGTTATTCTAAAAAATTGGGGGAGCTTTGAGAAAAACCTGACAGAGATCCCCTTTATAATGACTGTGTATGCTATACAAAATTTGAATGTGCTGTAACAATTTGTATCCAGGTTATAAGTGTATAATGTTTTTGTCTTCATTCAGTTTCTCAACTGCGAGTGCACCCAAATTAGCATTTCACCCCTGAGCCTGTCAGATCAGCTTTATTTACTGTGCAGGGAAAAGTGTGTGCTGTGCCTATAGTAGTTTCACATCTAAAACATTTTTGAAAGCAATATGTCATTATAAATATGTCAATATCCATGTAGTCAACAAACACCCAAAATTATTTCCCATACAGTTTAAAATGACAGCAGTTACTTAACTTCCTCACTGCAGACAAACAGATCTAAATTCCTTGAAGAACTATGCTATTATTACAAAGAGGGTATATGTCTTAGTTGTAACAAATTTTTCTTTTCTTTAATAATCCAGTAAAAGTTAAAAAATTCAATTTGCTAAAAGTTTTAAAAATTTGTCCTTTTTACAAAAGTAGTTTTAAGTAGTATGTGTTCTAATTAAATATGATACAACAGCTCATTTTCTGTTTAAAAATCATACTGAAAAACTTACTTTACATTGGCCATGCCCATTACATGGATTGACAAGGCCACCAACACAGGGTTTACAATCTGGACCATAGTGATTTTCAGGGCAGCACACTATAAGAAAAATTAGTGAAAGATAACATAAAATAATACCTTTTATGCAATAATTTAATATAAATTTATCAAATAAAAAATAATAACTAATTACATCTTTTAAAAAGTATATAAGTATCAAACAAATCTAGTGGCAAGTGGGGGTTTTTTTTTATCAGTGAGATGAAATGACTATAAGTAGTTAAATTCTGATAGCCTTGTTTTTATCTGCTGAAATGTCTGTTTTACATTTTAGAAATTAATGCATATAAAATTATGTGTTTATTATATCGTGTGTACACATATGCACCAGGATAGTAGTACATTCCTCTAATTGAAAAGATTAACAATTTTCTATTTTTTAAATATTAGTTACAAATTAGCCTAACAAAGTGTATTCTCTAATATCTATGAAACAGTTATAAAAATTGTGGAACAGTCAAATACAGTTATTTCAAAGAGATGCACATTTTGTTAAATGATCCATTAGTTGATACTAGCAAATCCAGCCAGCACTGCCCAGGCCCAAAGAAAGGCAACGTCTGCCTGTGATTGTTCTTTGTTTTTATGTATTTCCAACCAGGTTATGGAGATGGCAATTTAAAATAAAATAAAAATCACTGATGGCTCGGTCTACAGGCACAGGTAGATTTCGAAAACACAGATCATGGGGCAACTGTTTATTGGGAATTGCAGAAGAAATGACCTTTTCTCCATGATGCTGCAGTTGGGACCGCCCACTTCGAAATCAATTTGTGTCTGTAGGTGGAGCTGGCTGGGATTTTTTTTTTTTTTTTTTTTTTTTCTGTAAGAGTTGGTCCTATAAAAAACTTGTCAATATAAAAGTTGTAGATAATATTAAAAGGATTTATAATAAATTTAAGTGGATTAGATATCTTGTGAATTGAAAAAGTTACGAATTTTTTTTCTTCTTAAACCCCTATTTCTCTCCCCCCCCCTTGTGGCTATTTTTAATGGTATCAAAAATTTGTCATACATAAATTTTTGGCCCTTTTCCTAGAAGTAATAATAACTTTAAACGGATTTGATACGTATCATAATTAAGAAGTTATGGGTTTTTTCTGTTTTCACAAAAAGCCCTCCCCCTCTTGGTTCGATTTTGCCCATTAATGAACTTGACCGAGATTTTATGCCCCTTGATTTTATGTATCAGTTTGGAAGAGATTTAGTTACGTGAACTTGCTGACATTGCAAACATCTCGATAGACAACGTTCACTATATTTTACACGATGTTTTAGGTATGAAAAAGCTTTAAGCTTGATGCATGCCGCGTTTGTTGAACATCGACCAAAAACGTCAAAGAATTAACATTTCTCAAGAGTATCCTGAAATGTATTGTGTTGCAAGTTGAAAAATAAAATGAAGATTTGTGCAGAATTATTGAAGTTATCGTGTCCATAACAAAGTGATATAGATAGATAGATAGATAGATAAAGTTTTGAAATGGGGGTGGTTTTGGGTTCTGGGAGTCATAATCGGCATAGATCTGCAAAATTTTTCAGAAATTTCAACATAGGGGAGAATGTAATAGGTAGTATTTCTCACGCAATCTACCTAACTGCAGAAAAATAGAAAATATGAAAATGACCTTCAGAATTTTTTTTAAATAGTAAATATTCTTTTCTTTTTAATGAAAAGTTACTGTTGAGAGGAGAAAAGAATCTTCTATAAGTAGGTTTTTTTTCTTCATTTGGTATACAGGGATAGCAATTTCAAATCAAATAAAAATTGAAAATTATGAAAATGACCTCCAAAAAATATATTTTTTAAATAAATATTCATATTTATTTTAAATGAAAGGCACCATTGAAAGTAGAAAAAAAATTCTTCAAGTGGGTATTATTTTTATTATTATTATTATTATTATCTCCATCTAGACCATGCAGCTTGCGATTTCAAACTGAAGAGGAAACGGAAAATATGAAAACGACCTGCAGAAAATTGCAATATGCATATTTTTGAAAATGAAAAGTACCATCAGTACGAGAAAGGTACTGTGAACATGGATGTATTTCTCTCTCTTATTTTTTTTTCAACACCATAGGGACCTTGGCAATCATGATTGTAAAATTTAGAAAAACAACATTTGCTACCTCTCTCAGGGATGAGATTGACAAAAAAGCTGAAAACTCTGCAAACGACATTTGAGCAATAATAGTTAGGAATTTCAGTGCAACAAATATTATAATTGCTATTAATATATATATATATATATTTGTTATGGTTTCGTTGCCTTGCTTGGTCATCGTAATAATTCTCCTAGAATTGATACCAGTTTTATGGTATTTTGCTGCCACCACCGGTATTAAAGTGATACCGAACACGTTGGAAAAGAAGTTCTCATATAAATAACCAATTAATAATTTATTGATTAAAATTAATATGCAAGAAAAATGTTACAGTGATAGTTATTAATAGTTAATACAGCTTATGGTCACTAGCCGTATGTGACTGTCGAATTGCAATCTCCCCGATCGCATGTTTTACTAGATTTCATATGCACTACCTGTACATACCATTCCGTCTACATAGTAATTTAATTTATTCTGGACCAAACTGTCCGATGCACATTCTCTTAACAATTCAATATACTCCTCTGCGCTCTTAACTGTGCACTGATGACTCTCGCATCCTATGCTCTTTGCTACACATCAACGAGACACCTCCTACACTCTTCACGGCACACCAGCGACTGTGGCGTCCTACCCTCTCAGCTGCACCTCTACCAGTGACACACTCACGCTCTCTTGTTCACACTACAAATCAATGGGGCTGTCATTCTTCATTCACGGAGTCTCCATATCTGTCAAAACATCTGAAAATTCCACCCCTGCATTATACTCGTTCTGTCTAACTCTAAGCTTCCAAAATCCTATCCTATTTACTAGTTCACTCCTCTATCCCCACTTTGTCAGAAAGCCTTGTTTTTTTTCATTTACCCTTCTTTAAATACCAGTATGACACATTGTCATATTATAGTTCTAAATTACCTATGTCACTGTAACTGTTGTAGAGAAAAATGAAAACCAACAATCTCATCCATGTTATTATGATGCAAGGAAAAGAAATCATAATCAGATTCTTGAAATCATAATAAAGTTTAAGATAATTCTATTGCATCTTCCCTGCACTGACTATAATATTTTAATTGAAATTCAGTAGCTAGAAAAAATAAAACATATACTCAATATTTTACCTTGGAGTTTATCAATGCATAAGAAATAGAAGATGTCTGGAGAACTCTCTCTCTTATGAAACCACCACTCCTCAAACAAGGATTCATGTTGCTCAGCCAAAGCATGACACTAAAAATATATTTATTAAAAATGATTTTAATTAAAGCCAGGTTGTTGCAATAAGTGCTATTAAACTATTCACATTTATGGGTTTGGTGTATGCATTTATTCATATTTTTAGGTTGATATTTACGTTGAAAGTTTTGCGCTCTGGCTCAGAAAATAAGGTTTGAACTTAGGCTCTTAGAAATAAGCCTAAATTTATATCTATTTTCTCCCTGATTACAAAAAGTTGTGTATAATTCATAATCTTTTTTTTTAATCAGGTTTGTTTAACTTTAAAAACGTAAAAAATGTTTTTCATTTTCTTTTTTTAAGAGGGACACTGATGTAATGTCCATTAAATTAAAATCATTTTGTAAGTTATTAGAACAGACTATCCAATATGTTTATTTATTACTAGTTTCAAAGAAAGTTGTATATATTACATGAATGAGTACTATAGGATAACATTTTTGCACACCATACAAGACTTATACAGGTGGAAAAACTTAAATTAATGGTACTTTCAAAATGAATGTGATTTCTTCTCAACAATTACTAAACAATTTGGTGCAATTTGGTGTGCTGTAGACAGTATTGATAAATCAAGTGACTCTTTCGAATTTTAGTAATTGTCAGCTACAATGAAGCTCACTATCTTTCTTTTTGATAAAAATTAATGAATTTTTTTTAATATATGACTTATTTTAAAAATTATAGCTCTAATAATGCTCTTTTTTTTTTCCTTTTAACGAGTCAAAAAATCACATACAAACATAAAATTATTTGAAAAATGACTACATGTTATGTTTAATTTTGTTTACTAAAAATATAAAAACAAACAAACAACAACAAAAAAAATACATACATTCAAAAAATTTCCATCTGACAGGGGTTAATAACATTCCAAAAAACATATCAAAATTAAGGTTTTGCCATTAGTATGAAGAGCATGACTGGTGTAGAAAAGGTTAACCAATATCCAGGGCCGGATTTAGCCTTTAAACCACTCCATGCAAAAGTAAAAAATTGCACCCCTACATAGTAAGCATTAAAAAAAGTACATTCTTTTTTACATTTTTTAGGGAACATCCAAAAAGCAACAGGGAAACTCACACTCCTAGTTTGTTAGAAAATGTAACTGTGAGATAAACTTTTATTATGAAAAAACAATTTTTCCTGATTTAAAAAAAAAAAATGCAACACTTCAAATTTTTTAGAAAATTTACTTTTCTAGTTCAATCTATATCTTGAGAATGAATTAAAAGTTCTATACATGTATGCCAACATTTTTCAGTTTGACTGAAATAAGTCAATTTTTGCACAAAATGTGATAAATTTTATTAAGGCTGTTCTCAAATCTATAAAGGAGCTACTTTCTGAATTAATTTTTGTTTGGAAACGTATGAAATTCGCAGATGTTTTTATTCAGAAACTATGTAATTGAATGGCGATTTACATTTTTTGGTAAAGGCAGAAGCTCTTTCAGAAAATACTGTCAAAGATGTCAATTTGAACCAAATTTCTGGATGCAGTAGCGCGAGAAATGGGTAAAACTTGTCGTCATGTGACAAGAATCTCTTATACCTTAGTATGTTTATCAAAAAATGGAAAATGCTATTCGATTCCAAACCACTTCAATAGTCAGGCCTACTAATTTTATGCTTTTACATTTAAAAATGAGTCAAACAATACATCAGAAAGTTTCGTGTTGCTGAGCAGGGAATTTGAGAACCACCTTAAATAAATTAATGTGAGTATATTAAACAATTTAACCCATATGTATTGATTTTTAGTAAATATCACAAAAGAAAAAAAATTATATACATAAATATGAAAAATGTAATAAAATAAGAATGTGTGTAAAGCTATCTAAATAATGAAATTCATAATAAACCAACTAACTTTAATCACTAAGATAAAAAGATGATGATAAAAAATATTTCACAAACAATTAAACTAACATGAGAGGTATAATATTGTTCAAACTTTGTTTTCCTCTTTCTTTTTTTTCAAGCCACTTAAAAACATACATTAATAACAATGGTTTTCTTCAACTAAGTTCTGAGCATATTTTTCATGACACTTTCAAAAGCAAAAGACCCACACACACAGCTGAACACACACTACAAAAAATACTTAAAATCTTTTAAGACAAAACAATAAATATATAAAATAGCTAGATTTAAACTTAGTTTTGTCAAAAAAATTTCACATTATGAATCTTTCATTAAAAACTAAATAAATAAAAATACAAGGTGATAATATCTCACTATTTAGTAATAATTATTATTAACATTATTACTTGTGAAATGCAATCAACAATATTTTAATCACTGACTTATACATATGACAACAGGAATAAATAATTTCATTTAATAAAAATACTAAGAATTAATATAGGAAAAAAATATTACTAACCTGATCGGCAGCTTTTTCTTCATCTGAACACAATTAAATTTACTCATACCCAAGGACAAGGATAAACACTTTTCTCAATTAGATAAACTCTTTTCTGAACTTATTAAATAAAAACATTAAAGATAAAGGAAAAGTGAAGCTAACACACTTCCTAAAATATTCTTATAATATTATTTTATGACAAAACACACCTTTTGCATGTTTGTACCTCTGCATAGATTTTATGCAGAAGAACAAGACAAAATGATTTTGCAATGCAATGGTCAATGGTCCTCAGAATAACAACTTTTTCTCTCTCCTAAAATATAAAATAGTGCCAAACAGAACCTTCCTGTCTCTGTCCCGCTCTAACCCTGTGACACGCATCAGCCAATTACGATACGACAAACAGAGAAAGATATTTTCCTAGGAGCATTCAGATCAAGAAACATGCTTAACATTTAAAACTTTTGACTTTGGAGGGAAAAAAAATTAAAAACAAACTTCTCGTTATATTTGAATAAGTTTTCTTTCATCTGAAATCCACCTATTGAGGGTATTTTCTGAAATTTTTTTTCTCCTTTTGTTTTGCAATTTTGGGCCCCTCGATTTTTAATACTCCGTGCCGGGACACGGATTGACGGAGTGTTCGTCTGGCCCTGTCAATATCAAAATTCAGGATTGTCCAGAAAGTTCTGAGCATATTTTTCATGACACTTTCAAAAGCAAAAGACCCACACACACACAGCTGAACACACACTACAAAAAATACTTAAAATCTTTCAGGACAAAACAATAAATATATAAAATAGCTAGATTTAAACTTAGTTTTGTCAAAAAAATTTCACATTATGCATCTTTCATTAAAAACTAAATAAATAAAAATACAAGGTGATAATATCTCACTATTTAGTAATAATTATTATTAACATTATTACTTGTGAAATGCAATCAACAATATTTTAATCACTGACTTATACATATGACAACAGGAATAAATAATTTCTTTTCATAAAAATACTAAGAATTAATATAGGAAAAAAATATTACTAACCTGATCGGCAGCTTTTTCTTCATCTGAACACAATTAAATTTACTCATACCCAAGGACAAGGATAAACACTTTTCTCAATTAGATAAACTCTTTTCTGAACTTATTAAATAAAAACATTAAAGATAAAGGAAAAGTGAAGCTAACACACTTCCTAAAATATTCTTATAATATTATTTTATGACAAAACACACCTTTTGCATGTTTGTACCTCTGCATAGATTTTATGCAGAAGAACAAGACAAAATGATTTTGCAATGCAATGGTCAATGGTCCTCAGAATAACAACTTTTTCTCTCTCCTAAAATATAAAATAGTGCCAAACAGAACCTTCCTGTCTCTGTCCCGCTCTAACCCTGTGACACGCATCAGCCAATTACGATACGACAAACAGAGAAAGATATTTTCCTAGGAGCATTCAGATCAAGAAACATGCTTAACATTTAAAACTTTTGACTTTGGAGGGAAAAAAAATTAAAAACAAACTTCTCGTTATATTTGAATAAGTTTTCTTTCATCTGAAATCCACCTATTGAGGGTATTTTCTGAAATTTTTTTTCTCCTTTTGTTTTGCAATTTTGGGCCCCTCGATTTTTAATACTCCGTGCCGGACACGGATTGACGGAGTGTTCGTCTGGCCCTGTCAATATCAAAATTCAGGATTGTCCAGAAAGTTCTGAGCATATTTTTCATGACACTTTCAAAAGCAAAAGACCCACACACACACAGCTGAACACACACTACAAAAAATACTTAAAATCTTTCAGGACAAAACAATAAATATATAAAATAGCTAGATTTAAACTTAGTTTTGTCAAAAAAATTTCACATTATGCATCTTTCATTAAAAACTAAATAAATAAAAATACAAGGTGATAATATCTCACTATTTAGTAATAATTATTATTAACATTATTACTTGTGAAATGCAATCAACAATATTTTAATCACTGACTTATACATATGACAACAGGAATAAATAATTTCTTTTCATAAAAATACTAAGAATTAATATAGGAAAAAAATATTACTAACCTGATCGGCAGCTTTTTCTTCATCTGAACACAATTTCTCTTGAATTTCAACTAGTCTGATTTCACTATAAAATGAAATAATAAATATAAAATGATAATTTGGAGGAACATATTTGTAGGATGTCAATATCCAAAGTGAGTTAAGAGCTTCTCTTTCTTCCACACACACACACACAGTATATCACTGCCTTACAATTCACTTTGTACTAGAAGATAAATAATAAATGTTACCTGTTGCTATATGTTTTCAGTCTACTTTCTTCCCAAGATGCATCACCTCCTTCAAATTTTCCACGTGCTGTATGTTCTAAGCCCTAGAAACATATAAAAAATTATTAAAAAGGAAAATTATCCTGATGTGATAGATTACTATAAAGAATGCACAACAAAAGAAGAAAAAACTTGTGAACAACATAATAAAATCAGTTATAGTGGAGTACCATTTATACAAATCACAATTCAGTCATTTTAGAAAGGAAGCTTGTCCTAAAAATGAACTTTTCAAGAGACACAAAAAACATTTTTCTGAAAAATATAAAGGTACTTTTTTGAAGTGTCTACCTTAAGTTACAATAAAATATGAGTTAATATTAATTAGTTGACATTGTTGAAATTTTTTCATGATTTATAAATGAAGTAATAAAAATAAAATAAAATTTGGGACAAATGCCCTTTCTACAATGAAATGAGAACAAATTATATAAAAAAAGATAGTTGGACTTAAAATAGACTGAATATATATTACAAAAATTTCTATAAAGATACATTGAACAAATATTAAGATACATTGATTGATACATGATGTGAAACGTGGAAAAACTGTACTGTAATTACTTTTGACTATTCATCAACAAGTTTTTCAACTTCATTGGTTGGCCATAATGAAATTTCTTCACAAAATCTTTTTAATTTGTCAGGAATATAAATCCCAATGTGATTTAAGTTCTCCATCTATTTTTAATTAATTGGAACTGGCCCATCATGCTTTTTTAGTTGGCAGCTCAACTTTATCTTTAAGCTTAAGTGAGAATGAGTTGCTGTTTAACCCATCAATTTATTTTCTTATCAGGGCTGTGGAGTCAGAGTCAGGCCCATTTTTGGGGAAAAGAGTCAGAGTCGTTGAAAAACAGGCTGACTACGACTACGACTCTAGCTTCTTTTTTGGACAGTTTGAAGTGAAATTAAACCAATGCTATGTAATTTTAAATTTATAAACCAATTATTATTTTTATTTTTGGACTGTATATACCAGGCAAATAAGGTTAAAGAGGCCCAATATACTGTACAGTGTACAGCATATTTGAAAACTGTTTTGAAAACTCTAGTTAATATTATACATTTAGTATATAGTCCTTGCTCTCGGTTTTTTGGGGTTTGCAGAATCTTAGGTAATGGGAAAATTGGAAATTTCTGCTGTATTTTGAGCCCACAGAACCCGAAATAACATTGCAATAGAATCCTTTCCCCCCTTTTTTTTTTCCTCAGAATCTTTTGGTCTGTAGGACCAGGAGTAATGTCAGAATTGTAAATTTTCTCCCCCTTTTTTGTATGTGCATGGAACCCCCCCCCTGCCCATAAAAAAAGAGTGAAATTGTAATGTTTTCCATGAATCTGCGATACCCAAAATGATGATGGAATAGTAAAATTTCTATTATCTTCATTCTTTTGATTTTCAGGTCTTGCAGACCCGAAATAAAGCTGAAATTATAGAATTAGTGGGTATAATTAATGAGTATAAAATTTTCACCTTTTCTTTTGAATCCGCAAAACCCGAATTATTTCTAAAATAGTAAAATTTTCATCTTTATTTTTCTTCCCTTACAATGGAATTTTTCAGGTCTGAAGGACACAAAATAACTCCAAAATTGCAACTTTTTGAATTTTCTTTTCCAAGTCAGTGGGATTCGAAATAGTAAAATTTCCATTTTGTTTTTTTCTTAGATTTCAATATTTGGATTTTTCGGGTTTGCAGGACCCAAAATTGTACATGTACAATATTAATAATGCTGAAAATATAAAATTTTTGCCTCTTTTATGAAACCGTGAGAACAGAATTAATGACAAAATTTTTCTCTAGAACAAGAAAAATTAACTCTTATTTTTCTTGCATTCCTGCATAATTTTTCGGGTTCTCGAGACTCCAAATGATGCTTAAATTGTAAAATTTTCACCTTCTATTTTTTACATTTGCGGGAATGGATATAAACCAAAATTAAGCATCTTTTTGCCCATATTTTGGTATAATATGTATTTGGTTTTGTCCGCCCCACATTTGGCATGAAATATTTTGGTGCATATTTATATATTTAAGACATATTATTATGCCTTAAAATGATATAACAGCATAATATATATTATTTGGATTCAACTGATAAATCTTTGTGTGTGTTGTTCAAAGCAAATTTTGGAGATTTATTAAATTTCAACTGTTGTTTCTATCTGATAGTTTCAAATTTAACTTTTCGATTACAATTTACATGCATATTTAAGATGCAGTTATTAACTAATTGTGTACAGTTTTGACATAATTAAATTTTACCATATATAAAATTTAATGCACATCGTGTTTTTGTGTGAGTGCACATAGAATACCTGGGAGAGGGGGGGGATATTCAAAATATTTTCAGTTTTGACCACAGCTGATTAATGCAGGAGCAAAGTTCCACGGGCATTTTATAAGAGTATTATTAAGCCCTATTTAAAAAGAAAAAAATTTTTGCATTTAAAAAAGGTGAAAATCTTTATAATAAAATACTGCTGGAAATTTGCTGCTTCAGTAACTGGGTTCTGGTTTTGACTACCTATCACAGCTTACACCCATGATTCATCCAAAGAAATGAAAAAAAAAAAAAAAAAAAAACATTATCGGTCAATATGCACATCACATGCTTCAAGGTCAAACAGGAATGTGCCAGTAGGTTGCAGTGTTGCCAGTTAGGTATTTTTTTAATTCTGATTGCTACCACTTTTTTAAATAGTAATATTTCATTTATTTAATGACAAATTTAATAAAGTGACTATTACTATTTCAAAACAAATGACAGCAATGAAGCAATCTGAACAATAGAAACTAAGCCAATCGGCTTGTACTTTAGCCATCCCAGAGTCAGAGTCGGTTCCTTTAAAATTTCAGGAGTCAGAGTCAGTCATTTTTTCCACTGACTCTACAGCCCTGTCTCTTATATTGTCCAGACTGTCAGATATTTATTCAAAGTGCATAAAAGATGCTGGCTGAAATTGTACTTTAGCATTTTTTTAGACATTTCCCCGCTTGAAATGCCTCCTCTGAAATGCCTCCTCTTTTATGCAGGGTGGCCAACAAAGGAAAACATATCTACCCATTTCTTTCAATTAAAAAATACTATTGATGCAGATATATAATAGTATATCATAGCAATTTCTTATTTTCATATAAATTTTGTTAAACAATTAGTAAACAAAAATATTTCAAACAATTTAACGAAGAAATCTTTCTGAAAGGACACATGTGTGTTTTTGTGAAAGGACAAGTGTCTTTTCAATACTGAAAGTTGTTTTCCTCTTCCTTTAAAGATAGAGAAATAATATCTAGAGCCTGGTCTACTACCCTTTCTTTGCAAAAAGTGATAGAATATAGGGTAAAATATCATATTCTGCAGTGAAATAATTTTTGATAATTTTGGACTAGTGCCCTTCCCTTACTAGAATGACTGATTCAATTGTGTTTTTCATATTTACATATTTTATTTCAATTCATCCCAGTATGTCCCAAAAAATATTTCATTTATATAACAAGAGCGAGTCAATTTCATTTGTACGTTTTTTCCCTATTATTCTATATTTTTGTTGAAAATTCATAGTTCAAAATGCATGCTGGAAGGAGAAATTGGGTTCTAGCTCATATTTTCTGTACACTTTAACATTTTTCTTTTCTTATTTTTTTTTAAT
Organism: Maratus michaelseni; assembly: GCA_963931845.1. Taxonomy (NCBI): domain Eukaryota; kingdom Metazoa; phylum Arthropoda; class Arachnida; order Araneae; family Salticidae; genus Maratus; species Maratus michaelseni. The sequence continues at coordinate 99,503,839 of OZ007586.1, forward strand.
AACTTCTCATAATTTTCTGAAAGATATGCATTTTATCTAAACATGAAACATCCAACAAAATTTGACAAATGGAGACCTAAGAAATATGTAAATATGTGACTGGGTTCAATGGTCTTATAAATTTAAGCCATTTTAAATATAACCAAATCAATGATGAAATTATTTCTATGTCTCCCAGTAACAATATATTAAACATGTGTTAAACCTTTTTGAGCAATTTTTTTTATTTTTAAGAAAGTTGGCTGAACATATGTTTTCTCATCAAGGAAGGATATAACTTTATTTCTGAAAAAATTCAAGACAGTGCTGATTTCAGTGGTAATTGCAATCTTTTTACCAAATATATTTCCGTATTAACAAGCATTTTTGGCTATTAAGTTTGGCTAGGCTTGAAATAAATCTTTATTTTATGATTTTTGTGTAAATTATTAGTGTACCTTTATGAGGCAAGTTTCAATGAATATATATATTTTTTTAAATGATTTCATCAATATTATGCCTATTTAGTTATGCATTATTGTTTACTTGACCTTTACCTTTAAAATTTTAATCATGTTTTAAATTTTATTAATTTTTATTACTATCATTACTTTACTTAATTATTTTAATATTTTACTTTATTGTAAGCATTCATTATAATTTACATTGCATTATTACATTCAAATTACTGTTTAAAAAATGTAAACAAAACAGTAACCAGAAATCCACAAAATTCTAAAATCTGCACAACCTCTGGTTTCAAACTATGCTGATTTGAGAGAGTCTAGTGCACAAGAAGATTTAAAACATTTTTCAATTGGAATTATACCTCTATATCTAACAGTTTAGAAGTTAGCTATTGGTTAATGATAAGAAGTATCTCTATATATCATAACTCTGAAGATTCATACAAAATCCTTGCTCTTTCCCTATTAAATATGTTGAACAAACTTTTAATAAAATATGAAATGCAGGTTTGAAATAAGACTTAGTATAGAATACAAGACCTAAAGAGTACTTTTTTCATTTTATAGCTAAATGTTTTTAATGTAAAGATGTGTACGATTGCTAGGAGACCAGACATAAAAGTATTAAATAAAATATGCATTATAGGAATAATGTACAAATTTTAAAGATCCACATAAAATGCAGAATAATAATAAAAAGTACTTAACACCATATTACATACAAATCACTTTATTTGGTCACACACTTTTAAGTTCACCTGTTTATATAGTCAGTTTGAAAAGCCCCGGACGATAAAATAGAAATTCTATATGTTACTGCCTTTATAGAATTTCTATACCCACTTTTGTTGTCACAATGAATCTCATTCCAAGATATTATTTAAATAGCTTACTGTCTTTCGCTTTCATGAATATTATGTATTCTGAGAATTATTTCTCAAAGTTCATAACAGAGTTCCTTCAGGAAATTATTAGCAATTCTAGCAGTCCCTAAAACAGTTATGTTTGACGGCATGTGTAATATGTCTAGTGTAAACATAGTTACTAGGCATATACAGTTAGGTGTTGCTACATGGGTAACAGAATTATAGCTCCTCAAAAGGGTTGTTTAGGGCTGTTCGGTGCATCCAAAATCATGCAAAAGACACAATGAAAATATCATCCCTGTTTTCCAACTCAGCTGTTTCTTTCTCTTTATTTAATAATACACAGAATAGAAGAACATAAATAATTATTAAAAATATCTTAAATGATGCATCAAACTTTCACAATACTTTTTCCTTTCAAAAATAAATAAAAGATGCTTTATTTTTAATGCCTGAAATTTTTAATGTCTTTGTGTATGCCCTGAAAAAAAAATAGAGTACGAAGGGGGAAAAAAAAAAAGGGCATGAAAATTAAAAGTCTTCAGAATGGTACTCTGCTTCAAATGAAAAAAGTTGTATGCATATACTACATAAGTAGCTTAAGCTGTACAAAATTATTATTGGATTAACAGACTATATTTCTTCATGGACAGCATTGTTTTTTGATTTCTCAAACATTAAAAAAAGAAAAGAAAAAGTAGATAATGCAAATGATATGTGGTATCAAGATAACAGATTAACTCTTAACTAAATACTCATAGTAAAAGGTAACAGCTACAGCCAGGGTAAAAATTTAATGTTTTATTAAATTTTACCTTTATTCTGGTGTATAAGAGAATTTTTTTATTATTATTTTCCACTTACAGCTTGGATCAAAATTTCTGCAACACTTTTTTTCTTAAGACATAACATATAATCATATTTTCAAAAATAACTTTAATTCAAAAATTAATGAATTATACATCATTTTAAAACTATTTTTATATAGAATTCAAAACATTTTACAATTTTAAAGGAACACTAATTGAAAATTTATATAAAAAAGAAGAGTAACACTATTTGAAAAATTTTTAAAAAAATAATCTAACCAATAACAAATCAAACTCTTATTTTTTTTTTAAATAAAATCCATCGATTAATGTAAAATATTTTATCCAAGTTTGTTACTCAAATTTTGAAAAAATTCTCTGTGTTTTCCCTTCTATGTATTGTGCACCATACTTATAAGTAATAAGTTATTCAAAAATCAATGAATTATACATAATTCTAAAACTATTTTTATATAGAATTCAAAACATTTTACAATTTTAAAGTAACACTATTTGAAAATTTATTTTAGAAAAATAATCTAACCAATAACAAATCAAACTCTTAATTTTTTTAAATAAAATCCATCGATTAATGTAAAATATTTGATCCAAGTTTGTTACTCAAATTTTGAAAAAAAATTCTCTGTGTTTTCCCTTCTATGTATTGTGCACCATACTTATAGGTAATATACAGGGGCAACACTTATTACTTGCATTACAATATCCCCTTGTTTCCAGCATTGGAAACTAGGCAGAAGTAATCAACATTTCAATAATATTACCTTTATATTTACATGATATTTAGGAAATACATAGAAAAATAAATTACAGAAATTCTTTCTTATTCAATTACCTATATCTTAACAAAATAAAAATTGCATAAGAAAAAGAATGTTGATCATTTACTTCATGCACTCAAACAAATTTAAATTCACACAGAACAAATTAATACAAAACAACTTTGATTCTTGCTATTAACGATAGAATTTATTCATAAATTTAATTGATTGACATGAATGAAGGAAAAAATTATTTTTTAAACATTAACAATCTTTTTTTTCTCAGTTCACATATTTGTGCAGCAATTTCTGTAACCTCTGCAAAGTTTTCAATTATCAGTTTCAGATTTTGTAGCATTCTTCACAAACACAGAGAAGTCTTCTAAAGATCCTCTTTTTCCACATTAAGAAGCTTCAAATAATTTGTAATCATTATTCCAATGTTAGTGATTTTCTAATTACTAAGACTATTTTATAGATATATATACAAGGTGGCCATAATTAAACTGACAGTACTCAGAGTGTTCTGTAGCGCGATCTAATTGCGAGAATGGCGCCAAATTTTATAGGAAGATTAAACAAGACAGGGGACGAAGGAGTCCGCGGAAAAAAAAAATAGTTCCAAAAGTCACCGTTGTGGGAATATGTGGCACTGTGTATTCGAAAAAGAGAGTTTCAAAAAAGAAGAATCGATACTGAAATAAAATTACCGTTTATTTAGCACATCCAAGTCAGGTTTGATGTGGCCGCCAAAAGTCGCATTGTATCCTGTGATACGGCTTTTCATCGTCTGCCTGACTGAACATTTAGAGAACCTGTTTTCTCAAACTTCTCAACCATTGCTTTTAAACCATTTAATGATAAAGGACCTTTATGCATTTTTTTGTGGTTTCTAAAAGCGCAAAGAGCGGCTGGCGCATTGCACTGGTTGAGGTAAAAGAATTTGACTAGTAGAGCTCGCTCGACTAAAGGAGACATTATGAAAGATAACTTTCAATGAAATTGCTTCTAACAGTAGCAAATTACCTTTTAAAGCCGGACAAGCTGGCACTGGGCCAAAAGATGTACATTTGAATAAAGAACTTCTTCTTCTGCTGTTGCTTTCTTTGGGGCTCTGTAAGTGAAATTGCAGATAAAGAAACTTTAGCAGTGTTTATGTAAATTTTAGCTTTTTATAAACTGTTACCATTTTGAGCTTGGATTAAATTGCTAAATTAGTTAAATAAACGGTAATTTTATTTCAGTATTGATTCTTCATTTTTTGAAACTCTCTTTTTCGAATACACAGCGCCACATATTCCCTTGCCGGTGACTTTTGGAACTAATTTTTTTTTTCACGGAATCCTTCGTCCCCCGTCTTGTTTAATCTTCCTACAAAATTTGGCGCCATTCTCGCAATTAGATGGCGCTACAGAACACTCTGAGTACTGTCAGTTTAATTATGGCCACCTTGTATATATAAAGTAAATAATATGCTAAAATGGATCTTGTGGAACTAAATTAATCCAACAAGTAAAGTCAGTATTTAAAGTTTTATCTAACCAGTCCATATTATTTAAATATAGCCAATGAAACACTCATATTTAATAACACTTAAATGATATTTCAAAGAAATTTATGCAGAAATTGGAAACATCATAAGCATGGATAAACAAGATGAACATAAGGCAACAAGGAAGAACATAGAACCATATTACTTTTCCTTAAGTGCTGTTATTTTCACAAGAGAATTTTGTTCTGCAGAAATTGAAGTTTTTATGACTGTCCCAAAATTTTAAGACCGAGAACAGCCCGAGATACTTCAATGCATTTACATAGTTTTTCACACATGCTCCATTAGCTGCAGCTCTGAAGATTATAATAAAGAAAGAATAACTGACTCTTAACTGGATTGATCTATACAAAAATAAAAGAAGCTGCAAGCATAATTTTATTTTGTGCTACAGCTACAAATATTTTTCTCGCAAATGTTAAAGAGACTGGCATTCTTCAAATCTAGCAGACTGTAAAAAAGGTTTTAACCCTCCCCACAATCTCACCCCTCCAAAAAGTTATCCAGTAAACAAAACTTTTCTAATGAATTGACCATGAACAGATGAAATCTTACACAAACGCTGCTCCCTGCTTTCCTTTAATGTAAGAGCTGGCAAACAGAAGAGGTCACTTTCACAAGCAGAACCATTCAAAACAACCCTTTTTAGGTGATATAAATACGTAGCACCTATAGTCGTCATTTGGTCCGTCCATCTGTCTGTCTGTCTGTCTGTCCGCATATAACAACGCAAAAACTACCCAACCAAATGGTTTGCAATTTAAAATATATTATCTTTGCAGAATTTTGTCGAGACATTTCAAATTTTATTAAAATCGAATCAAAACTTTAGGAGATATTAATAAAAATATTTATTAAGAAATTTGATTTTTTTTTTTTAAATCGGTGCTTTTTTGTTATAGGAGCTTCCGAAGTTTAATCGTCAAGCGACCGAGATACTTATTTTATGACAGAAATTAATCTGCAGACGATATAATTCATTTCACAGAATTAAAAATCATCAAGATCTGAATATTTATATAACTAGCTGATACATATATATCTGAATATTTATATAACTAGTTAAGATATTTGTATGAACAGTGTCATAAAATATATACTTAACTAGCTGTTTAACCCGTTCTACGCACGGGATATCATGAATTTAATTCTAAAACGTGCGTACGAACACACCTCGTTTGTAACGTTTGACGTACAATTTCCAACTTGTTATAATCTGTCAATGGTTACCAAGAACTGATAATGGCTTCAAGAATATTAGAGTGCAGTGGTGATGCTCAAAGGAAAGAGGACATTGCAAATTCTGCTTCAATAACAACGAATGTCAAAATAAAAGGAACATTTTTCTTATAACAGAAAAGCAAACGTTTTCTTATATTTTGAGTTATTTATAACCTAGGGAATATGGGCAGTGTGAAACTCCTATTGCAACTTGAATATTTCATATCAATGGTGTAATCAATTTTTCTTTGTGTTACAGTCAGTGTGCTTCATTAGCAGAGCTGTAAAGTCAGTGGGGAAAATGACCGACTCTGACTCCTGAAATTTTAAAGGATCTGACTCTGGCATGGCTAATGTATTAGTATTGCTTGTTGGGCGGGTTCCTATTATTCAGATTGCTTCATTGTTGTCATTTGTTTTGAAATAGTAACAGTCGCTTTATTAAATTTGTCATTAAATAAAGGAAATATTACTATTTAAAAAAAGTAGTAGCAATCAAGCTATCAGAATAAAAAAAATATCCAACTGGCAACACTGCAACCTACTGGCACATTCCTGTTTGATCTTGAAGCATGTGATGTGCTTATCAACCAATAATGTTTTTTTCTGTTTCATTTCTTTGGACGATAAATCATGGGTGTAAGCTGTAATAAGTATTTAAGACCGGAACCAGTTACTGCACGGGCAAACTTCCAACAGTACTTTAGTATAAAAATTTTCAACTGTTTTAAATGCATAATTTTTGTTTTTAATAGGACAAAAATACTCTTATAAAATACCTGTGGAACTTTGCCCCTGCAATAATTGGCTCTGGTCAAGACTGAAAATATTTTGAACACTCCCCTCCCCTTCCTAGATACTCTATGCACTCTTGCACAAAAACACAATATGCATTAAATTTTATATATGGTAAAATTTAGTTATGTCAAAACTGTGCAAAAACTGTATGTAATATATTTATATGCATGTAAATTGTAATTGAAATTTAAATTAGAAGCTATTAGATAGAAGCAACAGTTGAAATCTAATAAATCTCCAAAATTTACTTTGAACAACACACACGAAGATTTTACATACAACAGTTGAATCCAAATAACATATATTATGTTGATATGTCATTTTTAGGCAATTTCCAAAGTATGTTATGCCAAATATGGGGGGGGGGGCAATACCAAATATATATTATAACAAAATATGGGCAAAAGAATGTTTAATTTTGGTTTTATATCTGTTCTTGCAGACCCAAAAAATAGAAGGTGAAAATTTTACAATTTATGCACCATTTGGAGTCTCCAGAACATGAAAAATTATGAGAGAATGCAAGAAAAATAAAAGCAAAAATTTTACTACTTTGGCTTTAATTCTGTTCTCATGGCTTCATATAAAAATGGCAAAAATTTTATATTTTCAGCATTATTAATTGTACAATTTTGGGTCCTGCAGACCTGAAAAATCCAAATATTGAAATCTAAAGAAGAAAACAAAATGGAAATTTTACTATTTTGAATCCTGCTGACTTGGAAAAGAAAATGCAAAAAGCTTCAATTTTGGAGTTATTTAGTGTCCTCCAGACCCGAAAAATTCCGATGTAAGGGAAGAAAAATAAAGAAATTAAAATTTTACTATTTCAGAAATAATGCAGGTTCTGTGGATTTGAAAGAAAAGGTAAAAAATTTTATACTCACTAATTATACCCATTAATTTTATAATTTCAAAAATCGAACGGAAAAAGATAACGAAAATTTCACTTCATCATTATTTCAGGTACCGCAGACTCAGGAAAAAAATTACAATTTCACATTTTTTGGGGTCTTGCACATATGGAAAAAAAGGGGGAGAGAATTTACAATTTCAACATTACCCCTGATCCCACAGACCTTAAGAATCTGAGGGAATACAAGAAAAAAATAAGGGAAAAGGTTTCTATTACAATGATACTTCGGGTTCTGTAGACTCCAAAAATAACAGAAATTTCCAATTTTCACATTACCTTGTGCTTGGGTTCCACAAACCCAAAAAAACAAGAGAAAGGACTATATACTAAATATAAAATATCAACTAGAGTTTTCAATTAAAAACAGTTTTCATATATGCTGTACACGGGACAGTATATTGGAGCTCTTTAACCTGGGTTGCCTGGTATATATAGTCCAAAAATAAAAATAATAATTCAGTTTATAAATTTAAAATTTACTTATAATTTAATTTCACTTAAAATTGTCCAAAAAAACAAGCTGGAGTCAGAGTCGGCCTGTTTTTAGCGACTCAAACTCAGACTCTTTTGCTCAAAAATGGGCCTAACTCCGACTCCACAGCCCTGTTCATTAGTTCAATTATTTAAACTTTTGCATATTCAAATTGAGAACAGACCCAACAGCTTCAGATAACACTAGTTTACATGACTTTTGTTCATGAAATGAAAGATATACGGTTACGTTACTTTGGGTATCTACATCTTGGAAAAAATATTTTTAAAAATCCAGCACGTCAGATTTTTGAAATATTTAAAGAAGATTTTTACAAAAAAATACATCCAAATAAACAATAGGCGCCAAGAATATTTTAATAAACTTTTGTTTCTACAATGAAAGCTTAAAATAATGAGCTCTTATTTACTAAAAAAGTCGTTTCTAAATTCCGGTGTCAGTCAGTTAATTTCTCATTTTACGAACAGAATTTGTCTGTGCCGGAAAGGGTTAAACAATTGCGGGTACATAGAAAACAAAGACCTTCATATCTCAGAATTGTGACGTGCTATAAAAAATAAAAATATATTTTTTTAACTACCGTCCATAGCCTACATAAATAATATATGTTTCATTTCATGAACAACAATTTTATTTTTATTTTTTTGGAAACTAGTGTAATTAGTGCTCTATTGTACTTGTTTCACAATTTCCTTCTATTTTCTGATATCTTTACATTGCTACACTATTTATTAACTTTAAGGTAATTTTATAAAATCTGGTTAGGGTGCACAAACCACATGCTTTCTTGAAATGTTTCAGAACTTTTGCACCAAGCTACATCTATATTTATTTGGAAATACAGTGAAACTCAAGTTATCCAAACTCCAGTCATCCAATTGAAAAAAAAAAAAAAATCATGAGCATGAAAACTAAGTCTTCAGTATGATACTCTGCTTCAAATAAAAACAGTTTTATGCATATATATAAGCAGCTTAAGCTATACAAAATTATTATTGGATTGACAGACTATATCTCTTCAGGGACAGCATTGTCCTTTGATTTCTCAAACATTAAAAAAAGAAAAGAAAAAGTAGATAAATGGAAATGATATCTGATATCAAAGTAACAGATTAACTCTTAACTAAATACTCATGGTAAAAAGTAACAGCCGGAGTAAAAATTTAATGTTTTATTAACTTTTTTTTACCTTTATTCTAATGTAAGAATATTTTTGAATTCCATATAAAAAAATAAAAAAATACCTTTTCTAAGAGAAAGAAACTTACTGAAATATGAATTGTATTCATTCACCAAAATATAATTTCCTTAAAATGCCTATTACAACCAACATTCAAATTCTATAATTAGAATTTTTAAATGCTTCAACTGGAAAATTCTAAGTTGGTATTTCACCAATTTCAGAGATTATTTCTTTATTTTCATTTTCTGAAAAAATTACTTTCAGTTTAGAAACTGTAACTGGGCTTTTAAGTGAAAAGCAGGTAGTATTGAATATTATTCACAGATATAGTAGGAGTAAGAAAATGGTCAGGATTTTCCACTGTTCTTATATTTAGGAATGTGGTCGTTCACCCTCTCTTACATCAGCAAGCAACTTAAAGGCTTTTGATACTGCATTGTATTACACATTTTTATAATTGTTTATAGTAATAGTGATATTATTTGCAACATATATTATCCTTAACTGTTTATTAAACAAAAGCAATTTTGAAAAATTTTTATTTCATAATACAAAACCTATTTTTGATGATTGTCCTAATTATCCAGATAGTATCCAAAACATGATTAGTCAGGATAATTGGAGTTTTACTGTGGTATTAAAGAAATATGCTTTCATATTAATACATTTAAGAATCAAATATAAAAATAAATACAATATACTTCTAAAAAAAGCTAAAATAATAAGTGTTTTTGTCATTAAAGTGAACTTATAAAATTATTTTAAACTTCCTAAAATCAAAATATTTGTTTAATGACTATTCAACTAACTTATTAGTATATTTTTCTAAATCACACTCTTAAAAACATGAATTTCTGATAAAGGGAAGATTTAATATATATATACCTTTTTAAAAGAATTTGCCAGCATACGACAAGCTTGGCAAGGAGGCAAAGCATCTTTCTTCTTTGAATCTTGTTTAGAACTTCCTTTCACATCATTATCAGCTTTACTGACAGCATAAAAACACACGGACAACAGAAGAAAAAACCCATAAAGAAAGAGGACTCTCATACTTCTGAAAATAGATATTCCGCAAGTAAATTATTATAATAATATAATTTTTTAAGTAAAATAATAGGGGAGACTGGTACACAGTGGACCACTTTTTCAGTTAAAATTTTTTTTCTCTTTTATAGACAAATTGATCTGCATGAAAATATTTTTTAATATTCCTTAAACCTTTATAAATTCATCATAATTTTCTCTGAACATAGTTTTCAATACATTTTTTCAAAAAAAAATCTTTTATATGCACCCGTAAAGTGGACCAGTGTGCCCCAGAAGTGGGGTACACTGGTCCACCCACCGTGGCACAGTGGACCGCTATTAGGTATTATCTGAAATACAATATAAATATATTTTCCATTAATCTAATTCTTTTTTATTTCTCCTTTACCCGTAAAATAACATAGTAATATAAATTTACAAGTAACATTTTGAAACAAAAACAAAAAAGTAATTATATTTTGAAAATAACAGATTAATACAGGAACAATTTCAATTTAGTTGAAGTTATTACCTAAATACAAAAAAATTAGCGCACATTAAAATTTGCAAATGAAATTCCAAAATACTTATGAGTAAGATTGAGCCTGGAATTTTCCTGAAATACTTTTGGGTCTGGGAGCAACATTATGAAATCATTGACATCAACAACAGATTCATCTGCAGTTTCGGGAAAAATAAACTGATTTCCATTCAGTTTGTGTCTCATGAATCTTACTTGAATAGAATCATCACCAACACTACAGTTATATTTATCAAAGGCAGTAAATACAAAACAAAATATTTCTTATTATGTAAAATAAATTGTTATTTTTCATTGTTTACTTTATTTTATAGTTAAATAACTACTTTAAAACAATATTTCTTTATAGAAAATAAGCAATTATTAAATATTTTGAACATTCTGCATTACAGGAGCAGAGTGGATCGTGGACCACTGTGCCCCAGGAGTATCAGAAAATGTCCACTGTGCCCCATGTTGAAGTTTAATAAATAATCATATTAATATTGTTTATAGCTTTCTTTTAAACATATTAACTTTAAAGTTAAATAAAAACAAGTATCTTAGCTTTGCAAAAAAGCTGTTTTATCTTAATTATCTACAACCTTTAATTACTAAAAAAATAAAAATAGGATGATGAAAAATTTTACTTTTAGAAGCTCAAAACAACCAATCAGGATAAAGTAGTTCAATCTGAGCTAAACATATTTTCTGAAGGCTATAAATAATCAGTGCAGTGCTGTTGTCTATTAGGATAGAAGAGAAACTTAAAAAAAAAATTAAATAAATGAAATATCAGGGGGTGGTCCACTGTGCCCATAGGTCTGCTGTGTACCGGTCTCCCCTAATGTATTTTGTATTAAAATATACAATGGAAAATATCATTTAAATTGCTACATTGCCTAGTTTCATTAAACCTACTTTTAAAATGCAAATTTTTGTCCAAAAAAAAAACGATATTCTGTATGGTTTGGCTGTTTAAGATTTTTCCTCTTATTTCAAAAGAAAAAAAAATCTCCAGGCTAAATATATGCACATTAAATTGATCTTTGCTCCAGAAAAACATATCCCAAAAATGCATCACTGAAATTACCCAAAAGTATTGTAGAAATAGGACAAAATATTTTCTATTTCAAAAAGAACCTTATGGAAACATATTTTTCCTTTTAAAGTCTAAAAAAAATTCTCTTTAAAAAACTTCATTTAGATGCTTATCAATCATTAAAGCTCACCATTGATTTGATGTCTCTTTTACACAGTAATTCAGAAACAAACTCCAGAGATTTGAGTAGATAAAATGTCTGATTAAATTTTCCAGGAAATTTATTTTTTATCTGATAGCATAAGAGTTGGTGTGTTGTACCCTGCAAATGGTCGGGTTCGGCCCCGTACATCCCCCCCCCCCCATTTTTCTCTGCCTACGGCCTTATTTGTCAAACATGATTTCTGTTTATAAGGCAGTTCAATATGTTTTGTAAGACTCAGAACATTATCAAAATTTAAGTCAGCCACCCCCCCCCCCCCCCCTCCCGAAATTAAATCCTGGATACGCCACTGACTTTATATTTTAAATATATATATATATATATATATATATATATATATATATATATATATATATATATTAATTTACAAAAGGTGTTGTAAAGTGATTTATGTGTGCCAGATGCTAAGCAGCTCTTGTGAGCACAGGAACAATATACATTTTTAAATTCAAGATGAAAAATAGTGAAAATTTATAAAATGCAGGTGCTTGAACATGTTAAAAAATATCTTAAATTAAAAAAAACAAATCTGAAAAAGCAAATGAAGCTGTTACAGTAAAAAGCTGATTGATCATGAATTCTATAAGTTTTTTAGTATCATCCTTTTTGATAACTGTAACACATGCCTTCCACCATTCTAAAGGACATAATTAGATTCAAACAAAAACTCATTGAATGGTTCAGATTTTGCTTCAAACTTTAAAATGATAGGCATCACCAAAGTAGAGTATTTCTCTTTAGCAAACAGTAATGCTGACATTTTATCAGAGCTTGTTAATTTCTCTCCTGCATAACCGGGGATCCAAAAGAAGGGGTAAAAATGTGTTGGGCTCAATGCTTGCTTGTAATCATTGAAAGCTTTTTACACATACTTCATTGAATGTTATTTTTCTCCAGATCTTTCCATAAATGAGCTGCATTGGAATACTGGACCATTTATTATTTATATATGCACAAGGATGTAATGAGATCTCTACATAAATATCAATAAAAATACTTTTGAATGACCTATATTTAACGTTTTCCATACCTTCGTCAAAAGTATCCATGTTTCATATTACAAAACTTACATAAAATGTAGATATTTTTTAATAGGTAAATATATGGATTAATCTTTTAACATTTTTCAGCTGAGATTCTCTATTTTTAAATAAGGATTTTTATTTTAAAGTGTGATATTTGATTTAAATAAAATTCAAAAAGCATGGATTTTGAATTCTCAGTCTTTCCCACTCGTTAAATTAACACTGTATTTTTGTCAAGACATAATATTTATAACAAAATATATTGACCTAAATTTTAAATAAATATTTTAAGAAAAGTTGATTTTAATCATGATTAAAATGAAGCTGATTTAAATCAACAAACCCTGCTTTAAAACAATATTTCTTTATAGAAAATAAACATTTATGAAATATTCTGAACATTCTGCATTACAGGAGCAGAGTAGATTATGGACCACTGTGCCCCATGTTGAAGTTCAATAAATAATCATATTAATATTGTTTATAGCTTTCTTTTAAGCATATTAACTTTAAAGTTAAATAAAAACAAGTATCTTACCTTTGCAAAATAGGGGTGTTTTATTTTTTTTAATCTGCAACCTTTAATTACTAAAAAAAGATAAATACGACAATGAAAATTTTTACTTTTAGAAACTCTAAACAACCATTCAGGATAAAATGGTTCACTGTGAGCTAAACATGTTCTCTGGAGGCTATAAATAATCAATCCAGTGCTGTTGTCTATTAGAATAGAAGAGAAGCTTAAATTATTTTTTAATAAATAAAATATTAGGGGGTGGTCCAGTGTGTACTAAAACTCCTATAAGGGGGAGCTGACGCATATCCATCTTGTTGCCCAAAATAACCGCCATATTATAACCCAGCTCAGCATTAGGAAACCCCTGAACAGATATTAGCCGTCACTGGCACTCACCGTCCACTACTACGGCAAGCTAACTGGTTTTAGCTTGTTTTTTGGTCCGTTGGGTTATTAAATGGCGGTATCATTCAGCCTGTAGTATAGGAGCTCTAGTGTGTACTGGTCTCCCCTACTGTACATTCATATTTCAGAAATTATTTCACCATTCCTGGAAATTATTAGCCACACCTTGTATATAGTATATACAGGTTGATTTTTTTTAAGTTGTGAAAGTAAAACACTATAACAAAAGAACCACTGATCCAAATGACCTAAAATTTCACCAATATGCTCCCAAAGCAATGGGAATTTTTTAGGCATGGTTTAAAAAAAAAAATTAAAATCACACCGACAGATGGCGCTGTAAGGTAGCAGAAACAAAGAATATCGTCTGTGGGAGGAAAACAATAGACGGTACTTTGAGAAACCATCTTCCGTAAACCCTCTGTCATCATTAGACCTTTTCTTAAATTCTTAAGTGTCCTAAATTTCCTAAGAGCAGTTGCTGCGCTGTCATTATTCTGATAATACAGTTTCACTAACAACGCACGGTCCGTGAATGGTGCAATCATTTGCGAGGATTTCCATAGAATAATGAACACGAGATGTGCGTACTTCACGTTTTTATTGCCAATGTGCATGTGCCGGGCACAAGTTCGTCTCTAGACTTTACTGCATGTACAGCGCCATCTGTTGGTGCGAATTTAAGTTTTTTTTTAACCACGCCTAAAAAATTCCCATTGTTTTGGGAGCATACTGGTGAAATATTAGGTCATTTGGATCAATGGTTCTTTTGTTATAGGGTTTTACTTTCACAACTTTAAAAAAAATCACCCTGTATATGTATATATTTAATACATAATTAGGGTTGCCAGATTTATCTCTGAAAAAAAATGGAAGATTTATATAGATAGTAGATTGTTTTGAATTTATCCAACTACCATCAAAATTATACTGGCAATGTTTTCCACATTGTACTGAACAATGTTGAACATGAACATGCCAATAATGTCTTTTTTAAATCTTTATTCTTAAAAACTAATCACTAATTAATAGTTATAATTGTAATTTTCCAACTGAATTTGTTTTATATTATTTTAATAACACTAATTAATTTTCAGTCACATTTCTGGGGCAAAAAGTGAAATTTTTTAAGCAAATTCTAAAGGTAATCGATAAAAATTCTTGAAATTATAAAGTCATAAAAAAATGGAAGAAATTGTCTTACGGGAAAGATTTAAGCATACAACATATAATAAGCTGAAAAGTGTACAACTAATGGGAAAAACGTACATTCTGGCAACTATATATAATATAAATTTATTTTGTAGATAAATATATGGGCGATTCCACTGTTACATGCGTGACTTTTAGAGAGTGTTTTTTTTTTTTTTTTTTCAAATTGAGACAAATTTGGAAGTGAAATTATTTAGATAATGTTTTACTTCTTTTATTGCTATTACAGGACACATACAGAATCATTTTTGTAGTGACACCTTTAGTCTAAAGTAATAACAATTTTTTAAAAAAAATAGTAAAGTCGTCGTTATGCAAGGGCTGTGCTAAGATTTTCAAAATGCTAGCTAGTAAATTAGCCAAATTAAAATATTTTTAGCCACATTTATTATAATACATTTTTTATCATTAACTTTTTCAGCCCTGACTTTATTGAATGGGTAAAAAAGCATTTTCTCACTGTATTACATTTGCTACGTGTCCAAAAATTGTGCCCATTTTTTTCTTTTTTAATTTTTTTTAGTTATACTCCATCCAAAAATAAAAGTGTTACCTTAAAGCATGGCTGCCAACTGTTCCAATTTTTGCATACCATTAAAACTTAATAGAAATTTTTGCCTTATTTAATCGTCAAAATGCTGTGGTTAAATAAGGCAAAATTTCTATTAAATTTTAGTGGTATCCAAAAATCGGAAGAGTTGGTAGTTGTGCCTTAAAGTAAAGATTAAAATTAAACCGTCGGCAACTAAAAAAAAAAAAAAAAAAAACTGGTGATTAACTTTGAACTCAGTACCGTTTTATTATTGTTACTTTTGTGGGCATAGAATACGTATTTTTCACTACAATCTTTAAAAAAAAAAAATTCATCTGCGTTGCAAAACATGATTACGACAACGAAAAACTCAGATAAATCATTCGCCAGTCTTTTCGCCAATTTCATGATGTATTCGTATTTGGCGCATAGGCGAATGACAAATGTGGTCCCTGGTCCCGGTTAAGTGTGTGATTTTTCTGAGTCACACATGTAACGACGACTTTAGTATTTTTTTTTTATTATTATTGTTATTACTTTAGACTAAAGGTGTCACTACAAAAATGATTCTGTATGTGTCCTGTAATAGCAATAAAAAAAAAAAAAGTAAAACGTTATATAAATAATTTCACTTCCATATTTGTCTCAATTGGCAAAAAACTCTCTCTAAAAGTCACACACGTAATGGTGGAATCGCCCATATATGTATATATCAAACACTTTTTCATAGACATTTAGATCTGAAAATGGAAATTTTTAGTTAGTGTAGCCAATGGGCAGTAGATTCCTTTAACTCAATAGCTACTTTTCTGCAATCTTAATTCTTGCTGAATTGAATAAAAAATAAAATTTTGTATATTCTATAGAATATAATAGTTAATAGAGCTTCTGCTAAAACTGAAGACTTAAAATGTGTGGCCCTGTATCACCATGATTATAAAAAATGTGGGTCAAAACACTTTTTAAACAAACAAAATGTTTTGGAAAAAAAGAATAGTTGGTTGTTTTATATTTATATACTAATTTTTTTATTTAGCCACCATGTGGTAGGTGGTGACTGAATATTTTCAGGTATAAAGACATTTATAAAAAACCATACCTAAAAGCATAAAAAAAAAAATGCTTAACATATGTAGTACTCAGAAAATAGAAGTCTGTAAATCATTATCCAAAGCTGTTTGGAGTGAAAGTTAAAGGGTTCTCATAGGAAAATGTGAGAATCATTAGAGAATAGAGCAATTTGTTTTTGGAAAGGTGAGTATTTCCATCCTAGGATTTGGTTTTATAGCATAGGATAAATTATTGCCTATAGAGTAAGAATTAATACCAAACTCGGATGAATGAAAAATATGGACTTATCTATTTTGGTTCAGAATGTCTCATATGCTTGAAATATGGTTTATAAAAATATAAAATTTTAAGATTAAAAAAAAAAAACTTTTCAAAAATTATATAAATCAGCAAAGCCTGGAAATTACCATATTGGTACTTCTGGCATACTGTACAGAAATTTCAAAATACAGATAATTTTGTAACTGAATGTTAATCGTTAATTTGATAATTGTTATTTTTCAGACATCAGTGTAAAAACTAATCAAAAGCATTACATTTAAATAATCCTTAAATGTTAAACAAATTCAATTATGTATCTATAACATATTGCTCAATTTTTGTGGTCAAAGAGGGACAAAAAAAAATTGCAAACAAACTAAAAAATAATAATAATAGGCGAGAGATTGAATTTATTATTTATTGCATTAAGACTTGACACAGTATTGACAATTTACTAAAAAATGGGTTACATTAGAAACCAACAGACAAATTATAATATTTGCGAACTAAACTTTCAATTAAAAGTGATGACAAATTCTAAAGGCAAAAGATAATATGATACAGATGAGATACAAGAGTAACACTTAAATTTTTAAGACATGGGCAAATGATATGCACCAAAAAAATATTTTTGGTCGGATATTTAAATTTGAACTCTTTTATGTCCCAACAATTGCAATTTAGCTATCATAGAATAAATTTTGAAAGAAGAGAAAATGGAATTGACATGAGAGCATTATTGAGCTATGATTTTCTATGATTTTAAAGCGGGCTAAATCAAGAATAATACCTTCAATGTGAACAATTAACACATGCAAATGAAGCCCTATCTTGTTCCACTGTATTCAGATGGTTTACAGAACTTAGAAGGTTGAAGTTATCTCCTGGATGAAGAACCTTTGTCAGCTGTAGTCCCAGAAAATGTGTTAGCCATATGAAAAATGTTAATCGATGATAATTGCTATTACTGATACAGAAGGAACTTAACATTGGATCCACAGTTTACAAAAAATTATTCATGAAGAACTGTATAATGCAAAAATTAGCTTGTCGTTGGGTCCCCCATAATTTAACAGAACACCAAAAAGCAAAGCATGAGAGAATCAGTAAAGAAACCCTAAAATTACTTAATGATGGTGGGCATTGCATTCTTTCTAAATTTATAGCTGGTGATGAGACATAAATACCTTTTTTTGACATTCCAACATGTCATGAAAGTTAAGTATGGATCTTATGATCTCGAACCAGCAATGGTGAAAAGACAATGAGCAATGAAAGTGGTAGAAGTACAGGGTTGGTCAAAGCTAAAAAGCTAGAGGGACAGAAGACAGTTATAGCTAACTGGTACACCACCAACTGTCTTCCAGAAATTCTTTAAGAGGTGAATGTTAAGAGACTCGTGATTTACCATGACAATACATCTTGTCATTCAGTAAGGATTATGGTTGAATTTCTTCAAACAAAATCAAAAGAACATCCACACTATTCTCCTGATATGTGATTTTGGGCTATTTTTTAATCTAAAAGAAATAAAATATGTGGGTATTGTTCACTCTGAAGATCAGATTGAGGCATATTTGTCATATATTCTAAGAAATGGGCATCTTGAGGCATTTAATCTTTGGGAAATTTTCAAAAGAACATTGAACTTGGAGGGAACTACTTTGAACACTTTTAAGAGTTAGTAAGTTTAGCCTGTACCATTTAACCATATCTCAAAAATTTCAGTGTGACCCTCATAGTTGGAAAACAATGTGATGTCACAACAGGGGGAGGTGAGCATATCACTCAAATCTGACAACCTTTGACATAGGGGGAAGGAGGGGTAAAGAAACATGAAATGTGCATTATATTGGTAACTAATAGATGACTCCTAGTTCAAATTCTCTTTTAATGATTTATAATAGTATTCTAATAGGTTTAATGGTAGCGATTCTGAAAAATATTATTAAGATACTCTAGAATGATCTTTCTAACAATAAATAGTATAATAATTATTAATATCTATTGCATTAAATTGTGTTAAGAATTTATTTATTCTTTTCATACATACAACTGTCGATTTTTGTACTGAAAAAAAAAAAAAAAACAATTTTAACTAAGAAAAATTTCGGGATAAAATTTAATATTTGACATTTGATTAGTCATATGAATAATAACTTTTGTAGCACATTTTTTATAAATATGGAATAATTTTAACAAATCCATTACATTACTATAATGGACTGGGGGGAGAAAAATATAAACACGCCAGATTATAATGCGTTTTTTAATTCATGGGTAGCGTGAAAAGACCTTTCCTTTTTTTTTTTTCTTAATTCAATAGCGGCCATAGAATCTTTCGCACGCACCCCTGCAAAATCGAACGCTTGTCCTAATTAAAGCAATCTGATAACTGTAGTTTTTGTGAAATGTTTTAGTCCTGGTGATTTGCAAAATCAATGAAATTATTTGTGTTAAATATTATTAATAAGAATTCGTTACTCACATACAAACTAAGCCGGCTCAACTTCTCTCCCGTCGTCTGATTAAAAGGACAATGCATTTAAAATGACTGTGTTCTCATAATAAACACGGAATTGCAAAACATGTTTCAATACAATAAAAACGAAAACATACGGAAAAAATCAATCGCCTGAGAAAAAATATGTACACGAAATTGTCTGCTCTTTGCTCTTGTAAACACCGTAATGTTGGGGCTGTTCAGAACAGAAGATCAGGCGGCGCGCGGGCGATGGAGATTAAAATATCGAGTGAGTCTAAACTGTGAATGAAATTGAAAGGCCTGCGTTCGTTATCATTGATTTGGACATCCAAATCAATGATAATGAACACGGTCCTTCATTTGACTAATTAGCGTATTTTAATGTTACATTAACGCTCGTATTCACGAATAACTTCGACCCCGAGTTCAGCCGAAAACCCGGGTCGAAAGCTAAAATGGTATTCATCGTCTACCTGACTGGACCGGTTTGAAGACGAAATCTAACGCTGGGTTCAGTTACTGTCAGTTACTGGACCTGGCTTTACAGAGGGTTGAAGTTCAAGTTTTTCAACCGAGCATGCGTAGTTAACAAAAAACAAGACGAGAGAGCAAGTCTAGTCACATTTTACAATAATGGCGGCTTACGAGCTTACGTACTGAATCAAGTGTCTGTGTATAAGATATAATAGAAATTTATTACTATTATAAAACAAAAGAACAATATGCAAAGGTATGTGATCTCATATATATGTATTAGCTTCAATTTTTTTTATCTGGTTTGTTTATATTTATATATAAATCCTCTATATTTTATGTTCAATTGTTTGTTTATATAAATAAGCATGGTCGCGAAGAATTTTATTTGCCATAAAAAATAGTCAACATTACATTAATGGTAGATAAATTGCTATTAAAATAAAAATTGTCGCATTTAAGGTTATTTGTTTTTGTAATTTTGATGTTAAAAATAATTTATGAATGTATTTTAATAGTAGCGAAATAAATGTCGTACTTACGTAAGTTCTAATTAAAATTTGAGACATCAGACTAATTTGCATTTTTCTTTAAGTAAAAAATACTTAGATTATGTTCAAGTATCCATCGACTCAATGTAGGTTTTCGATTTTGGTACTCGTAGAATATGGGTAAAAGTTAAATTTTGTGTCTTGTGTGAAAGATACACTATTATTATTTATGTACGATCTGTTATATAAATATAAGATTAGCTTTATAAATTAGATATTGAGGTTTTAAACTAAACAATATATCATCTGAGTTGTATTTAT
Organism: Maratus michaelseni; assembly: GCA_963931845.1. NCBI lineage: Eukaryota > Metazoa > Arthropoda > Arachnida > Araneae > Salticidae > Maratus > Maratus michaelseni. Next base: position 99,524,510 of record OZ007586.1, read on the forward strand.
CTATTGAAGATTTTTAGTAGGTTTATTCTTTGTTTAAATCACGAATATGTTTATATTAATTAAACAACTCTATCATTGATTAACACTATACTATTGTTTTTTCTGTTTTTGAGCTTTACGTTATATTTCCCAATTTTTGAGAAATTTGAAATATTTATTTAATTACATTTAAGTTTCAACTGTGTTTTAATTTCAAAATTATATATAATTTAAAATATTACAATAGAAGTAAAGGGCTGAAATACATTGATAAAAAATTGTTCATTTTTAAAATAACACCAGGCAAAAAATCCAGAAACACCTTTGTTTTAAAATAATGCTTCTCTTCAAATAAACGTTTTGTCACTTCCAATTTTGTCTATCATGACAGAATTGATATGACCTAAACCATTGATTGTACGGTATATAAAAAGTTATAACAGCTGTACATAATAAACTTACAGAACCAAACTTATCCCCTCCCCCTTTTCCCATCATGTTTTCACATATACACATACTAAGGATCAATCCAGACAAAATTTGGGGCCTATTTAGGGTCCCTTCACAAAAATCCATGTCATAAAACAGGGCCCTTCATAAAATTGCTTTTAATAAAACAAGCCCTTCACAAAACTCCTTTTAATAAAACAGGACCCTTCACAAAATTCAATTCCACAAAAACATACTCGTCATTAATTATTTAATTATTTTTATTGTGTTAGCTTTTAAAATGTGTAATCTACTAACAAAACAAATTCACCAAATAGTAAAACTTTAGCAGAAGGACTTAAAGAAGTTATTTTTAATAAATGCTTGGTTGAATTTGAATAACTGAATTTCCTCTTTTGTTACAAAATGTTTTTTTCGCAAAAATATAATACATTTCACAAAAATAACTTCTTTTACTTTTCACAAAAATGTCCCCCCCCCCCCCCCCCCCCAAAAAAAAAAAAAAAAAAAAAACTTGAATTTTTTTACTTTAGTTGGTAAATCGAAAATACTAATTAGTTTGATATCTGAAATTTCATTTAATGTAAACAGGAGTCATTTCGCTACTGTTAAAATACATTCGTTATTCCTAATTTTTTTTAAAATGAAAATTTGAAAAAAATAAATAACCTTAAATGCAAAATATGTTATTTTAGTAATGTTTTATTAGCCCTTTAGGTAATGTTGACAATTTTTTAAGGCAAATAAACTCTACTCTTCATGATCTTGAATATTTATGTAAGCAAATAATTAAACATATAATATATGAGTTGTATGTATAAATATAAACAAACTAGCTAAAAAGTTTGCAGATAATATATATATATATATATATATATGAGATTACATACATTCTATTTTTAACACTTTAAACTTTCTTTTTATTTCTATATCTTACATAGAATCTTGAGTCACGTTTTAATTTACTTTAATTAACTTATAACACTGACAAAAAAAAAAAAAAAAAAAAAAAAAAAAGAAAAAAGAAAGAAAGAAAGAAAGATAGAGTGATGCATGGGTAGGGTGGGGCAAATGGGGCACTTATTCTTCTCCACTAAATCACATTCAAAAAAATTATATTCCTTAAAATTCAGTACTATAAAATTATCTGAAATTATCGTTAATAAATTCAGATTGTTTTATCAGATTACGAATTATCATTATTTTCCCTATCTAGTCTAGAAATCTATTGCCATTCATTCATAAAAAAATATTTAAAAATCTTTTTTTTTTCTCTCTCTCATAAATAAAATTGTAATTGAATCTATGAAGTGACATCTAAATGAGTGAAAAAAATAAAATTTAAGAACTAGAAAGAATATAGAAAATGAAGTATAATTTTCTATATAAATACATCTTTTTCAATGATGCACTGGATCTAAAAATCTATGCATGTAAAAATATTTTGTAATTACTTAGGCTAATTTATTAAAAAATATTCAAAGGCAGTCAATTGAATACCTTTGAACTTGTAAATCTGATAATGGAAAAATTCTTATACAAAAGGGGTAAAGGGGCTTCTAAAAGCTACAATTAAAAAAAAAAAATCAACCTTTTGTAATATTTCACAGTTTTATGTCCAGATCGTATACAGAATTCATTTATCATTATTTAGAAAAGACTTTACTCGATTCTGTGTTGAATGAAAATTTATATAGTAGCCTTAAAAGGTTTTAAATATTAGTGTTCATTAAAATAACATCTAATAAAATAGCAATATATCCATGGTTGACAGTTTAAACTAAAAACAAGTTTGGAGTTTATTATTTAGCGACTAGTTAAAATAAAATGTTTGTTAACCGATCGGAAGCGATAATTGAATGCGCCGTTGGAGCTCCTGAAAAACTTGGGTGCCTGGTGCCAGGGCACTGTTAGAACCACAAATACCACCTTTTAAGCACTCTTTGAAGCTCTGTTGATATTATTTCCACTCTTTTGTTGTTTTTGTCAATGTGCATATTAATTACTATCTAATTGTATTAGAATTAATCATTTTAATTAGATTGCTGAAAATAAAAAAAATCAAATCAATACATCTGGATATCATTCAATATATAAATTGATTCGACAAAATAAAAATAGTACTAGAGGCTACTTTCTGGAATTTTTTCCTTTTTCTCCATTTTAATATTTTCTTAATTAGAAATTATTTAATTAATTACTAATTATAGCTATTAATAATAGAAATCAACATAATTGCTGTTGAAATAAAATTTTCGTTTTGATCAAATCAAGTTTTCGTTTAGCTACTAAGACAAATTTTATTTGAAAAATAAACTTATAAAATTTACTTTAGCAATTAACACATTTCATATCCCTTTCTTAACTCACATATATGTTTAAAAGTAATAATAATAATACATAACATTTGAATAAATTGTTAAAAAAAATATTGAACTTTGTAAGAAATTAAAATAAGTTAATCTCCATATTTAGTAATTACAAGTTTTTATTTTGTGCATATATTTTGTAAAAAATAAAATAAGTACTACATTTAATTTCCTTTTTTTTCCGGCACTTTTCTTCCATAATATAAACAAACAAAGCTTCAACGCGAAACCGAAAACGTCATCTGATTTTTTTAACCAATTAGCACGCTTTATTCAACCGGGGTCGAGTAACTCTGAGTTGGGTAACTTTTCGTCCGAAGTAGACGGTGAATACGAGTTTTCAACTCTCGGTTGAAAACCTCAACCTGGGGTTACTGGACCCTCGGTTCAACTCTCGGTCGAAGTTATTCGTGAATACGAGCGTAAGAAGTGAACTTGGTGGCCGAATGGTTAGAGCACTGCTCTTGATTCTAGAGGTAGCGGGTTCGATCCCCCAAAATTTCTGTTTGATTTTTCTGTTTTTTTTTCATGTTTTTTCTGTTTTTTTTTTCAAAATGTTTAATCGGTTGCTTTGTATTTTTCATGATTAATGGAATATATTTTATAAAAGCAAAATTTGATATTATTAACAATTACTTATTTAATTAAATACGACAAATTCAGCTATTTTACGATTAAAATTTTACATTACAGTGTCTTTTAATATTTAAACATTATTATTATTATTTTTTTCTTTTTAGCAAATGTAAAATAAGAAATGAAAATATAGTCAATTTGCACGAATTTCTCCATGTTTTTATAATGAGTACTTCAACAGTGAATTTTTAGTACGAATAGAATGCAAAGCATATTTTACAATGTAAAAAATATTATAAAAATAAAATGTAAAATATATACATTATTTAAACTAGAAATATCAGTGCCTATTTTTGTAAAGAGGTAAAATACATGTGGTTTACCGTCTAGTTTCGTAATGAATATAAATAAAATATAGTTAGAATGTTTATAAATTTTCTACTGAATGTACAAGTATTTTAGCATTTGTTTCTCGTGTTTTATGATGTTTATTGCAATATAATAAATAATGCAATTTACATCGAAGAATGAATTTCAAGAAAAATAAATTTTTAGAAATTAATAATTATGTTTCAACAAGGTTGTTATCGAAAAATATATTTTAATAAAATGTTTAAAAGCTTTTTTATCAAATTTCAACAAAGATTTTATTTTACTATTATAAATAAAGAAATAAATCTTTTAACATATGTTAAAAGATTTATCATAAATCAAGGTCGTGATACCAACATATGTTGGTATCACGACCTTGATTTATTAACATTCTATTTATCCCAAAAAATATAAAGCAACTGATAAATAATTTTTAAATTTTCACTTTGTATCCATACTTTTCAGGTTCATCTGTGTAGGACAACCCAAACGTCAGTAAAGTACATAACAATTTTTGGTACTTTTCGGTTAGCCGGGCGCCAGTGAAAAAAAAAATATAAATATATATCTACATATATGTTTGTGTATATATGTATGTATGTATATATATATATGTGTCTGTATATATATTTATATTTGTTTCACTGGTACCCGGTTAACCAAAAAGTACCATTTTTTTTAGAGTTTACATTAATTTGATTGAAACCACCAATACCGTGTTTCAGGAATTCGGTGATCCGAACGTCCTCTCCCTTGTTAGTTAAAGGTGCACTGGTTATAGAAAATTAAACTTTATAATATTATATGCATTGTTTTGTACAATATATATATTTATGTAACTGCTATCAACTAAACTAATATATCAGTTTTAGTAGGTGCTGTAGTTTTAGAGACATATAAGTTGACAGCAGTTATGTAACTATATGATATATATATATATATATATCATACTTTCGTATTCTATTATTTTTATGTTGGATCAAAGGCTTAAAAAATCATTTTAGATGAATGTTAAAAATTTTAAATTTTTCAGATATCCGATCATGTTGCTACAGCTGTATCAATCAACCTACCAAACCAAGTAAGACACAAAAAGCCCAATCACGTGATCAAATCGCCCACAGAATTTTTGTGAGTCACCCGCGCGCAGCCCGCGCTAAAAATTTGCAGGTTATGAACGCGGATCGGGCTATCTGATCACGTGATGCTTTTCATGAATGTTTCGGAGGTTTATTATGATGAAATAAAAATAGATATTCCTATTATAAGATCCATTTTTTTTGGAGGATAAAGATGTGTTGTCGCTAGTTTCACCTAATCCGAGCCACAGAAGCTTAAAATAATTGAAATAATTAAATTATTTCAATATATTAAATTATTTAAATTTCCGATAAGGCCTACTCCATAACCCTTCTCTCCATCGCGCGCGCGCCGCGCGATCTTCTTTCCTGAACACAACCGTTTTGCACAATGTTGCCAACCAATATGGAGACAAAACTGTGGATTCACGAAGTTATATTTTGACACTTTTTAGTAAAAAAACTTATTTAAAAAAGCTGATTTAAATTTATCTGTTAAATGTGCATTTAAATTTCAAAATTAACACATATTAATTATTTCTTTTAATTTCGTTTTAAGTCCTTGAATACGCCAGCTGGTGGAGGAAAGGCATAAGCTCTCGCTTCAGGAAAATCTGCAAGCGCATTTGCATCACATGTATTTTTGACTTCTTCATTATGATTATTTTCTTGTACAGTTTTATATTTCATGTGATATTACTGTTCTGTGTTAGATGACAAGGTAAAAATTATCTTAATTTAAATATCTAAAACTTTCAAAAGAGATTATAATAAATAATGGTTTCAATAACACTTTACGATTAGATAAACGGATAATTTTCATGTACCGACAGCTGTAATTAGAGCCCTCCCTTTATAGTCTCCTTTAATAGCAGCGATTGGATCGCCCGCAATCAAAGAAAAAGAAGGCTAACATACGGAGGAGTCTAAGTATTTGTGTTTAAAACATTTTTTGAGCAAATGAAAGTTTATTTCGGTCCGAGTGTCTCGGATGTGAAGGTTGAATTGTTAACAGCTCCCTTTTCTTTACTTGAAAGCGGTGGGCGTATTTCGCCGGCGTGTTCTGCGAGCACGCTTTTTATATCCTTTTGCAAGTTTTTGTGAATTTTGTCAGTTCAGTCTTTACTAATTTGTATTTCTTTCATATCCTATAAGGTTTGCAGGGGTTTAATTTCCTTTTTTGTCAGAATTTTTGTTTTTTCACTAGTATTCGCATCCATTGACTTTTCGTCAAGGTGCATAGGCGTAGTGGGTGGATAGGCGTAGTGGGTGGGCACGGCCCACCCCAGACTAGGGCATAAAATAACATATAAAGTAGGCGACACTAGTGTCGCTCAGTGTGAAATTATTGTCGCCCAGTGACAGGGAATGGTGCCGGCAATTTTTGAAAAAAAAAATCTTTGAATAGCAAAAACTGTCTTTGTGCTTTGGATAATATGACTGGCGACAGTCGTTATAGTAGATACCGAGTATAGGCAGGGACAGTACGATACAATATGAGGTAGGCTGGGATGGCGGGAAGTGCCGTGTGACCTATGGCATGTGGGAAACATGTCTTTGTTGTGACCTTTGTGTTTCTGCTTGAAAGATTTATTTTCCACCCGTAAGGCATGGTGACATCACGGCGACGTCACTGTGAAGTCACACTGTGACTTTGTGACAGTCGTCGTGACGTCGATGTGAAGTCACTGTGACGTAAATGCGAGGTCGTTATGGCCGTTTTCAAGGCTTTCTGTGACCTCACAATGTGACTACTTTGTGAAGTCACCGTGCGACTTCAATGTGAAAAATATGACGAATCTGCATCGGATAGGGTGACCAGATTTTACCCGAATCCTATACGGATTGTTCGGATCAAAATTTTTTTATGGTTCAAGTTTGTGACGTTTGTGACGACACTGCACCGGGTCGGGTGACCAGATTTTACCCGAATACAATCCAGAAACTTCGGATTGATCTTTTTGGATTTGTTTGGCTACAGAATAGATTTGGATTATTTGTCGTGTGACCTGATTTTCGTGAACCCGATCTGACCCGAGTCGGGTATAATGTTTTTACTGTAAGTCTTGTTCAGAATAGAATCTTGCATACGACCAAGTAACCAGATTTTATCAGAAATTGTGTTACGATACAATTTCTGATGTCGGTTCGGATCTAGAGTCATGCACGAATCCGGTTATATACTTCTTGAACATGATTGAATGTCTACTTGAACATGAATGATGGTTGACTGAAACTATATTTACATTCAACCCGTAATCTTACCCTAACCCAACAACAATAACAACAAAAAAAAAACGTAGGTCCACAACCCGACCGAACCTGATAAATGATTTCGCATAGATTCAGATAACAAGATTTCACCAAATACGGATAAGATCGACGATAAGGATTGGATCGGCAATCATTTTTTTTATGCAACTCGTATTCAAATTAAAACTTTGCATCTGATTGGGAAACCGGCTAATGTAGCCGTTAAACAAGAAAATTATAAATGTAAAAAACGCATACTAATATAAAAATAATAGATGAATCCATTAAAAATTATAATAAAATTAAATATTTTAATAATATGAAATTCTATTGTGCAAATAACCACTTTTAAAAATAACTTCGACTTCCATTTGTTTTATGTAACCACCAAAAATGTTGACAATAATTAAAACTATGCTATTTTGCTTTTAAGTATTGAAGTTTTTAAATGTGTATACTTTGCCATATTTCCCCTCGTTCAGTATCACGAAACTTTCTGACACATTTATGAACAAATTTTTAAACGCTTGGCACTTGCATGCCTGATTATTAAAGCGATTTGGAATGAATAGCGTTTTCCATTTTTAGATAAATGAAATGCTTAAGAGCAATTTTGGTCACGTTTTTTCCGTTTCTGACGCTGCGCGTCGGAAATTCGGTTCAAAACACCGACTTTGATAGTGTTTTCTGAAACATCTTTTGTCAAAAATGGAAAATGCCATTCTATTACATATATTCTGAATGAGAACACCTGCCAATTTCATGTGTTTCCGAATAAAAATGAATTCAGAAATTAGTTATTTTGGATTTGATTACAAATTTAATGAAAATAAAAGTATAGATTTTTAAATAAGCATTGTGAAAAATTTATATTAGGAATCCATTTAAATAATAGATCTACCTATTGTGCGATATTATTAAATAATAAACATTGTATCAAGCAATAAAACATTTTTCGAAGCAAATGAAATTTAAAACTTCGGATCATAAACGCAAAGAAAAAAAAATATTTTTTTTTCTTTACAAATTATTTTATTTATAGTTTTTGATAGAATACTAAATGCAGAGCTTAAATATCAATTTTTACTATAGAAAAAATTCGATAACATAACTGGAAAAATTACCTTAACTGAATAGCTGTTTTATTGTTTCATCAATATTCATTATTTTTGTGCACCTAATATTGACATATCTTGACAACTAAATTTGTAATGAGTTAAATTGTCGCAATTATTTCAAATATACCAGAAAATTATTTCTCAAAACCTCCACTAGCTAAGAAATTTTCAAATTGTAAATCAAATATTAATAGTTTTAAAAATTGCAATGTTTTTAATTACAATGAATAACTATGAAAATTGAACTGAGAAACGCAAAATATAAATACATTCCTCGTTATAAATAACACTTTACATTTAGAATATATATTGTTAGTAAATACTTTAAGCTTTTTTCCAAACTCTCTATTTAAAACGATTTAAAACATTAAAGATAAAATTTTATACAAGTGATTTAAAAAAAAAAGATTTAAACATCTTAACATTTAAATACTGCACTATTAATGTACCATTACTAAATATGCACTATTAACAAAACTGCGAAGACATTAAAAGTTACCTGCTAATCTATAAGTAAAACCACCAGTTCCAGGGATTAAGTTTTAATGGTCGTTGACTGCTTCCTTTTCATTGAAAAATGAGACTCAAATCCACTGCTTTAATTTTCAAAGTGTCCAGCTTAGGTGTGTTCATAGATCTGAGATATCAAATATCACGCAGACCTTAATAACGCACCCAGCTAGACATAAGGATAGGTTAAAATGGATGATTCACTTTAAAACGTTAATTTACTTTCACGGTATAAATTCCACAATATACTTCCACAAACTTAAAAGCACCACACACTCTAATCCGCCGATGAGAATAATCGTCTGCCCTCAACATCTGCGATCATGATCTGCGCAGTAATGTTTACCACAAAGTAACATCTAGCAGGTGTTTCCAGAAAAAGAATAGAAAGAAAACAGTTAAATAAAGACATTTCAAATGCTTTATAGTTTATATGGCTGACAAATAACTTCTAATAAAACTATAATATTCTGTTTTTATATGAGAGAGTTTAATATTCTTGGAAATAAGCTGTGAAAATTTAAATTTTTATATATTTTTTAATCAGTTGCATTTGTTTTAGGCGTCCAAAGTAAACATAAATTTTAAATAAAAATGGATTTAATAGTCTTTATAAAATAATTACGACATAAATATAAATACTATTCTGCAATCAGATTTCCTAAATACGATTTTTTCATTTTTTACACTCTATTGAAAAGAGCAATATATTTAACAGATATCTTATTAAGCACTGACCAGTTTTGGAATAAATTGCTATAGGAATGACATATACTTTATGACATATTTTTAATTCGTTTTTGTTCGGAAACGCATGAAATTGGCTTTTGTTTTTATTCAGAAACTCTGTAATTGAAAGACGTTTTCCATTTTTTAGTAAAATCAGAAGATCTTTCAGAAGAATGTCAAAGTCAGCGTTTTGAACCAAATACCCGACGTAACAGGGAAAGAAAAGAGAAAAACCAGTCGTCACGTGACACGAATTGCTTATAACTCGATAAGTAATTTATTTATCAAAAAATGGAAAACTCATTTCGATTCCAAATTGCTTCCATAGTCAGTCCTGCCCATTTTATGCCTTTGCGTTTAAAAATGAGTCAGAAATTATGTCAGAAAGCTTCGCGTTGTGGAGCAGGTCAGTTGAGAACCACCTTAAATATTCAGTACAAGAAAAATCTTGAACGCGTTCGACGGTCACCTCGAGCACCCCCGATGTCGAAGTCGCAAAAATGGTGTCCTCACTTTTTAAACAGAAAGCTGATGATTGGGTTGAGTGGCCCCTCAAAATAATAAGAGATTGGAGATTTTTAAAACATTTTTAGTATCACAAAATTAGCAAATGAGTTCTATGCGGTGGTAGGAAAAAAAAATTAAATGTTTGTATTTAAAATGCTAACAAATCTCTAAATCGCTAACAGTTAAATTAGAATGGGAGATCTATTTCTGAATTACTTTCCGCCAAAACTTTCCTACGTTACTAAATTTCTATTTAAGGATTTTTACCTGTGTATTATATAGTATATTTTGTTAAATTTCATGAAAATGGCAATGAAAATTGTAAAAAAATATCTGCCTCATATATGTAGACAAATATTTATTTATTATTTTATTTTGGAAATACAATATATTTAAATAATGTGTGACAATGTTTTTATTAATAATTTAGGTACATGACATAATTCAATTCTATATTTTATGATTTTTTTTCCAAATTCTCTCTCCGATCACACCGTGAAGTCACAGAGTGTTGGCATTTTGGTCATAGGTTTTACGTGACTTATGTGACTTGCAGTGACGTCATTGCAACGTCACAAAAATTTTTAAAGCTGTCAAAAAGTAATTTTCTTCATGCCATAAGATGTTCTAAAGTTTATTTTAAGTTTTCTTTAGATCTTCAAGACGTTCACATTTTGATCACAGTGTGACGTTACAAAGTGGTGTCATTTTGGTCACAGATGTGACGTGACGTACGTGACTCACAGTGACGTCACTGTGACTGTGCATGCTATGCGGGCAACAATCCATCCAGTGATGGGATTCAAATAATATAACAACCGGTTCGCTTCACGAATGATTTTTGATGCATTAACAATAAGGGAAAATGAAGCATCACACATAGAGTATGAAACACTTTACATTAAAATAACAACAGAAACTTTGATCTTTAAGTATAATTGGGAAAAAAATCCTGAAACATGTTTTCCTATAAGGACGTATTTTGTTTAATAAATATTAGGCAATCATGAAATCCTGATCAAAATTTCTCTCAGAAAATGAATTAAAACCTGATAATACAAAAACGATAATGCAAGAATAGCAGAAATTTAAGAAATGTTGAATAAGCATGCTATATAACCAGGGAGTTATCCTAGGCTGCCGATAGATCCCCAAATTCTTTAAATCTTCAAAATTTCAATTTTTTTTTGTTAAGTTAAATTGGATTCTCACAGGACTTTAGAAGAATTTTTTTTTCAAATTAAACATTATTTTATTAAATGAAACAATTAAGTTTTTTTCTTTTAATCCATCTACAGCACTGTTGCAGTATAGAAAGCCAGTAATGTAATCGCGAGATGTTTGATATCGTTGGTGACCTAGTAAAAGAAAATACAGTCATGCAGTTACAAAATGCTGATTGTTTTCTATCCAGGTAAATGGTTCTGTTGATAAATATGGAGTTCATAATAAACTTGTTACAGCACGATTTATTACAGAAGAACAAGAAATGAAATCAGTTTTTCTAGAATAATGTAAATCGAGTAAGCGAGGAGCAGAAGGCCTCATGGATTCTGTCAAAATCGTATTTGAGAACTTGGGCATTGAGAGTGTCGCCAAAAATAAGTTGACAGGCTTAACTACTGATGGGGAAAGTGCAAATACTGGCAAAAACAGTGGCCTCTGGGTTCGTATGAAACAATACTTGGGCAGAGACTTGCTATGCGTTTGGTGCGTTGCTCACAGGTCCAACTTAGCTATGTCTGATTTGGAATCATCAGTTATTGAAGTTCGGCATTGGAAATCCAATATAAAATCTGTAGCAACATTTTATCGGGCTTCTGCTCTACGCTTTGAATACGCGGGCTTCTGCTCTACGCTGCTCTACGCAAAAAATATCTGAAATAGAAAACCAAACTGCCTTTCGTTTCCCCGCATATTTTGAAGTGCGGTTCGTGGAACACTTAAAAAACTTAGCTAAAACAGTATGGCACAATCTTCCTTTCATGCAAAAACATTGGTAAAACATTGTGAACCATCAACCCGACCAAGGCAACACTAGATACCGGGCTTGCTCATTCACTCTCAAAACGTCACAAATGGTGGCTGACCGCGACCAGCGATTGATCCAAAGCAACGCGCCCATCGTTTTGTGCCAATCGCTGTATGTCTTTCCTCCTAGACAGCCACCTTTTGTGACGTCATCATAATGAATGAGCAAGCCCGGTATGTAGTGTAGCCCTGACCCGACTCATCAAAAACTGAAAAAGCTTCTGCTCGTGGGTTCCTCCGATTATGGATGAAAGATGGTGAGCAGCAACGCATGATTTGCCTAATGCAAATCTGCTGAAGCACTTTGAAAAACTTCAGAAAGATAGTCAAAGATCTTTCATTACACTACCTGACATAGAATTGGCAAAGAAAATTTTTTCGAATGCTTTGATTCTTATCGAAGATGGGTGTTATCCTGGTGGATACGAAGAGCAGTTGATGGACATAAATGAAAGTACTAAGGAATCTGAAAGTGAATCGGATGTTGAAGAAAATCCTCGCAGGCGTAAAGTTTGCAACTCATTAGTTTCTACCAAGAGATGTTGGTCTGCAGTGAGAAAAGAAACTGTATTGAGTTACAAAGAATTTGTTTCTCAAGGATTTGTTTCTCATTTGTTTCTCAGGAGAAGGCTTCCAGACAAAAAAGTCTATCAAACACAAGAGTTTGTCAAAAAATTCTTTGCAATTGATAATAACTTGTAACAAAAAATTTAACGATTTTAATTATTATTGTAACATTTTAAAACCATTATAAAAATTTAATAAATTTTAACAAATAAAGAAAAAAAGTTTAAAATATAAAGAACGAATCGATTTCCTTGTTTAATTTCATTATTTCCGTAAGAAAGTCCTTTGTATAAAAATTTTAAACTATTGTAAATATTTCTGTAGTATTTTGAAAATATTTTACAGTTAGAATTTGAATTTTTTTAAACATAAAGAGTAAAATCGATTTCCTTGTTTAGTTTTACTCTTTTCAAAATACAGTAATTTCTGAAAGGCTAAAGATGTTTAATCACTTTAATTATTGTTCATTTGTCATTTTGGAAACATGTTATAAAATTTAACATTTTTTTTATTTAATGTTTTTAAATAGCAAGAGGAAAATCTTTTTGATTAGTTCCACTTTGGGTCTAAAACTATAGTTACGGGAAATTAAAAACAAATATTTAATGATTCAGGTCAAATTTGCTTTTCAATTTGAGAATTTATTCCCGGCTCTAAATACCAAACAGGTAGATTTAATACTGTTATGTACAAAAGTCAAGTGTAGAAACAGTAAAAGGTAAGCAGCATTTTAACATAATTTTAGTGATAAATTTCATACATAAATTTTTAATTATGTACAGAAATTTGGTAGGTTGAATGTTACGTTTGATCTATATATATGACTAACATAACAATTGTCAACAATTAATCTGAACTGTGAATGTAGACTTTCTTTAATGCTAACTAGCTATACAAGAACGGGTTTACATGATTCAATGAAGACATCATTATTTACTTACCAGGTATAGAAGAAGTAAAATAGACAAAATTAATAAAACAGAATTATAGAAATTGATATTCTAATTATTTAGTTTGCAGTTATCGGGGGGTGGGGGTGGGGGCTGAATTTATAGATTTTTGCTTGGGACAACAGATCAAACCTATTGTCGCCCAGTGAGAATTCCTTAAAATATGCTCTGCCCCAGACAGCTCCAGTGCCCACCCCAGAATTTTAAACTCATGTATAAATATTATGACGCAATAATTCAAATTTTGCATATTCCAACCCAAATCTTTGAAAGGTTGCACAGTACACAAACAAATGTAATACACATATATTATTGAATTGCGCATTCAGAGGCAGTTCTTGTGCATGTGAGTATGGGATTGTGCTATGTGACGGGGGGGGGGCACTATCTAAAGGAGAATTCTTCTATAGCATGGAAGCATCAAGGATCCAGAAAGAACAAAATCAAATGTTACATGAAGGATTTTTTCTTCACAAGTTGATGGGGAAAACATAGTTTTAAGAAGTGCAATTTTGCATCCTTCCGACAAAGTCTGTTGAAAGCACTGGGTGGTCATTCCATCTAAAAATAGCAAGATACTTCCTATCATTTTTTCTTTTTTTTTGTGCAAAATAGAAGAAACGACCGTATTACCTACGGCCATAGAACATCTGACAACGATTCTTCATCCGAAGTAACGAAAGGGATAAAATCCAGGAAGTAATTGAAAGATCGGGTTTACGCACGATAGAGGGTTTGTGTGTGACAAAAAATAGTTAATAACTTCGGCCATGAAAAACAGTTAGCACTTATAATGAAAAATATAATGCAAACCTTTATAACAAACATATTTATACAAATAAAAGAAAGTTGTGTGCGTGCGACGCCGACGGCTAACAAAATCTACCGTAAGTAGAACTAAATATTTGGGTCCTGATGTACCTGAGGCAAGGATTTTTAATTTTTTAAGACCCGGGACCCCTGGGTCACCTTTAAGATTTTTGTCCTAAATTGTTAATAACTTGTCTCATTTTAATCAATCTTCTTTGTTTTGGGAGTCCTTTTTTTCTCCAATTAGCTTCCCCCATTCATACATTCCAGTTAAGATTCTGGCCCTCTGGGGCCCCTTTTGAAGTTTTTGTTTCCTAAATTGTTAATAACTTGCCCCCTTTTAATCCGATCTTCTTCGTTTTTGGGGCCCTTTTTCCATTTAGTTATTCCCTCATATCTACATTCCCATTCGGACCCTTCATCGTAGGGCTCAAAACCATCAGTTGGCTCTTTTGAGCTCCCTGCAATAGCTCTCTTAAAGTCATCACTAGTTTTTTTTTAACAACTTTTTAGGACTTCCAGCTACTACATGAACGACAAAAAAATTCTCCGTCCAGGCCCGGGCCTCTCGCGCCCCTTTAAGTTTTGTGCCCTAAATTTTAAATAACTTGCAAACTTTTTATCCGATCTACTTCATTTTAGATACCTTTTCTCTATTTTGTTAATCCCTCATTTCTACATTCAAATTAGGACCCTGAACTCCTGGGCCCTTGAACTTTTTGTGTGTCATTATCTTAATGCATAGCTTAAAAGTTGTCTTGAACTCCTCTCCGCGGGCTGCCACCCTGATATTTTTATTTGGGCTCTAGGGACCTTTTTAAGTATTTCTTTAATATTTTATTCTAATGATTAATTTATACATGCTTAATTTCGACTATTTGAAGATCTAAAACGCTTCGTACTAGGACCTTTTAAGATGTTTTCGTCTTAGGTTCCTGCTCAAAACTATCAGTTGGCCCCTTTTGAGCCCCCTACTACAAACCCCATCCCTTAAAAATCGTCCGATTTGCTAGATTTTTTTTTCTAACAAATTCTTAGGGCTTCCAGCTACTGTTTGAACGACAAAAAAATTTCTCGGATCTCAGCTACCACCAATTTTGAATATTAATCTCCTTCTTTCGTCCCTTGATGCAGCTTCTTTAAAAATGATCCGATTCTCTTTCAATTTTCTTCACAGTTCTAGGGTACTCCAGCTACTTTATAAACTTCTAAACATTTCCTTAGACCTGAGCCACCCCCTTTTAAAAATATTAATCTTCTTTTTCGGCATAAACTTACGTTCTCACTTCAGCAATAAATTAAAAATTGCGTTACTATTCAAAATAAGTGATTAAGTTTAAAGAGAGAGGTGATTTCATCCATAAATTAAATCTCGCGTTAATGTTAAAATCAATTTGTTAAATTTACAGGGGGGCATCTTCCACCATCTGTGAGCGCATTCTTTTCTTGGGTTCTATAGGCCCGATTTCAACAGGGTTTTGGTCATTAGACTTGATATCGAAAACTTTTCCCTTTATCGAAAATTTTCCATTTTTTCCCTTTTTATTTATTATATAAGGCCCGAGCAACGCCGGTCGGGTTAGCTAGTATTACAATAAAATTGCAATCATTGAATAATCAGTTCAATAACAATCACAGACAGTTTTTATATTTATATTTCTTAATATATTTAAAAAAAAATCTTCTATTTATAAATATTTAGGATAGGGGACTTGGCTCTCTCCTACCCCACCCCCATCCCCTCTTCATATACCCATGAGATTTCAAATGCTGTTTGCACATAGTGTTTTTACTACATTTATGCTTCTTAATCAAATTTCCACTTTTTCAGAACTTTTTCCGATACATTTCTAAAAATTTTTAAAGGCACAATATTTTGTTATGCAATGTAGAGAGTGCAATGAAGCAATTAAACTTGAATCAAGATAAAATAATATTTTATTTGTCCTAGAATTTGGGCACATGGAAACAAAACTATCTTATAAATATAAAACTGAACGAAAGATGTACTACATTATTTAACCATAATACTCTCAAGAACTGCATGTAAAGTACGAAGGTATGAAAGGAAGAGAACAAATTAGAAAGATGTGTCCAGTGCTTCTTTCAGACGACTAGGCTTTGAGGGAGGGGGGGGTTACAAAAATTAAAAGAATGTACTTCATAATAGCATTGAAATTATACCTCGAAAATCTCCATGGTTTCGGCAATATACTTGCTGCGGAGTAGTTAGCAGGGATGTAACTAGATTGGGGAGAGGTTTGGCTGCCCTCCACACGCACACAGCAACTTCTTGAATCCTTTTAGATTTCACAATATTTAAAATAATAATAGCATCTATATTACATTTAAAATTTCTAAAAATTTGCAATAGAAAATTTTATGACATGGGGACTTGACCTCTTTTTTCTGTTTATGTTTTGTATCAATAAAGTGGTAGGAAAAATAATCGGATGTTAATTAGCCCCAACAAATAATTTTAAAGCCCCTTGTAACTTTGCTGGCTGGTTAGGGCTCTGGGTGGCACTGTCCTCCTCAAGTCCCAAGACTGGCCCGGCACGAGTCTGAAATAAAAAAGCAACCCCGTCTTGGCCCCGAATTTAATGAAAGAAAATTGGTCCGAGATCAGCCTGGCCCACGCACCGGGCCGGGCTTCTGTTGCTTGCCAGCTCTGTGCCCATGCAGATTTCTACAACACTAAATTTGCATTCATACTTTACGGCAAGCGTAACTAGAGTGGTAAGCTGCAAGTAGCTCCAGTAATTTCAAGACTCATGTGTAAAAAGTTTGATAAAAATTTTAATTTTCCAGATATTAAAAAAAGCTACACACACAAATATAATAAATATAACTGTTGTGAAAACTAATGTAATCAGAGCCGGTGCGAACGCGTATTTGAATGTTCATGTGTGAGCCGAGAGTTAAAGAAGCGCAGAGAGTAGTACTGTTTTAAAGAGGCTGCTTGATAAAGATAGAAATACATCAAAAGTTCGAAAAAAATATTATTTTTCATAAATTACATTATGTGATGTATCGACTTGTATCTATCGTAAATTCGGCTTATTCGTTTTTTTTTTTGTTTTTTTTTAATTCTTTGTCCACATATGTACTTCTCCTTTTATAATGAGAGAGGGGCTGACAAAGAATAATCACACAACTTGTGATTTCCTTCCAAAAAGTGCAGTTGATGCATGTATGGAGAATCCAACAATTGCTAAAAACGGAATCCTATTCATACAACTCATCAACCAAATTCACAACTTTAAAAGTAAAAAAAAATCAAATTACTGGCTATCGATTGCTGAATGTCTGAAACGGAAATAGGCCGTACACATGCTAATTAGTGGGAAGACAGATCACTGAAAAAAGGTATAGAGATTTTACAATCAGCAGGTGGAGTACTGATAAGAATATACAAAACACGACTTGATCTTGAAAGGCGAAGAACGAGAAGGAATCTAAATCCCAATCTTAATTTCTAAATATATTTCAAGCTAAGTTGGAAAAACGTACTGTAAGTATGGAGAAACATACTATCAACAATTTACATGAATGGGTGCAATTATGACACTGCAAGTAAGTGGAATGTAATTTAATATGCATTGTTATACGCATTTAATATGCATGTTTCCCAATATAATTTTAACTTTATTTACACTTCCATTAACAACACATGTGTAAAATAGAGATGAGTTCGGTTTCTTTTTTTTTCCGACGATTTGAAATCCAAACCCGAATAATTTTGTGCCATCAGAGCCCCAGCCTGATACCAAAAGGATGCATTATGAAATTATTAACATTTTAATATTGTTTCAAGACGAATTTGCTCATTTAAAAATATCTTCTTAGATAGAAATAAGTATTAATTTTAAATACTCCCCAATGACAACGTTTAGTGACTTTAATTACTCTAAAAATCTGTTTATAATTGTAAATAATAAATCTGCAAATTTATTATTTATATCCAACCACGGGAAGAAAAAAATTAAAAGTCATATTTCATTTCTTTTCTTTTTTTTCCCCTGTATCATTGTACGACTGTAGCAGAAAGACATGAGTTCTGTTTTACAGTAATTTAATAAAAGTACTTTAAACAGAAAATGAGGATAGACAAGGGACATCCAACGGCTTTTTCTTATGTTACTAACAGGGTATGTGTTTAATATCATAATCAAATAGAATATTTCTCTTTATATTTCACCAATAACAATTTAATACTCTTTCAGGCTGATTTTTAAAAGATTGTAAAAGACTTTAACATACTTAGAATCCTTTTTTGTTTCTCAAATGGCAAGATACTTTTTTTTTTTAACTTGTTTCTTGTATATGAAGGTGGAATTTGGAATCGATTCACTTCTTGATGTTTTAGAATTAGAAAATTTATGTTCTCATGCGTGTTTCCGATGGTAATATAACATTTTAATATTTTTAAAACAATTATAAATTATTAAATTAATTTTAAAGCATTTTCCCATTAACTATGTCCACAGGTAAAATATTGCCAAATATTATATAGGGTTACAATTAAATAAGAGTTAGAATAACAATGGATTTAATTATACTCCAAACCAAGCTCGCAAAAAGAGCCCAACTAGCTGTGAAATTGAAACATCTAAAAAAAAGAAAAACCTTTCTTTGAGAAAAATAGTTATAAAATTTATTTTCAATTTAATTTAAATTCAGGCGACGTTTATTTTTTTAGGTAGATTTCATAAGAAATATTATATCTAATACATTCTCCCCTATGTTCTGAAACATTTTTGCAGATCTACGCCGATAATGATTCCTAGAACCCAAAATAACCCCCCGGTTCAAAACTTTATCTATCTATATATACAGTAGCGCTCAAAAATATTTTGAAATTATATTCGCTCTTATTTCGTTTAACATAAAAATATAAATAAAATATATTCCATACCATTGAGAATATGATTATTATTAAAATTCTGTGAAACATTGAATATAGTTAAATAAATTAATTGATTGATTTTTTAAAATTTTATT
Organism: Maratus michaelseni; assembly: GCA_963931845.1. Lineage (NCBI taxonomy): Eukaryota > Metazoa > Arthropoda > Arachnida > Araneae > Salticidae > Maratus > Maratus michaelseni. The sequence continues at coordinate 99,543,814 of OZ007586.1, forward strand.
AATGTTTTTAATTATATAAGTCAATTATTATCTTTGTCAAAATACTTTTGAGTGCTGCTGTATATTAATATCACTTTTTTATGGACTCGATAACTTCTGTAATTCTGCACAAATCTCTTCCAAACTCATACATAAAATCCAGGGCGATAAAATCTCGGTCAAGTTCGTTAATGGGTAAAATCAGACCAGGGGGGATGGGGGTACACTTTTTGTGAAAACAGAAAAAAAACACAATTTCTTAATTATGATACATATAGCATTCCGCATCCGTTTAAAGTTATTACTTCTAGGAAAAGGGCCAAAAATATACGCATGACAGATTTTTGATATCCTTAAAAATGATCTCAAGCGGTTTAAAAAAACAGGGTTTTAAGAAGAATGAAAAACATAACTTCTTCAATTCACAAGATATCAAGTCCGTTTAAATTTAATTTAATTCTTCATAATATTATCTACAAGTTTTGTACTGACGAGTTTTTGAAAGAACCAACTCTTACAACAAAATAAATAAAAAACAAAAACATGTAAAGTGAAACCTCCATCCTTCCATTAAAAATCAGCGCTTTCTCCAGCGCAACGCATCACCTGAAATTAGTACTTAACTTCGAAATCTACCTCTGCCTGTGTGCTGGGCCCGGGGGGATTTTTTTTTTTCATTGATTATATTATTTCTTTTCTGATTTTAACTGCTTTTAATTTAGTCAGAGATTCTATATTATATTTGACTATTGAAATGCTAAATTAAATTAATGTTACTGTTAAATTATTATTTGTATTGTTTTTTTTAATTGCTTTAATGGTCAAATTTTGCAGTGTCAAAATTTTAAAGGATCTGAAGTCTAAACCTAGACTGTAGCACAAGTCTATTTATGACATGAGTCCAAGAAGTTCATTTAAGTGATTCGATACTATCGAAATAAAATATATTTGGCAAAATTTGAAAGAGGCAAAGTACGTTGATAAAAGATTCAAATAATTTAATGTCAGACAAATTGATTTGAAAATAATATTCTTCACACACTAAACATAGGCAAAAATTTATTCAAAATTTCTGGTTCAATTGTAGCCAGTCGCGGAGATTAAAATTAAGTTGTATAAGTAGTATACCACCATCCTTCAAAGGGTTAATACAAGTTCCGTTTTCATAGATTTTACGGTATTTTTTATACAGACAGTGCATTGCTTCAACGATTTTGTTAACAGAGAAGTAGAATTTTGTGTATTCCAACGTTTTCTTTTAAAGAATCTGTTTTTTCTTCATAAGTTAAATTTTGAAAAACGGGATAATTTAGGCGCAGCGGTCGTCCATCTTTCTACTATCACTGGCTAATTTGAACTTTATAAGCATCTTCATCTTCGTGGGAGCACCTTCTTCCTATCTCTCACGTACACACACATATTTATTTAACTGTGAGTCTATTACATAAAACTTCACAATTACACATAAAGATATTGAATGGATAGAGATATATGTTTATGAAATTTAACTGCAAACCGTAACAAAGATTCTTCTCAACCATTGAGGATAGAAATGTGGAAGATAATGGCAAAAGTTTCAGTGCGAATGAATCTTCGAATATTTTGTCGACAGAGATTTTATAAGAAAACTTCTACAGACGTTCGAAATACCCCCACGTTAAAAAACCCATATGTGCATTCACGAGGGCAAAATAGCATATATATATAAATTGATAGTTTCATGATCATAAGAAAATGAATCGATGGGCTCAAATGTGCCCGCAATCGCTTGGTTGACTACCCCCTATTTAAGGATTCTGTTAAGGCTGTTCTCAAATCCAAAAGAGCTATTTTCAGACATATTTTTTAAATTCATTTTTGTTCGGAAAGCATGAAATGAGCAGGTCTGGTTATTCAGAAACTTTGTAATCGAAACACGTTTTTCATTTTTTGGTAAAAACAGAAGATCTTTCAGAAAAAAACTGGTCAAAGCCGACGCTTTGGACCGAAATCTCGCCGCGGCAGCCCGAAGAGCACGAAAAATGCGTGGTCACGTGACCAGAATCGCTTATAACACAATAAGTAAGCTATTTATCAAAAAATGGAAAACGTATTTCGATTCCAAATCGCTTAAATAGTCAGGTTTACCAATTTTATGCCTTTACGTTTAAAAATGAGTTAGAAATTGCGTCAGAAAATTTTACGTTGTTCCGCAAATCATTTAAAAACCACCTTAAAAACCTGGGCGTTAAATCTAGAAGTTGGGAAACTGACACATTGTCTAAAACTAGCACTGCCTCAGTACGTCTGGTCATCAATATTCTTTCCCATTAACCTCAATAATAAATTGTTGCTAATTTTTACTCAAATTCTTCATTAAATTAACGAGTTTGGTATCATTACAAGTTTGTTAGATATTTCCCTACATGCATATACACACAAACACAAAGAACTTTTCAGGTTGGGGGCCTGTGCCCACCCCACAAAAATGTTCTAGTTACGCCCATGTCAAGGTGGCTGGAAACTTCCAGACCGCGGTGCCCAGGTAGCACAAAGATATTGGCCAATATCAAAATTTGATATTGGCCAACGTTGAATGACCCCCCCCCCCCTAAAATAATATTTGTGAATATTAGTTTTTGATATCTCTGAATATTGGCCAATATTTTCCAACCTTTCGGAATATCATTTTTTGACATTAAATGATATTTTTTTCTGTCATTGCTGAATATCATAATTTGATATTGAACGATATATTTTTCTAACATTCCTGAATAACATTTTTGGATATTAAATGACTTATTTTTTTATTACTGAATAAAATCTCTTTTTCGCACCCAAGATGTGGTGGACAGAAATCGCTCATTGTAAAACGAGCGATCTCTGCTTAAGGAAAGTCTAGTCTCGTTATTATGTAACAAGACAAAGGCAAACCCAAGTACTAATAAGTATGATCAATAGAAACACAGGGAAAAACTAGTTATAAAGAGCTGTTAACAAAAGCTGGTGGGAGTGGATTTTTTTGTTACTGGAATAAAAAATGTCTGATAAATAACAAAACTATCATTTCATTATCTCGTATTTTTCAATCACAATCGACATATTTTTTAAGTTCTTTCAGCAAAGATTTATTTAAATATCACTTTTTATTACTGAGTTTGTTGGAAATTTTGTAAAAAAATATTTTAAAGTAAATAAGAAATTTAAAATGTAGAAATTTAAAGGAAATAAGAAATTTTAAAGCTTTCTGTGTTTTAAAAATCATGTGTCCTCCCCCCCTTCTTGCACCAAACTATAAAGAAAGTTTTAACAACCCCATTACTTTGAATTTTGCTTTGTGAGAAATTAAATATATATATATATATATATTTATTAATTTTAAATCAGAAATATGTGTACATTTTTTCAAAAATTGATGTACTACACAAAAGTTAACACGCCCAAAAGCTTACTATTATATAATAATAATAATTACTTAGATGAACTGTATAGAATATATATTATTAATAGTGCCTAAATAAAAGTTCAGTGACCTAATTTTGAAACTAAATTTGTATTATTTCAATAATAAAAAATAAAATTCTTATAAAAGTCTGAAACCCGAAAGCATTTTAAAAAGATAAACACGCATCCATTTAAAAATTATATAGATTGATTTTTTTTTCTTGTAAAAACATTTTTTAAATTAGCATAAAATACATAGTATAAAGATAGTATAAAATCATCTTTAGTTTTTTATAAAACACAAATTTTCACATGCTTTTTTTATATATAAAAATAACTATAGATTCCTACAGAATTTTTTATATAGGCTTTTTCTTTCTGTGCAAATTTCATGCCCAACGCCTCCATCAAATGCACATTGACGAAAACTACACCACACAAATGGGCGGTCCTTTAGAACTTTCCGATCACTTCGGTCAAGATTACAAACTTCGTCAGATATGCTGAATCTCGACAGATATCTTAAAATGTCCGAAAAATGATGTTGTTTTTTACGAATGTCGATAGATATCCCTGAATGTTGTAATAGTAATATCATTTTTACAACATTGGCCAATGTAACCAAATATTAAAAATAAGGCATTAAAAAGTCAAGTTTTTTAAAATTGGCAAAATTATTAAATTTTATTTTTTAGAATACTATTTCTGTATTATGATGTTATAAGTAATGCAAAAAGCTCTTTTTAATGCTTTCTTTTTAAAACTAATTTTAAGTTATGTCTGTGAATATCGGCAGATGTTGTAAATTTGACGTACGACATTCAGCGACTTTCAAAATATTGGCCAATATTGACGTTGATATTGGCCGATATTTCTGTGCTACCTGGGTGGTAAATACTGTTGCAAGCATGTCTGGTACCGGCGACAATACTGTAGAGATAATGGACAGCTCTAACGGCTCAAAGCCTAATCCTTTGCTTTACCGAACAGCAAAATCTCAAATTGACATATTACAAGAGGCCTGTGCCATTGGTATTGGTGCTGTCACCATAATTATTTCGGCCAATGTCGAAACTATCCCAACTACTCACACTAAAGAACTGAAAGAAGCCCTCGCGGCTCAAGTTTCTAGCCATCTCTTCATAAACTGACCCAACAGGGCAAGTTAACAAGGCAACACTAGATACCGGGCTTACCTATTCACTCTCATTACATCACAAATAGTGGCTGGTCGCGACCAGCGATTGGTACAAAGCGACGCACCCATCGTTTTGTGCCAATCGCTGTATGGCTTTCGTCGCGGCCAGCCACCTTTTTTGACGTCATGATAAGGAATGAGTAAGCAAGCCCGGTATCTAGTGTAGCCCTGAAGTTAATCGTACATACACAGGCCACTGAGACGGCTATAAGGAAAGGGCAGCTGACGTCACTGTTGGTTTAATTACTGTTGGTTCTCAATAAAAACCTGTTCGTTCTTTATGACTCCTACTGTACACATGAGATGGGACGATTCAATTGGTCTATGATATGATTGGCCTAGGTCATCGTAACGGTTCCTGCAATGATCGCTACGACAAAAATGTAGTGGTGATTGGCTGATGGAACTGTTAGTTTGTAAACATGCCCTTTCCTTATTCAAATTCTACAAATACAATCTTTACTGAAAGTTTTGTGCCCGCTTTCCTACCAGCCTGAGTGCATTTCTACACGTTTCTTGCTCTATAACCTCGATCTTCAGATTGACTGTACGGAAATTGCTGAAGAACTTCACTTCGCCGGAATTACAGCCCTCGAAGTTAAGCGTTTTCTACGGCAGAACTCTGTGCCGACCACTACATTACTAGTCACGAAACTTGGCTGTACTTTGCCCTCTGACATAAAGCTCTAGTATCAACTCCATCGTGTCAACCTTTTCGTTGATAAACCCCGACAATTCACAAACTGTCTGAAAGTCACACACATTGCCCGTGCCTACAAAAGTGCACGTATCTGTGGTCAATGTGCTGAGGCTCACCAGGGCCCCTCTACCACTGGCTCTCCTGTTTGCGCAAACTGTAAGGGTTCTCACTTGACGTCTGATAAATCCTGCCCTCACTATATTCAATAGGCCAGGTTTCTCAAAATTTAAGAGTGAATCCCACCTGAGCTTCAACGAAGCTCGGCACCAATTCCGTGTTAGCGGAAAATCTAAGTCAGACACATGTGCCATGGCTGCGTCGGCGGTCCCTACCATGAGTACAGTGCCTAATATACATAGCGCCTAGAATTTATTCTAGGTACTGTACCATGAGTCCTCCGCCAGTGGATTATGTGACCAAGATGGAACTCCAAGATACATTTCAAGCCTTTGCCGAGAATATTGCCGGAATGCTACAAACTGTTCTTAATGCACAAATCTCGAACTGCCAAAATCTGATTAGCATTGTTACCACGGCGGAATGAAGGAATTGCTGGTCCCTGATGAACCTCCCTCCACTGCTGCCCCTGATAAGAAAACCGAGACACAGTCATCAGCTCTGCGCTCGCAGGCCAGGACTGAGAAGATTAAGAAATTGAAAACCGTCATCTCCACCAAAGCGTCATTGTTGGAACCCCTTAGGGACACTTCTACACCTGAAGCCTGTGTGCCGAACGGTCGCGTTCCATCGTCCTTGCCGGGATTCTATCCTTCCGTTATACAGTCTCAGGTAGGTCTGTTCCCCTTTTTTTATTTGTTTCCTTTTCTTGTTTTCTTTCAACATATTTTGTATTTGTGCTTAAATGTACTGTCGGTTTTGCTTGGTCCCTCTATTTCCGTTTTCCTGTTGTTAGCTTCTGCTTTTGGCCGATGGTTTGGTTTATGCCGTTTTCAGTGGGTTTTTTTTTGTTGGTATGTCTATAACATAGATTAACTTACAAGATAGGACAGTTACGGCAAAATCTGTAACGGCAGCAATGGTAGCGTCACTAGTAATAAGGGGGGAAAACTAAGAAGCTTCCGAAAATTATCTATGCATATGAAATCTGTTGATGCTCTATGTTTTTAATATTTATACTTTCTCTTCGACACAGACGATTCTCTACGTTTCTTTCAAACAACTTCTTTATTTTATTATGCTTGAAACAACATTTCTTTTCAAAACTTTTTTGTATTTCTAAACATGTTAAATATGTCAGGCAGAACTTTGTCTGTATACAAATCGGAATTCAAAGATTTCGTTTTTCGCTTTTTCTACAAAGTTGAAAACGTAAACATGTCACATTTAAAAAATGAAAGATCATAACAAGATAGACGTTCAAAAGCAGAAATATTCCGTGTTTGAGAAGTTTCTTCCTCATTGTCACTACAAGTGCTGCGATAATCATCGCGTTATCATTACGCTCTATGATAGTGTTCTATCTTGTATATTAATCTATGGTATATAATGGGTCTTAAGATTGTTCACTGGAACTGCCGAAGTGTGCGAGCCAACGGCCACTGGCTACGCTCCCACTATTTCAGTGACTGTGAAGTCATTTGCCTACAGGAGACCTTTTTGGACTCCAATTCTACCTTTTCCATAATAGGCATGTACATGTATTCTGCTGGCAGGGATGGCAGCCGCGGAGGAGTGCTCCTCACCGCGGTCCGCACTTCCTTTCCTTTATACTGTTTCTCTCTTCCCACTGATCCCTCTGGTCAGATTGAGGCTCTTGGCGTCCGGATTAAAGTTCATGGCGCGTGGCTTACCATTGTTAACATTTACCTCCCTAGGGGTTCCTTTCTCGAAACTTGGTTCGACGATCTTCCCCACAACATCGAATCTCTGTTTCTTAATTTAGGGGACTTCAATCTCAATCTCCTGTGCCGCCATCCTCCCTTTCTCTCTGGCCTACATCGTTTCCATTCTTGGGCCTTTGGGCACAATATCTGTATCTCCAACACCTCCAGTCCGACTCGAACAGTTCACGGCCCCCCTCCTTCTCTCTTGGATCTTTCTCTTTTGTTCCCAAGCCTCTAAAGTTCTCTGACATGGTCGATCCACCCGGATTCCTTTGACTCTGACCACCAGCCAGTGTCTTTAGTTGTACGAGGACCAGGTGCGTCCGCTGAGCTGAGTTGTCCTATGGTTAACTGGACTGCTGCCTTCCGTCTCCTAAACTTGACCCTGCATAGCTCTGCCTCTTCTGGGACCCAGTACGGTTCATTTTGGAATTCCTGTCGCGACGCCATTTCAAGAAGCACCAATTTCCTCACCGGTCGCCTCGTCGTACTGCCCCCTGGTGGGACATCACCTGACGCAAGCTTCTCGGCTTCAAGCGCCGTTACCATGGAGATAGATAAAAGAAGGAGAACAGTGAAGATAGGCTTTCAAGATCAGAACATGGACAAGAAATTAGTACCTGGTTCGTGACGCTGGTGCTCCCAAAGGCCGGTCATGTGACCTGTCAAACATGACAAATTGTCGTCTCTCTTCCTGCATTTTGGTTTCGAGCATAGTAAAGAGTTGTCAGTCGAAACCGGAAATAGAGGGCGCTACACTCCCCAAAGGCCCCAAAAAACGGAAAAGCCGCCATACTAGGTACCACTTTTAGTTCCATAAGTAGAAACATTATCGTTGTTCTTCTCTCTATCTCCCTGGCCGTTACCTCCGCCTTGCACGGTCCCTTTACGAGCGACTAGGTATAGCAAATTTCTCCGCTGAAAAGCGCATGCGTCACAGCTTGGCGTTAATCTCATCTCTGTGAAGTCGACTAGTTTGGCAATTTATCACTTGTTTTGGCGAATAGACTAACTTTCTAGTCAAAAAGTTATAAAAAATCTCAAAACAATATATGATATGACTCAATTAGTTAAATTATGAGAAAATAATGAGATTGCTATCATAAGATGCATAAAGTTTTTTATTCACAGATGTATACAGTAAATGCTAAATTTCTAGCAGTGTAACTAAAAATAAGTTTTTGAGGCTTTTATATGAAAATAGTTTCCTATATCAGTTTAAGAGATACTATTATTGCATTTAAATGGATATTTTATTTTAATTATTTAACAACATCTCATAAATAGTACTAAATATTAAAATTTCATTAAAAATATTGGATTTGAATAAAAATTACAAGGCAACTGATAACAAATTAATAAAAGACAGAAACAAAAATCTTCATAATAATAATAACTAGTAAATCTGCAGATCAGGAGCCTCAACGTCAGCTCTAAAAGTCCGAGGCTAACGAAAAAGACAGGCTACCTCGGTACATTCCACTTATCTTTTTTTACAGACCGCTAGAGTGACGTGATGCTCTTTTCGTACACCTCTATTGATGCATTCGAGCATCACGTGACTCCGGCGGTCTGTAAAAAAAGATACTCGTAAAGCACCGCGGTAGCCTTTCTTTTTCGTTAGCCTCGATACGTTGCTATACATTGTAGCTGAGATTTGCTCCGAGATTCTCAAATTGTTGAGCAGAACAAATTTTGTACAAAAAAACCCAGTTTCGGCCACGTGATTTGAAAAATGATACATTTTTCCCCTTGAAGTAGCGTTAAAAGTAGCATAGCTTCTCGCTACAAACTACTGAGTTTTTGCATCGCGCTATTCACTACACTACATTATTAAAAATGTCGCACGTTACACTACAAATTACTGTAAAAAATGTAGCGGCTACTGTAGTTTCGCTACTTCCAACTCCTGATCCCAATTAACTTATTTTATAAACTCTGGTTTCTTTCCGCATTTGTAAGTTTGATAGTGTTCTAATAGTGAATACGTATGTCGATAGCATGCAAAATTGTTAAAATAAAATCTACATAATTGAAAATATGGTAACGTCTATGTGTGACACCAATGATAAGAGTATTTTCTTTTTAACTTTCCCCAATATATTGCAATATTATCAATGATCCTATTGGTTCTGATTTATGTTTTATTGATAAGTATCAGTTAACTTGCTTCATCTTCTATTATGAGTTTCATGTGCTTTTTTTTTAATCGCCTCTTTGACTCTGTATTACTTATAATCAATATTTTGTAATTTTAGAAAAGGATGGGATTAATATATATATAATATATAATTTAAATAAATTCACATGTGTTAAAATAAATGGAAAAATAATTGAAAAAATAAATTAACAATGGAGAAGTACAAATTTTAAAAACTGCGAATGTGATATGGAATATTTAGAGGAGATTCATATACACAATTCACAGTAAAGATGTTATTTGCTCGAATATTCCCGACATAATGATAGAAATATAAATAAATATTTATTTATTTAAATAAATACTCGTGTGTCCACATATATGTAGAGAAAAGCATTCATCATATTTCCTATATTGTAAGTCATCGAAAATGTTTAATTTGTTACGATGCTGTAGAGAGGAGGCCCCGTGGCGACTATTTTTTTTTTAATTACTTTGTATACTACTATTTTAAAACAATAGTGTCCGTTGTATATTTCTACAAAAATCCGCCATAGATAGATCTGGTCTGATATTTTAATCAGCTCAACAGAATAGATCGCAGGTAATGGAACTCCAGTAAACGCTGGATACGTGATTACACAAGTCTGTGTAATCACGTATCCAACGTTTACTGGAGTTCCATTACCTGCGATATATTCTGTTGAGCTGATTAAAATATCAGACCAGATGCTACGATCAATAAGGTTAACTGGATGAATTATGCCCTCCATATTCGACCGGAATAGCTCAGTATAGGTAGAGCGTGGCGGCTTCAGCCAAGAGATCCCAGGTTCGAATCCTGGCCCGGACATTTTTTCGTCCAGTTGGAAAATTTCAACTCCTATTTGGTAATCATTTATAATCGTGCCCACTGCCAATTTACTAAATAGCAAACGAAATTTGGTGCTATAAAGTATTTTTGTGATAGCTTTTATGTTCTCAATTTCTAGTAATTGTAATATTTCAGGATCGTTTTACTACTCTAATTTCTTTAGATTAACTACCACTTTGTCCGAGTGATTTTATCCTATTTTTAAAATTATATTAACTTTTCAACGACGAAACATCCACATCTGTTCCGGTAAATAAATAATATATCATTTAAGAAATATATATATACCATATAAATATAAACTCATACTAAGAGACTTGAATCCATATTACGCGTTCAATGTTTTATAATTTTCGTTCGGAAAAAAATAGTTCGGTAATCATTCTATAGTAGTTAAACGGCAACTTGTATCCAAATAAATGCTCTTTTATATCAATGTAATACGAAAATCACCTGAAAATAATATGTATTGCAGCAAAATAGTGCGAGCTATTTGAATTTTATTATATTGATACTGTGAGAATTATGGTTGTTAAGCAACTAATAAATGAAAGAGCAAAGTTAAAAGAATGCATTTTAAAATTTGTAAAAGATAAGAAAATAAAAGTTTTATATTTCCTGAACAGATGCAAAAAAAAATTCCAATAATTTAAACAATTAATTTATAAATTCTAATAAATGTATCGGCAAATTTTCAAAGCTATTGGACATATTTAAAACCTCCATATCGAAAATTTAGCATTCATATTTTTACGTCGAAATCCATTATTCAAATATGCGATTTTCATTTCAGTTAAAAATGAAATTTGAAAATCGTCTGCATTCCCATAAGAAAGCATTATGACCTAAAAATAAATATTCTATATTTTTCGAACGAATGAACAAAATGTAACTAAAAACTATACAGATAATTCCGGGTACCTCACCAATATACCTACCAAAAATCAACCTAACCTGATCATTTTTGCGACATTTATCGCGGAACAGATAGACAAACAGACAGACAGACAGACACAAACAGACGGAAATCAAAAACTTTTCGCGTCTCCACGGTGAGCCTTCACTGACGTTTCGGCAATAATCAAGGATAACTTTAAAAGATGAAATCTTTAATACATTAATTCTGCAAATTTTATATTTTTTGTTACTAAACTTCTACCATAAAAATATTTTTAACATAAGCTTAGGAGATTTATTATTGCATTTTAATAAAGGTTTATTTTAATTATCAAAAAATAGTTTAAAAGAATTTTAAAATTTAATTACTAAAATTTATATAATATTAAATTCTATTTAATTTAAAACAGTTTAAATTTAATAAAAAATAAATTAAAAAAAATTAAACGTAATTACAATTTAAATTTAATGTAATTATCTAATTGAAAATAAAAGTAATAAAGATTGACTTATCTTTTTTAACTGACGTAAGAAAATTCAAAACAAAACACTAAAAGCGTCAGCGAGTACAGAACGCGCAACCTTACGATTACAACTCTAAAGCCATAAACATCCCTTGCTTTAACCACTAAGTCAGATCGTCCACAAACGGTTTTTACGTGCTTGCTATACACAACACTTTACCAGAATGCTTGGTATTTCATCGCTAAGTGGCAGAAAGCAACCCAGGAATCAGTTGACGCATGCGCTGTTTAATGGAGGAATCGCTATACCTAGTCGCTCCTGGTCCCTTTTCTCCAAGGAATTTTTTTTTTTACAAAGAGACGGCCTGCAAGCTCCGCCGATACATCCGTACTATTTCCCTCAACTATTGGGACCGGACCTACCGCTCTCAGGGCTCGAGTGGACGCATCTTCAGAACCTTGCTCGGAGGGACACCCCGTACACCGATAACATCTTGTGGAGCGGAGGCCTAGTTGCTTCCCTGCGCTTGCAAGCGGAGCTCTTCCTCGATGCCTTCAGTGAATGCTATCCCCTTTACTCGGTGCCATACGATCTCATAGTGACGGTGATGTTGGCCTTGACGCTCCCTTTACGGAAATTGAGCTATTGCTGGCTATCCAGAGGACCCGTCTCACGAGTCCAGGAAGAGACGGGATCTCGGCCAAACTTCTGCACGGTCTCTCCCTTAAGAGTACAGGAAAATTACTTTCCATCTACAACGACCTTCTCGAATCCGGTACTGTGCCCTCTTCATGGAAAGAAGCCACTATCGTTCCTATTTGAAAGCCAGGGAAACCGGCCCGTTTTACATCGTCTTATCGCCCGATTGCACTGACGGCTGTTTGCTCCAAAGTCTTCAAACAACTCGTACTTCATCGCCTTGTTTACTGGGCGGGCAATAACAACATTTTCTATGCTTCGCGCTATGGGTTTATGCCTTTTAAAATAGCACAGCTGTGCTCAGCAAATTCTATACTGACATCTCTGGTGCTCGCAACTCCCGCCAAGCGGCCTTCGTGGCTTGCCTAGATATCCGTTTGGCATACGACTTAGTTTGGATCGACGGGCTGATTTACAAACTAGCTGCCCTTAGGATACGGGGCAAGGTTGTCCGCTAGATTGCACATTTTCTGACCGACCGCTCTATCTGCGTCCGCTGGAAGTCAGTCTACTTCGAGAGTCAGCCGTGCAGGAGAGGCGTGCCTCAGGGTAGTGTCCTCTCACCTCTCCTATTCATGATTTTACTCCAAAATATTTTTGAGATCTTGGAGATCGGAGTTTATCTCCTCATCTATGCGGATCACATCATCTTATATGCGCTGGGGGAGACCCACTCCGCACCCTTTCAAAACTACAAAACTGATTAGATAGGCTGGTACAATGGTGCACTGCTTACCACTTTTCTGTTTCACCGGAAAAGAGCGTCGCTTTCGACTTCTCCCGTCACAGACTTCTCGCTTCAACCGCATTTGCTTCGAGGCATGGTGCTCGAGTGGAGCCCTGTCGCAAAGATTTTAGGAGTCTGGTTCAGTAGGTCCCTCCTCTTCAACCACCATTTCTCATACCTCCGGTCTAAGGTTTTCAAGAAATTAAATTACCTGAAGGTGGTTGCCTCATGTAGTCATGGTGGGAACAGCATCCAAATGTTGAGTATGGTCAACTCTACCGTCTGAAGAGAGTACGCATGCCCCTTTTTTATCAAGGCCAGCCCTTCCTCTAACACATCTCTTGAGGTTATCTACAACGCCGCCCTCCGCGTTGCCACTGGTCTTCCGAAGTGTACGCCTGGTATCATAAGAGGTGTAGGAAGTGTGTAATTAGTGTCATGGAATTGAATAACTATAATCATATGTATTTCTTAAAAGCTTCAAATTCTGTTTTTCACATGTGTGAAGATTTACAACAGATGTGATTGTAGAACATATTATTGTAGTGTATAATTCTTCTTTCTGTTCTGAATCTCATGTTGAAGCTGTGAATGGGCATTTTTGTGAAACTTTACTTTATAATGACCAGCCTTTTGGTAATTAAAAATCTTGTTCACACTTTTTGTACACGTTCCAACAGGAATAAGATTTCAGAATTTAGATTTTAAAATGCTGTTGGCTTTATTCATACTCTCCGCATGAGTAAAGCCTATGTGTAATTATGTGGAAAAGTATATACTGTAGAATTTGATGAGCCTGGCAATCTATTGGCTTGTCGATTCCACACTGGGAAACTGTTCTACATTGATTTAAGGCCAAAACAATCGTCATGGATACATTTTCTCATTATTCAATCATTTTTATAACAGACTGTTATAAAAATGATTAGATAAAATCTATCTAATCATTTTTATGTCAGACCCGTTGAAATCACAAATATACTTTTCAGTTGTGTTTGGAAAGTTATTCATTAAGAACATGTATACAGAAAAAAATTCATTATAAATATAATCTTTCTTCGCCTGTCATTGTTGACATTTGGTTGTAAGGCAATCTTTATTATCATCTGTACCTTTTAAACTTTTTCCAATATAGTTGAAAAGTGTATCATTGTGGTTTTTCTGTTTTCTGTTTTTTTAGTGCTCTAACTCTCGTAAATATACTCGATACTATTGCCATGTAATATGCAATTGATTTATATATTTGAGCTATACTATAGCATGTTTGCTTTTGAAAATAAAATGTGTAGCAGTGATAGTTCATTTACAGAAATACTCAAAAGAATATCATTACATCATGGTCAGGAGGAAAACTCGTTTGTCGGGCATTTTAATGATTTTAACAATGTTTCAAATATAATGAAATTGATATGCCTAACTGAGATGGACTGCAACATGCTTTCTATAAAATCTAGAGAAATTAGCATTTATAGTTTGTTTACAGGGTCGCACAAGAGAATTCCATTACATTTGATCTATTATAGGGTCATATGTTTATGAAATGGAATGTAGATATAACAGCTGTGGCAATTTATACAATATTTCCATTCTAAAAGTTTACCTTTTTGCTCTCGGCGTTCCCTATGCCCAACTTTTGAGATGTCTCTCCTGTGCCCAGCGATGCTTCTGAGCAACAGACTGAGAGTGTCGTTATCCTACTTCCATTTACACTGCTGGCCATAAAAAATGCTACACCATAAGGAATGCAAATAACAGATTGATATTTATTGGACAAATACATTATAATGGGAAGGACAAGTGATTACATTTTCAGAAAATTTGGAGGTATAGATCCTGAGAAAACACTACCCAAAGCAGCCACCTCTTGCCGCAATAACAGCATTTATCTGCTTAGCCATGGAGTCGAACAGATATTAGATGTCATGTACGGGTACATCAGTCCATGCAGCTTCAACACTATGCCACAGTTCATCAACCGTAGTGACGGGCGAGTGGTGGCGGGCCAGTCGCTCAGAAGCCATTGACAAGACATTTTCAATTGGTGAGAAATCAGGAGAACGTGCCGGCCAGGGCAACAGTCGAACATGTTCTGTATCAAAGTAGGTCAGGATAGTACGAGCAACATGCGGTCGTGCATTGTCCTGCTAAAACGTAGAGTTGCGGAGGCATCGAAGATAAGGCAGAACCACGGGCCGTAACACATCAGAAATGAAACGGCTGCTGTTGAAATTGCCGGCAATGCGAACAAGAGGTTACCGAGACGTGTATCCAATGGCACTTCATACCGTCACTCCAGGTGATATGACAGTATGACGATTCGAATACAAGCTGACAATGTGCGTTTTCCACGATGCCGCCAAACATGGATGCTAGCATCATGATGCTGCATACAGAGCCTGGATTCATCAAAGACGCCGTTCCTGCTTCATATACAGCATCATGATGCCAGCATCCATGTTTGGCGGCATCGTGGAAAACGCACATTGCCAGCTTGAATTCGAATCGTCATACTGTCATATCACCTGGAGTGACGGTATGAAGTGCCATTGGATACACGTCTCGGTAATCTCTTGTTCGCATTGCCGGCAATTTCAACAGCAGCCGTTACATTTCTGATGTGTTACGGCTCGTGGTTCTGCCTTATCTTCGATGCCTCCGTAACTCTACGGTTTAGCAGGACAATGCACGACCGCATGTTGCTCGTACTATCCTGACCTTCCTTGATACAGAACATGTTCGACTGTTTCCCTGGCCGGCACGTTCTCCTGATTTCTCTCCAATTAAAAATGTCCTGTCAATGGCTTCTGAGCGACTGGCCCGCCACCACTCGCCCGTCACTACGGTTGATGAACTGTGGCATAGTGATGAAGCTGCATGGACTGATGTACCCGTACATTACATCCAATCTCTGTTCGACTCCATGGTTAGGCAGATAATTGCTGTTATTGCGGCCAGAGGTTGCTACTTTGGGTAGTGTTTTCTCAGGATCTATACCTCCAAATTTTCTGAAAATGTAATCAATTGTCCTTCCCATTATAATGTATTTGTCCAATAAATATCATTCTGTTATTTTCATTCCTTCATGGTGTAGCATTTTGAATGGCCAGCAGTATAGTTTTCTGTACTTATAAAAGCTGATAAAAAGGCATAATGCTAAAATCAAAGTATTCCAATGACAACCTGGTTTTATAAAACTTTCTTTGGTTTAATATATAAAAATGCTTGGACAAGGAAGGTCTCCATAAGCGCATACTCAGAAAATTTTGAAAAAATTGCAGAATGTTCTTCTCATAAGGATATATACGTCTATAAAAAATTTTCTGCGGAACCTTGATATAATGTCCGCAAAAAAAAAATATGAAAATTTCGTTTATTTGGCGATTTATCACCGGTTGGCGACGGAATAAAATTACAAAAATACGGTTTTATGATAAATACTCTTTATGGAAAAACTTTTCATGCTGAACTTATTTATGCAAGTTTAAGTTGCATAATAAATAAATTTTTATAACTACAATTTTGTGTACACATTTATATGTATATATAATGAAATATAAAGATTGTAATTTACGATTTAAAAAAAAAATTAATTGATTGAAATTGTTTCAAGCTCAAAATAAACCCGATTCTGAACATTGTCGATTCAAGGAAAAAGTATTGTTGCTATCGAAACAACGACTTATTCGATATGGAAATGTATAACGAATGCGTTTGCCATCGGGCTTTTCTTTTTAAAATACATTTAAAAATTACTTATATAACTGGTGAAGCCGTTTAAATTAGAAAAAATCGTGGAATGGGGAATAAAACAATAGCAAAATTTCATTCAATCGGTAATAGAGAAAAAAAAAATGAATGATTTATTTAATTTGATTTAAAGACTATTTTAAATTAATATTACTCCAAACGTACAGAGAGATGAAAATGTTGAACGCAAAATGCAAACGATTCTGAAAAAGAGGGTGTGGTATCATGAGCCATAGGATTAACCCATTAGTATATATATTTTTAATTAATGACAATTTTACGCTTTCGAATTTAACAAAAATCTCATAGACTTATTTGGAAATTTAAAAAAGCGTTGTTGAAAATACAAAAATTATACAAAAAATAATAAACTTTCACCGTTTAAGTTTAAATTAATTAACCCTCTCATGCATTAAAACCTCATGTGAGGTTATCAGATAAAAAAATTAAAAAAAAATCTTATTTCTAATTATTTGGATTGTCTATTGCATATTAGCCTCATATGAGATCAAAATCAGCTTGTAAAAATAATCAAGAGATTGCAGCACATGCCTTTCATGTTGCTTGTATAGTTTTTATCTTCCATTGTTGTCAAAAAGTCAAGCATGCTAAAACAACAGATTTAGAAAATCCTTCCCACCCTCCACAGGAGCACAACAAGTAAGTAAAAATATTTTTTATATTTCTTACATCATTTTGATTACAAAAAGAAAAAAGATAAGATTTAAATATTTTTTTTGGGTGAATGGAGACTGTTGAACCCTCAAATGTGGCTTCCATGCAGTTATAGCATTTACAGCTGTCTATGCATGCAAACCTCACTTGAGGCTGTTGATTATATCATGCGAATTTTAGAAAAATAAAACTAGAAAAAAGGCAATGCTAATGAATGTTATAGTTCGATATAGTTATATATATATATATATATATATATATACGTGTGTGTTTATGTATGTTATAATTAGCAAGCCAATTTACATATATATATATGTGCGATATTAGAAATGTCATCTTTTGCTGGAGTTCAACTGTACAACCAATAGACAAAGCAAAACGTTCTTGTCATGCAACTAAGTGCATTGTAGAAATAGATAGACCACACTCAGTGCAAATGTATAAATATCATATGGGAGGTTTGGATTTAATGAATGAACTTGTGGCACTTAAATGTCATTCTCAAATAAACGTTGGTATATGCGTATTTTCTGTCACCTTTTGAATGTTGCTGTTGTCAATGCCTGGATTATTCTGAGAAAAAAGCGAAGAGCTGCTAATGACTTATTAGAGTTCAAAAGTAGCATAGCAACAAGCCTAATATATACGGGAACCTCATCATTGATGTTGAAGAAAAAGGGTCTATCATCCGCAAGCAGTTCTCCTGCTTTCAAATGGCCAGCAAAGAAAATAAAATTGTGTTTAGTTGCAAAAGAACTAAGATATGACAGAGGCAAAAATTATCCCAAAAAGTCTCATGTTAAATTTGCTCTGAGGTGCAAGAATGAAAGCTGTTCGAGTAAAACGAGATATATTTGGGGCCGCAGTCAGTGGCGTAGCCAGGGTGGGGGTCCAGATTCTCTGGATACCACTAATTTTGTAAAGTTTTCTTTGACTAGAAAACTAGCTAGCTAGAAAGCTAACTAGAAAACTTTCTGCGATAATCAATGCAATGAAAACTTTACATTATCACTGGTATCCCAGAGCATTTGGACACCCTACCTGGCTACAACTGCTGGCCACAGTCAAGTACATTTATGTACATAATGTTTCGAATATTTTCATCAAAACTGAATTTTTTCCTACAAGATAAATAAGAATATTGTAATAAATGTAACCTTACAACACTATTGTAACAAATGTAACATGGCTGCATACAAGCCTCATATGAGGTTACTCATAAAACTTCCTTAAAAATTAAAAAATATATAAAAATAAAGTTTCTTGTGATTATTCTCATCTATTTCAAGATAATTTGCCAGCGAAATTTTTTTTTTTTGACAATTGTAAAAAAATTCATGCAGAAGAGGGTTAAGTATTGCTCATTCGAATAATCATTTTACAAGCAAGTTCAAAATGCATTAAAGTCGTTTGCGTTTGGTGAGGAAAAAATGTTGCTAGCCAAATCGCGTCTTTTTGCGCAACATACTCGAAAGTATTTTATTTTTTTTAAGATTTTCTACTTGGATTCCGCAGATTAATTTCACTGTTCCTTTATTACATACATGAGTACATTAGCATTTTTTCAAAATTTTCTGAGTATGCGCTTTAAGGCAACCTTTCTTGTCAGAAGCACTGGGCCTATTGGTGCATTTTATTTTTGCTGCGCTGGTAGCGAATTATGGTTAAATCATATGGTGGAATGAACACTATTATCCGTTAGGGTTCGAGGTTACGATTGCGGAAATGTTTTCCCAAAAGCACGTGACTCAACGTAAGGTCACAAAAATATGGTGACGTTGCGGTTTAAACCTGGGAATACACCGGGTATTTTGGGAACAAACTTGGTCTTTTGGGAACAAACCAGGTCTTTTGGGAATAAACCGGGTCTACTGGAAATAAACCTGGGAATAAAACTGTTTTTTGCAACTTTATCAATACACATGTCTCTGGATAGGATTTCCTATTTTGAAATTTTATAAAAGTCATATATATATGTGAGTATCGCAGAAGGGTTTCGCAGTCCATAGCAACAGTGATACACGTGTAAAAACTAAGCCCATAGCAACAGACATACTCAGCGATTCTGTTGTGACGTAAAACCCTTTCTTTAAGAACTATCCTTGCACAGCAGAAAAATGGAGCAGAGTAATCTGTTTTCCTTAACTCAGTTAAGATTGAACTAACTTCTCTTTGTCCAAAACAGCAGAGTCAGCTGTTACTAAATCAACACTGCTCAAAACAATTAAAGGATATTGCAGTTTTAGGTGGATTTTGTATCTGGGAAACTTTTTAGCTGATTGATACATGGTCGACAGACATAGTAGGTTATATGAGAATAAATTACACATGTTTGGCAGAAAAAAATGCATTTTATTGCGCATTTGTGTACAAAAGGAAAAAAACACAATTTGTGCATATGAGAAAAAAAGAATAAGAAAAGGTGTTTTCTTCAAAGAAAATCATTTTCAGTAGGGGGTATGGTTTCCACGGGCGGCCAGCAACGTTGAACACCTTTGAGGCATGGACTCAATGAGGCTATTAATGACGAGTTGGGGTATTCTGCCCCACTCTTCCAGAAGAGCTCTTTCCAGTTCTTGGAAAGTTTGTGGGGGTTGTTGGCGGCCAGAAACTCGTCTTCCTAGAGCGTCCCAAACGTGCTCGATTGGATTCATGTCTGGAGAACACGCTGGCCATTCCATTCGAACGATTCCTTCCTCGAAAAGGAAATCCTCCACCAGGTTTGCACGATGTGGCCTGCAGTTATCGTCCATTAAAATGAAGTTATCTCCGATTGCTGCAGCGTAAGGGACTACAATAGGTCTGAGGATCTCATCCCTATATCGGCGACCAGTCAGAGCTCCATCTCGAATGATGTAGAGGTCAGTGCGCCCGTCAATGGAGATGCCACTATACACCAACACTCCTCCACCGCCAAATCTGACACTTTCGTGCACGAACGCAGGATTATTCCTACTGCCACGGTCCCTCCAGATGAAAATACGCCTATTATCCGGATGCACAGAAAAACGGGACTCATCAGAAAACAGAATATTGCTGCATTCATTTCTCCTCCAGTTGACATGCTCGGTTGCCCACTCCCTGCGGTCGCGACGATGCCTTGATGTTAATCTAACACATACCATCGGTCGGCGAGCATACAGACCTACAACATGGAGCCGGTTTCGGACAGTCTGAGTTGAAATCGTGGTGCCTGTAGCCGAGCGAAGGTGTTGTTGGAGAAGAGTAGCGTTCATGTTTCGGTGTCTCCGAGCTGTTAACGCTAAATACCGATCTTCATTGGGCGTTGTTGCCCGTCTACGACCTTGCCCTGGTCTTCGGCCTGCACATCCACTCTCCAAAAAACGGTTCCAGATCCTGGAAATGACACTTTGTGACACTCCAATGGCTTGCGCTACTTCGGCTTGAGTTTGGCCCCCTTCTAACCTACCAACAATTCTCCAAGCTTCTGAATCTGTCAAATGACTTCGCTGAGACATCGTACTCATCGAAACACAGCAATCACTGAATGCCGATCATCCTTGTCTTCATTCTCTTTTATCCAGTTGAAAGTCAAATTTCATTCGCTGCCGCTGAAGCGACGTTTTTGACGTCGAACTCAAAATTTGCATACTCCACAGTTTGAAAACCAGAAAAATTTGCATTTGTGATTCTCTTCTTCTATTTTCGGCAAAAAAAATTTCGTTTATATCTTTATTTTATATAAAACTTCAAATATCCTTTAATTGTTTTGAGCAGTGTATAAGTAGGAGTACGACCGTATTGTGGGGTAGTCGAGAGCAGAATCGCACAGAATGTGTTGCAGAATTGTAGCACGGGAATTAGATGAAAACCCCCGTTTCCCTTATTATTATAATTCCCCATGTAAATAATGTAAATAGTCTATAGATAAGTAATTAAAGTATAAAATGTTAAAAGAATCGTGCTTTTTTTTCCACCTACAAACACCCAGAGAACGAGATTCTGCTATACTCTTCGTTCTTAACATATATATATCTATAAAATTTTACGCTAGAGGGCAAAATCAATATCTATGCTGAAAAGAAAAAAAAACTGATTTTACATGAAGGGGAACTAGTCTGTTTAAAATATAGTAGAATATCAGATAAAACATATTTTTAAGTGTAGTAGAGTCCTGCATCGGGTTGGGTAACCGGATTTTACCCGAACCTGACTTTGTTTCGGGTTGAGATTTGACTCTTGCAGGTGTGGTGTTCAGGTTGATCCGATTTTTCAAAAAAGTCTAGAATATTTTTTCAGATAAAAACTATATATTTAAAAGGGTGTATTCAAATCCAAACTGCTTATTTTGAGACACATTTGTAAATTCATTTTTGCTCTAAAATGCATCCAATTGGCAGGTTCTCTTATTCAGAAACTTTATAATGTCCGTATTGTCTCGATTTTTTGATAAAGGCAGAATATATTTCAAAAAATGCTATCAAAGTGGACATTTTGAACCGAATTTCCCAAAGCGATAGCGCTGGAAACAAAAAAAAATTATCGTACTGTGAAAATAATTGTCTGTAAATCAATTTCTAATTAATTGAACGAAAAATAAAAACATGGGGCCCTTATAAATGTCTTTATAAATCATACCGCCAAGTTTCCTGTTACTTTTAAAAATGAGTCTGAGAATGTGTCTCAAAATTTTGAGTTGTTGAGCGTGGATTTTTTTTTTTTTTTTAATAACCGCCTTAAACATTAATGAGTATATTTAGGTTATTTTTCAACATAAAATATAAAATTTATATTAATGATATAACTGTAGGCTATTTTTACCAAAATATTATTAAAATATGTATTATATAATTTTATTTCATTTCGGGTTCGGGTTAAAGCGTGTCGAGTTCGGGTTGAAGAAATTTTTTTGTCGGGTTTAGGTTGACTTGAAATGGAATTTTTTGGGTACGGGTATACCGGCGAAGAACTATCCCACAGCTGCAACCTTCCAGTTTTTTTTTTTTTTAAATCTATTCCAAATCTGAAATTTTAATTAAATAAAATAATAAGTAACATAAAATTTCAATAAATATTTTTTTCTGGTTCAAATTATGTTTATTTGATTTGAAAAAATGTTGATAGCTATGGTTTCCTATAGAAAATTGTTTAAATAGTAATTATTTGTTTACAACAAAAGAGAAGTACCACATAAAATATTTGAATAAATTTCTGTCTACTAGCTGTTTGTTAGTTTTAATGATATTATTTTATTGTTGGTATGAAAAATAATAACAATAAAATTAAATAGGGCTCTCCTTTCCAGTGTTACCTCTAAAATATACAATTTCCCTTTGTCTTGCCTTTTTCCTCTTCAAAAAATGGAGGAATTTTGTTTCCATTTTTACAGAAACGTCATTAAAAATTACAAAACTCTCTAAAACTAATTCGAATTTTCAAATTATGAGAATTATGACATCCTCAGATCCATACGGATACCTGCTGTTAATTTCATCTCGCTGCGTTCCATTATGCTGGGAGAAGTGGTAGTGAAATAAAACAAACAACCAGACAACAACAAACAAGCAACCAGATTTTAATATAATAGATTCAGTGCTAGCACGCGATGTGCGTATTCCATTTATTTATTTCGTGGATTAGCCAGTTTAATTTTCCTAATGTAGGATATAAATTAAATGCCATTTATCTGTTTTCTCTCATATTTTGAAAAATAATGATAGATATCAGCGATTCATATTCCTATTAAAGATCTCAGATTCCATATTGAAGTGAATAGTTTATGTGGCACTTAATTCATAAAAATGACTTTTTGTTATAGGTATTTTGAATGACATTAGAGCCCTTTGCTGCTAGAATGTTTGCTGGAAATTGATAATTTTTTGTGTCTCATAATTTCAAGGCCTCATCCAATTTTTATGTACATATTATATGTTATATATGATTGTTGTATGTGTTACATTTGTTTACGTTTTCTGTCTACATTAGGAGCAATTGTTTTTTCCAAACTTCTGTTTTCATTGACGTTTGTTACATCTCTCCAGAAAACTTAACTATAACAGTAGTATACAAAGCCATCAACAAGGTATTTTTATGCGAACAGCTTTATCTCGCTCTGATCTTTATCCTGCGACTTTTAAGTCGGGAGTCATGCCTAATATTTAATTTTTCAGCGAGGTACCTTCCACACAATCTTCTGTATTCGGGATACAAGGACGAGGCATTCGACTACGGTTATTGGCCGAAAATCGTGAACGTATAACAAATGTGACATCATGCTTATGCCTTTTTGGCGTTTAATCCTATTATTTTGAGACAGTTATTTTTATATAGAAAGTGGTCAACGGAAAAATAGACAAACTATAAATATTTTTTTATTGGTGGTAAAATTCAAAACTTAACTGCGGATAATTTTCATTAAACATTTTGTATCTTATGAAAATTTTAAATTAGTTTTCCTAGCAAATACTGCATGTTAAACTTATTTCGATAAAGATTCTTTCTGTCTTTTTCTTTTTTGTTACTTTAAGTCCTTGTAAGCCTTTGGATTAACAGGATGTATTTTTTCTCTCTTTTTTTTAAAGGTTATTAACCACTTACCGGTTTCTTTCGTTGTCACGCGACAGTTTTATTTGGTAAATCGGATTCACTCGTTACTTTAATACTTGCACCAAACTTTTAGTAAAATCTTCTAAACTATATGAAATATTGTTATACAAATTACACTTTCAAGCTCAGAAAGGATCATAAAATAAAATAAATTAATAACAATTGACTCTTTTAATCACTGAAACAAACAAACAAACAAAAAATTAATGAGACTTAAGTGGTTATTAAGATTTCAATTATGGCATTTTAAAATTTTTCTCACCTGCCCTACATTGGGTTTTGGGAATGTAATTTCTTTTTCAGGGGGAAAGGACTACTAGTAACAGCCTAGTTTTCCCCCCTCCACAACTTAGTACTATAGGTATAGTGTGTTACAGGTGTTATAAGAAAAATAAAACGGGCTTGTTAATAGAAGCTCTTTATAGTTTTTTTTCTTGGTAACGAAATGATGTAAAAAGAGGCAATTCGTGAGCTGAAGTCAAAGTTTCAGAAACCTCTTTTTAGGGATAGCATATATTTTAGTCTAATTTAACCTTTCAAGTGATTATCTATGCTAATTTATATAAAAATTCTATACCCTTTTGAAAAAAAGGGTAAAAAATGTTTTTTGCTTGTCCACGATACAAAAGGGCTATATCTCACATGCAAAGAAATTTTAAAGAGATACGAAAAGCAGTTTTGGTGTTCATAATATTCGTACATATCACTTGTTTAAATTTCATCAAATCAAAAATCATGCGGCACGTCCATCTGTTGGTTTTACATGAAATGACCCTGATTGTAGAAAAATGAAAATAAAACAAACATATGCAGCAACAGTTCAAAGAATTTAAATTAAAAAAAATCCATTCTTGTTCAATTACACTGTGCAACAATGAAATTGCTTCTGAAGCGAAAGTCTACAATTTTGTTTGAAATTAATCCAGAGAACACTGATATCGCACCATGAAAAAGCTTCACTGGCTCTTGTTTTGGAAATATAGATGTGCAAAGTATAAGATTTTTTTTCACAATATATTTTATTTAAAATTAATAATCGAAAAAGATATTAACTGAGGGGGTCGGGACAAGAGAGTGCCAAGTCACATTTTTGAACTTCTGAGATATTTAAATTTGAAAATTTGATCAAATATTCAAATCAAGATATATAACCTAAAGTTTTTTCGCCAATGTCTTAGTAACATTTGAGATATTCTGAGTAACAATATGGCATTACTTTAATGATATTACTATTACGTTTTTTGTAAATTAGCTATCTTCATTGGGGGCATAAACATCTAGGGCAAAAACGAAACCTGTCACATATGTTGCCACCAAGTGACATTAGAAACAAATTATATGTTGGATATTATAATTTACAATATTAAGCAACAGATTACAGTGTTCGATTTATTTCACCAAAAATGTGGCTTGGTACTTTCTCGCCCCGATCCCCTCAATTGTAACCTATACTTAAGAAAAAAAAATAGATTTCTAGAAGTTTCAAATAGGCGAATATAAAATTACAGTTCATTCCGTCAAGTAGTTTGAATTATAATTATTAAGATAGTACATGGTGCAATATAATAGAAATGGAATAAGAGCAACGTTAATGGTACCAGAAATTTCAATGTACACTATTTTCGGTAGCATTTAGCATACCGTCCTCAGTGCAAAGAATGGTGAAACTTTCACTGCATGTTACTTGACGTGCACTTATCGCTCGTCACTTGCGAAAGGAACTCAGTTGTCATAACAGGCTTTTTGGTGATGAAAGTTTACTATAGCAACCCAACGCGGAATGATTTCCTTGAGGAACTTCATTCCGATCTTCAGAAATTTCTCATTGCCTTTAAAAAATCGTATAAATTGAAATTTTTAATATATTTTTAAAAGACTCCAGGAGGTTTTCTCCATACAGGGATATAAAATAGGGTGGCTAAGATGTCAAATAGAAATCGGTTCATAAAAAATCGTTATGTTTGGTGGAAGGGCTTAAAAAAAATCGTGAAAAATTAAATCGCACAAATTCCGAATAAACTACACTGGCCTTCAAAAGTTAAGGTACAACCGGTTTTTTGCGTCTAATTTGCAAATGAATGAATATATAAACAACAAATTTGGAGGAAATGTGCGCTAAACTGTTATTTATTAAATGCGACATAGAAATTTACTTAAGTTAAACGTATAAATGAAATTACAACAAAAAAAGCTCTCATGGTGCAAAATTCCATTCTTGGAGAAATCAGTACATCGCAGTATTATGCAGTAAAATGTGACAGAAGCATTAAAAAACTGGTTCTAATACGGAATATGTCCACCCCGGACTTTAATGCATTGACTTTCCATGCTCTCAATTAAATAGTCGGACACCGAAATAGGTAACACTGACCAGACTTGGAGTAAACCTTGTTCCAGCTCATTTAATGACCTTGGAGGAGGACTTAAAGCCGCAACCTGTCTTCCAAGATAGTCCCAAAGATATTCTATCGGATTCAAGTCTGGAGAGTGGGCTGGCCATTCCATTCTCTCCAAACCGTGATCATCAAGATAATCCTCAACAACCACAGCTCGGTGTGGTCTCGCATTATCATCCATTAGAATGAAACCATTGTCAATAGCACCGGCATATGGGCGCACATATGAATCAAGGATCTCATCCCGATATCTCGCACCAGTCACAGTTCCTCCATGGAACACATGCAGGTCAGTGTGGCCTCCGAGTGAGATCCCTGCCCAAACCATGATTCCACCGTTTCTGTACCTGTGTGTTTCGACAGTGTTTGATTGATGGGATCGAGTGCATTGCTCTCTCCAGATCAGAAGACGTCCTGAATCGCTCTCCAGTGTCAATCTGGACTCGTCTGTGAAGAGTACAGAAGCCCACTGTTGTCTGGTCCAGGAAACATGTTCTCTTGCCCAACATAAGCGGGCCCTTCTCTGTCGTTTGTTGAGGGGGATACACACAACTGGTCGCCTTGCATAGAGACCTGCATTGTGAAGACGTCTTTGCATCGTAGTAGCGGAGATTCTTCTCCCTGATGTTGCAAAGTGGTCTGCAATGAGTTGCAGCACAGTAGTGCGTCTTCTCCTTCGAGTCGAAAGAGCTAGAAACTGGTCTTCTGCAGGTGTTGTAACACGTGGGCGGCCTGGAACATGTCTTCTGGACACAGAATCTTCGGATTCATACTGATCCCAGAGTCGTTGGACTACACTGCGAGACACATTAAGCCGTCTAGCAGTATCGGCCTGTGACAACCCCATTTTCATCCATCCTACCGCCCGCCACCTTAATGAATCAGGCAAACGACTTCTTCTAGACATTTCTAGACTCTACTGGCTGTTGTGAACAAAACTTACAACAATAGTTCGAATACAACAAAACTTACACGCGAAATTACGAAAGCTTCGTAATTGCATATTTTTCTCTCATTCACAAATACCTATTCTTTTCTATAAAATAAAAGTGGTTGCTGTAATTTTTGCGTATGTTTTTTTAAAGCTTATTATTGTCATTCATATAAACTATGAAGTTTAATCTGACTGCCATTTTTTGTCTGGTGAGCTTCGAAAAACATGTTGCACCTTAACTTTTGGAGGCCAGTGTATTGAAAAGAGGATACAATTTAGTACACTGGGCTAAAATATTGAATTCAGATCGATTTTAGGAGTAACTCAAAATCTCCTGCTAGCTTTTAAAATCGGGGAAATCCGCAATTTTTGTCCATTTAATGTAAAATCGAAACTAGAGCCAGGTGCTTTTCGTACTTGTGGCAGGTTCAGTGCCATAAAAATGAAAAAACAAAGTGCGGGGCAGCGGCTTCTAAATCAGAACATGAAAGTACAGTAGAATCCTAGGAAAACTGAATCTGTCGTATAACAATATCCTGTCTTAAACGTTAAAATTCACGATATATACAGAAGGAATTCCATAAAATTGTACCTACTAATACTAAATATTTCTCGTGTCACCTTAGATTTAGTGTTACTAGGTTTTACTGTATTAAACAAAATAATCTTATACGGTAAAGTTTTATGACGGAATCGCTAGAGACCGAAATAAAATTCTGTTTTGGAGAGATTTTGATTGAGCACCTACTCTTTCCATAGGTACCATGTTTTATGTTTAAAACAGGATTCCAAAAACAGGTTCCATTTGAACAGTTTTTACTTAATAAAGTACTGTAAAACTAGAATCGCTATGGACCGGAAAAATATTCTGCTTTAGACAGGTTGACATTCTTAGCCCTCCGTTCTATTGTGGAGCTCAGTGGGGCGCAATGAAGAAATCTCATTTTTCTGAGAGACTTATCACAAAGCTTAATTACCCCACATAGGACCCCCATATTATTTTATAACTAAACTATCACAGAGGGATGAGAGAGGTACCATTTGACTAGAAATTGAGTCTTCTAAAACTCTGTATGAATAAAGAAAATTTAAAGGGCCGTCTTCATATAGAAAGAGAAAATTTAAAACTTCCAACACTAAAAAAAATACAAATTTGACATGTTTTGATTCTTCGGTAAACTTTAACTTTGAATACCAAAGAGGAAATCATTTTGTCAAAAAGTTTAGGAATTATACAGACGTAAAGTTTTCAGCTCCTAATGTGAAATTCAGTTTTAATTCTTGAAAAACAGATTGCAATGTTTAAGCTTATACTAAAAAACACTTGGTAGAATGAGCTGAGATTTTTGGATTCGTACATTTGAAGCTTCTAAGAAGGGTTGTAAAAAAGCCGGGTTTAAAAAAAAATCCCAGCCCGGGCGGGTACCCGGGCAGCTACCCATTACAACCCTGCTTCTAAGGAATAGATGTGTTAAAATATTTATGGGTTAACAATATATTTATTTTTCGAATATTAATTTCATAATTTATATATTTTATTTAATTAATATTAAAAAAAGTATGTATGACATTAAAAAAATCCTAACAAATTTATTTTCTAGAATATGCTAATCCAACTCATTCCGCCAAGCAATTTTGAGTTATACTTAAAAAAAGAATACCCGCAGACTTAGTATGCTTTGCAACTATTAAAAATGAATTTAATATTAACAGTTTGAAACTTTATCTTTACACTATTCCTAAACTTCTTGACCGAATGACTCACCATTTAGTATAAGAAGGTAAAATTTACGGGGAAATGTAAACATTGTAGAATTTAGGTATTAGTATTGAAAATTTTAAAGTGTCTATTTCGGTTTGGAGACTGCCCTTGAAGCTGTCGTTATTCATACAGATTTTTATAAGACAGTTCCCAATCGAATGGTACCACTTGCTATATGCCGAAATTTCAGCACACGATACTTATTGAATTGCTAAAAAATATTAACACATCTTTTTAAATTTATTTGTTTTTCAATAGTTTATTTTTTTTTAAATATTTGATTTCCTAATTTGAGTAAGCACAAAAAACTTTCCGAGCTAAAAATGTCACGTTTAAAGATTAGGCCATTTTTATTGGTAATAAATGTCAATGGCTGCTCATTAAAAGAATAAAAGTAAATGCTCTGAACAGAAAAAAAAACACATCAGCAAACTAGAAAACGAAGTAAATGTTTATCTTCTAATTTTTGCAAAACGGGCATATTTGATATTAAATAATACAATATCGTTTTGAAGATTTGGGCAATTGTTGCATACAAATTGTACATTTTAAAAATATGATTGCATATTTGAGTTCAGACCGATTTATTGTGTGTGTATAAGAATGGCTGTCATGTTTTTTAACCCTCCGGCAGGCGCGTGGACTACGTACGACCGTAGTCCAGCAAAAGAACTTCAATACTTACCTTTTTTGGTACAGTCCTGCATTAGAGCCTCAATGTTGATTTTAAACGCATCTCTGCCGTTCAATAGCCGAGTTTGGGGAGCTCTACCAATACCGGCTCTATTACAATACATAATTACATACAGAGGCTGAACTCAAAGACGACGTGAGACGCCATTACTGTGTCATATACAGCATCATGCCAGCATTCATGTTTGGCGACATCGTGGAAAACTCACATTGCCAGCTTGCATTCGAATCGTCATACTGTCATATCACTTGGAGTGACGGTATGAACTGTCATTGTCGGGCGTCTAGGTAACCACTTGTTCGCGTTGCCGGCAATTTCAACAGCAGCCGTTACATTTCTGATGTGTTACGGCTCATGGTTCTGCCTTATCTTCGATGCCTCCGTAACTCTACGGTTTAGCAGAACAATGCACGACCGCATGTTGCTCGTACTATCCTGTCCTTCCTTGATACAGAACATGTTTGACTGTTGTCCTGGCCGGCACGTTCTCCTGATTTCTCACCAATTGAAAATGTCCTGTCAATGGCTTCTGAGCGACTGGCCCGTCACTACGGTTGATGAACTGTGGCATAGTGTTGAAGCTGCATGGACTGATGTACCCGTACATGACATCCAATCTCTGTTCGACTCGATGGCTAGGCAGATAAATGCTGTTATTGCGGCCAGAGGTGGGTGCTTTCGGTAGTGTTTTCTCAGGATCTATATCTCCTAATTTTCTGAAAATGTAAGACCCGTCCTTCCCATTATAATGTATTTGTCCAATAAATATTCTGTTATTTGCATTCCTTCATGGTGTAGCATTTTGGATGGCCAGTAGTGTGTGTATATATATACATTTTGACGGAAGGTGATTTGGGGGTCTGGAGGTCATGATCGGTGAAAATACCAAAATTTTTTGGAATTTCTTTCCTCCGAACGGCTGCAATAGGTAGCTTTTTGCAATGAAAACTACCTAAAAGAAAAAGCATATTTTAGAAAATCGGGCGACTGATAAATTACAGATACTGGAAATACCCACATCCGCCTATTATCCTTTCAATATGAAGTCGCACAGAGTTTCGATTGAATGCAATAATAAATTCTAAACAATTTCAACATCAATTATTAGATGTCATGTGAAGAGAATAAATGTGTTTTTCACATTCTTTGAAATGCATTTTTTTCAATTCTCCATTTTATAAAACGGACTTGTCAAAAGCTTTCACACGTATTTTTTTTTTAAATGAAAAATTTCATTTAACCATAATTTCGACAAGCGAGTCAAAAATATCAGATACGGTTAGTTGTACCGAGCATAGGAGTAATTTTCAGAACTCCTCACTTATATTTTAGTTCACACATAATATCTTGGAACAAAAACAAGCACTTAAGTGGAATTCCGTGCATCTGTACGGTAATGAATTACAACGAGACAGGCATCAAATATTGAAATTATACATTTCAGTTGATTCTTAAAATTTCCGGTTATATATAAATCTTTCTAGCAATAGTACTTATGCTAATATAGTATTTTCAACAAATTTTAACTACTCTGGGTATTATTTCTTTCATTTCGTAGTGATTGAATTAGACTTGTGGGCAATTCATTGTTTTAAAGCAACTGTTTATTCTTTTGAATAGGCTTAGTAAAAACGCTTTTTCTTTTCTTTTTTTAACCCTTTCCGGCGCGGAATAAGTTTGTTTGTAAAATGATGAAATGTTGGACCGACACCATAATTTAAAAACGAATTCATTAGCAAATAAAAACTAGCTTATTTTCTCCTACTTTAAAAAAGGAAAAAAAATTAATTAAATTTTCTTGGTGCCGTTTGTCAGTTTTGGAATTAAAATTAGGTGTCCCTTTTTGTGACCACCGCCCGCTAAAGGGTTAAAAGGAAGTATTAGCTTTAAATCTGACTACTGTGGCTTATCTTTCCGATGCTTGGACATATTCTTTTTGTTATCTTATACTTTGTGCTATAGTACCAAGTAATGTTACATTCTTTAAAAATTCCATCAGAGTTTCTACATATCAAACATAAAATTTCAGTTTTTCGAGTATTAGAAATCACTTAAAGTTCAGTTCATCCTCAGTTAATAAATTTATTCTTATTGAGAGAGCTTTAACATAATTTTTATAAATACCGAGGTATGTAGTTCAATTCATCTTCAGTTGATAAATTTATTATTATTGAGAGAGCTTTAACATATTTTTTATAAATACTGTGGTATGTGAGAGAAAGAATATACCAGTAAAAAAAATAAAAAAGGGAAGATTCATTATCATTCAAGATTCATTATCATTCATCATGCAAGATTCATTAACAATCACACGTGTAAACTAACCTAAATAACGAAAATAAATATCTTAAATCTAAAATCCATTATGTTCGACGAGGGCTAGGGTGAAGAACCTGGTGACATATTGGAAGATTTTCTTGCACGAAAGCCATAATTTGTGTCACTTTCAATGCTATACTCATTTAAAAAAGTCATGCAATTTTGTATTTCGAATTTTAATATTTTTAAATGTTCTTTATTAGTGCCGTATTTTATAAATTTTAGAATACATTTCTTAGATATTATTTCGTAATATGATGTAAAATCGAAGAGAGTAGCAAAATAAGGTATTAGTTTCGAAATGAAACACATAGCAAAATTACAAGAAAAATACTGGACAAATTTTATAAATCTTTAAACTTTAACGTTAACCCTTACAGTGCATAGTGTAGCCAATTGGTAACACTTTCTATTTAACTTTTAATAAATAAAGTTCTTTGCAACCACTATATTTATATAGAAATATTAATCCTGTAAAAATAATAAATATGCTAATAAATAAAGTTAAAAATCTATCTTAAAATTTATGGTGTCGAATTCTTAATGTAAGTATAAAAACAATTCTAAAAGAAAAATTGCACTGTAGAGTTAAGATTGGTTATCTTTGTATCCACAAATTCTTGAAGATGTATTTTAGAATAAAGTTAAATACCTCTGAATACACACATGAGTGTTACAGGTTGAGCGGTTTTTTAAGTTTTTTCGGACTTTAACTTTTCTGAAGAAAAATATTCGCATTATTTAACGAAAAATTAAATAAGGCGCATATTTTTATTCGAAAATAGTGACAGCATTCTGAATAAAGAAAAACCGCCCAACTGATAGAATTGATATGTATATTATGTTTACCATGTCTAAGACCACAGTTGGTACAAGTGTTCGTGCAAAGAATTTTCTGCATGTATACGAACAACAGAATTAAACACATGTAAAATTCCAAAGGCTACGTGTTTGACATGCCTGCTCTAGATGATAAAACTGGTCCCCCAGCCCAACAAAATTCTACACATGCAGTCTACGTGCTTA
Source organism: Maratus michaelseni (assembly GCA_963931845.1). Classification (NCBI taxonomy): domain Eukaryota; kingdom Metazoa; phylum Arthropoda; class Arachnida; order Araneae; family Salticidae; genus Maratus; species Maratus michaelseni. The sequence continues at coordinate 99,576,880 of OZ007586.1, forward strand.
ACCCCTGTAACATTTGAGGGTTTAATTATTTTTTCAAAATAAATGTACATTTTCTTAATTTTATAGATATAACTTTTTGTAATATTTAATTTTAACTTTATTAATTTTAATAAGTTGCACTGCAGAAATTCCTTTATATTAATTTGTTACACCTCTAGTCCACACGCCTGACTGAAAGAAATTCTATAAAGAACTAATTCCATATATGATGATGAACGTGAGTAAATAACTTAAGTTCTGAAGGTTAAAAAGTAGATTTATTAAAGTTAAAAATACAAAACTTAAAATTATTCTCTCCAGATACCAGTAGAACATTTGTTTGTACAACCATCGCTGCAACAAAGAAGTGGACTTTTGCAATCTCCGTGTTCTTTGCATTCATCAACAGGACTCCACTGAGTAAATATGTTGCACATTCTAGATGCAGGCGGAGGACAAACTCGAGCTGCAAAGAAGTTGCATTTACATTAAGTCACTTTTATTGTCCCCATACTGACTAAACAACATTGGCAGTATTATAAAATACTTCTCCAAAATGACAGTTTATATTTTTCACATATTTCACAAATATTGGCAACAAATATTTCACCAATTCATCGCAAATATTTCCTATGGGAAGCCAACATTTAATCAATATTTTTATTTCGCTGAAAACGAATTTGAATAATTTTTTAAATGAGAAGTTCTGAATTTATTCTTTTAAGAGCCTATACACTAGTCATGCGAAGAAACTAGCAAGCTAATGTTAAACCTATGGGAGCGTTCTTTTCAAATTTCTCGCTTGCATTTTAATATTTTTAAACGATTTTTTTGGCATAAAATCGTTACTTTTACTTTCAGAACCGGTTCCGATAGTGAAAGTAACTTTATATAATAAAATTTCAACCAAAATTGAAAAAGTAAAAACTAACAACGTTAGAGATTGACCTCAGCTATCCTATGCAGACGCATTGAAAAATATTAAAATGCAAGCGAGAAATTTGAAAAGAACGCTCCCATAGGTACGTCGCCCACTCCCCTAAGGGGGGAGGGGGGCGACGTTGGCCCAAAACTCGCATTTTCACCATAGAAATAACGTTACGATTTAAACAATCATAACGTTATATTAATAAATAATATTAATTGAAAAAATAGCTCCATTGTTGCAACATTCATCCATTTTAACCATATTGTTGCCCGCATCATTATGACATAAACATTGAGCGAGGCACACATTTGTGCTTTATAATATAAGTTGACCTTTTTGTGACTTTTTATGAAAGCATGTTTAAAAAAAAATTACAGTTAATTTATTAATAGTTAAAAAACAGGGCCTGATCAACTTCATGTGGCACTTGACACAAGGACAATATCGGGCCCTCTTTCCCAAATAACATTCGATTACAAAATTCATACATTATAAATATATCAACCAGCTTTACGATTTAGGTTAATATTTTAACCATAATCCTATGAAAAAATGTATGTTCCAGTGCACTGCAAAAGTTGTAAGGACATTTATGTCCACAACAGCAAAATTTAATAAATTAGTTTTCAGTTATTCAAAATATAAGGATTTCATTTCAATTTGTTTATTTTTGATAAAATATTTTTAACTCGCTGATAGTAATAAAACAATGTTTGTTCTATGGTTAAACTCACAGAATTGGAAAAATAACTTTTAAGATAAATATTGGTTAGATTAAGATCTTCACTGCATCTTCCATCGTGCTATTTAGAGGGAGTAAAAGCCTAAGTGATTGGCTGAAACATATGTTTGAATAAATATCCGCCCTTTTCAGAATTTCTATTTTTTTTTTCAGTTTATTGTCGTTAGTAAAGAACTCAAAGATATTAGTGTAAACAAATGCAAAGTATTAATTTTTGTCTACGAGCTATAAACAGAAATTTGTTTAAATAATTTTCAGAGAGTACACAAAATGCATTTTGAGGTCCATCTGTAAATTGAGGTCGGGACGTGTGATAACCAGGCCCGGGTCAAGTGCTCTTTTTACAGTTACTTTTGCCGCAAAATAAGTTTTTACTGGCAGTCCAGCTGATAGTTTTTAAATTTACGTTTTGACTATAGCACAAATCCGTGGTTGAGTTTTCTATGAGAAGAAATCATGATCAAAATTCTGTTTGGTAGCGATGTTAAATACATGAATACATTACATACATCTATTTAGAAATTAAAGCGTTATCTCATGCTGATTTCTGGTGTACAAATTTCAGGAAAAACACTTAAAAGAGCGAAAGGAGATTCTTTTTTTTTTTGGGGGGGGGGGGGGGGGGGCAGAGCCCATTCAGTTCTCTTCAAAAATTAAAGGCATAGGATTCGGTTGAGAAAATAAATTTTATGCGCTTTATTTTAGTCCAATAACATTTTTATTAAATTTTGAATCACAACTGGTTTGCTGGTTGGTTGACTATTGTTTAAAGCCACAAGTCCAGAGGAGGACATACTGCGCCAAACGAGATTTACAAAATATAAGAAGTTTTCAGATAAAACAAAAAACAATGTAGATAGATAAATGCACCTAGCTAGCTTTCTTTACGCCAAAAATGGAACAAAAGTATCAACTTTTGGCACAATCTGGCTGTTTTTGTCAGACTGATATTTTACAATATTTGAGTAGCATTTAAAAATACGCTTTTAAAGAAATTAGATTCATTAAAAAGGTATACGATCGCAAAATATTGTTAAAAGTTAGCTGAACGTATTCCAGTTGTTCAAAATTGTTATTAAAAATCGTATAGAAGAAATATGAACTTGCATCAATTTTTATGCAATGTGCAACAGTCCAATAATTTGATGTGCTCTCGCTCTTAAAAATTGTGTCAAAAAAAAAAAAGAAAAGATTTTAAACATTTATTCTATAAAGTTTTGTACAATGACTCTGCCTGCCCCGTCTCCTATTTAATAGAGCTAGATGCATTTTGCTTTAATTTTACATTATCCTAAAAATAACCAAAAGTCGCTGGAACCCATTTGCTAACACAGTTCCTGCTACGCCCATCCTTCCCTTTTATTACATTCCGAACACATAGTGTATAAGGAAAGTATTGTAATCATAATGCATGTATGGAAGTGAACACGATAGTTTTCAAACAGTACTTCAGACAGAGTTCCCGTTTGGCAAATATTTTCTGTGAATGTCCTCTGTTGCTAAAACTGTATAGATTTTTATAAAAATCGGCCGATCAATTAGGCATTTAATCCATCTTGAGACCTATTTTATAAGGAAAATCACCAAAGAAGTGCGACAGAGTATAAGGGGAAATATTACGGCAATGTAATCAACCATTAAGGGCTCATAGGTAACGTCTCCAGTTTTAAATTGAGGTCCAGTGTTCGAATCCAATAGAATGTGTCGTGAATTTAAGACTTCTCGGTATTCTATAAAATGTTCGGAAAAGAAAATGGGAGTCACTTCATATATATATTTTAACTGGTCATTTTTTTTTCTAGTTACACGATAACGGGTTACATAGTCCATGTAATTTTAATGCACAATACATGGAAATTGCACATTGAAAAACTAATCTAAGCTGTGACCAGTCACGTGTTTGATAAATTGCTTCCTTATTCCCATAGTCAACGTAGAAAATGAAATTTCCCCCCAAAAACGAAATATTTTATATATAAAACATAAATGAATACAAATTAAAATTATTAAAAAAAACATTGAATACTTAGTTTTTTTTTATCTTAAAAATCACGGCTACTTTTACAACTGCAATTCATGCTCCAAAAAAATGTCCGTTAGAGTGCGTTTATTTGACGTGAACCCGATTCAAGGTAAAATCATTGCTTTGATTTACGCTTGGTAAAAAGCACAAACTAGGGAATTTGTTTAAAAATATACAATTTTTGATTTGTTTATTTAAGATATGACAACAAGAAAGGAGAAAAAGCATTATTCAAGCTATCTATTCAGGATTTCTAAATTGTTTTCTCAATGTATATTCATAATTTAATATTAAAATTAATTGATAAAAGCAAATTAAAAAAATATATATATTACACTATCTTTAATGTTCCGTAATTAAAAAGTAAAAACGGAACCATTATAAAGATCACTCCTGTGTCTGTCCGTCTGTCATAGTCCTTTTTCTCGTAAACTATGGAGCGTGGAAAGTCCAAACTTGGAAAAGTTATAAAGCCTTTTTACCCACATATTTTCAGATTATCCATTCACAAATATATTTACGAAAAATTTAGGGGGCTAATTTAGTTACTGGGAAAAAAAAAAGTTTTCTTTTTGTATATCATTCGGGTTTTATATCATTTGTAGTATCGAACTCAAAAATATACTTGTTTTACTTTTAGGTATTATATTTGCAGAGATATCATCGAAAATGCAATACAAAATATGTCCCCCCCCCCTCTATTTCTGAATCTACTGAAACTAAAATTATGAAAAAATTAGGGTAGTAGGAGTATTTAAACCTTGCAGGAAAACTATAGCGATATTCCTAGTTAGCATAATTTGAGAAAACGCATTTTTCCGTTACAGACAAACTTTACTTTTCGGGCGGTCAGCGGGGGAGTTGACGGGCGCTCGAGGTATCTATCCACGCAGAATCATCCAAAGATATTTGATAATGTTTTCGAAGAAAAATTGTCGGTAATTAGCCGAGATATTAAATTACTTGATATATAAAAACTTCATTCTTATATATCGAAATATCGCGTAACACCGAACTCAAAAATATATTTGTTTTAATTTTAGGTATTTTATTTTCAGAGATATCGTCAAAGTATACTGGAAAAATATGCCTGCCCCCCCCCCCCTCCTGTTTTCGAATCTAATAAAACTAAAATTATTAAAAAATTAGGGGTAGTAGGTGTTTTATTAATTAATAAATAGTAATTAATGAATTTAATGTGCGGAACCCTCTGAGCAGGAATTATACTCGTACTTGGCCCATTTATTTACATTTTCTACTCTTTAAAATATTTGATTTAGTCAGCTTCACAGTCAATTGGCATATTTTAGCGAGCATGGTTTGGCGCATAATTGTTGAAACTTGTATACATTTGTAACGATAAAGAATGTTTGGCGATTGATCACCTGCGCCCGTATAAGAGAAAAATGCCTTAAAGTTAATTTATTATAAAGTTCGAAAAATATTAAAATGTATTATCGGAAACGCATCTTTGTACATAATTTTTTTTTATAATTCTAGCATATCACGAAGTGAATTAAAGATAGAATACAAAATTACACCTTTACATACATGAACCAAGTTTTATAAAAGAGCAACACTTTTCTAAATTAAGTAGACAAAATTTTTTTAGTAGAACGTCAAATGTATTTTTTTCTACCGATTTGAGATAGGTTCTAACTGTATTTGATTTGTATGCACTATTGCTTTGGAACGTTTAACATTAAAAACGATAAAATTACTTTAAATCTCATTTTTAAAGACAATCAAAGGATTTTATTCATAGGTTGGAACTTATATTTGCAATTTTACTCGTATTAAATGTTTTACTTTTCTGTTAATTTATGAATAAGTGTGCACTACCAGTGCTTGGGAAATTTTAAATTCAGCTTTTAAAAATAGCTAATCAATTTTGGATATTGGGAGTATAAAATTATGCTCCTACGATATTTTAAAGTACACTTAAAGAAAATTTAATCTAAAAATAATTTAATATATCTTAATATGTAGATTTTATATTTAATGTAAAATGTTTTGCTTTACGATATTCAGAACCTGCAGCCATTTTTTTTAAAATAAATATTTTCTCAGCCATTTACATATGGATAGTTTTTATGCTGTTGAAAGATGTGTAGTGGAAAATATTACATCAACAAAATTCCATTAACAGATATTTACTTTAATTAGCTCTTAAGGATTGAAAGATTTAAAAAAACATTTGTTAATTTATGTTCGTTATTCTATACATTAAAAAATCAAATTCCTTTCTAAATTTCATATTAAGGGGACTGTGTACCAAAAAAACAAATCTGTAAATAACACCTATATTAAAGTTATAGGATAATGTTTCAATAAAGCAAAATCCTTACAGATAAAAGGCCTTAAATTGTTATATTATATATATATCGGTTGTTTCAAAGTTCGAAGCGAAAGTAAAACGCGATAAAAAAAAAAAAAAAAAAAGATCTATGGGTTGGAGAGACATTTGGTTGTTTGCAGATAGATATTCACAGTGGTACGGGATTTTGTATGACAAAAAAGAAGTTCAAAATCCCGACAATGGAGGGCGCTGCTGCAGATAATTCCGTGGAAGAATTCCATATTGCTCATACAACGCAAAATTTGGATACAAAAACATTAGAAAATACTGCATGTACGTACACTTATAATACGCAAAATAATGGCGCGTGATGTTATTGCGATTGAAAATTGCACATAACCATTATTTTTGAGTATTAAAAGTGTCCATGCAGTATTTTCTAATGTTTTTGTATCCAAAACTTGCGTTGTGTGAGCAATATGAAATTAGTCCATGGAATTATCTGCAGCAGCGCCCTCTATTATTGAAGTTTTGAACTAATTTTTTTGGTGTCATACAAAATCCCGTACCACGACTCTCCGACCCATAGATCTTTTTTTACCACGTTTCACTTTCGTACCGAACTTTTGAAACACCCGGTGTATATATACATATATTTAATTATTTTTTAAATTTAACAATATTAAAATTCCTTTTCAAATTTTGGTATTTCAAACTATATATTTTTTTCTAATACTCAGGGTACTTTGTCCTAAAAACCTAAGTATCAGATTTTTTATATAAAGATTAGATAGGAAGAAAAAAATAATTGGATTATGGAATAAACCTATGAAAATCGCATAAATTTATGTTACGATTTCTAAAAACAAAAATGCCAAAAATATAAATAATTCGATACTTAGTTATCTTTCAGAATCTAAAGAAACATTACATTTTTTTTCAGAGAATTTGCTCAATTATTCTGGAAGCCATGTTGATTACATAGAGAATATGAAAAAATACTAACCGAGAAAAAAAAAAAAAAAGAGTTTAATATCTCTTTTCTGTAAATGAATTTTTTAAAGACATATGTAAAACTGACCATATCTCCTTGACTATTTATAATATCTTTAAGAAATTAGGGCACAATGTTCTAGAGATGTTAAAGTTCATTTTATGAAAAAAAAATCTGAAAATCGACATTTGTCTTTGTCAAAATGAGTACCGAGGCCCCTTAAGGGAGGAAGTTATTGCGGAGCTACTTAGTTCCGGGAGATAAAGGATGAAAAATTAAATTACAATAAACACAGCAAGAAAATTATACGTACCTTGACGTTGAACATCATTGCAGTTATGTTTAACAAAGCACTGCTGCACGCAACTTTCTAGAGAGTCGTAACAAGTACTGCATGAAGTTGTAATATTGGTAACACTTAAACTCTGACGTTTATCTGAAGTTGCGAAATTCATTAGATTTAATCCAATTCTATCAAAAAGCGTATCAGAACCCTCATTTTCTATTTTTGTTATTGATATTGGCTCTGATATAGGCTCTGATATAGGCTCTGATATAGGGTCTTCTGAAGATATAGTGGATTGCTCATCATCAGGTGGATTGAACAACATCGTTGTTGCTTCAATCAAGCCTTTTTCAAGGATTTTCACAATTTCTTCCGCGGGATCTTCATTCGGTTCTTCTTCTGTTGTTTCCAAAAGACTATCATCACCTGCGAACAAGAAATCTCGAATGGCTTTCAAAAGTGGGCTGGAATCTGTATCCCACGTTTCTACATTCTCAGGCAAATCATTTTTTATTTCCTTTTCTCTTCCCTTTACTATGAATTTAGAATCGGGCTTGCTATCAAAGATGTTCGATGGCATCCACGTATCTTCAGTAACAACTTCGACAATTACTTCATCAGGCTTCGGTGGAATTTCTAGAAATAAATGCATGTTTTGCGTAATTAAAATACACAGTAAAAAAATATTCATTTGATTTCAATAGGTTACATTTTTTTTAAACTGAATTTACCACAATAGTGTTTGACTAACTACGTCTGAGTAAAGTTTCTTATAATTATATAGACTTTTTTTTACGCTAGATGAGGAAAACTTTTATATATTTCTATATAAAATCGAACTCTCCCAATAAGAGTAAAATGAAAGCACGGTTAAAACGAGCAAGTTACACGTTAAGAATGATTTATCATATAAACTATATTAAGATTTTCAAGCCTTTTACGAGCTACAAAAGGCAAAACATCTGTTGATTTCAATGAGATTTTCAGACAAAAGTAGGGTAAAATTAGAAGAGAAATCCCTTTCTTGTCTTTCAACGATAATATTTCTACATTACAACTGTGTCAAAATGTAGCAATTTATCTATTTTCCCCCCCAAGAAAATTCAAAGGAATGTACCGAGGTCTTGAAACAAGGAAAGAAACGATAGAGATAAGGACGTTTAAAATACCACCCCTCTATAAGATTTACAACTTAGCTATGGAGAGGAAGGAGCATAGAAGAAAACATTCCTTTAAATCTAAATTCTGTGCCATATCAAACAGCATTTTTATGTTGAATATTACACTGTTAAAATGAAAAGGGTGTGTGAAATCAATAGTTCGAAATTTACATTGATTATTGCTATGTTAGACGAGTTTTTCCGGGAAAAAGGGAAGTGATCAGTTGTATTACTGTTCATTCGTGTCTTTTGGGATTGCTAATAATTAAAGCAATTATTACTAGTAATTAGTTTGATTATGTATATGTTTGAGATTTTTATTATCTCCATGGTTATTACGAGTAACTGTTAATACGAGGATTTTCCTAATTCCCTTACTTCTCGTGTTAATCAAATTCGACTGTATATGTAGGGGAGACCGGTACACAGTGGACTACTTTTTCAGTTAACATTTTTTTTCTCTTTAACAGACTGACCGATCTGTATGAAAATATTTTGAATATTCCTTAAACCTTCTTACATCCATCATAAGTTTCTCACAACATAGTTTTCAATACATTTTTCAAAAAAAAAAAAATTATATACACTTGTAAAAGTGGACCAGTGTACCCCGGAAGTGGGTACACTGGTCCACCCACCGGGGTACAGTGGACCACTATTAGGTATTATCTAAAATGCAATATAAATCTATTTTTCATTAATCTAATTCTTTTTTGTTGCCCCTTCACCCGCAAAATAACATAGTAATATAAATTTTGAAACAAAAATAAAAAATTAATTATATTTTGAAAATGATAACAGGTTAATACAGGGACAATTGCAATTTAGTTGAAGTTATTACTTAAGTACAAAAAAATCAGCGCACATTAAAATTTGCAAATGAAATTCCAAAGTACTTATGAGTAAGATTGAGCCTGGAATTTTCAAGAAATAATTTTGGGTCTGAGAGCAACATTATGAAATCATTGACATCAACAGCAGATTCATCTACAGTTTCGGGAGAAATAAACCGATTTCCATTCCATTTGCGTCTCATGAATCTTACTTTAATAGAATCATCAACAATTAGACTACAGTCATATTTATCAAAGGCAGTAAATACAAAACAAAATATTTCTTACTATGTTAAATAAATTGTTATTTTTATTTGTTTATTTTACAGTTAAATCTACTTTAAAACAATCTTTCTTTATAGAAAATAAGCAATTATTAAATATTTTGAACATTCTGCATTACAGAAGCAGAGTGGATTGTGGACCACTGTGCCCCCCCCCCCCCAGGAGTGGGTGGTCCACTGTACCCCATGTTGAAGTTCAATGAATAATCATATTAATATTGTTTATAACTTTCTTTTAAACATATTAACTTTAAAGTAAAATAAAAACGAGTATCTTAGCTTTGCAAAGAAGCTGTTTTATTTTATTTATCTACAACCTTTAATTACTAAGAAAATAAAAATGATGATGAAAAATTTTACTTTTAGAAGCTCGAAACAACCAATCAGGATAAAATAGTTCAATCTGAGCTAAACATATTTTCTGAAGGCTATAAATAATCATTGCAGTGCTGTTGTCTATTAGGATAGAAGAGAAGCTTAAAAAAAATTTAAATAAATAAAATATTAGGGGGTGGTCCACTGTGTCCATAAGTCTAGTGTGTACCGGTCTCCCCTATTTTATATCCAGGTAATTTTTTACTATCTTATAATTGTTGCAAATAATTAATATCTCCGGATGCATGGATATCTAAACATGATGCGTAATAGACTTTCCAGAAACTTTAAGCAGAACGGATATTTCATTTTAGAGCAGAGTGGAGCACCATGCACATAGATTTTAGGATGCCAGTTTTCTTTTACAATGTGCTTCCGTAGGAATGAATCTGCCACAAGAGAGCTGCTTATTTGTCACTTCATTGGCCACAAAAGTCGTTCGATCTTATTACCAGTAATTTTATCTTATATATTTTTTTATTTGATTTATATTAAAGGCCCCTTTCTGCCCAATTATGGATAAACTGCGCAATTGTTCAATTATAGGATTAATCTTACAATCGTGTAAAAGTACACCGTGTGACCAGAAGACATTGACTATTTGTAACAAATGCAACTATACTTAATACAACAACATTGATACTTAAGTGGAAATTTCTGTATTACCTTATTGTAGTACTAGCAAGCTACGCCCGATACGCTGGTCAATTTCTCTTAACGAACTTTTAATCAAACAAAATAGACATTTCATAACTCACTCTTATATTTTAACAGAATAATAAGGCTACTATAATTTGTGACTCGTGCCAATATACACGTCAGGACACGTCGCCCTTATTATCTTTTTACGCATGAAGATTTCGCTATGGTATTCCATTGTGAAATTTGGTAATTTTTGAAATTCAATATTTGAAAAACGGCATAATCATTAGATTTGAAATTTATATCAGGAAAAATACAATTTTTTACCTTTCAAACGCAGTTTGCCTAACAATTTTCTGACAAATACTTTTCGAGCTACAATTTTTTTTCAGTAACTTCAAATGTTTCATTTTCCGAGATTAATCTGTGGCAACAATTACCGAAAAACCCAGTCGTCAGCAACGCATAGTTTTTTATTAAAGAGGCTGTTGGAGCAGGGATTGTCACCATCAATTTGCCACCATCACTTTTGAAATCGGTTCTGTAGTTCCAGAGATTCCAGACATTGTAATTTAGAATGATTTTAGAACGCTTTTCGCTCATTTTACCCTTTTAAATTTCAAAATTTTTTTAAATTATACTTAGAGAGCATTTACATCTTATAAGTAATTACAATGCCAAATTTCAAATTTCTAGCTCTTTTAGTATAAAAAAAGTTGCAATTTTAGAACATTTTTCGCTCCTGCACCCCCCTGGGATTAGTGGCACCGACATAAAATATAGCCTATGTTGGAGCAGAGAATGTCACCATCAATTTGCCACATCACTTTTGAAATCGGTTCTATAGTTCCAGAGATTCCATAGAAATTGTAATTTAGAAAGTTTTTAGAACGCTTTTCGCTTATTTCACCCTTTTAAATTTCGAATTTTTTTTAATATTTGTTCTTAGAGAGCATTTACATCTTATAAGTAACTGCAATGCCAAATTTCAAATTTCTAGCTCTTCAGTATAAAAAAAAATTGCAATTTTAGAACGTTTTTCTCTCCTGCACCCCCATGGGATTAGTGGCACCGACATAAAATATAGCCTATGTTGGAGTAGGGATTGTCACCATCAATTTGCCACCATTACTTTTGAAATCTGTTCTGTAGTTCCAGAGATTCCATAGAAATTGTAATTTAGAATGTTTTTAGAACGCTTTTCGCTTATTTCACGCTTTTAAATTTCGATTTTTTAAAAATTTGTTCTTAGAGAGCATTTACATCTTATAAGTAGCTACAATGCCAAATTTCAAATTTCTAGCTCCTTCAGTATACAAAAAATCGCAATTTTAGAACGATTTTCGCTTCTGCACCCCACTGGGTTAGTGGCACCGACATAAAATATAGCCTATGTTGGAGCGGGGGTTGTCACCATCAATTTGCCACCATCACTTTAAAAATCGGTTCGGTAGTTCTAGAGATTACACCCTACAAACAAACAAACAATCTTTACTCCTTTATAATATTAGTATAGATTATAGCCTTCTGAAATAGATGTTTTTGTGCAAAGCAATTCGGTTCATTAGAATAAGATTTTCTTTTGGCCGTTATATTCCACAGGTTATGAAGAGTTCGCGTTATACAATATTGAATTGTAGGATAATATTACATTGTGGCAAGGATAGAAATATAATGAAAAGACACACTTAGCTGTGTTGCTATGAATAGGACTTAAGATACAGAAGGAGTTACTCACTTTTTTATACGTAAGGGAATCTCTCTAAATCTTACACGGTTACGATGTTCTGAACTGCACCAGTAAAGATCCTACTGCTCTAGAGCTTAAATACAACAGCATAAATGAGTTAATTTGCGTTAAGCTGGAAATTCTAAGATTTTTTTTTTTTTTAAGAAACAATGCACTTTAGACTGTGCTTTACGTATCAATTCCCCTTTATAAATATTTACAGCTAAATACATCAAGACTACAATCTCAACAACATATCATATATTCTAATACGAGCAAATCTTGTGTGTGGTTATATATACATATACATACATATATTTTATATATATATATATATATATATATATATATATATATGCAAATTTTATCTTAAAAACGACTAACGGTTTTGACAAAATTTTGTATCCTACCGTTTTGGGGCACCAGAAAACCATTGGGCTAGGTCCTGTGTTCGAGAAAATTCGATTAGTGGGTCATTTTGGGTCATCATGGATCAGGGTCAAGCTAATTCTATCTAAAAAACGGTTCAAACGATTTTGACCAAATTTTGTATCTTACCATTTTCGGGCACGAGAAGACTATTGGGCTGGGTCACATGTTTGAGAATTTTCGATCAGTGGGTCATTTTTGGGACAACGCGGGTCAAGTTAATTTTATCTAAAAAACGGCTCTAACATTTTGATTAAATTTTTGTATCCTACGAGTTTCGGAGAAAATCATTAGGTTAGGCCACATGTCTTAGAAAATTCGATTAGTGGGTCATTTTTAGGTCAATGTGGGTCAAGCTAATTTTATCTAAAACACGGCTCAGACTATTTAGACTAAATTTTGCATCCTATGGATTTCGGGCACGAGAAGACTGTTGGGTTAAGTCACATGTTCGAGAAAATTCAATTAGTGGGTCATTTCTGTCATGGGTCATTATGGGTCAAGCCATTTTACCTTAAAAACGGCTCCGACTATTTACACTAAATTTTGCATCCCATAGTTTTCGGGCACGAGAAGACTGTTTGAGCTAGGTCGCGTGTTCGAGAAAATTGGATTAGTGGGTCATCATGGGTCAGGGTCAAGCTAAGTCTATCTAAAAACGATTGAAACGATTTTGACTAAATTTTGTATTTTACCATTTTCGGGCACGAGAAGACTATTGGGCTGGGTCACATGTTACAGAAATTTCGATTAGTGGGTCATTTTGGTCATGGGTCATTATGGGTCAAGCTATGTTTATCTTAAAAACGGCTCAGACGATTTTAACTAAATTTTGTATCCTACGGTTTTTGGACACGAGAAAATCATTGGGCTAGGTTGCATGCTCGAGAAAATCTGATTAGTGGGTCATTTTTGGGTCAAACTTAATTTATCTAAAAAACGGCTCAGACTATTTTGACTAAATTTTATATGCTACCGGTTTCGGGTACGAGAAGACAATTGGGCTTGGACACATGTTCGAGAAAATTGGATTAGTGGGTCATTTTGGTCATGCGTCATGATATTTGAACTCAAAGCTAATTTTGACCGAGCATAGATCGGTCCTCCTTGCTCGTTACATAATTGTTTTACAACTTTTCTGCAATCGAAAAGGATAATCAAAAGCCAAGAAAGTGATGGTACTGGAATTTTCACATTGCACGGTGAAATTATTACATCCATTTAATATTTTTTTCTTTAAAGGCTGTTCTCAAATTCAAACAGGCTACTTTGTCACATTTTTTAATTTATTTTTGTTTTCGAATTTATCTAATTGACAGGTGCTGTTACTAAGAAACTATGTAATGTATTTCCCCGTTTTTCTATAACGACAGAAGATTTTTCAGTAAATGATATCAAATTCGGCATTCTGAACCGAATATCCGGGCGCGACAGCCAGCACAGGAAGGGAAAAAAATCTACCATCTTGCGTCAACAGCCGCTTATAAAGGAAGATTTAATTTATCGGTAAACGAAAAAAAAATGTTCCATTACAAATCCACTTCAATAATCATGCAATCAAGTGTCACGCTTTTATGTTTAAAAAGGAGTCAGAAAATGTGTCAAAGTTTCGCGTTGTTGAGCGGGAAAAAATGTTTGAAAACCGCCCAAAATAGGGAACATGCGTTACACTCACGCACAGATGTTTGGTGACTTTTGGATTGGCGCGATTTCTAAACCCGCGTCAAACCAATAACTTAGTACAATAGCCAGGTTACCATTATAGGAAATAATCTTCGAAATTTGGTGACTTTTCCGTTTTATAACTGATTAAAAAAAAAAAAAAAACGGTGCGTGAGTGTAAGACATCATAGCCATATTTTTACTTTATGTATGGATAACTAAGTATATATATAAAAATAAAAATATATAATGCAAATTATATATTATGTTTATATTTGCATAATAATGCAAATATAAACTATGCTAAGTTTATATTTGCATTAAATTATTTTAGTTTCAGAAAACGGATAAATAGAGGATTTGAGATACACATAATAAGAATAAACAATGGAATTTGAGTGCTAGTTTAATGAAAAAGCACCCATTGGGGTCTGTTTTTATCCTACTCCCCATAAATTGATATTTCGAATCCAAATGCTATATGAAATTTGACCGCAATTTTAAATAGGCAAAATAAGTTGCTTACGATTTCACTTTCGGGAGGGGGGGGGGGGGGACTACCCCGCCGTTGAAGAGATTAAGCCTTTGCTTTATTTTAAATTGCCCATTGGGAAATTTACTTCCATTGGGAAAAAAAAATTAAATAATTTTTATCAATAACAGTTTAGGATTGCTTACAATATTTTCTTTCAGATGATTAATGATTCCTCGTTCTTCATCAGTAAAGAATCATCATCTAGAAATTTTCACCCATGTTCAAATTCTTCAATATCTTTGAACTCATTTAGAACCACGAAAGTTGATTTAATAGGTTTTTTTTCTACTTAATTGTCATTGTAAAGATGATAAATCAAAATTTTTTCTCCAGAGAAGCTTCACTTCCTTAACAACTTGTAAAATTATGCAAGAGCAAAATATTTGAATATACAATTCTATTTTGAAAAAAGGCCAAAGAAATTTATAATGAAACTAATTTTAATTTATATTCAATGCAGTTAATAAACTTAACATCTTCATTCACGCGTAGAAATTTAACTCCAAAAATACCTGGTATGCTCAGGATTCAGTTATTTTTTATGCTGATATTATTCTAAACTTCTTTAAAATATCCCTTTAAGGGAGCTCTGTAGCGTTTGAACTAGTATAATTTATTACAGTATTTTATAATATCTTCTTAACATAATTGAATAGTTGTATGTTGCAAAATGATTTAATCAAGAAAAAAAAAATATGAAAATCTAGTGGTAAAATATGAAAAATTAAAAAATAATTAAATTACTTTTCTTTAATTTAGAACTTTGGCTTTTGTTTTGGATACTTTTCTGACAAGTGTGTTCTATAAATAAGGACCAGATTTCCAAAAAGTTACTTTAATAAAAGCATGTGACGACTTATTGAAAAATACAGTAAAAAATGGACTATTTACTTAACATTCTTAGTTTTTTTTGTATAAACTATTACTGAAAATGTGGTAATTTTATGAAATGCACCTTAAGGGTATAAAAATAAGGATATATAAAGGATAAAAGTCCTTTAAGTCCATAAAAAAATTGGTGAATCAATTGAAATGTATACGTTTAAACATTTTGATAATACACATATATTTTTTTACTAAAAGGAAAGTTACTATAAGTTAACTAATTAACAAGAATAACTTGGTACATTACACCCACTATTAGATTTTATTTCTGCAATGTTTTTATCTAGAAAAATATATATGCATAGAGGTTTTACTGTTTACTTTCGTGTGCAATACAATTGTAATTGAGGTATCCTAGTTTTAACTATGCACTTTTCGACCAATGTTTAATAACTGAATTTGTATAATACAAGTATCAAAAGTCCTAAAAGAATAATATAATTTATATACCTCCTGTGACTCCTCCTTCACAAATAGAACAAAAGATGAACAACAAAATAAAACTGAAAAAATTCATTTTAACAAATATTAAAAGGCACTGAATCACTGAAAAATAATTTCATAAAATTTTAAGAAGATTACAACGTAGTGCTTTTTTTAAAAAAACGATTAAAATTGATATATCTCAACAACACTGGATTTGTAAACGCTGCTTTGTCGACAAATATTGTGTATTTGCATTGAATATGCTAAAACAGAACAGTCTACGATAGGTATCTAGTTTTGTAGTAGTTCTTAGTAGAGTGCCTCTATATGTGAGTGGCGATCAACGCACAAGGCCAGGGCAACACTAGATACCGGGCTTGCTCATTTATTCTCATGACGTCACAAATAGGGGCTAACCGCGACCAGTGATTTGTACAAACCATCGTTTTGTGCCAATCGCTGTATGTCGTTGGTCTCGGCCAGCCACCACGAGGCTAACGAAAAAGACAGGCTACCGCGGTGCATTCCACTTATCTTTTTTTACAGACCACTAGACTGACGTTATGCTCTTTTCGTACACCTGCATTGGTGGATTCAAGCATCACGTGACTCCCGCGGTCTGTAAAAAAAGATACGCGCAAAGCACCGCGGTAGCCTTTCTTTTTCGTTAGCCTCGGTGTGAATCCTCTTTTCACGGCGATTGGCACAAAACGAAGGGCGCGAAAATTTCTACCAATCGCCGTATAAAGATAATCGCCGTGTGACGTTTTAAACGTTATGAACCGGCCGTGTATAACGTAGGTCGCGCTCGGCCACGGATGGTCTAGGGTGTCGTTATACATTTCAATGTAAAAGAAACCATTGTTTCCATGGTAACAATACTTTATTGTTCTCTCCGATATTCTAACGATATCGACATTGTAATGACAAAAATCAGAGGATTGAAAATGTTTAGGTTTACCATAGTTTTGACAAACTCGTCTGTCTAAGCAGAGTCTGAAAATCGTATGTCGCTACTCTCATATAGAGACGCCTTATCAGGATCCAAGAATTTGGCGATGCTCGTCAGGACGAGGTAACACCATAGTAGAGATAATGCATCAGGATTGTCTATTATAGCGTCTAGAAGATATAGTGTGGCAACCAGCTGTTCCAGTAATGCTTTAAAAAGTGCTAAAAGTTGAATCTCGTAAATGTTGAACGATGCTGAATAACAAATGTCGATCGTAGCAACATCTGATAACTTTTCACTGGTCTAAATGCTTTCTTAATTGAATCCTTATACAATGTTTACGTTTGAACTACCAGATGCTGCTGCGATCGGTGTTTATCGTTCAACATCGTTCAACATTTATGGGATACAATTTTTTAGCACTTTTTTGTTGGCCACACTATATCCATTGCAACACTGTATCTTCTAGCGCTACCTACATTATACACGCTCGGTTAATGACGATTTAAACGTCACACCGAGGCTAACGAAAAAGAAAGGCTACCGCGGTGCTTTACGCGTATCTTTTTTTACAGACCGCGGGAGTCACGTGATGCTCGAATGCACCAATGCAGGTGTACGAAAATAGCATCACGTCACTCTAGCGGTCTGTAAAAAAAGATAAGTGGAATGCACCGCGGTAGCCTGTCTTTTTCGTTAGCCTCGCGTCACACGGAGTGGATCATCTTTACGGTGATTGGTACAAAGCGTCGCGCCCACCGTTTTGTTCCCGAAGCGTACAGAGACCAATATCACGTGACTTTTGCGGGATACCCGTAGCGTTCAGAGCCGGAAATTGCCCATACTTCGTGTAACGTGTAACCCACATTAACTGGAGAATTTTGTTGGGTAAAGTGATCACGTGGTTGGGAAATTTGATTTGTTTGTTTGCTTTCAGCTAACTGCAACTGTTAACTGTCGTTCTTTATAACTCCTACTGTAGACTTAAGTCCTGACCATTTGATTGGTCTACCTTTAACAGGACTATGATATAATTAGCCGACGTCGCTATGATGGTTCCTGCAATGTTCCTACGATCAAAATGTAATGGTAGATTGGTTGACGGAAGTGTTGGATTGGAAACATGAACATAACTTTACCCAAAAGCGTTCACAGCCATTTTAACCAATCTTTACCCTGAAAAAATTGGCTGACGTCATTCCCCAATTATACGAGTAACACTCGTTTCGGTCTCGAACGCGCCCTGGGACTGCTATTAGTCATCTGAAGCATTATGTTCCAACCAAACAATCACAAGCTTGTTTTTATTGCTGATTTATGAGTTTTACATTTTCATTTTTTGTTAACAAAAAGCGAAAGTGAAGGAATCACAATAACTCTATAAATTAAACATGTATGGTATAGAGTCGTATATACCCTCATATATAAGTACCCCGAGGATAACGAAAAAGACAGGCTACCGCGGTGCATTCCACTTATCTTTTTTTACAGACCGCTAGAATGACGTGATGCTCTTTTCGTGCACCTGCATTGGTGCATTCGAGCATCACGTGACTCCGGCGGTCTGTAAAAAATGATACTTGTAAAGCACCGCGGTAGCCTTGTACCCTATTGAGACAAGTTAACAAGCATTAACTTGGCAATAATGGCAGGCTCTCCAAGAATCTTGACAAATGGTTTTTGTCCGAAATCGTGTTAATCAATCAATTTTTATATCCCGTATGTCGCCACTATCTTACAGAGGCACCCTATCTAGAGATCACAAGAAGCATGCCAGCATTGCCGAGTTAGTGTTTGTTTCAAAGTTGGGCAAATTTATGATTGCAATTAGCTGTAATGTAATTATAATTTAATTGTATGTAATTGATTATAGTTATGCACATTCAAGAATAGAAATTTCGTCAAATAACGGGATGAGTGCCAGTTTCGTCTACAGTGCGCAAAGATTTCTTTACGGCATGTAATTATAACTATAATTAATTACATTTAAAATGTAATTACATTGCATATTACAGAATATCCGGCCGAAATGAGAACGAAAGTAACTTCTTATGCTACTTCCAGTAGTTTCCTAGTTCGGGCAATGCTAAGTTGCATGACGTAGTTGTGGATTGGTCCATTTTTTAATGTCTACATGCATTTGTGCTACTATACATTAGCTTCGTAAAATTATTGTGATAAATGGTATGTATAATTATAAGTTTTTAAAGTGGTGCACAAATGTGTTGTGCCCTTTTGTTTGTGTAATTATGAAACAGCACTAAAGTAACCACTTCGGGCCTCCGTGGCCGAGTGGTTAAGACACCATTCCGCTAATCGCTTGAGAGCGTAGGAGTCAGGTCGGCGGGTTCGACTCCCGCCAGCTCCATTGCACACACTTTGTGGAGCTCTCGGATGTAACCAAGGCAACACTAGATACCGGGCTTGCTCATTCACTCTCAAAACGTCACAAATGGTGGCTGACCGCGACCAGCGATTGGTCCAAAGCAACGTGCCCATCGTTTTGTGCCAATCGCTGTATGTCTTTCCTCCTAGTCAGCCACCTTTTGTGACGTCATCATAATGAATGAGCAAGCCCGGTATGTAGTGTAGCCCTGATGTAACTCTCTGTAATAGACCGGGAGGCGGCAGCACAGATAATCACCTCATCGAGTTCACGGCTGAAATTCCAGAATTAGTTAAAACTCGATTCGCTTATTAAAACGCAATCGGTCTGCCAAGTCGTATCTTGGTGGAAAACACCTTAAAACCCGATTTTAGCGGTTGACTCGTAGGTTTACCATTGTGTTTTCCTGCACCCAAAAGTATGAAAACATGGAGAACTGGGTGCAGGAAAACACAATGGTAAACCTACGAGTCAACTGCTAAAATCGGGTTTTAAGGTGTTTTCCACCAAGATATGACTTGGCAGACCGATTGCGTTTTAGTAGGCGAATCGAGTTTTAACTAATTCTGGAATTGCAGCCGTGAACTCGATGAGGTGATTGTCTGTGCTGCCGCCTCCCGGTCTATAACTCTCTAAATTTCCTTGTGGCTATCTCGTCCCTGTATATTGACGATGACTTATTATCGGGCACTTGATGTCAAGCACACAAGTCAGATGTATGTTCTCAATAAACAAACAAACAAGTAACCACTTTTGAATTTCCAAAAAAGGAAGAATTGAAACTGAATAGGACTGCTGTTAGTCATCGGAAGCATGTTCCAACGAAACAATTTCGGGCTTCTTTTTATTGCTGATTTATGAGTTCTACATTTTTATTTAAATTTTTTTTTACAAAATGTGATAGTGAAAGAATCACAGTAAGTGAGTAAATTAAACATGTATGGTATCGCGACCTACGTTATACACGGCCGGTTCATGACTTTTAAAACGCCACACGACGTGGATAATTTTTACACGGCGATTGGCACAAAACGATGGGCGCGACGCTTTGTACCAATAACTGTGTAAAGATGATCCATCCGTGTGGCGTTTTAAAAGTCATGAACTGGTAATGTATTTCGAGGTGGTATAGAATCGTATATACTCCCATATAGAGGCACCCTATTGAGACAATTAACAAACATTAACTTGGCGATAATGGCATCATTCGTTTTTGTCCAAAATCCTCTAAAATAATCAAATTTTATGGGGCATCCGTGGCCGAGTGGTTAAGACACCATTCCGCTAATCGCTTGAGAGCGTAGGATTCAGGTCGGCGGGTTGGACTCCCGCCAGCTCCATTGCACACACTTTGTGGAGCTCCCGCATGTAACTCTCTGGTGTTGTAAATTTCCTTGTGGCTATCTCGCCCCTGTATATTGACGATGACTTATAAGCGGGCACTTGATGTCAAGCACACAAGTCAGATGTATGTTCTCAATAAATCAATAAACAAATTTTATAACCCGTATGTCGCTACTCTCTTATAGAGGTGCCCTAAAGCTAAAGATTATAAGAAGTATACAGCGCCTAGAATACATTGTTATATAATACAGCGGCTGCTCGCGTCCAGATAACCCGTCAATTCGCAAGCAGCTGACGTACAACAAAATGACGAAAATAATGATTTTGGGGAATTTTGAAGCATTAACATGTGTGAGGTAGGGCAAACCGTGGCTGAGTGGTCAAGGCATCACACCGCTAATCACTTGCGAGTGTAGATGGGAGCGGATTCGAATCCCGCTGGCTCCGGTGCATACTCTTTGTGGAGCTACCGGCTGTATTTCTCTGTGTTGTAAATTTCCTTGTGTATGCTATCCCGTCCCTGTATATATTGACGATGACTTATAAGCGGGCGCTTGATACCAAGCACACAGGTCAGATATATGTTAATAAAATGTCAAATGTGTGAGATAGAAGAAAGTTTTGGGATTGGCATATCCGACTAGTTGATTTATTGAACTTTAACTAACTTATTAGACAATTTCGAACAAAGTTGCTAATTTTGAAAATCAAAATTATTTACACGTAAAATTTACTTAAACCTTGGAATCGTTGAACTATCAAAAACGCATTGAATGTAGGGTTAAACAAGTATGTAACATGAATGAGTGAAATAGGAAGTAAATTAAACTTTGTGGCAAAGAAAGTTCATTTATTTAACCTGATTTTAAATATTTTAAATAAATTTTGTTGTATAAATATATAGATTATTTAAAAACAACACGAATGTCACAAAACACATATGCATCATTTAATAAAAAACTTTACTTATGGTGTTTTTAAAAACATACATAACTGTATTTCACATTGATTTATCAATGTGAAATACAGTTATGTATATTGGTGATGATAAATATTTTTGTATTTCAGCAGTTAACATATTTCAATATATTTAGAACAAATCAAACATTAAAAGGATATATTATTTTGTTAATTTTTTCTTAATCATTTAAAATTTTTTAAATAGAAAATGCGAATAAAAAAAAAAGCATTATTTCTTAAATAGGTAAATAAATAAGTAAATATACATAAATGTAAACAATAATCATTTTAAAAAGACGAGATATCAAGACATAAATTAGTTTGGATTTTCGTCAACCGAAATATCAGAATAAAAATTGCGTAAAAACTATAAATTTTTACGAAAAATTCGAAAATGTAAATAGAATTTATTAGGAAAATATCAAAAAGTTCAAAGATGCAGAATTCATAATGCTGCATAAAATTTACAACGCGACAAATATATAAAATTCATTAAAAAAAGTCAGAGGCGAGGACAGAACCCTCATCTCCGGCTCTCAAATCGAGAGCGCTAGCTCTGCACCACGGAGACCTTGTTGAAGACCGCGAACTAATGGGTATTTGAAATGCAGGCTGAACTTTAACCCGAAATTTCTCGAAAACTAAAGTCCATTTGAAGGAAACCTTTGACCTGAATAATTAGGGGTATGACCCCTACAACATACTTTAAAATCATCAAAATCTGTGCGCATCATGTTTGGCGGTCATACATGTCATATTAGTGTGGAAACCGTTTGGTTATCGTGGAAACCCCATTGTTAGTGTGGAAACCGGCTATCTCAGCAATGCTTTAAAAAGTGCTAAAAAATTGTACCCAATAAATGTGCAACGATGCTGTACGATAATAGGGCGATCGCAGCGACATCTGCTAGTTTTTTCAACGTAAACATTGTATTGCAAAAATTTAGTAAATATATGTATTTTGAACAGTTATAAGTTGATAAATCAAACAATGACATAAAATAAGTTGCAGAATACCTTTTAAGAGGATAACTATATATCATTATTGCTAAATCGCTTCAGTAATAAACGGAAAAAAGGATTTGTTTTTGAAAAATGTGAAAATGAAAATCTTTTGTAAACTATTACTTTGCTAACTTTATTTTTTATTACTTTGCTAATTTTGCCTATTACTCAAAAAGAAAAAAGAAAGAAAAAGATAAAAATAAGGAAATTTTTATTCAAAGAAATATCTGAATCACCAATGCACGTACACAAATGAATTAGTTCCGCTGTATGCATACATGATACTGCAAATTCATTATTATTAATATTACTTGTAATTTTTCAAATAAATACTACTCTTGAATGTATTTGAAACGTTGCATTGAAAAGAGCTAGCAGATGTCGCTGCGATCGACCTCTTATCGTTCAGCATCGCTGTACATTTATCGGATTAACTTTTTCAGTACAATTTTGTAGCCATTTTCCACACTATTTACTCTAGGTGCTGTATTTGAATTAAGAAAAATGACGCAAAAGAAAAAGTAAAACATATTTTCTTTTATAGAAATAGCCTTTAATACAGAAAAATGCTCATTTCTGAACGTTAAGTTTCCATATTACCTGTTAGGTAATATTTACCCCTTAGAACTTTTCTTATTCTACACGCCGAACCAGTTTAAATAAGTTTAACTTAAATGAGTACATTTGATAACTGCAGTTTTGTCAAATGTATAAATAATTTTTATTTTTTGAATTGAAAAACAGGTTAGAACAAAATTTAAATTATGAAGAAATTTTTTGAAACTCAAAATTATTTTACATAACATATATCAATTGTATAAAGAACCGAGCAGATTTACGCGAGTTAGAGCACGGACAGACAGACAAACCGAATTCATAAACACTTTTCAACCATGTTGGAAAGTGTTAAAAACGGTTAACTGGAAACATTTAAAAAACCTTGAAATAGAGGGTTAAACAAGAATAAAATATCAATCAATTCGGAAAAAAAAAGAAACTTTGTGCCAAAGAAAAACTACTTAATTAGTCTTATTTCAAAGAATGATTTAAATAAATATTGCTATGAAAATACATAAAACTTACAAAATCCCTATTGTATTCAGATTCCGCAGTTAAATTTCACCAATCTTATATTAGATTAGAAACATCAGTGTTTTTTTTTTCAAAATATTCTGAGTATGCGCTTTAAGGAGACCTTCCTTGTCAGACAGAAGTTTTTGTCCAAACTATGGCAAACCTACATTCCAGAACTTTGAGTTATTCGCCTGGATGAGTTCCATTAGACGGGTGAGAAAAGTTAACAAACATTTTACGAAATTAGTGGTATCCAGAGCATCTGGACCCCACACCCTGACTACGCCACTGGTTATAATGCTTGGCGATTCGTTTTTTTCCAAAATTGTCTCAACCAATCAAATTTTATATCCCGTATGTCGCCATTCTCATATAGAGGCACCCTAAATACGATGTAAAAATTTTATATTATTACTTCGCCACCAATCCACGAATTCTTCAGTGGTCTTGTTATTTCTTAACGCACTGCCTGTATATTATACATACAATATACATATTTAAGCTCTGTTTACCGTATATTTCGGCGTATAACGCGCAGCTCAAACAAAAATATTTATACCCAGAAATTTTATTTAATGAAGCGTTACTTAATGCTGAATCGTAATTATTTCATTTTATTTATTAAATAGAATTTTTAGGTTTAAGCATTATTTTTTTACATGTGTTTTATACGCTGGAATATACGGTAGCTATATTTTTATTTTCTTGTTACATATATTAAGTTCTAATTAACCCTGGAATAAAATAATCACTCATCCCTTATCTTCTTCAACGAAAAAAGGAGTCAAAATGACCTATTCTTCCATCCCAGGGTTAACTATCTTTATAAATCATTAAGTGAAATACCTGTTAAACCAAAAACATCTTTATTAACTTTACTAACTGACCCGCCTGGCGTTTCCCGGGTCCCTGATAATAACTTTAAACAAGATTCAAGTTTATATGATTTTATATCTTCGGAAAACCTTTCAGATGAATATAGTGTCAGGGGCCCTACTGTCTTTGACAGCGTAGAGTGTTTCAAATGAGCTTAGTTTCCGGGACCCCAATGCCTAAGGCAATGTATACCGCCAGTACTCAGCACGCGCCGGAGACAATCGATAACCAAGTTGAATGAGCCAAACCCCGTGGTAATCGGGTCCATAGAACCCGAGATAAGAATGCGCCACCGAGCGATGGAAGATGGGGCTAAAATCTGTAAAACAATCGTAAGCTAAGTTGAATGAATCAATTTCCGATGAAATCGGCCCTATAGAACCCGTGAAAAGAATGCGCTCCACCGGCGGTGGAAGATGCCGATCCCCTGTAAATTAACGAATTACCTTTATTATTAACGCTATATTTAATTTACGGATGAAATCCCCCTCCCCCCCCCTCTAAAGTTAACCACTTATCTTTAACAGTAACGTAATTTTTTATTTACGGCTGTAGTGAGTAAACGTAAGTTGATGGCGAAAAAAGATTAATATTAAAGAAAAGTGGTAGCTGTAGTCTAAGGAAATTATTATTAGTTTATAAAGTAGCTGGAGGACCCTAGAACTATGTTAAAGGAAATTGAAAGATAATCGAATCATTTTTAAAGAAGCTGCCCCAAGGGTCCCATGAAGGAGATTGATATTAAAAATTGGTGGTAGCTGAAGTTCGATAATTTTTTTTGTCGTTCATAAGTTGCTGGAGGACCTAAGAAGTTGTTAGAAAACAAAGCCAGTGAAACGGACGTTTTTTAAGGGAGCCATAGTAGGGGGCCCAAAAGGGGCCAATTGATAATTTTGAGCAGGGCCTTAAGAGGAAAATATGTTAAATGTCCTAGTACTTAGCGCTTTAGACGGGGGACCTAAGAAGTTGTTAGAAAAAAAAACTTGTGAATCGGACGATTTTTAAGGGAGCTATAGTACGGGGCCCAAAAGAGGCCAACTGATAGTTTTGAGCAGGGCCCTAAGATGAAAATATCTTAAAAGGTCCTAGTATTTAGCGCTTTAGATCTTCAATTAGTCGAAATTAAGCATAGAGTAGGATTTAATCATTAGAATAAAATTTTAAAGAAATGCTTATAAAAGGTCCTTAGGGCCCCAATAAAAATACGAGGATAGTGGCTCGGGAAGAGGAGTCCAAGACTCAACTTCAAAGTTATGCATTGAGAGTGTGCCGCAATTAGAGGGGTAAAAAATGCATGGCGCACAAAAATTTCAAGGGCACCGCACCGGGCCCAGGGTCTTAACTGGAATATAGAAATGAGGGAATATCTAAATGGCGAAAAGACCACAAAAGCGAAAAGAACGGATTAAAAGGGGGCGTGTTATTAACAATTTATGAAACAAAAACTTCAACGGGCCCGTACCGGGCCCTAGGAAGCCAGGGTCTTAACTGGAATGTAGAAATGGGGGTAAAGCTAAATGGAGAAAGGGCCCAAAAACGAAGAAGATCGGATATAAATGGGGCAAGTTATTGAAAAATTAGGGCAAAAAACTTAAAGGGGCCCCAGGGGGAGGTCGAATCTTAAAATATTAAAAATCTTATCCTCAGGTGCATCAGGACCTGCTTTGGATTATCGCACCCAAATTTTCCGACTTTTACGTGCGGTAGATTTCGCTAGCCATCGCACACAGACAACTTTTTTTAAATTAGTATAGATTTACAGCTAGAATAGGAGGTTACGATTGACAATCTTAAAACTTACTTTTTTGGGAGGAATTTACAAAATGTCACTTTATTTTTTTAAAAATTATCACAACAAATGGCTAAAATGAAATCATTAAATAGTAAAAAAAAAAAAAAAAAAGGTTAAACTACACTTCCATCTTGTACTTAGCGTAATAAATAAATAAATAAAGGAAATGGGTCAAAACTCTCAAGTTTCTGC
The DNA here is from genome assembly GCA_963931845.1 of Maratus michaelseni. Lineage (NCBI taxonomy): Eukaryota > Metazoa > Arthropoda > Arachnida > Araneae > Salticidae > Maratus > Maratus michaelseni. The sequence continues at coordinate 99,603,672 of OZ007586.1, forward strand.
TTAAAGTATGAAAATATTCAGATACCAGACGTTTTACAGACGGTCGGTGATATTGATTGATCGTAATAATGTGTTTTGACTATGAGAATACTACAAGAAATCGGGGGAAAATGGGGTGCCAATTAGTAAGAAACTATAGTAAAGTATTAGTTTTATCAAATATTTCGTTTGTTTTGTTTCGACGTTTTCTCTATGATTATTCAAAATTTTGCTTCAGTATCATGAAGTTATTTTTCATTTTATTTTATTTTAAAGGATCAGGGTCCATATGCATTCTCTTTTGGCCCATGAAATAAGCCTAAACTCGATTTTGTTATACTGACTTAATTATTTCACTTTTTAATATTAGAAGGTTCATCCTGTACGATTTCAACAATATTTTTTGCATGTTGTTCGGATTTATATGACTTACATAAGCTCAAAGTTCGTATTAGTCTTAGTTTTTGATAGAAAATACGCAATTTCTCTTAATTTTACTTCAATTATTTATATGAGCGCAATCGTACAACACTTTCTTATTTACATATATTATAAAATACATCAAAATGTACAATATATGTAAAAATAAAAGTATTGCAAAGCTGCGCTCATAGTGAAATATTAAAAAATATATTAAAAATTGAGGTAAAATTAGGCGAAATTGCGTATTTTTCATCAAAAACTACGAATAATACGAACTTTGAGCTTGTGTAAATTATATAAATCCGAGCAAAATACAAAAAATAATGTTGAAATCGTACAAGATAAACCTTCTAATATTAAAAAGTGAAATAATTAAGTCAGTATAACAAAGTCGAATTTTAGTCTTATTTTATGAGTCAAAAACACGGCTTATGGACCCTAATCTTTTTTGGCTGTTTTTACCTCTAACATTAAAGGAGAATAACAAGGTCAGTAAAATCGATTTTAAATACAAAATATGAGTAAAGTAAAAACCACAAAACGAAATGAACACCAAATTAGAAGGCATCATATCAGGTAAAAAATGCATTCTCTACGCTTCATGTAGTCAATAATATGTAATTTTTGGCTGCGATAAAATAGACATGTTATTATTCTTCATATCGATTCAAAGAAGGCTATTTATTTCATATGACTTTGTAGCCCATTTTCTGGTATACATTTTTATTTTATGTATAGTTAATTACTGTTTTGAAACTTTTTGCCTTTGTGTTATAGATTTTTCTTTGGATTTATTAGATGAAAGATTTCTGAGATGTTTATTGATAGGATTAAATCAATAATCGAAATGTATTTAAACATATTGAAAAGGCCAATTTCTGCGAAACATTTTATAGCATAATCGTTTATTTATAAGTCATATATATTTTGTTATATACACACACACACATATATATATGTATATATATATATATATATATATCGTAAGGTATGTGTTTCATCTTTCCGACATTTCCAATTTGTCTATGGTGATACATAATTTCTGCATCACTCTATATATATATGGATTACAAATTTATTGAACTTTATAGAAAAAAGAACTTTGTAAATTGTTTTTTGCAGTTATGATAATAAAATTTTGGGATATTATTATTTATATAATCTAGAGTTGAATCTGTAGAATATAACTTTTCAGCGTACAGAAAGTTTACAATAATTTAGAAATGATTGCAAATGTACTTATATATTTTTTTATTACATAATTTTCTTAATATTATGATGATGATGATGATGAAGAAGAAGTCAGTAATCCTGACAAAATAATGAATGATAATTATGTAGAAAACAAACATCAGTATGATATTTTAACATCTAATTGATATTTTGAATATTAAAGTTATAAAATAATTTTTATTTAGTGCGGTTACCGGCAATACATTAAAAGAGTAATATTATTTTATGGGACGTACTAACCAAGCAAGTTTTTCTCTCAGAGATCGCGAAATCTTCTATTAGTACATGGAAGAAGTTAACAAGAACGAAAAATCACGCATAAAGCATAGATTATGTAACACTTTCCAACACTTTCAAAATAATTTTACAAATCTTTACCGTTTAATAAGGTGAAAGATGATATCTAAGTAAACATGGTCAAGGTCAAACAGGGCGCGGAGGTCTACCTTTCGGCTTAAACTCAACTAGCCCCACCTATATCTAAGTAATCAAATTCAAGGTCAAACCGGGCGTGGAGGACTACCTTTCGGCTTAAGCTCAACAACCCCCGCCTATATCTAAGTAAACAAGGTTAAGGTCAAACAGGACGGCCTACTTATACTTTACCTACTTATACTGAGCATTACTAAATTATACTTTGTGATATTGAGCAATAATTATACTATGTGATTCTGAAATGCAAATTCTGAAAATACAAGATTCCAAAAATACAAATTCTGAAAATACAATTTACCAATTCTACTTATCAGTACTAAATACTACTATGTGATACTGAGCAATAATACTACCATGTAATAATACTGTAAGATGCTGAAGTAAATAATAATAATGGATAGAAGTAAGTACTAAATAAACAATAATGAATGAATAATAGTACTAGAGTAAACAATGATAAATTATGATAAAAATACTAAATAACACTGTATGATGCCATTAAGAATAACTAAATTATTATGGTTAGAGTTTATGTAGTGTGTCCTTATGCATATTAGAAGTCCACTTCATCCCCAACCTCTACTGAGCCCAATGGAGGCAGCATGAGTAAGTATTGATTGTGTTCTAGCTGAAACATATAATCTGTTATTTTTTGAAGCAGTCTTGGCTGTTTCAGCACGTAGGCAAACAAGGCCGACAGATTCATTTGTGATGGTTTTCTAATGCGATGGTTGGCAGTCATGGTACAATCTAGGATATAATGTAAGGAGGTACCTCTTTTCCCACAGGTGCATCTAGGTGACGATGCCTTGCCAAATTCATTGAGAAATTGAGGAAACGGGCCATGGTTTGTAGCGAAGATATAGTGGTGCCTATTATGAAGTTGAAGATCTGTTGATACTGTTGGGATTGAGGCGTGAGTAAAGCGACCCGTTGTTACCAGATTCCAATCCAGTTGCCATGATCTTATTAATTCTAATGTTGTTATCTTCTTTAAATGTGATGGTGGAAATGGGTAGAGTTTTTGTAAGATGTCCTGTAACGGTTTCGTTGCATCGCGGGCCAGTTTATCAGCATGTTCGTTTCCAGGTATGCCAGAATGACCACGCACCCATTTAAAGAAAATGAATTTCGATGTTTGTTGCAAGGCTGTGTTGCAATTATGTCACATACGAGTAAGTTGGAGGTGAATATATCTGCTAATGCCTGCAGGCTAGATAGACTCTCAGAATTGATTGTGTGGCTTTGAAAATTATTAGAATTAGCCCAGTCTATTGCATCGTGTATTGCTAGTAGATCTGCTTGGTAGACACTATTTTCTTGGTGTAAGTGAATCTGTCTTGTTCCCTGTAAAACTGAACCTTTATATGCACAGAAAGCGTATGCAAATGCTATCTGATGTTTTTGATCCGTCGGTTAATATATCAATATCGATTATCCTCTCATTTTCTGTTTGCCACTTAAAATATTCAATGTATGGAGGTACTATGCTTTTAGTTGATTTCGGTTGGTAATTCATTAAGTTATGTTCATCCACCGGGACTCCAAGACGAAGTACATTCCCAGAGTGGATATTTTATTAAGCTGCAATGCAAGAGGGAGAATTCCCGACAGTATGCAAAGAGCTGCAGTTGGAGATTTTTTATAGGCATCTGTGACTAGGAGTAGACATTGAGCCTGAATTGAGGAAATAAGCCTTAGACCATGTGACCTTTGAATTCGAACAAACCATATCGATGTAGCATAGGTGATTTTTTTCTCCAGAATATTATTATACCGTACTTTGAGAATCTCTCTAGAAATCCCACTTGGTGATGATGAAAATTTTAAGAGGTTGTGTGTTACTTGTGTTATTTCTAATCTTTTGTTGCGGAGATGCCCAAATATGGCAAAGTATTACTTTTTGACAGAGAATACTTTCCAATTTATAAATAGGTGCACGTTTTAAATATCTGGGTCTTCAAAGGTTTAGAACTTTCCATATGAAATAATTAATTTGTTTTCCTTTGCCCAGTCACTTATGAGATCCCATCATCTCCAGAACTTTTCTTGTGAGACCATGTATAATGAGTAGTAGGCTATCCGCATATTGAGATCCCATCATCTCCAGAACTTTTCTTGTGAGACCATGTATAATGAGTAGTAGGCCATCCGCATATTGAGATCCCATCATCTCCAGAACTTTTCTTGTGAGACCATGTATAATGAGTAGTAGGCCATCCGCATATGCAATTGCTATTATACCGAGTCTTCGGAGAATCTTCATCAAACCATCTATAAATATTCTCCATAAGAAAGGGCTTTTTCCCAATAGACCGTAATGTAATGGAATTCTTTTGAGTATCCCCTGTAAAAAAAACTATAAGTGCTACACACATCATTTTCAATACCGGACATGCCATAGTAAACCTCAGTAACATATATCAGTTGAATAACAATCCGAATATATTTAAACGAGTTAGAGCACGGACAGAGAGACAGGCGGCAGACAGACAGATAGACGGACAGACAGACAGACAAACAGACGGCAGAAAGACAGACAAACAGACGGCAGAAAGACAGACAAACTTAATTCATAAACACTTTTCAACTATTTTCGAAAGTGTTAAAAACAATATCTAATCACCTAATGCAGTTTTAAATATTGATTTTTATCATCAGAAAGTTGACATCTGATTTTGACATATATTTTCAAAACGAAAAAAAAGGGTCTTAAAAAAACAATATATATATATTTTTTCCTTTTAAACAAAATAAAAATTTCCACAAGTTCATGGAGCTAAGTGGCATATAAAAAACAGATAAAAGTCATTTTTTTTTTCAAAAATTATTTTATGTGAATTGTGTTAAACGTTTAGTAGGCCAAGGAAAAAAAAATCTGAAGAATGGTCATACTTTAATTCTAATTGATCCAAGTAAACAAGGAAAGTACTGTTTTAATTAATAGAAAGCTCTTTGTATTTGTATATGATTTAGTTTGCTTAAGGGCTCATCTACAGATTGAAACTGAACCTAACTTTTAAAAGTTCAATAGTAACACCATGATTTTATTGTATTTTTACGTTCCGCATAAAAAAATAAAAAAAAAAACCCATGGAAAAACAAAAAGAAATATCAATTTTGAATAATGAGTTTGTGAGGTATGTATATTGTAAGTTGATGGAATTAGCGAGAGTTAGCTTCGATATTTTTAAGCAAGAGTGAAGTTTTTGGAAACCATTCTGACAGGTAAAGGTTCTTGAAATGACAAATTATGACTTATCAATAGTAAGATTCAATATCGTTAGTGAGTTTTGTTCGAAAAGTGTGAATTTAAGCAGAATTTGGAATATATCTCCAAAGTATTTGACAAACAGAGCATTTTGGTGAACATGATGGTTTTTGAGTTGTATAAATGTGTTTTATTAAATTTTAGTTTATTTAGCATATTTTTTCAATAGTTTTTTTCTCTACACTTCTTTTTATTTTCAAAGTAAACTCACAATCGCAAAAGAGACTTTTAACTGCCTGTAATTATGCAAATGGCTGTCGCTTTCCCAGCTCGATTTCAGTATAAAAGCCCGCGGATCCGAATCTTGGAACGTATGGTGTACTTTGCCTTGTGTTCCAGGTGCATTTTACTAGTCCCTTTCCCCCCCCCCCCCCCCGACCACATAACTTTTTTCGAAAATATTACCAAATGTTTATATCCCGTTTGTACCAACAATCTTTTCATTTGTACTTTATTTGTACTTGAATAATAAGATATTTTTATGGGTGGAAAAACGGTCAGCTCCCCAACCCCACCTCAATGTCTTTTTTTTTTAGACCGGCGACCAGGCCGCTACCTACCAGGTTTCCCTAGCTTAAACGGGTTTAGTGCACTGGGGCGCGTAGCGGCTGGCCATTGCTGGCAGGACGACTATGTGGAAGTCTTTGTTTTGATCCCATTTTTGTTTTGCTGCTAATTGATGTTATTCTTTTTGTATGGACCTGGGCTTGGCATCACACCCATACGTGATGCCATCTCTATGCGAGTTGGTTTCGTAATTTAGAACCTTGATCAGGTGACGAGACCTTCACCTGACTAGGCACCTCCAGAGGTATAACTCACAGGGAACTTAGAGAACTTTGCACCCACGACGGATTTTCCATGCACCGGGCGCCATTAGCGTACATGTTCTACCCTAATGTCTTATAAAATGGATAGCGCCCATCGTATATACCTCGTTTGTACCAACAATATTTTCGTTTGTACCTCGTTTGTACTTGAGTAATAAAAGATTTTTAGTGGAGAGGCATGAGAAACGGCCAGTCCCCCTCCCCAACCTCAATGTTTAAAAAAAAGAATAAGCAGGACAATTAAATTGTTAATGCAATAAACAGGTTTGACGTTACTTCAAGTCTGTTTATTTCACTACGTTTGATGTCCATGCTAATGTCCCGGAAGGGGCCTTATAAATTAGTTAGATTTACACTATATGGCCAAAAGTCACAGGACACTTTCGATTTTAGACGTTTTGTCGAAAATCTAATGCTCCTATTCACCATGTATTTCAACTGTCCGTTAAGCGCGGAAACCTCGGCAGAACGCTCACATGCTATTTATTCATCGTTAATTTGATTGGACTGCGGCTGCAATCAGATTCAATGAGGTTAAACATGAATTTCATTTGAGCTTTCGACTGAGGTTTCATGATTAACCTGCAGTTGAGGTAGATGGTGAATACGAGCGTTAGAGGAATACTAGACGAATTCTACTGGAACTTCAGGATGATGAAGAAAATGTTTTACCTCATACTTTATGGCGAAGGTTTAGTCCCGAGAACAAATAAGAAACCAACAACAAATTGAAAAAAAAAAAAATCTGTGATCACATTGTGAAATAAAATGCTCAGAAATCTCTGTAGATGTAGCACATGGCTACGTGTGTCCTGTACAGCATTTGTGTAAGAATAGCATGTATATTCATAGAAATATAAAAGTTTCTTTAAAAAAAAAAAATCCACTTGTTTTTTATGTATCACATGCAGAGTTTTTCCCCACCAAATTTAACATAACTTTCATAAAACGTTACAAAATACAGTAGAAACAATATGCTACAGTTAGAATATGTATATATATATATATATATCAAATATTTGATGAAATATGAGCATTTTATTAAATAAGTTTTAACTGCACATGCACAAACGAAAAAAAATATATATACATATGTGTGTGTGTGTGTGTGTGTGTGTGTGTGTGTGTGTGTGTGTGTGTGTGTATTGCTTTATTTAGTAGTCAAATATATAGAGCAACTTCTAGGAAAAGACCAGTCGATTTTTGTGAAAATTCAGAAAGATATCGGCGATATAGTGAGCTAGATTTCAGCTGATTTCTAAAAGTACTTGGATATAAGGGATTTTGCCCAATTACTATCTTTTATTAACTGACATTCAACAAAGGAGAATGTATTTAACTTATTTCCTCGCATAGCTTTTCAACGGATGCTTTGATTTTGATCATTATTGTTATTTTCGTTGTTGACGGAATTGACTGGTTCTAGTGGTTGTTCCAAAGAAGAAAAACATCAATAAAAAATTATAATAAAATTTTAAAAAATGGAACTTGACAATTTGTAGAAAATTCCTTTTCATCTAGCTGCTTTCAGAAAGCAACTGAAATTCAGATCGCTATCGCTTTCTGAATTTTCACTATATTTAATTTGAATTTCTATATGAGTTACCATACGTCACTACTAAATTATACAAAAAAAATCTTTTATCCTTGTCGCTTACATAGTTAAAAATTATTTCATACAAGTGCTCATATTTCATCAAACATTTAACATACAGTCAAGTCGCTATATAACGAAATCCATTGTCCCAGTCAAAAAATTCGTTATACAGAGAGGAACGAAAAAATTCCTATTTAATGTGTAAATTTTGAAAAAAAAAAATGTTTTTGAGGTATTTACTTAAGATTTTGAAATGTTTAACTCTAAATATCAAATTGATATTGTATTTTTTAATTATTTAAAAAGTTTCAAAAAGTAAAATAAACATTTATTTGAAAGCATAGTAAAAGAAGGATCTTACATTTTACACGAAGAAGGCTGTGATTTGTGGTTGTTTTGATTTCAAAACTGTTACACCCTCATAAAATTTTTCACATTACAAGGAATGCTGAATTATATAAGAAAATCACTTATTATCATAAAAGTTAAAATGTATGTGCTTAAAGTGATAACAGTACACATAAAGGCTTATAAATACCTTTTAATAAACAGATCAACAAGTTACGCTCAATCGGAGACATTTTCAAGATCAATAATGATAAGGAAACAAATTTCGTAAAATTTTTTTGAAAATGAATTTGATAAACAAAATAAAGAATAACGAGGTACTTAGCTTTGAAAGAGAAACCAGGAATCAGGGAAGAAAAATTGATTCCACATGGTTTTGAAGATTTTTCTGAAGAAATGAAGAAAAATTTCTGAAAAAATTCGTTATATAGAGATAGATCATTCGCTATCTGAAGATTATTTTTTATGTAATAATGTGACTGTTCCTGGTAAAAATTAGTTACATAGAGAACCACGTTATATGGAAGTTCATTATAAAGAGACTCGGCTGTATTTATGTTCTTTCTGCTCTATATTGTTTTCACTAAAATTTGTCACGTTTCCTGAAAGTGGCGTTAAATTTGGTTGAAAATATCCGCATGAATCCGTATAAGTATACAAAATAACATGAGAAAATTTCTTCAATATTTCAAAGAAACCTTTATATTTCCATGAATATTACCATGGATATATATTCTTACACAAAGGAACACAAATACTGTACAGGATCCACATTGGCATGTGCTGCAGCTACAAATGATTTCAAGTACTTTGATTTACAAGGAGATTGCAAATATTTTTTTATTTAATTTGTCGTTGATCCACTAATTGTCCTCATTACCAAACCTTCGCTTAAAAATCAGGTCAAACATGTTCTTCGCATCCCCGAAGTTAGAGAAAAATTCACCGAGTATTCTTCTATAGATATTTGACAAAACATCTAAAATCGAAAGTGTCCGGTGACTTTTGATCGTGTAAGGCATATTACGGAAAAATGAAACAAAAAGAATCACCAGTTATTTAGATATTACCCGAATAACAATTTATGCATTTCATTAGATTTTGTTTTTTATAATACTTTGTAAAATCCCAAACATAGCGCGCTACATATTTGGATTAAAATGTATTTTAAATATTGATTAATAATTAATGCTTTTATTAAAAAACAATCTGCGTCTCTTATGTACGTTCAAATCATAGGCGGGCTTTTCAAATTATAAAAATGTGTAGATTCGGTAGAAAAACTTAAGTATGGACATTAAGGGATGAGGCTCTGTATATTTGTATACTAAAAATTTCAGCTTCAGAAGACAAATTTAATATTTAATACAGTTAAATAAATATTTTAATGGTTCACTTTTAATCACTGTGTTTTTTTGTTTGATTTAAAATCTACAAATAAAAAATGATTATTCTTTATATCCCAACAAATTCAACTTAGATTGAAGTAATTTCTTGTAGCTGCTCGTTATATGACGCATTCTGGGAGACAAGAAAAAAGCTCGATATATCCAAAAGCACAGTGTAACTGAGAGCATATAAAAATTAACGAAAGCAGTTATCTTCAGAGTAAAAGTTTCATATTTGTCTCCAAAATGTTAGTTCTTACTCACGTTACCATTTTCTTAATAAGATTAATAATATATACACTTTTTGTAATCTATACCTATAAAAAGTAACTTAAAAGCTCGGTTAAAATATTTATTTTTATCCGGGTGACATAAAATAAGCAATATATCCGAATGAGCGATGTAACGAAGCTCGATATAACGTGAGGATAGCGCATTTTAGACAGCAAAAGAGTAGAAAACAAAACAAAAACAAGTGGGTAAGTGTGATCCAAGTTCGCACAAAGGGTTTCGTTTAATATTCCTTTCAAAACACTTTATCCTTTCTTTAAAAAATCCAAATAAATTTCATTTTCTAAAAAAAAAAAAAAAAAACTGTTTTTTTTTCTCGGTTTTTCGAATATCTGAACCGGCCCGATAGCGGGTGAAGCCCACTATTATATTCTGTCATAATAATATCTGTCATTTGGACTAAATGCGATATTTAAAAAAAATTAATTTCAAAATTAAACATGTTGTACACCTTCAAAATGTTAAAATATGCGAATATTTCCATAATCGGGTTTTTATCATGATTCAATACGTTCCTCAAACTCATATATTTACTATTCTCTATTACTCATATTCATAATCGCTTTGTATTATACTGAAACATTTGAAAAATCCGTTAAACTTGCGATATGACGTCAGATTTTCTTTTTAATTCTCTAATGACGTGTAATTAATCTGTTTTGTGTACATGCACACATACTCATACTCCTTGTATTATTGAGAAATCTTTCTATTTTATTACCACTATGACGTCAATCTTTTTTATTTCATATTAATCTTTTTTTTCAATTGGTGAAACTTTTTATTTTCCTTTTATTTTTCACGTGGAAATCATCTGATAGAAAATTAATTATTGTAGATAGAATTTCATCATGGATTTTTAATTTTTGGCATCTGCTATAAGGGAAAATGTTCAAATTTAATAAGAAAAGGCTGTTAGAATTTTGGTTTTTTTATCTCTATTTATTAAAATAACACGAATTTTTCAAATTTTAATATTTTCAGCTCTTCGCAGCTGATATTCTGATTTATACACAAAGTTTCAACTCTGTAAGTTACACAGTTTTCGAGAATGGCTCTGTGACAGACAGACAACGGAGCGGGAGCAATAGGGTTTCGTGAGATGAACGAAACCCTAAAAAACCCTAGGTTTTTCTCCCTTTTGAAATCTGACCTTTTAAGATAATGTGTTAAAATAGAATTTTTCAATTTCATTTTATCATGTTTTTTCTTTCCCTCTTCCTTAAAAAAAAATAAAACAAGTATTATATTAAATTTAATGAAGCTTAAAAATAGGAAAAGGAAAACATTCTTATGAAGTTTAGCGTATTTTAATTATCTTCAATGTTTATTTTTTGTAAGTTAAGGAAGGCATTTTGTTTTTAATATAAACTGATCTTTTCATCACGGTCACGTGAGCCCTCGAAATCGATCGATGCCGTTCTGCGCTCAAATTCCGAGAGTGCTTCTCTTCCTGGAATAGTTCCAATTTTATAGGTAAGATGGTAGGGAAAGCTTCCTTCCTATCAACTGCATATATTTGTGATATATTTTCTTTTAATATTTATGGATATAAAATATATACAAATACATATTATTAGGTTATACCTAAAAGCGTAGATACTGTCTTTTCATTTTACCAGGGGAAAAAAAAAACTAAGCCTATCCTTTAAAGTTTATTCAAAACTTTAAAATCGCTGTTTACATCGTGTTAATGTTTGGATAGAAATGTGTTTGATGAAACATATTTTTTATAATGACAGTCATGAAATTATAACAAGCAATCTAAAATCTATAGAGGGTCACCTGGAAAGATCTATTTTTTCTACTTCAGGTGTACGATAATCTTGCTTATGTGACCTAGCACAGTGTAAAATAACCGGCTGTAGCAGAAGGTAAGTTATATGGAAGATATATTTATATATAAAGGGTAAAATAAGGAATTCTGTAGAATTGTTCATAACTGAGTAAATAATGTGTATTTATTTTCGGTTACTGTACAATTGCAGTTGAGTAATGATCGTTAAATTTTGTGTATATTCAATGAAAAATGCTGTTGTTTAAAAAGAATGTTTCATTCAATGCATGTTTATGCTGTTTCTTATTTCATTTTCTAAACATACTTTGATTATATTGAAATTAACTATATAAACTCGCTTAATAATGGAAACTTGAGAAGAATTTTTATTTATTCAGTTGTTATTATTTGACTAGACTTAACGAAATATAAATTAATATATAAATATAATAATAATAAAATTTTAATAAAGGGCGAAATAAGGATTTCTATAGAAGTGTTCATAAATGAGTAAAATTATGAATTTATTTACTTTAAAATTTTGAATTTATTTACTGTTATTGTTTAGTTACAGTTAAATAATAATCACTGAGTACAGTGTATATTTTATTCAATAAGTTATTCGTTAAAAAGAGTGTTTAATTCAGTGTATGTTTCCAATACTGTTTATTATTTCACTTTTTAAGTATTCTTTTATTATATTGAAATTATCCCTAGAAACTCACTTAATAATAAAGACTTTACGAGTCATTTTTATCTCTTGAGCTGTTATTATTTGACTGGATTTAACGAAACATAAAATAATATCTTAGAAATGAAATAATAAAAAACATAAATAAAGGGTTCACTTAAGGATTTCTAATAAAATTGTTCATAAATGAGTAAAATCATGAATTTATTTACTGTTACTGTTTACTTACAATAAACAATAATAACTGAATAAATTTTGTATACACGCTGTGTATATTTTGCACATTAAGTTACTTTTTGAAAATAATGTCTTGTTCAATGTATGTTTATAGTATTTTTTATTATTTCATTTTCTAAATATTATTTGCTAATATTAAAATTAAGCGTACATTTTTATTTTAATAAAAACATTACAAAGAAATTGTTATTTATTCATCTGTTATTATTTGACTGGACTTAAAAAAACATAAATCTTAGAATTGAAAAAAAAAGCATAAAGATTTCTGTAGAATTGTTCATAAATGAGTAAAACAAAATACATTTTTTTATTCATTTTCTAAATATTTTTTGCTAATATTAAAAGTAACACTTAATTTTTGCCAGATAACAGAAACTTTATATAAATAAATTGTTATTTCTTTAGCTGTTATTATTTGACTGGATTTAAAAATTAAAAAAGCATAAATAAATAGGAAAATAAAGATTTTTCATAGAACTGTTCCTAAATGAGTAAAATAGTTTGACTTTATTTACAGTTACCATTTACTTGCAGTTAAGCAACACTCGCTGAATATAGTGTATATCTCGTGTAATAAGTTTTTAATTGAAAGGAATGTTTAATTCAATTTATGGGAAACGTCTTATCAAGAACGTATTTCCCATCCATTATCCGTGAATCAATAGAAATATATTTGCGAAAAGATAACATTTGCAACGAAGCCGCTTCTTTTGAATTAGCTAAAATTTGGCACGCGATGATCTACAGATAATAAAGGCTTTATATAAAGAAATTATTATTTCTTCAGCTGTTATTAATTTGACTGGGCTTAAAGGAATACAAATTAATATCTTATAAATAAAAAAAAGCATAAATAAAGAGCAAAATATTTTTTTTTTATAGAACTGTACACAAATGAGTAAAAAAGCTTGAATTTATTTACTGTTACTATTTACTTGCAGTTAAGCAGCAATCGCTGAATATAGTGTATATTTTGTGATTGGTTGGAAGGGACGTTTAATTCCGTGTATGTTTTTACTTTTTATTACTTCATTTCCTATACGTTATTTGTTAATATTAAAATTAATCTTAAATTTTTTCTTGATAATGAAAACGTCAAAAAGAAATTCTTATTTCTTCAGCTGTAATTATTTAACAGGACTTAAGAAAACACAAATTAACGTCTTAAAAATGCGTTAATAATACGCCTTATATAAATGTATTTTTTAATGATGTTATTATATTTCTCACATAATATATATATATATATATATATATATAATGATGTTATTATCTTTCTCACATAATATATATATATATATATATATATATAAAAACTTATTGCAAAAATTAACCATTGAAACAGAAATAACTGACCAAATGCAATGAAATTATTATCCCAAATAGCTATGTCAAATTACACATTATAAAACATAGTCCTAACAAATGAAGTATTTATTCAAAAAGTGAAACATAAGTAAAAAAACACAAATGCAAGCTTATAATGTAATTTACTTTTTCAAGGGCTGGGAAACCACATTATAAGCAAAGAATGATTGTTTTCTGTAACTGTCACAAGCTTAAAGCCAAAATTTTGTGACAATTCCAAGCCCTAACAATCATTGGAAAAAAATTGGAAAAAAAAAAAAAAAAAAAAAAAAAAAAGGATACCTTTGAAAATAGAACACTACAAATCAAACGGAAGAAAATAAATCCATTTATAAACAAATAAATACAAAGGAAGACAAAGAAAATCTATACATTACAACATAAATTTGTCCAGAATCCGAAGCCAAAAATGTTTTGTGCTAAGCACATGGTAAAGTGAATAAGTGAATTCAAACGTACAAGTTAAAATTACAGTTAATTTTCTAAAAGTAGCAGTTATTAATTTAACCATTGTGATTTTAACTATTTCTAATTTAAAATATAAAAATACAAATAAATAATATAAAAACTATAAATTCATTTACTAAAAATATTTTTTAACTTAAATAATTTTAATATATATATTATATTATTGGAATATTTAAAAATTTCACTTGTATTCCAAGTTTTCAGTTAAAAGAGAAAAAAAAAATTGTGAAAATTTATATGGTGCTGCCATCTGGTTTTATAATAAACAATAACTAAAAAATAATACTAAAGAATAATAGTAATAGTTTTTTTAAAATCATTATATGGTGCTGCCATCTAGTTAAAGATTAAAACAATATCTAAATAACTATTAATTATTTTGATTAAGTAAATTTTCAGTATAAAATTATTTTATCTATTTATTTTTACATATGTCAACATTTAAATAATTTCAAAACATAAATAAACCCATAAAATCTAAAATATTATTGTAGAAGTCAAATTAAATTTTCATTTTATAAATAATTATATGCAAGCTTAAAAGATTTACCAATATGACTACATGCACTTATTGGAACAAACATCTTGCAAAATTTTATTAACCCTGAAAAATAAAATTAGATTTTCATTTTATAAATAACAATGCAAGTTTAAAAGAAATACCAAAATGGCTACACACACTTAATGGAACTAACATCTTGCTAAATATTATTTATTCTGAAAAATAAAATTAGATTTCACACACTGATAGCTAAAAATAACCAAACATTTCCAATATGTTAACCTCACGTATTGAATCTAATATCTTGCAAAAAATAAAAAATAAAAAAGCATTTAACTAAATTGTTAAATGTTCTCTACCTGGCAAGGAAAAAAAAAAAAAAACATTAAATCTCCAATATGGCAACGCACTTATTGGAACAATATTATATTTAAAGTACTCTCCCTAGAAAAGAAAAAAAAATTAGAATTTACTATTTAAATTTTTTAATTAATAAAAGATATTTAACCAAAATATTCCCACTCAGCTCTCACATAAAGGAATTCATTCTTTAGCCAAATATATCAGTAATCAAAATGTAAGTGTTTTAACAGATAGAATGTGCAAACATATAAACCCCAATGAAAGCAAAATTTATATTCGTAAAATTGACTTAACTAAATAAAAGGGATAGCCATATTCTACTGCATGTTGAAGAATAAGTTTTAAATTTTGAGTTTTAAAATTATTAGAACAAAGATTGTTTATTCTATGTGCAAAATTTAGTAAAATATTTACAAATACTGATTTATGTATACAAGACTTATAATTAGTAAATAAGTTAACTTTAAATGTAAAATCATTTCTTTTGTCATAAATGTCAAACAAAATTTTATTATCTTTAAGAATTATCTTAAGATCAAGAAAATTAATTTCATTATTTACCATAAGGTTGAAACTATAATTTAAATTTTTATGATATTTTATTGGTAGTAAATAATTTGAATTATTATTAAAATAGAAGACAATTATATCATCTATATAACGGTACATTTTACAATTAGCAATATGTGAATTACGTTCATAATAATATAAATATAATTCTGCAAGAATTGAAGAAACAATACCACCCTGTGGTAATCCACAGCATTGAATATATATATTCTCATTAAAAACAATATAATTATGATGTAGAATAAATCTAGTTAAAGTTTTAAAGTAATTTAAAGAAATGTTATTTTTTAATTTTATGGAATCCTTGTATTCTTTGTATAATAAATTGACAATCCTGAACATATCCTTGATATCAATATTATTAAATAAGTCATTAAAGTCAAACGTCTTCATGTAAGTTATGTTATTTAAATTTTTTATATTATTGACAAGTTGAAAACTATTTTTTATGCTAAACAAATTATCTTTTAGTTTTGTAAGTTCAAACAATTTAGTGATAATAGTTAATAGAAATTTACTTGCATTATTATTATACGTATTACAGCCTATAGTTACAGTTCTAAATTTTATAGGAGTTTTATGAAATTTAGGTATAACAACAATGTATGGATAATTAAAGTTGTAATTTTTAATTTTTAGCAATTTATAATATTGAAATATATGTCGATTATTAATAATTGTATTAAGATTAGTTTTTTTAAAATTTAAACTTGTATTTATTGCATTAGATATTAGCTGTGAATAATATTTTTTGCAGATGAAAGCATAGTTGTTTGGTGATTTATCAACATAAGTAATAATAAATTTGTTTTGTAAATTCTTTATTTCACTATTTAGTTGTTTAACATTAAAATTAAAATTTTCCATATTTCTGAAAAGTTCAACATTTAAATTACTTAATACATTTAATTTCCATTCTTTAAAAAATTCAATGGGTTTATTATAATCTATTGAAATTTTATATATAAAAAGGTCAAGATCCAGATTAAATTGTTTTAATATAGAAAAAATATTATAACATGATGGTGTTCGAAATTTAGTCCCATTAGTCATAAAACTGCGCAGATAATCATTCTCGACAATATTAATATCCCCTGTAATAATGTGACCATGTACCTTATCTACATAATTACTAAAACTAGGATTATTACATAAGCACGGAGGTTTATCATTTGATGTAAGAAATTTTGCAAAATTATTGTAATTGAAAATTCTACGTCCAAGTGTAACATTGTATTTGTATGATTTATGTATTGTAAAATTTTTTATGGGGAATTTGTTATTGTTATTAATTACATTGTGTATATTAATTTTATTAAGTACTATATTGGAAAAAGTGATTATAAGTTGAGTATTGTTAGTTTTTTTATAAGTATTTTTTGAAATTATATATATATATATATATTTGAGGATTTATGCTTATCTTAAGGGTCTAGGTACTTTGGAAATGTCAAATGTTAGTAAATGCTTTGAAGCTTGTTATCTTAACCCCTGAATTCCATGCTAGTGCGAATTCGCACCGACCAAAAATTTTCAAATGTCGGCATTTTTTTAAAACATGCTTTCGTTGATTTACATTTTTCATTAAAAAAATTACAAATTTTGTAAAAATAAATATTATAGTTCGATTCTTCATTAAATTTCGTATAGGAATCATATGTTATATTTTATTATCACTATACTGCCACCTACGCAGATGAACGCAGTTATACACAGTTGAAGTTACAGAATCCCAAATCGTATAGTGTGAAGTGCACAGGTGCTGGGTCAAATTATTACACTCACTTAGGGCTTAATTTGCGCCGGAACACACCGGAGCTGAACTCCGGTACTTCTCTATTTTTAGTAAATATTTAAATATTGGCCAGAATTCACCGGAGCTCCTAAATACTGAGCTCCGGAGCCCAGTGCACGGGGTATGCTACGGGGACTAGAATATATTACTGTAGAATATTAGGGCTCCGCTACTTTTTTTCTTAGAAATTAAGCCCTGCACTCACTTATACAAACTTAAAAAAAGTATTTAAACGACTCTTACTCATTTAAATTTCGATTTTTTTAGAGGTTAAATATGTTTAAATTGCATTCATTAAAGCCATAAATAGAAGCCTACTTTCCTGAGAATTGACCAAGCGTGCGCAGGATAACACTCGCATAAGTTAGCCGCATGAGCTATTTTTAGGTGCGTTCGTAATTATGTAAATACGTAGCACCTATTGTCGTCGTCTTGTCCGTCCGTCTGTCTGTCCGTCCGTCCGCATATAACAACGCGAAAACTACCCAACCGAATGGTTTGAGATTTAAGATATATTATCTTTGCAGAATTTTGTCGAGACATTTCAAATTTTATGAAAATCGAATCAAAACTTTAGAAAATATTAATAAAAACATTTATTAAGAAATTTGATTTTTTTTTTTAAATCGGTGCTTTCTTGTTATACGAGCTTCCGAGGTTTAATCGTCAAGCGACCGAGATACTTATTTTATGACAGAAATTAATCTGCAGACGATATAATTAATTCACAGAATTAAAAATCATCAAGATCTGAATATTTATATAACTAGCTATAGTACGAACGCACCTCATTTGTCACGTTTGACGTACAATTTCCAACTTGTTTAAAATACATAAACAAATAGCGTGTAATTAAAAGTACCCACTATCACAAGAAAACTTCAATCTTAGTTCAATTACATCACATAATAATACAATCACATAATAATAAAAATAAATATTTCATAATAGTCGGTTATTCAGAAATTATTTTAAAAACATTTAAAACATTTTTCAAGAATATTAATAGCAGGATCCATTTTTTAGGTCATTTCGTGTACAGTCGGCCAAATAAAAGGAGAAGACATCATATATTTTACTCTCGAAATTATCCCAGAAAAAAAAATTAACATAGCTATTTGACTGAAAATTATGGCTTTTTTCAATTTGTGTTAAAAAAAAAAGCTTTCGTCTTCATACTCGAATTATACCAAACTCTGAAATTTTCAATACGTACACCTAATTTTGACATATACAGCATATTTGGCTTTTTCGATAAATTTTACCTTAGGATACCAAATGAGAAGGCATTCGGTCAATTAGTTTAGGAATTATGAAGGTTTAAAGTTTGGAAGTCCTAATATTAAATTTATTTGTAATCGTTGCAAAACAGATTGCAATGTGGGTAATATTTTTAAGCATAACTCAAGAACTACTTGATGGAATTAATTTGGTAATTAATTTCGAAAAAAATAATCGAAATTTTCGGAATTTACACAAAAATATGGCGAACATTCTGCGAAATCTTGGCTATAAACTGCAATATAATCGTTTTTAATAAAATATTTTTAAAAATGAACATTCCTTATGGTGTATACGGTGTTAACCATTATCATTATTTTCACCAATTTTTGTTTTTCAGATGCAAAATTTTTAATATCGATTTTTTGGTCGATTTATAGGTATCTTGCCCATTTCATTCTAAGTAATTAATAGCGAATTTAACCCTTCGACTGCCGAAATACCTACCGTGTTTATTAAACCCACTTGTAAATATGAATAATTGTCAAAATGCAAATAAACTACAGATTTATAACGAGTATTACTAATCAATTACATAGCATAATCTGTATAAAATGCAAAAAATATATTCTGTTGTAAGGATTAGACACTTATTTTTACTAACATCAATTTTTGTGTACATGTGGTTCAAATGGATAAAGATAGCTTTCGGATCCACCTGGACCCGCCTTGTAGTCGGAAGCTACAATTTGAAATTTCATTATATATTAAAAATTACAGTAACATTTTTTTTTTGCTGCAGAGAAAACTTTATTTCAATATTAATTATTCACGCTAGATTTCCTTTTTTTGTAGACAATTTTTAATTTCTAAAGTCATTACTAACCTAATGCTAATTTTTTTTTAAATTAACTTTTGTAACTTAAAGTTACAAAAGTTACATTTTTCAAAAAAAAAAAAAAAAAAAAAAAAAAAAAAAAAAACTTCCAAAGAATTAAATTGTTGTTATAAATCTTAAAACGCGTATGCTGTGCTATATTATTATTATTATTATTATTATTATTATTATTATTATTATTTTGGAAAAGGGGCGGGGGGGGGGGGTGTACTACAATTTTTTATGTTGTCAGTCGCAATATAATCAATTAATGTAAGTATGAGATTTCGTTTAATGGGATTACTTTCTGTAAAATAATTTAATAATAATTTAATATTAATCAATAAACAATTAACCTTAAATAAATGTTTATGGATTAACAAACAATTATGTAAACAATTTAATAATAATCAAATAATAAAATACATATATATTTCGTAATAATAAAGAAATACCTATTTAATAATATTAATAGTAAATAACTATTTATTTTGTAATAATAAAGAAATACATATTTAATAATGCTACTAATAAATAAATATATATTTTATAATAATAAAAAAATACCTATTTAATAGTACTACTAATAAATAAATATCTATTTTTGTAGATTATATAACATATTAGTAAAAGAAGCTGAAATGAAGAAAAATATGTTAACTGGTTGACCTCGAAATCGACTTCGTCTAGGTATAGACATTCATGTGCACATGCACATATTACCAGGACCTAATTTGTAAAACTGGCGGCCTTAGGCAAAGGTACTATTGTGGGCTCCTATACACAATTTGTTTTATGGAATGTGTTTACTTTCAGTTATATCCTTAGTAGCACAACAAAATTCTTTAGATTGGTTCTATTGGAAGGCAATATTGCGACAATATAGCATTCACAGGAAATGTTTCGAATAAAATACCAATATTGGTTAAATATTGGTTTAAATAATAAAAATTTGCAAGGAAAAATGCCATTAGAGAAATAGAGACATTGCACTGGAAATATTTGCAATTAAACTACAGTATACCAGATTAATTTTTACTCCATCAATAAATCAGTTTCTTCTAGCAAGAAGATTAATTAAATATTGCTATTAATAATAATTAATTAATTGTTATGAGTTTATGAATTTCTATTTTTAATTGTCAAAATGGTTAATCTTGCATTGAGTTAAAATAACGCACATTGATATTTAAAATTGAGGAATACCTCTCTCATGTATTCAAAAAAGAAAGCAACAAATAGACCATTACAAAAATTGTTGCGACCAAAATTTATTTTACTTTTTATTTGCAAGTTCTTGCACATTGGTGATTTGCGCTTACACGAATCATTCATTATCTACAAAGTTTATAAATATTACCAGAGCATCCAACCCGGCTCTTAGAAGATACTGTCCTACAAAGGATGAGAATTTTCTTTTCACTTTGCTTAACAGAGTACAACCAACATGAGTGAAAAATGTGTCCAGACCGGGGATCGAACCCAGATACCTTGGTATAGCGCACCAAGTGCTTTACCAATTAAGCCATCTAGGCGACATCCGGAGCTCAAGATGGAATGTCAACATGAGCACACTATCAGTGGCGTACATGAGACGAATTCCCAGCATCGGATAATTTTCAGTCCTGCTGAAAATTTAATTGGAAATTTAAATATATATTATTCGATACTGTCCTGTGTACACAATGTAGGTGGCAACCATTTTTTTTTAAAATTGAAAACTCTAATAGATTTTATACATTTAATGTATTCTTTTAGATTGCCACTAGCAACACTAAAAATATTTTTATAGAGAAAATATCCATAATGTATTCAAATAAAGTTTTGAAATTGAATTAAAGCAATACTTTCGTATTAACCGCATGCCAGGGGTTAATAACCGAAGTAATTACCATAGATATTACTACTTACAGCAGCTTCTTTGATTATGATTATTTCAGTGTTTAAGCACGTAGTTCGAATACATATCTGCTAATGCTAAATTTGTGTTTATTTATACTATTTTATTTATTTATTTATTGATGAAGTTTTAATTTTGTTAAGAAATATTAACCGAAAA
The DNA here is from genome assembly GCA_963931845.1 of Maratus michaelseni. NCBI lineage: Eukaryota > Metazoa > Arthropoda > Arachnida > Araneae > Salticidae > Maratus > Maratus michaelseni. The sequence continues at coordinate 99,625,395 of OZ007586.1, forward strand.
CAAATACTGAACTATTTACATTGTTTAAAGTGCAATCTGATTAATCTTCCGTAATCGAGCTTCACGCATTAAAGAAATATTAAAAAAAATTCTTGCTTGAAAAATTTTTTTAAAAACATAAAAAATCAGTAAATTGAGATACATGTTTCAAACAATTTGCATTTAAAAATATTTTTTTTTCTTTTCGGTGGTGCAAAAATTAGAATTATGCGATTTTCAGAAATAATTAAATTTTAAAAAATCGAAACGGATTTTTTAAATCGTTACGATAGTTTATATGACATCAGCGTTACTCACGGGCATGTTTTTGCTTTATTATATCAATATTCTCTTTACATTGGAAATATTGGCAGTGAAATGGCGAATTATTTTTTAACTGCGTTAATGTAATATTTACAAAATGTAAGCATCCCAATGTTGAAGCAATATTTTATACGAATATTGCTAGCAATTTTTATAATTTAGAGTACATTTTATTTTTTCTTTATTTATTTGATTAGTGTTACTACCTCTGTTTGCACGAGATTTTGTTTATTTAATTTAATAATTTTTTTTTTCAGGAAATCAAATAACACACGAAAAAACTAGTAAGTGTACTTACTATTTTACATATTTATGGTAATATTTAGAAAAAAAATGAATTTGGTTTAAAAAACAATTGAAATTATGTATAAATAATTTATGCTTATTCACATACAAATATTTAATATCTTAATAGATATCGTTTTATTTGAACTTTGCTCATGGAATTAGAGTTCCTCTCCAAAGAAACTAAGCATAAGAAGAATCTTTACATGAAAAGGTGAGATTTCTTCTATTGATTTCAAATATCCTTTTTATCTTTTGAAATTCATTTGCTATTTTAATAGAAAAAATTAATCCATTCTGTTTGAAAAATTCTAGTTTGTGTGGTTAATAAAAAGGGTTTGTTCCAAAGTAAGCGTTGAAGATTTAAAAGAAAAAAAACTGCAATTATTATAACACCAGCCTAATATTAAATTAACTTCACCCGAACATTCTGATTTTATAAGAACGTACGTATACAAATAAATTACGATACGTTTCGGTAGGCTTTCAAAAGTATATAACGCATTTTGCTGTTTGTGTGATCTCTTTATTAATTTACTTTTCGAAAATTTTGTGGACAAGAGATGAATTAAAAGAAAAGATAAAGCAATATCGAGTGGAAAATTAATGAAAAGCCAATATAAGAAGCGAAATGTATTATATATTTTTGGAAGAATACAATTTTTGAAAAGCGTATCGAAGTATATGCTCTGATGCTTTGAAAATAAATATAATGCATTTTATTATTTTTATTAACTTTTCCTTAATTTTCCACTCCGAAATTGTTATGGCAGACCAAATATGAGTAACCTGAGTCTAATGTTATATCAAATAAAACAATGAATTCCATGTGTTGGTAAATTTTTCAACAGGAAAAATTAAAAAAAAAAATGTTTTATATAAAATTTTAAAATATGTAAGTATTATAAAAACGCGGCTTTTTTAACATTGTACTTTTAATACGTTTCTCTTTTATGTGTTTTTATCGCCTGTACGTCAATTTTTCCTATGGCACTACCAGCTTTCTTTTATATAACAATGTTGAACTGTTTCTTTATTACGTCGGACTTTCAGTTATTTTTCCTTTATACGTCGCTGTAAAAATGCCTGGTAATTCTGATAAAAGCTATTCCTCATTTCGATACATAAATATTATCTATTTTTTTTATCCTAATAAACACCGATAAAATAAAAACATAAACATTTAGGTTTTGCAGGTACCGAGTTTGTACTGTACTTCAACTGCATTGTATAAGTTCCAAATGAGAAATTATTACGTGTATTCTAAAATAAATAGTATTTTACCACCTATTTAAATTATCTTATTGAGTCTCTGTGTTAATGGTTACCTGTTAATTAGCATATTGTTAAAGGTGTTATACATAAAATAATTATAAAGCAGGAAGAGTAAAAAAAAATTTTGACAAGTAAAACAACTAACATTTAAAAAAATTGCCGAGACAAATAACCAAAAGCAAAGTAATTTAACCAGTTAACAATATATTCAGCCATTTCTACACAAGGATCCAACACACTGATTTGATGTTTCAAAACAAATCATAACAGAGTGAGCAATTTAAGAGGGTTAAGAAATATATACAAAGTTGAATATTAACGAATTTAAATTATATGCAAACCACCTGAAATCTTCTCTTTGATTAAGAAACCAATTTATAGAGATATAAAAATAGGGGGGGGGGGGTGAGATTTTCGAACTGCCAAGATTTCTTCTGAGCTAACAAAATGGTGAATTACAGTTTTGTTAAGGCTGGACTTTAAAACCCAAAAGAATTTCGCTGCTCAAACAAAAATTGTAATGGTTAATGTTATTATATGACACGATTTTTTTTTTAAAATCTGAAGTATGTATTAAGGTGGATACGTGAATTTCGATTAAGATTTACCTGTGCCAAAAGTAACTTTCCTTTATGTGAATTAAGTGCGTCTATAGAAGTAGATAACGGATGCTACAGTAAGTACTCAAGTACTCAAGAATTTGTATCAAATCAAAATTTTACCTAAGCTTGTTAAACAAAGGCATACTTTTAAACTAATTTCTTTGTCAAAATGTGAAAAAAAAAATTATTTCGACATAAACATGCTATACAAAATACACTGTCAATTAGATATGATCAACTGCCATCATTCGATGTGTTTAGCATTATTTACTCTGTAATGTATTTTTCTCTTATACGTCTTTTTTTAATCGTCGCCTTCAGCAACGAATTGGGTTGCTTTACTGTACTTTTTATTTTAATTCCTACTCATATGTGCAAGTTTACACGAAAGATTGGTGTAAAAAATAATGATATATTAAATTTTAAGATATATTAAAAATAAAACAAAATTTTCGTTAATATTATTTATTAGTGTTTAAAATACATAAAATGATAATTTAATGCTCCAAAAATACATACATATATATATATATATATATATATTATGTGAGTAAATTAAGGGTCAAAACAACCTTTCACGATCTGCTTGATATTTTCTGCGTTGGTCGATATATGGTATCGGGAAAATGTAAAAATATACTTATAAAGTATTTTTTTCTGCCAAATCAACAGCTATGTAAAATCCAAAATTTTTTGTATTAAGCTTGCTTTTATTGAGTAATACTGTCGTTACAATCTATCAAATTATTTCATTTTTTGTGAAAAAAATAAGCAATTTTTGACATTTTGAATTTGAAAAGAAAAAAAATTTTTTGGGCCACAAAGAAAATCTTTGTGGCATTTACTATCTTCGTTAAAAAATGAAAAACATGTAGTAAAATTTCATATTCAAGTATTTTAAGCACCAGCTTTCACCAGTTGGCCCATTTTGCTTTAAAATCCATATCATCTTGTCTATTTAAAATAAATTTTTAATATTAATATTTTTAATATGGCATTACTCTTTGATAAAATCAAAAGCTTCTTACTTTCTGTTATTTTAAGAAATTTTTCAGTAAAATAAATAGTTTACAGATTTTTTTTTCTGTAAAACAGAGATTTTTACTGGCTTCCTGGTTGACCCTTTTTCCCAGTAAAATCAATAACTTTTTGTATTAAGCTAGTTTTTATCAAGCTTTTAAAGTACAGAATTAGCGGAAATATAAATTATCTACTTCAGAGGGCTCTGGGGTGAGTTGTACCGCTCCCAAATAGACGTAATTTAAATCGAAGATAACTTAATTTTTAACAAATGCTTGTCATTTGTTAAATAACAATTTTCCTTTCGAAACTTTATTGAAAAGTGGCGCTTTAATATTCAAATGAGTGTTCAATAGCCTTATTCATTTTAATGTTCTATATGCCTTCACACAAATCTTTAATATGCTTGCAATAAATTCTCATATTCCGGAAGGCAGCGAATTTTTTTACTTAACCCCTTGGGGACGAGCGATTATTCCCACCAGTTATTTTTTTGGTAAAGTTTTCCTTATCCAATCATAGCATTTTTGCGATTCAATTAGGTGAAAATTTCTCATTTGAAAAACCGGTGGTAACAAATTAAAAATTTTGTAAAAGACGCTCGTCGCGAAGGGGTTAACATTTTTATATAATATGATCTTCAAATATGTAATTAATCTTACTTAATCATTCACGAAAACCAACATCAGCTGTCGGAAAAGGGTGGATGCGGTCTCGGGAATTTCAAGATCCCTCCCGTCACAGATGAATGAATGGCAATTCGATTACGGAAGATCGCCACTTGTCGCGGTAACATTTTTCAGTTTTACGTAATCGTATTGCCATTAATTTCTTTTTGACTGCGGGATGTTTTGACTTCCTAGTCCGCATCCACTGCTGTCGCGATAGCTGACAGCTGTTTTCGTGATCGATTAAGTAAGATCAATTACATATTTGAAGATCAGGCTGAATAACATGTTTAAGTAAAAAATGCTGCTGCCTCCCAAAATAGGAGCATTTATTGCAAGCATATAGAACATTTGTGTGAAGGCATATTGAATATTAAAATGTAAATGTCTATTGAACACTTATTTGAATGTTAAATTGCCATCTTTTGGCATATTTTTAAAAGGATAGTTGTTATTTAACAAATGACAAGCATTTGTTAAAAATTCAGTTATTTGCAGTTTAAATTTCGTTTGTTTCGGAGCAGTAGAACGCATCCCACAGCCCTCTGAAGGGGGTAATTTATTTTCCGTTTAATCTCTTAATAAAGCAAGCTTAATTAAAAAAAAAATAAATTTATAATTTATACATCTGTTGGTTTTACAGGAAAAAAACTGTTATCCGGGAAGACAGTAAAATACTGTTAATTTTACGGGAAAAAAGTCTTTTAACTGTATATTTTGCTGCAAAATCTGTTAAAATAACAGAAAGTTCGTAATTAGTACAGATTTTTTCCCGAAAAATGAACAGTTAAGGGAAAAAAGGGTAATGTTTAAAAATATATAAATTTGAGCAGTAACAATATCATGAGATTCCACCAAAATATAATCAATAATGTTTATTATTAAATTAGATTATAAGTTTTTGATGACAGTTATTTTTTGTGAAATAAACAGATTTTTTAACAGTGTAGCGAAACAATCCAATATGCTTTCACAGATCTTTCCGAAATTTAACAATAACCAAAAGAACAAAACCTTCTAGAAATTCATTAAAATAGTTATTCTTAGTTATTACTCTAAGATAAGGCCTATCTTCCTTTCAAAATCAAGAATTTTCAATTAAAATATATGCATTAAAAACAGCTTGAAAGACTTGTGTTAATACTTTAGACAGTACTGAAAATTATTCGTTTATTCTATTTTTTTCTTTTTATTTCTGTTTACGCAATCTTAAACTTTCTTTGAAGTTCCTCATCTCGGCCCGCACGCAATTATTCTAGTCGAAATAAAATGTTTGAAAATCACATATGAAGCACTTCTTTATTTTCATTATTATTATTATTTTTAAATTATTGTTCAGTAAGAAGCCATGCAAATCTTGAAATAAGGAAAAAACTATTTAAAATGTTATTTTATTCACCAAATATATTTTAGCGTAATATTAGTTTTAGTGTATATATATATTATTTTCCATTTACGTTTGCGCAAGCTAAATTTTTCTTTGAAGTTTATTGTCTCGGCCCGCATGCAATTATTTTAGTCGAAACAAAATGTTTGAAAATTACATGTGAAGCATTTCTTTATCTTCACTGTCATTAACCCGTTCGCTGCCAGCTCAAATTTTGTAAGTTTATTCGTATGGCCAAGTCTGATATTGGTGTTTGCTTTGATAAATATTTTGCGTATCAATATAACTATTTTTATTACTATATTATATTATATTATAATATAATTATAATTATATATAATTATATATAATTAATATAATATAATTATATATGTAATATATATATATATATATATATATATATATATATAATTATATATAAATATTATAATTATTGTAATTCATATAATTATTAGAATAATTATAATTATAAATATTATATTATATTATAATAAATATATACATATATATATTATAAATATAAATGTAAATATAAATATTTATATTATAAATATAAATATTTTGCGTTTGACAACCACGAGTATACTCATGGTTCTGCAGCGAATGGGTTAAATTGTTAATTATAGTTTGTCAAGAACAGATGTATATCTTTCCGGGAACTTATAATAACAGGACTCTAAACTAACGCATTGAAGGACGCCGGTTTAGAGTTAATAAATTTGACCTTAATAAATTCGTTTAGAGTGGGTCATTAAAATCTCAATTTTCCGTCGCCAAAGTTAACCCTATGGACTTGCATTAAGTTCGTGTTTTTTTTCATAAAAAAAAATATTGTTATTAAATTTTCCAGTAGAGCTGAAATTACGCTGGAGATTACTTATATAACAAAGGATATGAATTATCACTTGCTACTCAGTGTATAACCAACAGAGTGAAAAAATGCCCAGACCGAGGGTCGAACCCGGAACCTTTGGTATTACGCACCAATGCTCTATCATTTCGAGCTATCCAGTCTAGCATTCTCTCACTGTTATGTATTGGCTCGGCTGCGACTTTGCAGCACAATATTGAAAGTCCACCATGAGCACAAATCTTCAGTGGCATGCATTCACTCTGTTGGTTATACGCTGAGTAGTACGTAATAATTCATATCCTTTGTTATATACAGGGTGTCCGAAAAATCTGGAAACGGTCGAATAACTCGATAAATATCTAGCGGTTTGAAAAACGAAAAAATGCATGTTCAATATTTTTGAAAAATCTATTTAGAGATATCAAAGTTGTCCCCCCCCCCAAAAAAAAAAAAAGTCTGTCCTTTGGAGGGAAAGGGGTCAACTTTGAAATCTTAACTGGTAACCCACCTTTTTATTGCAGATTCGGATTCTACCGGAAAAAGTACGTAATTTTTGTATTTAACATTTTCTTTGGAAAATCGTAGATGACGCTGTATTCGAGTAAAATGATGTGAGAATGGTTTCCTTTGAAAAGTCTGGAAACGGTCGAATAACTCGATAAATATGCATCGGATAGAAAAACGAAAAAATGCATGTTCAATAGTTTTGAAAAATCTATTTTGAGATATCAAAGTTTCCCCCCCAACCCTGCCCCACCTGGGGGGGGGGGAAGGGGGGAAATTTTGAAATCTTGAATTGTAACCCTCCCCTTTTTATTGCAGATTCGGATTCTACGACATAAAATACGTAACTGTTATGTTATACTTTTTCTTCGGAAAATCGTAGATGGCGCTGTAATCGAGTAAAATGCAGTGAGAATCGTTTCCATTGAAATGTCTTGAAACGGTCGAATAACTCGAGATACATCGGATTGAAATACAAAAGAATACGTGTTCAATATTTTAGAGAAATCTATTAAGCATATAAAAGTTGTCATTTTTCTAAAATATTGTACACGTATTTTTCCGTTTTCAATCCGATGTATCTCCAGTTATTCAACCGTTTCAAGGCATATCAATGGAAACGATTCTCACTGCATTTTACTCGATTACAGCGCCATCTACGATTTTCCGAAGAAAATGTTAAATACAAAAGTTACGTATTTTTTCCCGTAGAATCCGAATCTGCAATAAAAAGGTAGGTTGCTATTTAAGATTTCAAAGTTGCCCCCCTTCCTTCCCAGGGGCGCAGAGTTGGGGGGGGGCAACTTTGATATCTCGAAATAGATTTTTCAAAAATATTGAACATGCATTTTTCCGTTTTTCAATCCGATGTATATTTTTGGAGTTATTCGACCGTTTCCAGACTTTTCGGACAACCTGTATGTAATCTCCAGAGTAATTTCAGCTTTGCTGGAAATTTTAATTAGCATATATAATATATTCACATATGCTGGGTTTAATTCGTCTCATGCATGCCACTGAAGATGTGTACTCATGGTTGACTTTCAATCTTGCGCTGCAATGTCGCATCTATGCCAATACCTAAGAGTGAGAGAATGCTAGACCGGATACCTCCAAATGGTAGGCCATTGGTGCGTAATACCAAAGGTTCCGGGTTCGATCCCGGTCTGGACATTTTATCACTCTGTTGGTTATACGCTGAGTAGTGAATGACAATGCATATCCTTTGTTATATCAGAAAATTAATATTCTTAACTTCTTTTTTAAAGGATATATCTTTCTTTTTTAGTTGACAAAATATTTTTAGAATATATGCTTAATTTAATATTCCAAGTGTTAAAATCTTACCAAAGCTGACGAGCTGCGAGTAAGAATTTAACACTTCAAATGAAATAAAGTATATGTTTTAGAAATACAAGGTAGCCATAATTAAACTGACAATACTCAGCGTGTTCTCTAGTGCGATATGACTGCGAAAATGGAGCCAAATTTTGTAGGATGATTAAAGAAGACGGGAACGAAGGATTCCGCGAATAAAAAACAGTGCAACATATCCCCTAGCTGTGACTTATGAAACTGTTTTTTTCGCGGAATCCTTCGCCCACCATCGTGTTTAATCATCCTACAAAAGTTGGCTCCGTTCTTGCAATTCGATCGCGCTACAGAACACGCTGAGTACTGTTAGTTTTAATTATGGCCACTTTGTATTTTGTTAACAAAAAAAGAAAGAGAAATCCTATGAGATATGTATATATATATATAAAAGTCAAAAATATTAATTTTCTGATGAAAAATTTTAAAAATACGAATGCATTCCATATCCATAGGTTTAACAATGACGAGGAGAATTTGAGATTTGATTGACCGACACGCTTAACCCCTTCGGAACCATGGATGTCTTTATGCATCTCCAAAAGGTGAATACAGCGATTGTTTTTGGTACCAGTAATAAAGGAAATTAATATTTGTCTTATTTAATTAGGGAATTTTCGTGATTAAATAAGTAAATGTTTTAAAAAAGTGGTGTCAACCGAATAAAATTCGTGTATGAGACGTTGGTCCCGAAGAGGTTAAGGAGAGGGTGAACTTTAAATTAATTTTTTCATTATTTATCTTATTCCAACAAGAATTTCTTTAAAGAAATGTTCTATAACCATGAATTGAATAAATATTTGAAAAAAAAATCATTTATTGAAACTTTTAAAAACATTAAAATTATTTATTGGTTTAATTTTTCAATGCTTCACGTATTCCAATTTTCAAAATACATGGTTACAAAGAAATAAGTTACCTATTTCAAGGTACTCACAAGGAAGGTCTCCATAAGCGCATACTCAGAAAATTTTGAAAAAATTACAAAATATTCTTCTCATGAGGATATATACGTTTATAAAAAAAATTTGCTGCGGAACCTCGATATAACGTCCGTAAAAAAATTATGAAAATTTCGTGTTTTGGCGATTTATCGCTGGGTTGGCGACACAATGAAAAAAAAAAAAAACATGCATTTACGATAAATTCTCTTTTAGGAAAAACGTTTTCTACTCTTTATACTGAACTTGTTAAAGTAAGTTTAACTTAAATATTTTCACTTTTATAACTACGGTTTTGCCATATATATTTATATGTACATCTAAAAGAAATTTAACGATCGCATTCTACGGTTTAGAACAAAATTTGAATTGATTAAAATTGCTTTAAACTAAAAATTAATGGTGTGATTCTGAGCACTGTCAATTTGTCATCGATATTGTTAGTGCCGGAGACAGCTGAGGAAAAGTCTTGTTGCCGTGGAAACAATGACTTATTCAAAGTCGAAATGTATAATGAAAGAGTGTTTAATCGGACATTTACTGTTAAAATACACTTAAAACTTAACCAGCCTTCAGAACTGTATAAAATTAAATAACTTCAGCAATAGTTAATTTGTTTACATATTATAACATACATAAGTATTACATAACTTTACAGAGAAAATAATAAACTATTTAATCGTTGAAGTTTAAATTCATAAAGCGCTACGCATTTAAACACTCATTTAACCTGAAATTTTCAAATACTATAAAATCGCTTGCATTTGGCGGCGAAAAAGTTTTACTCGCCAAATCGCGTCTTTTTGCGTCAAATACTCGAAAGTATTTTATTTTTTTACAGATTTTCTGCTGGGATTCCGCAGCTAAATTTGACTGATGTCTTATTATGTACATGAGTAGCTTCATTTGCATTTTTTTAAAAAATATTCTGAGTATGCGCTTTAATCAGACCTTCCTTGCCAGAACTGCGTTTTATTGTTCCGATTGAGACAAAATTAATGATACAGATAATACGAATGATGTCCTTGTCATTTACTAAATAAAAATTTTAGTGCGAAATTTTTTCTGAAAGGTTGGGTTGTAGCACTCAAATAAATATATGTAAAGTAGGCTGATACATTTTAATACCCAATATGTCTTCACATAAATGTTTAATATGCTACAATAAATGCTCTCAATATGCCTCCTTCATTGTCAACAAAATACTATACTTGCAAAATCATTTTTTTGTATCTATGACAGTTCTGAAAGAAAGCATTTGTTGCTATGTTCGAAATATTTGACCAGACGCTAAACTGCACTTAGCGGTCGAAAATATGGTTTTGCGACCACTGCACATTGTTGAAAATAAAGAAGGGCATGCTAATAATTTATTGTAGCATATTAAACATGTATCTGAAGGCACACAGGAGATTAAAAGTTAAGCTTATTGAACATTTATTTGAGTGCAATAGCGCCACCTTTCGGAAAACTTTTGTACTATTTTTGTCATTTGATAAATGACAAATGCATCATATCTGAATTTTTTATAGTTTTAATTTCGTCCAAATCAGAATAGTGGAACTGCTCCAGAGCTCTTTAAATGTGTAATTTATTTCTTGCTAACCTTGTATCTTTCCAATCTGTTTCATTTTATTACTTAAAAGAACTTTATTAAGAAATGTGTGCATCATCTTTTTAATACGGACAAATTAAGACCGTTATTTAAATAATATATAAATACTGGCAGAAAATTGAGTTTTCATTAAAAATTCACATCTTAATAGACTTTAATACTAATTTGAAGACCATAAAAAACCAATATTCCAAAATGGGTTACTTTTTTAATGAAATAGGTATCAAGATTGTCCCTTAGACATACTGAAAAATAAGAACAAAAATTAAAATGAACAAAGCAATTTAAAAATGTATTGACAGTATTAAACTTATTTTGAGAACGATACATTTGAAATACAGGGTGATTTTTTTTAAAGTTGTGAAAGTAAAACCCTATAACAATAGAACCACTGATCCAAATGACCTGAAATTTCACCAGTATGCTCCCAAAGTAATGGGAATTTTTTATGCGTGGTTAAAAAAAACTTAAAATTGCACAGACAGATGGCGCTGTAAGTTAACAGAAACAAAGAATATCGTCAGTGGGAGGAAAACAATGGACGGTACTTTGAGAAAAATAAACTTTATTTCGCATATCAAAAACATACAGAATGCAGTAAAGGAAACTTGAGTATTGGAAAAGGAACTGCGAACACCTTCGCAGAAACAGAACGAAATGAAAATATGGAGTAAAGCATTCGTACGGAACTGCGCAACTAACGCAAGAGATTTTCATTGTGCTGTCCACCGTTTTCAGCTACGAGTTGGAAACGTGAAACCGCATGTTCCACAACAGAACGAAGAGTATCCGGCCGGATGCTGTGGATCTCGTGCACAATGCGTGCCTTCAGGTCAGCTAAGTTCGTAACACCACCACAACACACAGTATTCTTTAGGTACCCCCAGAGCCAGAAATCGCAGGGATTGAGATCAGGAGATCGGGCGGGCCAGGCTGGTGGGAAATTGCGGCTTATAATCCGATCATTTCCGAATGTTCTCCGCAGCAAATCCTTAACTTGTGTGCCAATGTGTGGAGTAGCACCATCTTGCATAAATACGGTACTATCCAGACCCTGACGCTGCTGGAGTGCTGGAATGGCGTAACTGGACAACAGAAATTCGTAGCGGTTGGCATTGACAGTGCAAGTAACTGGACCTGCAGGAGTAACTTCTTCAAAAAAGTACGGGCCAACGACAAACTCTGCCGTAAACCCGCACCATACAGTCACCTTTTGGGAATGAAGAGGTAAAGGTTGAGAAATGTTTGGATTTTCTGTTGCCCATATTCGGCAATTCTGTGTATTGACTGCGTTCTGCAGGTGGAAGTGGGCCTCATCTGTCCATAAAATGTTGTAGGGCCATGCGATGTCCACTTCCATGCGCGCAAGGAATTCCAAAGCAAAATGTTCTCGTTTTTGAAGGTCTGTAGCAAGCAATTCTGGCACATGGGTTATTTTGTAAGGATAGTATCGCATGATTTTTCGCAAAACTTTATGTACTGTACTGACCGTCATGACCAAAGTTCTTGCAATGCCCCGTCCACTGCAGCTTCCTACACCACTGCTGGATCCTTCTTCTAATGCAGTAGCTACGCTTTCCGCAGCAGTCACATCAATTGTTTTTCTTCCTCTACCGGGTTTTAGGCTCAGTGAACCAGTCTGTTCAAATTTAAAAACCATCTTCTTTAGGCCTTCTGTCGTCATTGGACCTTTTCTTAAATTCTTAAGTGTCGTAAATCTCCTAAGAGCAGTCGCTGCGCTGTCATTATTCTGATAATAAAGTTTAACTAACAATGGCACAGTCATTGCGAGGATAACCGTAGAATAATGAACACGAGGTGTGCGTGCTTCAAATTTTTTTGCCACTGTGCGCAAACTCGTCTCACGACTTTACTGCATATACAGCGCCATCTGTCGGTGCAATTTTAAGTTTTTTTTTAAAACCACGCCTAAAAAATTCCCATTGCTTTGGGAGCATACTGATGAAATTTCAGGTTATTTGGATCAGCGGTTCTTTCGTTATAGGGTTTTACTTTCACAACTTTAAAAAAAAATCACCCTGTACATTATGATGATGCGCTGTATTCATTACTTACTTTAAAAAATTTGAAAGCACACTTACTGCAAAGTAAAATGGTAATATATTGTCATTTTTAAAAATTTAAATGAGAAAAAAACTAAATTTGTATATTTGATAGGTTTTTGCTCATTTCAAAGTCCACGCGTTTCTTACTCAAGCCTGTAATGAAATATATATATATATATATATATATGTTAAATAAAATTTATTTGGTAAACATTTCTTTTTCAGTACTATGTGTTTTTTCAATGTCACCGTCACGCTCGGTTTAAAATATTTTTCATTTTTCCTTTTTTTTTTCTAGAATTATTTCATTGATTTGAAGTACAACTAAATTTTTGCCATGATCTCCTCTTTCTTCGTATTTTCTATTGTGATGCAACGATTTTCTCAAAGTAAGTACAACTTCAATTTTCAAACCTTTTTAAGGCAATTGTATCCTGTTACAGATTTTATTATTATTCATTATTATTATTTTTATGATAACATACGTTTACATAGTTTTTTATACTTATTCCTTGCTTTTGATGTTTACATGTTGATGATGATATATATTTTTTTTTATATAAATTCTAATTTTAGAACAAAAGAAATTTAATAACCTAAATATTTTGATGCACAGTTTTGGCAAACATAATAATTGTACTGGGAGTTTCAAAAGCGTTCAGCGTGTTTATTAGTGCAAATTTTTAAGTGATAATACACACCAAGCTAAGACAAAAATAAAATGTATAGGACGCCAGAGTCGTAATACACTTATTCATTTAAAAATGTAGGATGTCTCACTCCATGTCGACCATGCTGAATTTTTTGTACACAACTTTTTTAATAATATAGATTAGTTCAGCTATATTTTCAAAAGACTAATTTTGCTTTTGTGCGAAATGGGATGATATCACGAGAAAGGCTGTATGTGCACTTTAATTCGATCGATGACATCAATATGTACTACTCGCTGAATTCTTAATAATAAAATTTCTACCTCAGTGTTGTTTGAATAGCATTTCAAGCATTTCTGGTGATATAAAGACATTGCATAGAAGACAAAGTAAATCTGTACACAATATCTTACGAACAAAGTTAATTATTGTGAATTACTTCATGTTTGGCTTAAAAGGGGACCACCGTAGGCGTGGAGTTGTATGGGCTCGCGGGACTCGAGCCCCACCATTAATTCTAAAATGGACACTTTTTTTCTTTTAATATAAAATAAACAAAAAGTTTAGGGTTTTTTTTTCACTTTCTAGTATTTTATAGAATTTTTAAATGTTCCATTTTTTCTTATTTTTCTTTTGTTATAAGGATAAACTACATTAGGAAACCTTTTTCAATTTATGTTCTATTTTTTTTAATTAGAATAAATTGCTCAATGTTTGAACATTATATATAAAAAATTAAAATAGAAAAAAAACCCACATTCCGAAAAAAAAAAGACGTTATTCAAAGTTAACTTTCGTTGTAATTTTATTATAAACGATTCGCGAATATCAGCGAGTATCATTTTATAAACGGGTCTATACATTGGAATTTTTATATTGTCTTAATGTTCTATTTAACTTGTGATTTTTTATCAGTATACGTTTATGTTTAATTTCTTTAAAAGGGAGTTAAAAAGCAATATTAAATTGGTAATCTATCGTTTTTTACACTTACATGCACATATTTGTGTAAAGAAGAGTTGAGCCCCATTAATAATTTTCAAAACTCTACGCCTATGAAGACAACATGTGTTTTTGATTGAATAAGTGGATTTCGAAACTGATTTTATCTACATAAATTGTTTGTCTTCACGTGTATTATTACTCTTGAACGTTTGTACGAACATTTTTGAGGCACTCTGACTTTGTATTGAAAATCCCAGTATTTTTTCAGTGCATTTCTGATATAAAAAGACTCCTTCGCTTCCCGTACATTTCGGATACCTATTGATTTCTGAAGATCATGAAAAAGTTTGTAGTATCGTGAGTAACTACGTGAATAGCTTACCACAATTTTTTCTTACTTTTTAAAAGAAAAATTAGAGTCCCCAAAAATGTTTCTTGCAGCTAGGCTTCTTAAGCTGGCTTCACTTGTTTATATATATATATATATATATATATATATATATTGGTTATATAATTTTATATATATAATATATATATATATATATATATATATAATTTCTTTGAAATCAAAATAAAACATCAGACAGGCTCTATCATCAAAATCTGACCAAATCGTCAATTTAAAGAAAGGCAAGTAATTAGTATAATAAATAATTAACAAATTCAAACAACAAATTACCGAAACTCCAATTTAGAGATGGCATAATACATACATAATAGGTTAATACATATATAATACGTACATAATACATACATAATGTAGTTACACAATAATACATACATAATAATTTATTTAGCATTATACATACATAATAATTTATTTATTATAAGGTTTAGAGAAAAAGCAGAAAAATAAATATATAAAATGATATAAGATGCCAGATAAATAAAATAAATACTTAATACATATTTGAATAAAAAATGGAATTTAGATATCAAATGACAGAAAAATGGAATTTGAAAATAACATGTGACAATGTATAATCATGGGTTTGGTAGTACATTTTACATGTCAAATGAAAGTGCAATATTTTATAAAATATACTGGCATATTTGCCAAGAACAGTATATTTCTACCAAATATATGACATTATTAAATGGAAACGATAAAAAAAGATGGAAAATGGATAAAAAACAAAATTTACTCACATGCAATGCAGCATTTCACGAGATTCAAGTCACGGCACGTGAGACGCGAAATTTGACTTTCCATAAGACTTTTTGCTTTACGGTAGAATACTGCAATTTCATTGACTGTCGGTGAATTATGATAACCATAGTTTGGCAAGAAGTTGTTTCAGGGTAGAAGATTTGGCACCAGTGTACGTTTAGACACCCTTTTGTTTATATTTACTGATCAGCCTTAACGTGAACTGCATGTGACGGTATGGATACATTAAAAATAGATTATTTAGAAAATTTTGTTATGTTTGATTTTCCAAAAGACTTTTAGCAATATCCCCAAAGGCAGCCAATGAAATTGCAGTATACTGTCTTAATACAAAAAGTCTTATGAAAAGTCAAATTTCGCACGTGAGACAACATCACAAGATGCATGAATAACCACGGTTACAGTAATTTAAAATTGAGACATTAAGAGATTATAGAAAATCTTTAAAATATATTAAACAATAATTATTACAAGTGAAAATATTCAGTAATTATTAAAATAGGTAATTAATATTAAAACCATACATTATTTTAAGACACACATTTATTTGAAAAAGTTATAAATCCTTCAGAAAATGGAACAGTAAATGTAAGAACTGTACCGACCTCTGTAGAGTTATTAAATTACAAGTAAAATAGGTTTTGTTAATGATGGTGCTGCCATCTATGTCTATTATTTAAAATAAATAAATATATAAATAGAAAAAAATATTAACATTAATTTTAAATATAGAAAATATATTAATTCAATTTATTTTGCCACATCTAAATGTAATAATTATAAAATTTAAAATAATATAGATTAATGCAAATATTTAACAAGTTAATAAACTAAGTCATTATTTAACTTTAATTATATTAAATACCTGTAAAAATTATGTGCATACATAATCAATAAATGATTTCAAAAATGATTTTTAATTATTATTTCTATATATAAATCAATTTAATTTAATTGCAATTAAATTACTCAATTGCTATGTAGCATCTAATTTTCCTTAATCTATGCTAATAAAAGAAAGTTTCGCTCTGTGTATGTGTTTGTTTGTCTGTCTGTCTGCGATGGCTAGCAAAATTCAGCCCACCTACAAGCCTGAAAATTTAGATTTAGGTAGTCCAAACCCTCTCCTGGTGCACCTGAACCTCAGAATTTTAATATATTGAAAATTAGAGTAGTTATTAATTAGAATCTCATTAAACATCGCATCGAAAATGCCATCTTTTTTATCAAAATGGCTAAAGAAAAGCACCCCTGTTCTGGATTTCAAAGCGGAAATGAAGGAATTCGAAATTATTTTACTAATTAGAGAATTTTAAGAAAACTAATTAAGATATCGATTTGAAAATTGATGAACATATGTAAAATAATTTTCTTTATCCGTCAGTGCAATTTTTGAAAATTTTGGCAGGTAATTTTTCTTAATTTTTGCAAAAAACTGCCGAAAATCTGACGGCGCAGTGAAAAAAAAATCCGAGAAAGCTTCAGACAAGGATTAGCTTTCGTTAAAAACTGAACTACAAAGAGATCTGTTTCTCTGGCCGATCCCTCCATTTAGTTTGCGAAAATGAAAGGAAGTAATTGCCAATTTTTCATCGCGTTAATTATCGCTATATATTATATATATATATATTCTTTATATATATTATATATATATATATATATATATATATATATTATTTATTCTATATATATTTTTTATCTTATCGCGTTAATTTCATCGCGTTCAAAACTGAACTACAAAGAGATTTGTTTCTCTGGCCGATTCCTCCATTTATTTTGTGAAAATGAAAGGAACTAATTGCCAATTTACAAAAATTAAGATAACTAATTAAGATATAGTTTTGAATTTGAGGATGGGAAGGTCTGCCATCTGGCGGTCATTTTAGAGTGGCATCTTCGTTATGTTCTAATTATAAGAAAAAATTAATTCTTTTTTTAATGATCGCGTTAATGTAGGGGGAGGTGATTTTCTAGAACAAATTATTCGTTATATTTGCGAGTATGAGGAGGGAGGGTGTTAATGCCTTGCTCCGATTTACACAAAACAAATTCCATTGACGAAATTTTAACATTTTTAGCTTCTCTCGTAGCGTTTTATAAATGTTATATATAGAGAATAACGGAAATTTCAAATGACGACTTTCGTAAAAATTAAATTTATGTTCCTAATAAAAATACACAACCCGTATTGACTTGATGTATACCAACAATCAAAGTAAATGATTTGTTGTTGAGCACTTGCATTCTTAAATCGGGTTTTATGGGCCCGATCACAACTGGGTTTGGATGATTCGACTTGGTTTTCGATCGCGTTGCAGATTTTAGTTCCACGTTCCGCCGCGAGGGGGCGCATCATTTTCTCGAGTTCTATGGCCCCAATTTCAACGGGAATTGGTTCATTCAACTCGCTTGATACAATGGGTACCCATGTTAAATGTTCGTATAGAACAAATTGCGCCCCTTGGTGGGGAAAGTGGAACTAAAGGATTTTGCAGAGCGTGAGCAGCACGCCTGCTATACGGTGCCCGAGGCAGCGGGGACAAGTGTCGGAGATTCGTTTGGAAGGTGGTTTGTGTGGAACAGAGTGTGACCTCTGGCGGCGGATGGTAAAACTAAAATATTTTTCAGAGTGTGCGCAGCACGCTTACTTTACGGTGCCGCATGCGGCGGGAACACGTATTGTAGGTTCGTTTATATCAGAATGCACCCTGTCGGCTGAAAGTGGAAAGAAGGAATTTTTCTCGCGTGCGCAGCACTTTTAAATAAATATTTTCCTACTAAATCGGGTTAAAGATGTAAAATCATACAAAATTTAGGTTTGTTTAATTTTAACACGGGCTCAGGCAACACCGGGCGGGTCAGCTAGTAATTTTATAAAAAGAAAATTTAAATTATTTAAGTGTTTAGTATTATATAATTTTTAATTTATTATTAATGACCACTCATAAAACAATAACACTAAATATATATTTTTTGATTAATAAGCTATTTATAGAAATTACAAGACCAAAGTGTTTATTGTATTTATTTTTTAATTCTTTTAATATATTTTTTTTTTATATACCCATATAAACAGCGTGTCCACGTATAACCTGACCGACCTTTATTTTCGCAACCGTTGGTCCTAGATGCATACTTCCAATTACAAAAATGGTTTAAATAAGGTAAAGAATTATTTCTAAAGTGATTTGGGTCAAGAAAAACATTTATTAAAAAATTACGAAATTTAAATTTTTATACGGTCCCCCGGTCCTATAAGTGATATTTAGTAAAAATTTACTGTGACACTAACAAGTAAGATAAAAAAAGTCCCATTCATCTACGATTAAAACTGACCGAGTTACAGCTGTTTAAAGTTGGAGTATATTTTTTGTTGCGAAATAGGGGTCATTCACAAATGTAGTAAAAATATAAATAATCGTCAGATATATCAAAAAAATAGTTGAGAGCAAAATTAACATTGCATTCTAATATAAATGTGAAATCTATAATCATTCTAACATATTAATGCAAAATATACAATTTGTACTGAACATATAAGAGGAAAGAAATAACAGAATTTTTGTTAAATAAAAGGATGAAAAACAACAGCCTCAATTAAGATTTTAAAATGCTGTTAGATTACACTGTTTATATTTTGAGTTGTACCCTGTTTTTTAGCTTTTGAAAATTGATTCTAATGTATTTTTTAGCGCTTAATCCGAAAATGACCTTCATTTTAAACCATCACGTCAAGATTTTTCTCAAATCGAAAATTTCAAAGTTAAAAAGCTCAAAGTTAAAATTGCCCCCCCCCCCCTTCTCCCTTCCCAACCTCATCGGACCTTTGAGCTATTTAGTTGTAAAAAACCCAGTTAAGCCAAAAAATTGAATAAATTATTGAATTAAATAAAATTAAACTGAATAAAAAAGCCTTACATCTATTTTATAGTATCAGATTTTTCGCTATTTTTTAACCTTGAAACTTACAATTTGCGAAAAATGTTGACATGATGGTTAATAGTGAAGGTATTTTTTTTATTCAGCGTTAAAAAATACATAAAACGTAATTATAAAAGTTAAAAACACAACCATCGCAGGTTTATGTTATCTAATCTAAAATTTTTTCTTAAACTTGTTGGCGGTAATCTATCCGAATTTTTTTGTATTATCCTCTAATATGGTAAGCGTCGAAAATCATAATAATATTACATTGTCATCGGATTTAAGTCAGTATGTAAAATTTAACTTCGATCGGACATTTGAAAGTGAATTAAAATTTGAGTACAAATTTTAAACTGGAAAGACGATCGTTGCAAGTTAAATAAAACCTTATGAAAATAATATAATTTTTGTTAAAATAAATCACAGCCTCAAATACTTACAAAATAAAACATATGATAAAATACAATTATTTTAATTAATCTGAAACTTAACTAATAAAATTTAAGCCAATCGTAATAGCTGTACGATTTCTTTTAAAGCGCAGATACCTTGAAATAAGTTTAAGTACTTTACATACGACCCCTGAAAGCATAGCCGAAATCATCAGTTTTAAGAAGCAAAAAAGTGGTATAAGTCATGCATTTCAAAGTTTCATAACTCGGTCAATTTTAATGTTAGATGAATGGGACTTTTTTTGTCTTACTTGTTAGTGTCACAGTAAATTTTTAGTAAATATCACTTATAGGACCGGGGGACCGTATAAAAATTTAAATTTCGTAATTTTTAAATAAATGTTTTTCTTGACCCAAATCGCTTTAAAAATAATTCTTTACCTTATTTAAACCATTTTTGTAATTGGAAGTATGCATCTAGGACCAACGGTTGCGAAAATAAAGGTCGGTCAGGTTATACGTGGACACGCTGTATATATAGAGAGAATTTTTTTTCGCATAACTTTATTTTTTCTATTTATTTCATTTTGAGAATCTCACATTTTTGATATATTTATTTGTATTGTATTATAATTATCATATATATATATAAGCCAACATTCTCGATCCCATCCTCCTCTAATCTTTATATTTTTGTATATAAACACTAAATAAGATATGTGTAAACACCAAAGTATTATTTAAAAGAGTTAATGATTGAATTTACCATTTAATTAGGATATCCATATAGTTTTGCTTGATTACAGATAAATTTAATATTTTTGTGTTTATTTATGTCTGAGCATAAATATATAATATTTTTATAAAATGATTTATGTAAGCATGAAGCATAATTCGTAAAAATATTTACATTAAATGGAAAGTCAAATCTTTTATCATAAATATAAAACGTTAATTTAGTATTATTATTAAGAGTATTTTTTAAGTAAAAGAAAGTTTACTATATTATTAATCAGATCATTTTGACTTAATGTGAGCTGATTGTGATACATATTAAGTAACGTTGTATTAGAGTCATTGAAATGAAAAATAAGAATATTATCTATATATCGATAGAAAACATAATTATTTTTATAAACGAAGGTTTTACATTAATTTTAATATAAATACAGATCAGAAAGAATGCTTGAAGCCGTGCCATATTGGGGAATTCCCTGGCATTGTTTATAATTGTATTATTATAAATGATATAATTATGATGCAAGCTAAAGTTTAATAAAGTTAAAAAAAAACTAAGGGATATATAATCTTTTAAATTTAATTGAGAGATGTATTCTTTGAAAAGTATACCTATAGTTTTGTGTACATATTTGATATCAATATTATTAAATAAGTCATTAAAATCAAACGTTTTTATGAATTTCACAGAATTTATAATTTGTATTTTATTTATAAGCTGAAAACTATTTTTTAAACAATGTTGATTATCCTGTTTAATCGTTATATTATATATATGAGTGAGTATATTTAGTAACAAATTGCTAGAAGCATTATTATATGCATTACAAACTATAGTGACGGTACGAAATTTAATTGGGATTTTATGAAATTTTGGAATAAAGAGATGATAAGGGTAATTTAAATTTTTATATTTAATTTTTAATATTTTGTGATAATTAAATAATTTTTTGTTATTAATTTCAATTTTTAATGAAGTTTTGTTAAATATATTACTTTTGTTAATGACATTGTGAATTAAGTGTTTATAGTATTCTTTACATATAATAGAATGCAGTATTCTTTACATATATATTGTTTGGTGATTTATCTACAGAAGGATAATAAATTTATTTTGTAGTTCCTTTATATGGTTGTTTATGTTTTTAAAAACTACCTATTTAATATGTTGAGTATTTTTTATAATTCATTGTTGAATTTATCTATAACTATAAATTTCCAATCACTGAAAAACTCAATTGGTTTATTATAATCAATTGCAATCTTATCTATAAATAAGTCTAGATCTTGAATAAACGGTATTATGACAGATTTAGTAGTACACTTATATGAAAGGCGAAATTTAGTGCCATAATTCATTATTGTTTTAAAATTATTTTGTTCAATAATATTAAGATCACCAGTAATAATATGTCCATGTGTGCTGTTTATATATTTTTATACTGTGGGTCATTACAAAAATAGGGGAAATTAGTTGAAGAGTCTAATTGTCTTACAAAAGAATTATAATTAAAAATTTTACGTCCTAATGTAAGATTATATTTAAAAGTTTTGTGAATAATGACATTTTTTAATTGAAAAGCATTACATTTGTTGTTTATGATATGTTGTAAATTAATTTTATTCAAAACAGGATTATAAAAAAAAATGATTATTAGTTGTGTATTGTTAGTTTTGTATTTAGGTTTAGTAGAAAGACTTGCATTTAATAAGTTGGTTCTATAATGAAGAACATCATAATGTACACTGCTGTCCAAAAATTGTTTTCACGATATTTGACTGGTCTTTTTATATGAATTGCTCTATAGAATTGACTACCAAATCATGAAAAAAAAAATTTCTTTCGTATACTTCGCGCATGCGCAGTTAAAAATTATTTCATAAAAATGCCCATGTTTCATCAGATATTCAATATTTAATGTTTTAATTGCAGTATATTGTTTCTTGCTCAATTGTTCTTGAAGTCAAATATGTGCTTCACATCCTCGAAGTTCAAGGACAATTTGTCAAGAATTTCAGTAGATATTCGACAAACTGTGTAAAAAGCGAAAGCGTCTGGTTACTGCCCTTAATTTTTGGACAGCAGCGTATATCACAAAAATGTGATGGATATTGATACTTTTTAAATATTTTGAAATATTGATTCAGATTTTTCTTTTTAGTTCCGAAAATATGTTTGCTAATTGCAAACCAATTATAATCAATATTAAATTGTGCGTCAAGTTTATCAATCTCCTTTTTATTGAAATATTATCTATATATTTTTTGTTGTTATGTTTATCTCTAACGGATCTAGAAGTTTTTTTTTTTTTTTATGTTTGAGAAATTTAATCCTGAATAAATGTTTGTATAATTTTCATAATTAGTTAAATCTGAGAAAAAAACCCCAGTATGTGGTTTTTTATATACTAATTGATTTAGTCCATAAGGATTAGTAGTATTCATATATCTAATATAATTTAGATTCTAGAAAAAGTCATTCATTATTATTTTTTTTTATTTTAAGTTTTTTATTAGTAATATTATTAAATTTATGTTTTTTGTAATGAGAGTATTGAATATTACGAGTAGTCTGAAATTGAGACTTTTTAAATTTATTGATATGAGAACGATGTGAATTTAGCCGTATATGTAAATTATTACGAGTTTGACCGATGTATTCCATATTTCACGAACTGTATTTCAATGAATAAATTACGTTGAATGCTTTACAAAAATGTACTATATTATGATTACGATTATTTTATATATGTGACTTATCAGCAAAGGGGCATGTTAACCAATATGAAGAAGAACACTTTCTAAAACTAAGCACAGGAAGGGGGCATGAAAATAAGTCACCATATGACAATCCAAGGGGATCCCTATATATCCTCCTGTACCGAGCGTTAGACCTGAAATTGCTTAGGCTTAGTTTGCCAGTATCTAACAATTTGCTCATTTATTATAACTGAAAGCATATAATTGATTGATATATACGATACAAAGTATATACAATAAATTTAGCACAATAATAGCATACATATCAATAAACGTTAAAATAAATATTAATTCTTGATTAACAAAGTAACGAAAATTAGAATTAACCTAGTAGATCATTTAAGTAAAATTTAATTAAATTAAAAAATAAAAATAGAAAGAGGGTATCTTGATTAATATATGTATTAATGTAGTTAAATATTTACATAAAGTACTTTGAAGAAAATTCAACAAAATAGTTAGCTAATACAAATTATCATAGTTACTATAAATACCCTAAGCCAAAAATAAGTCAACATCTAAATTAATAATGGTACAGAATCCACTAAATAATAAACTTGAAAGTAGATGTTATAAATATGCATTTTGAAAATACAAAGATGAGAAAATGATTACCAAGAAACAAACAATAGTAATTATTGTATAAAAATAATAATAAATACACAGTAAAATGCGCAAAGCAGCTATATTTACAAATTATTTTGTAAAATGTAATGATAATATATATATATATATATATATATATATATATATATATATATATATAAATTCTAAATATGTTTTAAAATAAAATGAGTCTTTTACCTTATCAATGAGTTGTAAATTACATGAATGTAAAATGATAAGAAAGAAAATGTTATTTTTTCATCAGATATTTATCAGTTGAAATTTAAAATATAATTTTATATTTAGGTGAAGCAATAAGCTGCTACACGTGCAGTTCAAGAAATGGAACAGACCTTAATTGTCATGATCCTTTTCATCCAGCGATGAGCACTTACACAGAAGGATGTAAAGTTCCAAAAGAAGGACATATAGGACAGTTTCCTGCCAATTTCTGTATAAAAGTTATAGGGAAAACAGGTAGATTTTAAAGAAATTTACATGACACTTTTTTTTCTTTTTTTTTTTGAATTATAACTAGGGATAAAGGGAAATGGCATCCTCCAAAAGATGCTTTCAGACTTGATACTTTAAAAGCCGATTTTTGAGATATAAAATACACGGAAATAATGTGGTTATTATTTATAGTTGCACTGAGAAAAATGACACTTTCAAATTTGAGTAAATCGATGTTTTCATTTTGTTATGAAACTTTTTGTTTCAAATAGAACGACCCAATGCTTTCAATTCTGAAATACCAGAAATACTCAAAATATTGAAACATGGACATACTCAAAACTGAGCACATAGAGGTCAGTTCATACTCATTTTTGAAACATGGACATACTCAAAAATGATTAGAATCAGTTCAAACTCATTTTTGAAACATGGAAATACTCAAAAAGGAGCACATAGGAGTCAGTTAATACACATTTTTGAAACATGGACATACTCAAAAATGTGCACATGATGTTTTATTCTTGAGTGTGTGCATGTTTCCAGAAATGAGTATATGCATGTTTCAAACTTGAGTAATTTTGATTCGGAGCCATTTTGACTATGCGACATACTCAGATTTGAGTATTTTTTGCTCAGTTTTGAAAATGTCGTTTTAAGAATGTGACTATTGCTCCATTCATTAAAAAAAAAACCTCTCCTGTTCTTTTCAAACTGGAAAACACAAAGAAGTGTGTTTGCTGTTCACATAATATGCAGATCAAGTGTGTAAGCTCCAGTTCCTCTTGAAGTAGAGGCATCGTGTATTTTTATCTAAATAAACGGATTACATCCGTGTTTTCTTATACAAAATTGTTTGTTTTGGTATGTACATCTATATTGAAATACCCTGTGTAAATGATAAATTAATGGCTTTGGCCATCATATACTCGTTTATGTGATTATTGAAAATTATTGAAAATGTAATGCGGCTAGAACGAAATAATAGATAAATGGTAGAAAATGATAATTTGAGGCTTATGGCAAAGTTAAATAGGGCTTTTCCTGGCTATGACGAGAGAATATTGAAAAGACCATTAAGGCTGAGACGCAGGGTCCTGCATCATCTTTCATTGGGCATAAAATTTCAATGACGCATATTAATCACGTCATCCGCTAGGAATACATTCCCAAAATAAATATTTTTATATTTTAAAGTGTAGATAAACCTGTGTTTTTAGAATGTGTTTTAAAAACCGATGCGTAAGAGGTTTCAACTAGGGGACATGAATGCTTTATTTAGCACCACCAGCAAGACACATTTTACTGCACTAGAAACAACAGTAAACACTACTTAAATTTTTTTATCTTTTGTGTTAAAAAAAGGGATATTTTGCGTTACGTTTGGCGTTTTTTATTGTGTTTTCATAGTGTTGTGTGGGTTCGCTTTAAGAAAATTTAAAATAAAAGTGTCAAATAGAAACACGAAAACACAAAGTATTTCTAAAAGCTAGCTTACGTTAATATAGGTATTGCATTTAGGGGTATAGTGGAAGGTATATGATGGTATACACCGTACATCCCCCTGGATTTTTTTTTAAGAAGCTCCGCATACCATTTGCTTCTCAATCAAAATTATAGCGTATACTCTCTTCCTATAGCGTGTATCATCTTCCTATGGCGTATATTCTCTTCCAATAGCCAATTCCCTTTGTTTTTGTTTTTTGTTTTTTTGCGACTATAACACTGATTGCATTAATATGAGATTTTAACATGGAAGCCAATTAGATTCATTTGAGACACGAAAAATATGATATTACTTAACCTGAAAATATATTTAGCCAGGTTAAACTGTAATTGAAAATTCTTTGTTTTTCAAAGCGACCTAATAAACAAGCTTCTTGCCTCAATAATAAATAAATGTCAAAGATTTTTTTTTACGTTTAAAAAGGTATAAAATAAAGGTATATTCTTAGAAATAAAAATAAATAAAATGCAATATTTAAAATTTCTATAATTTAAGAAATTTCCACAGAATTTTAACAAATTTTATTTATTTATTTTGCTTGCCGAACCATTTTTGATTTTTCCTATACGTTGTATGTTGAAAACTATTATTTAGAAAAGAAACTTCTATCTTAAAAATCTTTTTAATTAGAGGAGGTAAAAGTAGGTTTAAAACTGCGATTTTGCACGTTTTTACAAAATTAAAAGATTTATAAAATCTTACTTAATTTTTGAATTCATAGAGATAAACAAAAAATTAAAAGATCTATTCTACTCAGATTTTTGTTTTAGATCATGTAATTGTTGTTGATTTATCTGCATTTTTTAAATGAGTATTTTAAAAATTACTGAAATATATTTCAAAATGCCAGTTTTTGAAAAAAAAAATACCTGATTAAGGGAAAGAGATAACAGTATTTGATTTTTTATTTGTGTTATTACTACTTCTGAACATGTCCAGAAAAAAAACCAGGCTGTTATTTCTTTTCCCTCGTGAATATAAGAATTTAAAAATTTTAAAAATTCCAAAATCAACATTTTTGACAGCTTATAACTCAAAAGAGGCACGTTATATTCATATGTGATTTAGTAAAGAAAGACCTCACAGTATAATATCTATAATCTGTAGGTCTTTTTCTGTTAATTCAACTGATCTCTGAGATATAGATTCTTGTAATTTGAGAAATGACAGTAAGTCACAACGAAAAGAAAACGTTTAGATACAAGACACACCTTATTAAATGAAATTTTTGGGTTTAATTAGAGAAATATTCTTGGAATCCACAGTACGTGTTACAATTAAAGATTCAAGAGGCAAAATTTAATTGTAAGAGTTTTGATTCTATTAGAATAATGAATAAACAAGGTCTCCACAGTTATACAAAGGTCAAACTGAAATTTTGAGATACAGCTAAATGGTACAAGTTGAACTTACCAACTCTTAGGAGTGTTCAAAGTAGTTCCCTTGAAGATCAGTGCAATTGGTAGGCGAATTTCCCAATGATTAAATGCTTCAAGCCATCCATTTCTTGGAATAAATTAAATGTATGCATTTATAATCTCATCAATCTCATATTCGGAATAAAAATGACGCCCATGTAAATTTTGTCGATTAAAAGATAGCCAAAAGTCGCACATGTCAAGATCAAGAGAATAGGGTGGTTTTCTATCACTTTGTTGTTTTTTGTTCAAGAAATTCTACTGTAATCCTTGCTGAATGAGAAGATGCATTGTCATGGTGAAGCATGAATCTAACATTCACCTCTTGAAGAATTTCTTGAAGGCACTTAGTGATGTACCATTTAGAAGTAACGGTCTTCTGTCCCTCTAGTTTAATGTCTTTGACCATACATATATGTCTGAAGAGCACTTCAAACATTACTTTTTTTTATTGCTCGTTGTCTTTTTACCATTGTTGGTTTGGGGTCATCTTTAAAGATCCATACTTTACTTTCTTGACGCGTTGGGACGTCAAAAAAGGTGTGTATGTCTCATCAACAATTATGATTTTTAAAGTAGTATGGTCCCACCCTCATTAAGTAATTTTAGAGTATCTTTACTGATTCTACCACATCCCGCTCTTTGGTGTTCTGTTAAATTATGGGGGACCCAACGAAAAACAAATTTTTTTATATGCAATTCTTCATGAATAATTTCATATATAGCTGCAGATCCAATGTTTAAGTTTTTTCTGTATCATTTGGTAGGTACAACGATTATCATCGATTAACATTTTTTGTACGGCTGACACATTTTCTGGGACTGCAGCTGACAAAGACCTTTCTGTGTGTTTTTCATCCAGAAGAGAATTTAGACCTTTTCTAAATTCTGTAAACCATCTGAATACAGTCCAGTTGGAGCTTTATTTTTATATGCTATTGTCGACGTTGAAGGCATTCGTCTTGATTTAGTCTCACTTTAAAATCATCGTTCGATAATGCTCTCAAGTCAACTCCATTTTGTCTTCTTTCACAATTTATTTTACGATGGCTAAATTAAAATTGTTGCCACAAATTATCGTCTGAGGACATAAAAGAGTTTAAAATTGAATATCCGACCAATAATTATTTTTGACGCATATCGTCTGCCCCTGTATCAAATATTTCAGTATTACCCTCGTATCCTTATTTTACACCATCATAAGAGTCCGTGCAAATGTCCTTTCTGAATATTTTATTGACATGAATTTAATAACGCAAATACACAAGAAAATATTTGATGCCATACAACAAAAAACAATTTTGTATAGGTGTCAATATACATTTATTCAGTCAAAAATACAGGGGTCAGAGAAAAATACACTCTTACTATACTTCGAAACCAATTTTTTGGTCATACCGTTAATAATAATGACGATTTTTTATGAGATTTTCAACACAATTACCTTGCGTTGTGTGAAATGCTATGTCAATATTAAAAGTGCTGGAAGTGTACAGTACTTTGGTCAGCGTCATCTGTAATGTCAAATATATTCTGAAATATGAAGTGTCTAGTTCAACACTGTTCGGATGTATGGGGTGCCCACTTCTGTTCCTTCTAGTGATACGGTTATATAATGTAACCACACAGACTCAAAATAAATATCAAATTATAATCACAAAAATCCAGGTGTCTGTTGAAAATTTCATTAATACATCATTATTATTTTTAAAGTGAAACAAAATGCTTTTTTTTAATGGGGGTGAGACACTTTGGATTGTTAATTGAAAAAATGGATTGTAAAACTGGTTTTCGAAATCTGTTACACCAGCATTTTTGTTATTCATAACGAATTCCGAATCTTTTTTGTGAGTTTTACATACAATTCTACAATTTTCTATTAACCCATTTTCGGCCAAAGGTGAGTAAACGCATCATTGCAATAAATATATTTTTATTAACACTGTGACGTATATTTTTCACTAATTGTATTTTTCTGCTATTTTTAAGGGTTCTGGAGACATCTATAAAACATTAGTAATTCAATTGAAGTAATCACTTTCTGTTGAGAAATTTTCAAAATACGCTGGTTTTTTACTTGAAACAGTTATTGACAAATTCGACTTTTTGAAAATGTATATTTATTCCACTTGAGATGAATCATATGTTTTTACAATGGAGTAAAGTTGCAAGTTCTGTAAATAAAATAAAAATAAAACAAATGCCATAAGAAAACTTAATTTTTTTAAATTTAAATTTAATGGTAAATTATTAATGGTAAATTAATAATGGTAACGTCAAATTAAATAAAATATTATTTTTCATGCACGAAAATTTTTTGGTATCTTAATGAAAGTAATTTAAGCAAATTTCAATGCAAATAATACCACATTTTATAAAATTTCTATGCTTTGCCTAAAATGGGTTTAAAAAGACTTTTCTCTTTTAAATATTTTGAAGACTTCTGTTCTGTCTTTTTTTTATCACTTATAAATTATCATCTTTCTAATCACCTTTCTGAATAACATTTGAGCGAAAAACTTATCTATTCATTTTATTTTTCTTTGTCTTATTGTAAAAGAAATAAAATGAAAATGACAAAAATCGTTTAAAGTTTGATCGTTTTACAATACAATAGCAGATTTGCTACTGTAATATTACATAGCAATTTTTAATTTTCAGGAGATACGAGGTCGAAATATTGCGGTCAAAAGGTCGATAAATAAAATTGTAAAGAAAGACCACCCAGTTTTGAAATCTTTCAGAACAACAGAACGGCGACGGGCCAAAATAATTTTAACAGAATTGTTTTCTTTTGAAGTCATACGTTTTTATAATATTTCATTGTTATACTGAAAAAATAAGATTATTTTTTTCTTGCTTGCTTTTTTCCCATTAAAGTTTTTACGAAATGCTAAAGGAAATATATAAATGAAAGAATGGCAATGTCGTTTAGGTCGATGATGAATGTTGTAGTGGAATATTTTCAGAATTTCAGGGCAGGACCGGTTGCTATTAGACACTTCTAAACAACTGTACCGTTCTTCAAAAAATCATCTCGGCGAAATTAAAGGTGGGTAAGAAAGGCGTTAGACAAAAGAAATCGGAATTAGTTAAAAGCCCGAGTTGTCTGAAATTTTCTTTTGTTATACTACGTATGACATTTTACCCATTTTCGTTTCTCCGCTAAGCTTTCCTTGGTACAAGTTTTTCTGAGGCAAAATCGAAATACCTGTTAAAATGGATCCTGACAACAAAATCGTAGTCAGAATTTCTTTTCGGGTAGGACAAGCTTTTAATGTTTAAGCTATAATGCCTTTTGAAAATAAAAATACATGAATGGACGCGGGCCCCTGGCTCACTCTTCTGGCTGTGGCCATGCTTGACTATAACAGAATTCTGTCTTAAACGGAAACATTTCAAGGTCCCAACAGAATGAACACCATACAATAAAACCTGCTAATATGGAAAAGCCTTTCTAAAATGGAATTTCTTCTCGGACCCTAGTGATTCCATTTTCACAGGTTTTATTGGGATATGTAATAATCAATTAATTGTAAAATACACAGTCAAGTACATTAAGATTGCAGCTTTTTCGAGGCTCCATAAAGGAGCTCAATTTTGTGACAAAAGAGAATGATAATCTGGAGCAGCAAAGTAATGTGTTGCTCCTGTTACTCATTACCTTTTATATTGCATTTTGCATTCAAAGATTTTGTTATGAAGCTTTGAAATAACTTCATGCTAATTTTTTAACTATGGTAGCTTTACTTTTGGCTGCTTGTATCACGACACAAAGTTTTTGTACTTCTCTTATCAGTTTTTAATTGGTCTTTAAGCCCCTAAATCCACCCTCCCCCACATTCACTGTTGTCAGTGTAACTACTTTTTTTTGTTGTGATATATATATATATATATATATATATATATGTGTGTGTGTGTGTGTGTGTGTGTGTGTGTGTGTGTGTGTGTGTGTGTGTGCGTGTAGTGGGTTGTTTGCCGTGATGAGAGTTGAGAGCGTGATGGTGTAGTGTGGCTATAGTTTGTTTCCTTTCGTTATGCGTGTTTCATTCGTTTTCAGTCTGTACTTGTCAAGTATGGGGAGTGTTGCATGTGTAAAACTAGTTAAACCCGGCAGTGCATGTCTCAAGCCCTGCCACCTGACACAGGTCGCTTTATTCTTTCTCTGTTGTTTTGTAGTGTTCTATAGTTTCGTGTTAAAGTAGTTAGTTGTGATTTCTAGTTCTGTGTTTATGTACTTTGTTTTATTTTCTTGTTTTGGATTTATGTGGTTTATAGATTTTAGTTGGCTTTTGTGATATTGGTAATGCATGTATTTTTTTCATTGGAGTTTATTATATATATATATGAGGCTGGACTGCTAAAAAAAGTTACAAAATTTATTTAAAAAAATCGGGTTTTATGCATTTAACATCATTTACACAACATAAATAATACATTCTTCATTTTATTTACACACTGTCTCCTCATGCATGGCTAGATGCTGTGCTACTGTCTTCCCATTTCATCTTTATAGATATTTAAATTTTATTTACATCCTTTGGTCTTCATCGCATTCTATATTTTATCTACATTAATTACTACTTTGTTTGAAATCTAATTTGGTTCCATCTCCTCTTTCCTAGTGGAGGGCAGCGCCAGATTTGTCATTTGACTGGTCTGTGGTTTCGGCATTTTCTTTTGTCTATATGTGATGAATGGCAGCACCAAACAATTTTATTTTCCTTTCATCATTTTTGTTAATACAATGACATTGTGTTTTTCGCCATTTTGGGTTTAGTGGTGATATGAGGAGTTACAGTATTTGCAATGCACTTTTCATCCATTTAAATCTTCCTCAATCTTCGGGGTTTTTTTTGTGAGTTTTGTGCATTGCTTTGTGATCTAATTTCTATTTGTGTTGAATAATAGTTTATTTGTATATTTCTTTTGTTATTTGAGCTCTTGTGTTTCTTTTTTTTTTTTCTTTTCTTTTTTTTTCTTTTTTTTGTTTCTTATATATGTTATTGGGAGCTTGGTGTTGTCGATTTTGGGCATAGCGATGAAGATATTTGATGAAATAACATACTTTTACTATGAATGGTCTTATGAAGTTCCTCTGACGATTCTATAAGATATTTATAGTTTTCCATTTTTGATTTTTCGTTTTGTTGAGTTTGGGTCTTGCAGTGTCCTTTCGACTGCTTTTTATAACATCTCACCCTTTGTTTTTCACTATATATATATATATATATATATATACTGGTGTCCAGAAATTAAGGGACAGTGACCAATTTCAGACGTTTCGTTAAATATCTTACTGAAACTGGTGAGGAAATGCCCGGAAGCTAATATCCGAACCCTATAGCTTACAGCGCATTGGCGAGCGCCAAATGAATTGGCGAGAACAGCGCTATTTCGCGCATGCGCATAACCTAGCCAAGCAGTTCAGTGCTTACGGCCTTACGCTTATGCAAAGCAATGGCCGACGGTGCAGTGTTTTGCTCATATGATTTTGCAACGAGAAACTAGAGATCAAAATAAATAAGAAAATAAATAACTAGCACCACCACAAATCAAGCAGGCACACGGGGAAAATACAGGTATGTGAAATAATTTCAGTGTTCTGTATATTGACAAATTTTCAAGATAAGACAGACATGAGGCAGGTTATTAGAATATCAATGTTGATAGTTGAGACTTTAATCTTGTGAAAATTAAATTAATGTCGCACCAATTAACACTATCTGTAAGATGCAGTTAATTTTATTTTTGGTTGCGAAAGCGTCTTTGAAGACGCCAATTTGGTTATATATATTTTTTTAGTTTTTGTGATGAAAGGCAAAAGTCTTCTAATCTACATTCCCCAAAAATATCGCTATTTTTTTTAAATGCATTAATATTTGAAACTACGTTATGTGATATCACAAACACAACGATAACAGTAACAAGCTTTTTGAAGATAACAATCTAGTGTTAAATAACTTTGCCTTTTATCGAATTATGATGCATCTCTGCAGCTTATGATAACTTAATATTATTCAGAATTCTTATCTATTCGGTTTTTTCGCGTCACTTCATAGAGTTTTCCTTACTAATCACCCAATAATAGTTTAGTGATGCTACATATTAAGAATTATTAACACGAAATTTTGACATTAATAAATGTGTCTTATCTTGAAAAAAAAATGTTTATAGAGATAACAATAATAATACAACACTGAAATTATTTCACATTGTGGTTAAATGAGTTTGTATGCAAGAATGTATGAGTATTGAGTGAATGAACACCCATTAACATAGAAAAGTTAGGTAAACATAAACTATTGGTAAATAGTAACATGAATAAAGAGTAACCTAATGTTTCAATGCAATTAATTTCTGTAACTGCATATATAAATAAATGTATCATTATGTATAAACATGTACAACAGTTAACAGCATAATCATATCCCCCCCCCCCAATCTTGAAAAAATAAATAAAGTTAAGTTTAACCACTGTTTATATTATATTTATTCATTTATTTATATTAGTAACATCCACCCCCCCCCCCTCTTTATTTTTAAGTGAGAGTCAAACCATTCAGAACATAAATTTAGGCTTAAAAATTCTATCATAAATTGCAATGGGGGTTTTATTGAAAGTAAAATATCCATTTAATGTTTTCAACTTGTCAGTTTATATTAGTATGGAGACTTTTAAAGTGTATTTCTGGAAATGTGGAGTTTGATTTAAATTTGGAGACTTTTTAAATGGAAGAATTGCACTTTACCTACATAATAGAAAGTTGTGACCATAACATTTTCTCCTATTGCTGCTTTTGTTGATAGTGGCATGGTTTAGCCAAAATTTTTTTAAATATATTTATGTATAAAAATAATATGAATTATTTAGCAATAAGACTTTTTGGTACTTTCGTCTTATGGCGTCCCTCAAAGATAAATCACCAAGCGACCAAGATTTATCGCCAAATTATAAAGCATGTGTGACATAATAATATATGATCAATATAGCATTTTGTGACATATACAGGGGTCGATCCAGGAAAAATTTGGAGCCTATTAGGGCCCCCTTCACAAAAGTCTAATAAAATTGGCTCCTTCATAAAATTCAGTTTGATAAAATGGGTCCCTTCACAAAATTCAGTTTGATAAAATGGGCCGCTTCACAAAAATCAATTTGATAAAATGGAAACCTTCACAAAATTCTATTTCAAAAAAACTTACTATTTATTATTTTGTGATGTTTTAAAATGTGTAATTTGTAAACAAACAATATCACCAGAGAGGAAAACTTCAGCAAAAGGATTTAAAAAAGTTAGTTTATAAATGCTTGGTTTGAATTTGATTTACTAGATTTCATCTTTTGTTACAAAATGTTCTTTTTCATTCTTTTTTTTCCCGTTTCTTTCGTATCAAAAGTAGATGGCTTGAAAAAATACATGATTTTTTTTTTTAAGTTTAAATTGTATATATATTTTTTTTAAGTAAAAATAATTTAGAAAAAAAAACCACTCTTTTTTTACGCATGCAATGTTTATCTTGAAAAAAGCATGTCTAATTTCATAACTGCAATTCACGTTATTTTTTTTATCATACGTTTCCATTATAATACACTATTTGGCATGGCCACCGAATTCAGTTAAGGAAAATTGACTTTTTTTTAAGCGCGAGACAGTGAATTTATTTTAAAATATTTAATTTTTGATCTATTTCTTTTTTAAGATCATAATTTAATAAACTAAATTATTAAAGAGTATACATATTTTTAATTACACTGTTAATTTGTTGCACACTTTTTTATTTATATTATCTGATTTTTAATATTTAAAATATTTTGGGTACTTTTTGGTTAGTGATATATGTGTGTGTGTGTATTATATATGCACAGTGTGTTTTGATGTTCATAACTACTCGTTTTATTTTTATATTTTCCATATCTTCTGCCTGTAAATTCGCCATTTCTATTTTACTCAAAAAGCAATTTTTAAAAAAAAATGTATAGTTTTTTTTTAATGCTAAGCAATTTTGACAAATGAAAACTTAACAAATAATTGTAATGACAAGCACAGAAATAGTTGAGAGTTAATTTACAAAATATCAATCCAATCTAAGTAAAAAATATAGAAAACATTCTTTTACTATTTATTCATCTCCATGTAGATATAAAAAGATAAGTTAGATTTATTGGTTAGAAAAAAATACTCAAAAGTTTATTGAGGAATTTACAGTCTCAGAAAATTTATTAAAAAAAACAGAAGTATATTTCGCTTACTGCCATAACTTTGCCTTTCCTTCTAACAAGGCAGGTCTCCTTAAAGCACATACTCAGAATATTTTTTTAAAAATAGTACTCATGAATCATAAAGGATCAGTCAAATTTAGCTGCAGAATCCCAGTAGAATATTGATAAAAAAAATAAAATACTTTCAAGTATTTGGCGTAAAAAGATGTGATTTGGCAAGCAACACTTTTTACTCACCAAATGAAAGCGATTTTAATGCATTTGAAAATTCCTGTTTAAATGTGTAGTACTTTGTGAATTTAAACTAAAACAATTAAATAGTTTATTATTTTTTTCATAAGTTTGTATAATATATGTACAAGTTGCGTATTTCTAAAGTTATTTAATTTTACACTGTTTCGCTAGCTGGATAGGTTTTACGTGTATTTTAACAATAACTACCCAATTAAGAATGCTCTCAGTATGTATTACAGTATTTAGTCAGTCGTTATTGTTATGGCAACAATACTTTTCTTTAGTTGTCAGGGGCGTGCCGAAGGCTGTTTTAGTGAGGGGGTGTGAACTGAATTTTGCCGAGTACAGGATCGAGGATGAGAAAGGCTTTCTGATAGTCCCCCACCCCCCACCCCTCAGCAACAGAGTCAATTGTTCTACAATACTGTGAATTTTAAAAAAGTCCTAAGTGCTCACATGCATTCTGCCTAACCACAGTCAAAATTAAATGCTGTTATTCGGTATGTATAAAAAAATGTTTATTATTTTACTATATAAGTAGAGTTGAGATTCCTGTTATTAATTAGGATTCTGCTTACGATTTAAAAGGAAATGCGTACGGATGTACCGTACATTAACCAGTTCTCAAAAGTAACAATTTAAGAACGTTGAAGTACTTCGGAAGTTATGTTTCTATAAATAAAATCGCATGCTGTTGTGTTATGTAAGTGTATACATTTTAAAATACATAAAGACAAATCTTGCTTGTTAAAAATAAGATATATATTAGTATAAGAGGCTAAAAATTATCCTTCTCTACATTTTTAAATTACCACCCACCTATCCTTCAGAATAGTCCATTTTCCCGCTAAATTGTCTAAATCCAACATGTCAGTTATGTCTGCTTCACAGGTTAATAGCATCAGTTCATCCAGTCGCTCTTCCGACATGGTGGTACGCAAGTACCTTTCACCAAAGTCTCAGAAAAGCGATACTCTCTATCTTAGCCCTGGACATCGCCCAATGGCCTACACTGGAGTAGGCCATGATCACCCCCCTCCCTACTACACAGAATCATACACAATCTTCCATTCTGTGTGAGAAACTCTTTCTTTTCCCCTTTAAAGACAGACAACAGAGAATTGAAATGGAATTGACGACAGGGGAGGGAACTTTTTTGCAGGAAGTGTTCTTATCTTTCCGATTATTCTAAATTTTACCAAATCTTATAAATAAGTGGGGGGGGGGTTACATGCCCCCCCCCCAACACACACACACATACACACACACTTGTTGTCTCCGATACTAACAATATCAAAGTCAAATTGACATTGCTCAGAATTGGATATTAACTTTTAGTTTAAAACATTTTTAAATTTTATTCTAAACTACTGAATATGATCGTTATTTTTCTTTATATATACATATAAATGTATATGGCAAAACCGTAGTTATAAAAGTGTATTTATTTAAGTTAAACTTACTCAGTATGATGCATAGAAAAAGTTTTTCATAAAAGTGTATTTATTTATTTCATTGTATCGCCAACCAGCAATAAATCGCCAAAAACACAAAATTTTCATAATTTTTTACGGACATACGACTAAAAGGATAATAAGATTTCCTTTCCTTCCTGAACTTGAACTTACGACACCTTTTTGAAATTTTTGTTTATCTTTATTTACAAAATACATATTTTACAATCCTATAAATTTTGTAAAAAAATTCAAAATTGCAATTTCCAAACAAAAAAAGTTTTTTTTTTAAATAGAAATGTTTTGCAACTGGATTTCATAAATATATTTTATATATATATAGGTTTTCACATATAAAGAATGGAAAAAAAAACAATGGTGCAACAAGACACTGTTTGTTAAAAAGAACCGACTATGTGTTAAGGCTGTTTTGAAATCCAAACTGCTTACTTTCTGACACATTTTTTAATTCAATTTATTTCGCAAACACATGAAATTGGCAGGTGTGCTTATTCAAGAAACTATGTAATTGAATTATGTTTTCCCTTTTTTGGTAAAGGCAAAAAGATCTTTCAGAAAACACTGCTAAAGTTGGCGTTTTGAACCGAAATTTCAACAACGCAGCACAAGAAAGGGGAAAAACATGTCACGTGACACAAATCGCTTATAACTCGATAAGTAATCTATTTAGCAAAGAATAGAAAGCTCATTACAATTCTAAATCGCTTCAATAGTCAGGCTTGCTAATTTTATGCCTTTGCATTTAAAAATGTGTCAGAAAGTTTTGCATTTTCGAGCAGGTCATTTCAGAACCACCATAAAATTCTGCAGAATGACTTAAAAGCTAAAAATAATTATTGTTTTTTAAAATGTTTCAACAACATGTTTTCCCATTGCCCCATTTTCCATCGTAAAACTAGCAGTGGTTAGAAAAAAGAAATTTTGTGTGTGTAACTAACTAATACTAGTTTATTAAAAAGAATAGTTAACTGCAACTAACTTACATGTTTTAAAAGTATCAATTACAAACTACTTCAATACTTTCAGATTTTAGACTCAATCTACACTAAAAATTTAAGACATGGGCTGAGTAATAAAGGTTTCCCTGGATTAGTATGTGGTTAATTGATCTTTTGCGATATTACCTCACTAACCAAAACACATGAGGCATTCAATGAGAAAAACTACAATAGATCCACTGAAAACTTCCTTAAAACCCAATATACGCAAACAAAAAATATAATAAAGTACTATGATACTGTTTTTGATGTATTATTATTAGAAAGTCCATATTGCTGCTCTAAACTTTTAAAATAAAATTATCTGAGTTTCATGAACTTTTATTAAATGACAATCAAGAATCATTTAAACTTAAAATGCAATAGTCTGAATGAGATAAATTCAAGGACATAAAAAAATTATAAAAGATAACTTTGTAATAACACTATTAAATTTGTTATTAAATAATATATATACTATTAAGAAATATCAGTGGAATTTTCTGTTTTTATAACATTATCTCCTTTTGCCCTTCTTTTAGTCCTGTGTCCTGTTATATAGGTAAAAAGTCAGTACTTTTATGTTATAGCAGCCACTAGAATTACGATTATGCAAAGGTTGCAGTTATGATTTCGCCAAGATCATCGCAAACCTTATATATGCATATATATACCCCAAACACTCATACATGTGCCATATACGTCATTATTTACATCTTATATGATATATATAATCTTATACACATGTCATATATATATATATTGCAGTAAGTAGTAGTGTTGCATTGTATTAGTAGGTGCTTGTTGAAGTTAATGTTGAATTTCTAAACCTAAATTTATATTTTAAATGATTTTACTTCCAATTAAAAATAAAAGAGGGAGAAGCAACATTACTATAAAAAATATATATACAAAAACAGTGGTTAAACTTTACTTATTTTTTCAGGAGTAGGGGAAAAAAGTGATTATGCTGTTCATAAGACTATTGTACATGTTTATGTATAATGATACGTTTATTTACGAACATTATACATATTATATACATCTTATACACATGTCACATAATATATATATATTTATATACAACATATACACATCACATGACTATAAATTGGCCATATATGTCACAAAATGTTATATTGATCATATATTATTATGTCACACATGCTTTATAATTTGGCTATAAATCTTGGTCGCCTGGTGATTTATCTTTGAGGGACGCCATAAGACGAAAGTACCAAAAAGTCTTATTGCTAAATAATTCATATTTTTATACATAAATATATTAAAAATTTTTTTGGCTAAACCATGCCACTATCAACAAAAGCAGCAATATGAGAAAATGTTATGGTCACAACTTTCTATTATGTAGGTAAAGTGCAATTCTTCCATTTAAAAAGTCTCCAAATTTAAATCAAACTCCACATTTCCAGAAATACACTTTAAAAGTCTCCATACTAATATAAACTGACAAGTTGAAAACATTAAATGAATATTCAACTTTCAATAAAACCCCTATTGCAATTTATGATAGAATATTTAAGCCTACATTTATGTTCTAAATGGTTTGACTCTCACTTAAAAATAAAGAGGGGGGGGGGATGTTACTAATATAAATAAATGAATAAATATAATATAAACAGTGGTTAAACTTAACTTTATTTATTTTTTCAAGATGGGAGGGGGGGAATATGATTATGCTGTTAAGACTGTTGTACATGTTTATACATAATGATACATTTATTTATATATACAGTTACAGAAATTAATTGCATTGAAACATTAGGTTACTCTTTATTCATGTTAATATTTACCAATAGTTTATGTTTACCTAACTTTTCTATGTTAATGGGTGTTCATTCACTCAATACTCATACATTCTTGCATACAAACTCATTTAACCACAATGTGAAATAATTTCAGTGTTGTATTATTATTGTTATCTCTATAAACATTTTTTTTTTCAAGATAAGACACATTTATTAATGTCAAAATGTCGTGTTAATAATTCTTAATATGTAGCATCACTAAACTATTATTGGGTGATTAGTAAGGAAAACTCTATGAAGTGACGCGAAAAAACCGAATAGATAAGAATTCTGAATAATATTAAGTTATCATAAGCTGCAGAGATGCATCATAATTCGATAAAAGGCAAAGTTATTTAACACTAGATTGTTATCTTCAAAAAGCTTGTTACTGTTATCGTTGTGTTTGTGATATCACATAACGTAGTTTCAAATATTAATGCATTTAAAAAAAATAGCGATATTTTTGGGGAATGTAGATTAGAAGACTTTTGCCTTTCATCACAAAAACTAAAAAAATATATATAACCAAATTGGCGTCTTCAAAGACGCTTTCGCAACCAAAAATAAAAGTAACTGCATCTTACAGATAGTGTTAATTGGTGCGACATTAATTTAATTTTCACAAGATTAAAGTCTCAACTATCAACATTGATATTCTAATAACCTGCCTCATGTCTGTCTTATCTTGAAAATTTGTCAATATACAGAACACTGAAATTATTTCACATACCTGTATTTTCCCCGTGTGCCTGCTTGATTTGTGGTGGTGCTAGTTATTTATTTTTTTATTTATTTTGATCTCTAGTTTCTCGTTGCAAAATCATATGAGCAAAACACTGCACCGTCGGCCATTGCTTTGCATAAGCGTAAGGCCGTAAGCACTGAACTGCTTGGCTAGGTTATGCGCATGCGCGAAATAGCGCTGTTCTCGCCAATTCATTTGGCGCTCGCCAATGCGCTGTAAGCTATAGGGTTCGGATATTAGCTGCCCGGAATGCCCTTGAACTTTGAGGATGTAAAGAACATGTTTGACTTCATATTTTTCAGTGAAGATATTGTCGCGAGGACAATTAGGGGGGGGGGGATTTTAATAATAAAATAATATTTTCGATCACTCAAGTTACAAAAAATGCTAAAAATGATCTGTTACTGTAAAAAATGACTCCTGTAAGTCCTGTTCAACATTTGTGTGCATTTGTGTGCATTTGTGTAAGCATAGCACGCATATTCGTGAAGATGTGCTTCCGTGCTTCTGTGAAGAATTCAAAAGATATTTTTATAACATGCAGAGTTTTCAGCCGAATTTATCACCGCTTTTCAAAAACTTGACAAAAAGTCGTAGAAATAGTATACTGTGATTAAAATATTAATATATGGAATAGTTGATGAGATTTAGGTACTTTTATGAAATAAATTTTAACTGCGCATGCGCGAACTACAGCAAAGATTTTTTTTTTGTCATGATTTGATAGTCAATACTATATGACAACTCATATAAAAAGACCAAAGAAATATCGTGAAAACTCAAAAAGTTACAGCAATAATTGCTAAATTGAGGAGGAAAAATTATATCTGCTAAGATCATTCCGTTCCACAGGTTTTACTGTACTTCATTTTGTAAATCATTATAAATGCACATAGTGCGGTAAAACCTTCGAAAAGGGAAACTGTCTATAATAAAATCCTGCATTAAATAGAAAAAAATATGAAGAAATAGCATAAAATTGTACCTTCTAAGACGGAAAACTGTCTAAAACGGATATTTTCTGTGGTCTAGCTATTCTTCCTTAGCAGGTATTACTATAGTAGTTTTCTGTTAATTTAACAACCGTAATAATGAACTACAAATTACAGTAAAACGTGAAAACGGAGTCACTAGGAACCGGGAAAAAATCTGTTTTAGGAAGGTTTCTGTTTTAGTTAGTAGATATTTTTGGTATTCGTTCCATTGGGAACATAATTTTTTTTAATTTAAGACAGAATTCCGTTATAGACAGGTACTGTTTTCACAGATTTTACTGCATGAATTAACCAGCAAAAAATATGTCTCATCTTGAATAATAACTGACTATATCGTTTTACATACGCTAAAACCTGTGACAACAGAATCACTAGCA
Organism: Maratus michaelseni; assembly: GCA_963931845.1. Classification (NCBI taxonomy): domain Eukaryota; kingdom Metazoa; phylum Arthropoda; class Arachnida; order Araneae; family Salticidae; genus Maratus; species Maratus michaelseni. The sequence goes on from OZ007586.1 coordinate 99,667,690, forward strand.
TAGAAATAAAATTCTGTTTTGACAGGTTTTATCTTAGCAAGCATAACTGTATTCTTTTCCTTCGCTCAAGACCATGCAAATTTTCCATGTAAGATAGCATTCCGTTATAGAGAAGTTTAACTTTACTATATTATGTCGATTATATGTAACCGTTTATCGCCCCCATCCCAAAGGACTTTTTGGATCCGCCCCTCCTTTCTGGCAGAAATCTTGAATTTAATTTTTTTAATTGAAAAATTTCCTTTTTTTTTTTTTTTTGTCTTTAAATGAAGCATTTTTGAGTTATTTCTAGAGAAAATTTTAAATTCTTAAATTATGTTTCTAGACTTTTATTACCAGCGATTACACTGTAAGCTGAAATAGCTGGAATTAAGACACTTAAGTGTCTGAAACGGTTGGTTATAAAAGAGACACTTTAAAGTGTCTTAATTTTTAAACACTTGTAAGTGTCTTATTTTCAGACATTTTAAATGTCTTAAATATCGCCATTTTTTTACCTGGGCAAACAGCTAGTAAACGATTGCAAAAAAAGTAAAGTGTTGCCATCTATCAAATGATCTTTATTTTCGAATCTGGGAGGATAATCTAAGATTTCTTTGCTTCTCACGTCGGGTTTCGAACTGGGGACATAATTGTTACGAGTCAAAAGCCTGACCGATTGAGCCATCAAGACATCTGGAGTGAGTACTTTTAAATGGAAGTAATGGAATGAGTCGGCAGCATGTTGATATTTTTATAGAAATGATTCCTTTGTTGTTGAAAAAATTGGAAATTTTGAACGAGATTTTGGGGAGATTTGGTCAATTTGAGATGGTGGTTAAAATTGTACAACTTTATTATTTATGTGGAGGGACACAGATATGTGAATTATACATATTTGCAATTCAAGAAATATAAATTAAGTGATTAAAAATATAAGAAATTATAACACCTTGTAATACTTATTTTAATTGCTAAAAGGCGTAAAATAAAAAGATTATAAACAGTAAAATAAGTTTTTACAGAAAAAAGGACCATATAGCTGATATTAAGTATAATAGAAAAACCCTAGCCCTGGCAATATTATATCAAGATGAAATCTTCCAAATAAATTTCAATGAAAGTAAAATAATTTTCCCCTGCAATCTAATACGATCAATGCATTATAAGAGAAACCATAAAAGTTGTAACACGTAAAAATACAATATGTAACGATGAAGCATAATTTAACTTACCAAAATTGTGGCTCGAGTTACTCCATGGTTACAAATATGGAAATAAAGATCCAAGTAAAAAATAAAAAATAAATAACGTGCGTAATTAAAAAAAGTACGTGAAAAATTAAATGATAGCGTTTCAAATAACTTCATAGACCGTACAATTATAGAATATTCTTATTTATTTTGATAATGGCTCAGGTTGAGTTGAAACCTGTCAACAGTCTAATAAATCTTTGTTTATAATCTTTTTATTTTAAGCCCTTTACCAATTAAAAGAATCATGTGATTATTAAAAAGATAGGGGGCTTACTTTTTTCTGCGTACGCCTATGAGTGCGAGTAATTTTTAAAGGATTATATTTTTTTGAAAAGCAATTGTTTTCTTACTTATTACACAAAAAATAAATTAGTTAAGAAAGTTCTCAAATTCCTTGCTCAACAACGTGAAACTTTCTGACATATTTTCTGACTCATTTTTAAACGCAAAGGCATAAGATTCACAAGCATGACGATTCCAGCGATTTAGGATCGAAATGAGTGTTCCATTTTTTGATAAATATGGAACGAGTTAGTCACAATCTTCGAGCGCCGCACCCATTACTACCGAAAACATTCCACGTGTTCTGTTGATTGAAAAGTGTTTTTTGTGATTTTAAAATAAGAAAGAAACATAAATTTTTAACAACTTTTATTTTATTTTCCTAAAATTAACATGAATATTGCAATCAATTTTTTTTTATATATATACTGACAATTCATTTATAAATGTAATCCAGGGTTCTTGTTTTTGTGGCAAATTTCTCAATTTCAAGATTATAAAAATTTTTCTTCCCTCTCAGTAGCTCCAACATTTATTTTTCAATTGATAACAAAGAAAGATTATTCATATGATCTTCAGTTTGGGTGGATCTTTTACAGGTATGGATTTTTTTTTTAAGCGGAGAAATTCCTTTCAAGTGATGCAGTCGTCGCCGGTATCGTTGCAATTAATCTTGCAAACCGAAAAATCTGTTTAAAAGGTTTATGTAAATTTTCTTCTTTCAAAAATTTGATTTAATTCATGAAGGGACTTTCCTCAAAAAGCAGAGGTACGGTAAAATACGTTTATATCACTATTGAGCCCACATAGATCGAAAATGTTTGAGTAAATTCACCCTAAGTCGCTTAAACTCGCTATAAGTGACACAGGAAAATTGTCCTTCAAAGAAAATTTCTCGAATTTCCTCGGGTTTAATATTTTAGAAAATGGCAAGTTTTTAAGAGACGAAAATCGAGCAGTTAAATTGCTTGTTAAGTTGTCGATAACAGAAATAATAGTCTGCGATGTCTTTTTTGTAATAAAACATCTGAGTCTTCGCGCTGTTTGTTTCTTGGTAGAATTGGTAAGCTCGTGACGGAGACAGTGTTTTCCCAAATCATTTCAAAGCCAACAGTTTCACAATTATTATATTTATCCTCTTCTGAAATGATTTTATTCATTAATTTGTTTTCATATTCGTTACGTTACAATGTTTTTAATACCTTGCCTGAAATTTACCATACATTGATGGAAATCTTTTACGTAGTTGAGGCATTCCATAATATCTTCACTTTCCGTCTGCAAAATTCGAAACAATACATGAGATTGGGAAAATAAAGGCGAAAATAAATGTAGCAGAAAAACTGTTCACAAAAATCCATTTAATAAAACAAGCCCCTTCACAAAATTCCTTTTCATAAAACAATATCCCTTCACAAAATTCCATTCCATAAAACATACTCTTCAATAATTTTTATGTTGTAAGCTTTTAAAATATTTAATTTGCAAACAAAACAAATTCGTCAGAAAGGAAAACTTTAGCAGAAGGACTTAAAGAAATTATTATTAATATATGCTTGATTTGAATTTGAATAACTGAATTTCATGTTTTGTTACAAAATATTATTTTCCCCAAAAATATAATAAATTTCACAAAAAGAACTTTTACTTTGCACAAAATGGTCCCCAAGAAAAAACCCTGGATCGACCCGGACACTTGTACTTTTAATAATATTAACGTAAGAGTAATTTTTCCAAAAGCAGAAAAAAAAAATTGGACAAGAAAGGTTTAAAGAACAGGAACAGTAAATAAATATTTCATAAAATTAACGCATTAATGTACCCACATCATATTAAATATGATAATTTTGAGAACACATTTAAATAATGAAGCAAAAATTACTAAATTGTTCGATCAATCTATTTAAACAATGCAAGGGCAAAATTCCGTAAATTACTCATTCGTTTTAATTTAATAGCATTGTTTAAGAATAAAATACAATATTTTGTAGTACTTAACAAAATAGAATTCTTTTAGAATAATTCGAAAAGGAAATAAACGTGAAAATGAAATGCACGTACGTATTTTTCTATAAAAACCCGAAGAATGGATTCGGTAAAATTAGCGATGACAAGCTGCAATATTTCTCTGAAACTGGGAAATACTTCCATAGCCTGATTGGTCACTGGGGAATAAGAATATGACTGCACAAGCAAAATCATATTAGGAAATCTAGGCGAATCCTTGTAGACTACCATATGTAGACTACGATCCAGTTTAGCCTCGGAAAAAGGAAGCTGCTTCATTTGGAAACAAAAAAAAAAAAAAAAAAAGAGAGAGAGAGAGAGAGAGCACTAAATATTCAATTATAAGAAAAAAGGGAATTGGAAAAGGGATTAACAGTGTTATCACATCGCCTTATACACAGAAAAAAAAAAGTGCTCACATAGATTTAAAGCGTTCGATGTTGTCATTATTTTTCTATTGTCATCGCCGAATCTAACGATGACCAGAGGCTTCGCCACTGGTGACAAGCCTTTATTGTTATCACGTTCACTTGTAACCTCATTATTCCCAGGATCGCTCGTGTTTGACGCACATCAGACGGCTCTATGTATATTAATTTTTTTAACATACCTCTTCAAAAAAAAAAAAAAAAAAAAAAAAAAAAAAAAAAAGCAGGATACAATGATTATTTTTAAAACAAAGTAGTATTGCGTATGGTAACAACCTATTCAAATTTTATGGCGGTTGGCCAAATTTACAAATGTTAGATACCAGAATGTCAATAAATAACAATAAAAAAAAATGAAATAATAAAAATAAAAAATCCCTACAGGCACAGGTAGATTTCGAAGATGCAGACCGTGGGGCACTTGATTATTGGGAATTGCAGAAGAAAGACCTATTTGCCATGATGTGGCAGTTGGGACCACTCACTACGAAATATACCTCTGCCTGTAGGTGGAGCCAGCAGGGATTTCTTTTGTTTTTAATTTTTTTTACCGTAAAAGTTGGTCCTATAAAAAATTTGTCAATATAAAAAATGTATATAATATTAAGACGATTTATAATAAATTTAGGCGGATTTGATATCTTGGGAATTGACGAAGTTATGAATTTTTTTCTCCCTATTTCCCCCGCTCCCCCTCCTTGAGGCATTTTTAATGAAATCAGAAATCTGTCATACACAAATTTTTGGCATTTTTCCTAGAAATAATAATAATTTTAAACGGATTCGATATTTATAAAAATTAAGAAGTTATGGGGTTTTTCAGTCTTTACGTCTGCTTATAGGCGGAGCCAGCAGGGAATTTTTTGTTTTTAATTTTTTTTTTGCCGTAAGAGTTGGTTCTATAAAAAATTTGTCAGTATAAAATTTGTAGATAATTTTACGGAGATTTACAATAAATTTAAGCGGATTTGATATCTTGGGAATTGACGAAGTTATGAATTTTATTCTTCTAAAACCCCCCTTTCCTCCCCACCTTGGGGCCATTTTTAATGATATCAAAAATCCGTCATACATAAATTTTCGGCTCTTTTCCTAGAAGTAATAATAACTTTAAACGGATTCGATACATATCATAATTATGGGTTTTTTCTGTTTTCACAAAGAGCCCCCCCCATTCCCCCCCCCCTTGGTTCGATTTTGCCCGTTAACGAAATTGACCGAGATTTTATGCCTTTTAATTTTATGTATCAATTTGGAAGAGATTTGTGCAGAATTATTGGAGTTATAGTGTCCATAAAAAAGTGACATAGATAGATAGATAGATAGTTGATATATATATATATATATATATATATATATATATATATGAAGTTTTGAACTGGGAGTGTTTTTGGGTTCTGGGAGTCATAATCGGCATAGATATGTAAAAATTTTTCAAAAATTCCAACTTAGGAGAGAATGTAAATGGGTAGTATTTCTTACGAAATCTACCTAAAATGCAAAAATCTAATATAAAATTCCCAGATAATCCAATCATTTTAACATGTTCAGTAGGAAATAGATCTAAATTTTAATGTATCTAAAAAAAGAAAAAGAAAACTAGAAAATTGAAATATGTTTTTTTCGTTGACAAATTTCAGTTTGGCGCCAAAGTGACGCATTTTATGGTTAATATGATCTTATGATTAATCTTTCGTAATCGGGTTCATAACCAAATGGCGCATTTGAGTAAATGTGATTTGGTGAACGAGTGTTGTTTAAATTCTTTAGTGGTATATCCACGTCCATTTTAAAGCACATTCACTCTCAAAATTGAATACTCAAATTTCAAGAAATTTTCTTCGTTTTTGACGAAACGGTTTCTTGGGAAATGCTCCGAATAAACGTTTCGTCAAATCGAGTAAATTTGCATCCTCAAAATTACGAAGAAATCAGTTTCCTCAAATTGTTTCTTTGACGAAAGTTCCAAAAAGGTTGGTGCTGCCATCTATCGGAGTTTTTAGAAGCATCCTTAATTGACTAAGGCAAAATAAGATCACTTGGGATTCGAACACGCGATGTTTAGCTTGGCAGCTAAGTGCTTTAACCACCTAGCCAGTGGGACTTCGGAATTACTTGATTTTAAATGCATTTATCGGATGTTGATGTGTGTTTATATTTTTAGAAAGCAGATTGTATTTTTATCGCTGCTGTTATTCTTTCTACATGTTTTAATTAATAAGGCTAGATTATTATTATGGTTTTTCTATGGTTAATAAATAATTAGAAAATGGCTTGATTAATATAATTTATTAGAGAAATTTCCTTTGTTCAATGGATGATTAAAATATGGTCTAATTAATTTGTTGATCAGAAATAATAAATTTTGAAGTGCATATTTTGGAGGCGAGTTCATCAGTTTTAGCGGATAAGATTACTGTTCATAGAGGGGGTCAGTTATACATATTTTAAATTTGATTGTTATATGAATATATTTCTTAAATAAAAAAGAGCTCCTATAAAATTGTGATTTTTTTTTTTTTTTTTTTTTTTTTTTTTAACCATTGGGAAAATGTTGATCTTTCGGTCGAAAATGGACCAAATGATGTTCGCATTTTACTATTTTAACTGTTTTTAACGAAATTCTGTAACTTTAGAAGAATTTTTTAAGCGTTTTTAACGAAATTCTGTAACTTCAGAAAAATTTATCTTTGAATAGGCAATAGAAATGCATGAAATCGTTACAAAAAGGATAGACGCAAATTATCAGATATAAAAAATAAAGTAGAAATTTGGTACATTCCTGTTATAGCGGCCCCCAAGGATGAAATATATTTGTTTCTGTTTTCATTAATATATTGTAAATTTAATACTTTCGTGTATTTTTTTTTTTTTTTTTTTTTTTTTTTTTTTGGAACGATTTTGTAAAAAAAATAATCTGGCCGGGAATGGGGAAACATTTTTGTCAAATATTTGAGATTTTCCATTTCATTAAAAATCACTTAATTTTGAGACGAAATAATTGTCAAAAATGACGAAATATAGCTCAAGAATTGCGGAATCGTCAAAAGTAAGAGTTTTATTTTTGACTGCGAGGAAACAGTTTCGTCAAGATATTTGAGGATTCGCGTTTCGTCAAAACCCACGTGACTCAGTGACGAAATGATTGTCAAAAACAACGAAATGAGGCCTGAGGATTGCGGAATCGTCAAAATTGAGTGTTTTATTTCTGAGAGTGTTGTAGCTAATGAAATGATGGCAAAGCTTGAAAAGGTGACAATGTTGGAAGTGGACCCAATTACGGAAAATTAATGTAAAAAAAGAAAAAGAAGGAAAGAAAGAGGTTTTTAATTTACTTTGTACGATCAATTGCCAATTGTGGCAACTCATCTGTCAGTCTGTCTAGCTACTTTTCATTATTAAATGATTATTGTTGAGATGATTAAAAAAATAATCATGCTTAAAAATTATTTAAAATGTCATAAAAACACGTCAAAAAGTCTATAGTAAAAGAATTAGAACTTTGTCGAAAACAAAAATTTTTGTTTTAATTTCATTTATTAATTCTTAATGAACTTTTTAGCATAGTGTGGGACAATGTCATAGTCTACTTCACTTCAATTAATCCATCAATTTACATTTATATACATAAATATATTTGTCTCATTTAACTGTTTAACACTGTCTTTTTATAATCCCCTTCCCTTTTTTTATTTATTTAATTATTTATATTTATATTTCTGCTTTTTTTATCAGTAATTTTAATTAAGCATCGTTTTAATATTAATCTATAATGTATTTATTATTTTATCCTATCCCTTAATATTTTACATTAATTTACTTATGTTATTTTAAATTAAGGTAACACGTAAGTTTCATGTTTTTCTATTGTCATACATAGTTAATTTAAATAAATTCCAGTTATTTTCATTTATATTTGTAATATCTCTTACTAGATGGGAGCACTAGAAATGATCTTATTCAATTATTTCTGGCTTCAACTTGTTATTATACACCTTTTCTGTGCTTATATTAACATACAAGATAGGACAATTACACCAAAATCTGTAATGGTAGCATCATAGTGACAAAGGGGGAAAACTAACAAGCGTCTGAAGTTCACCTACGTGTATGAAATCTTCTTTATGCCCTGTTTTTAGTATCTACTAGCTGACCCCCGCCCGCTGTTGTCCGGACCTGTGATAATAAATTTTTAAAAAAATCAAGTTTTTATTATTTTATATCTTTAACCCGATTTTGTATGAAATTATATTTTAAAATGAAAAAATCGCGAAAAAATATTAAAATTTGTGTAAAAATTTTCTTGTTTTTTTTTTTTTTTTTTTTTTTTTTTTTTTTTTTTTTTTTTAAACCTAGGGTCGTTTTATAGTTTTAAAATAAAAAGTTCTTTTTGTCCGAACTCTTTGAAATTTTTATTGGTGATAAATAAAACGGTTTTACAGCCCGTGTAAAACTTTCGTGAAAAAATATTATCTAGTTGTAAAAGAAATGTTTTCTTCGCACTTTTTTGTTTGTTTGTTTGTTTTTGCGTCGACTCCTTTAACATAACAACAAAATATAGTTTTCATCTTCCGAACTCTCTGACATTTCAATCGGTTATAAATATAACTGTATCCAAACTCTCTTTAAAATTTTGCGAAAAAATATGCATATTTAGTAGTGAAAACATAAGTTCTTTAAAAAAAAGCTTTAGCTTTCAACCTCAGAGTAAAAATATATTAGAAGGTCTATGCTTTCAATGCAATGGTACGGCTGCATCCGTTTTCAATCAACCTTTTTCAATCCCCCTAGGCTAAACAGGTGAGGGTTGGGTTAATCAATCAGGTTCCCCGTTTCTGGGGGTAAAAGCCTTCAAAAAAAAAAAATAAAATAAATAAAATAAAATAAAAAAGTTGACGCATGCGCAAAGAGAGGATTTTAATGTGGATTTGACAGAATGCCGCTTTCGTTTTAAATATATAGATTCTTTTCTCTTCGAGACGAGACTTTTCTCTTTAAATTGACCATTGGTGCGTTGTTTAAGTTTCCTTTTAAACGGCTTCATTTTTATTTTTTCTTTCATTACTATTGAAACAACAGTTCTTTTCAGAATTTTTTAGTACGTCTAAACACGTTAAAATATGTTAGACAGAATCTTGTATACATACAAATCTGAATTAAAACTTTCGTTTTTCGCTTTTCCTACAAAGTTGATTGAGACATTTTAGATTTATCCGGAATTAGTGAAATGTTTTGGCAACACTGTGTTGTCATGAAGTTCATGACTGCTTGTCTGGTATTATACATATGGTTCTGATTTTTATTCGGAACTCGACTTCAACTGCTCATTGTATTTGTTCATTGTATTTGTTCATTATATTTGTTCATTGTATCTGTTTAATACATTTGTATATTTATAAACATTTTATCCATGCTATGACAAGTAAAACAGTAAAATTCCAATCTTCTAAGATCAAAACTCTCCGTGTTATGATAATTTGAATTTTATGATTTTTCGGAGATTTTCGGCACTAAAAAGGAATTTTTCTTTTGGGTTGTTAGGAAAGTTCCTTCCGTTTGGGAAAACCAATTCGCACCGGAAAATTCTATCATTTAACTATTAGACATTGATTTCGATATCTAATTTCTAATAATTGACAGACAGAATTTTCCGGTACGAATTGGTTTGCCCAAACGGAAGGAACTTTCCGAATAATCCAATACTTGACATTCCGAGCATTTCATAGAATACCGTGGTTTCAGATAAATTTCCTAGATTCGAACACTGGACCTTCCGGTTCGAATTTTGAGACGTTACCTCTGAGCCACTGATGCTTAACTGCATCGCCCCAGTATTTATCCTTTTAACTGTGTCACATTTTCTTGCTGATTTTTTCAATAGGATCGGTTGGAAAATAATTTAAGCCGCTGGCCGATTTGTACGATAATCTATACAGTTCTTGCGACAGTGGTCTTTAATAAATTCGCCAAATGGGAGCTCAATCGGAAGTAATGTTGGGAAGCGGTGGCGTAGCAAAAAAAAAAAAAGGGGGGGGGTGGCTTGATCACTTTACTACCAGAATTTGTATATATTACATTTGGCCTTATTTAATTCATAACGTTCAAAGATTAAATAAGGCCAAATGTAGTATATAATTATACTGGTAGTAAAGCTATCGAGCCCCAACCCCTTACGCGACGTCACTGTTGGGAAGCTATGGTGTTCACTTAAGAACACACAAACATACATCATACATTAGACTATGATGTGTTCGGAAAGCAAAAATCAGTTTACTGATATTAAAAAAAAATTAAAGCGATTAATTAGTTTTTTTTTTTTTTAGTTTTTAATATGTTTAGTAATGTTCCAATTAAGAAAAAAAATCTGAATTTTTCCCATTTTTTTACTTAAAAAGACTTTATCAAACAAATGTCTATATATCATTGTAATCATGATTTGTGTATGCAACAGTGAACACGAGACGAAGGATTAGGTATTTAATCCATTTTTAAAGCATTTTGCAACCGATTCTATGGTGGAAATCACCAAGGAAATATGACAGAGTATAAGTGATTATTGTGATCCTGTAATCAAGCTTTATTTTATGCAGAGGCAACGTTTCCAGTTTCAACCTGGGGGATCCAGCGTTCGAATCTAGCTCATTTCCACTGTGTCAGAAATTTTCATTAAAATTTCCCATGTTAATATATATTATTACTAATTATTACTAACCTTATATATATATATATATATATATATATATATATTATTACTATTTATTATATATATATATATATATTATACCTATATATTATTATTAACCTTAACAAATCAACATGCGAAAGTGGGCACATTTTTAATTTGCAATATATAACAAGATTTTATCTTAGACATACTGATAATTTTGAACAAGTATTTAAAATTTATATGCATGGGGCATTTTAAGCATGTATAGACTACGAAACATTTTTTGTGAGAAATATGCATTTGAAATACACTATGCTATGCTTACCCTTAAAAAATATGAGAACATAGTTTCTGCCATGTTTATGGAAATATATTTTGTTTTTTTTAAGTTTTAACAAGTTAATAACACAAACACAAAAATTCGTACTTTTGTTCGATTATATTACTCTTTTCAAATCCCCCTTCCCCTTAAATAAATAATTTGTAGATCTTACATGAAATAATATTAAAATAGTTGTATTTTCTCTTTTAGTTCAGACAGAAGAAGAACACGTGATTCGTGCATGCACACTGGAAAACATGGACAATCAGTGTGGTGTCTTCCGTTTTGAGCAAGATACTCTACAAGGTTGCATTCTCACTTGTGATTATGATGGTTGTAATCGAAACCAAAGACTTGGTGCAAATTTTATAAATCTTCTGACTTCCATAGTAATAATTTCTTTTGCGTTCAAAGGAATATAAGCAATAATGTTTCACATATACGAATTATTATTTTTTTTTTCGTAAGGAGGACAATATTTAAAGTAAATTAAGTTTTATTATACATGATAATTTAGATTAAATTGCATTTCAAATTACTTTACGTTTTATGACAACTATGTGCATAAACTCAACAATAGTGATTTTAAACGAATGGTTGTGCAAATTATTCTTTTTTACGCGATTTGGTTTGATTTAACACGGTTATTATTTTTTCTATTAAAATATTAATAAGAATGAAGAAAATAAAGGAAAAATGTATTACACCTTTGTAAGTTAAGTTGTACTCTTCTCTAAATGGAAGACAACGTTTATTAAAAACAAAAATGAGATGAGTATCTTACACGCTTGTAAATTAAGTTTTATTATACATTTTTTATGTATATAATTTAGATTAGCATTTCAAATTATTTTATGTTTTATGACAGCTATGTGCAGTAACAACAACAACAAAAGAATAGTGAATGTAAACGAATGTTTGCGAAAATCATTCTTTTTTACAGGATTTGGTTTGATTTATCACGGCTATTTAATTTTTTCTATTAAAATATTAATAAGAAGTAATAAAATAAAAGAAAAGATATATTACACCTTTGTAATAAAGTTCTATTCTTCTCTAAATGGAAAACAATGTTTATTAAAAACGAAAATCAGATGCGTATCTTACACGCTTGCAAATTCAGTTTTATTATACATATCGTATGTATATAATTTAGATTAAACAACATTTCAAATTACTTTACGTTTTATGACAGCTATGTGCATAAACAACAACAATAGTGAATTTAAATGAATATTTGTGAAAATCATACTTTTTTACAGGATTTGGTTTGATTTAACACGGTTATTTATTTTTTTCTATTAAAATGTTAATAAGAAGTAATAAAATAAAGGAAAAATGTATTAAACCTTAGTAAGTTAACTTGTACTCTTCTCTAAATGGAAGACAACGTTTCTTAAAAACGAAAATCAGATGCGTATCTTACACGCTTGTAAATTAAGTTTTATTATACATATCTTATTTATATAATTTAGATTAGCATTTCAAATTACTTTATGTTTTATGACAGCCATGTGCATAAACAACAACAACAAAACAATAGTGAATTTAAACGAATGTTTGTGAAAATCATTCTTTTTTCACACGATTTGGTTTGATTTAACACGATTATTTTTTTTTCTATTAAAATATTAATAAAAAGGAAGAACATAAAATAAAAATGTGTTACACCTTTGTAAGTTAAGTTGTACTCTTCTTTAAATGGAAAACAATGTTTATAAAAAACGAAAATCAGATGCATATCTTGCACGCTTGTAATTCAATTTGCATCGATACATCTACAGAACGAAATAAAACTTATACAGATGAATCTGAAATTAGTATATAAACAGTTGTCTCTTAGAAATAAGAAATGAAACAAAAAGCATTAACGAATGAATAAAACTTTGTAATGTGTTTATCAATTTTGCATAATTGTTGTGTTCTTAAATCAGTGACTTCATTTCGGAATGAATATTTTCTTATATTACATATGTTTATTACACGTACTGTACAATCGTTATTAGATAAATGTGGGGCACATGAAAAAGTTAAAATTATGACAAGAATTTACACACGGTTTATGTACTATTTTTTGTTGATTGTTGAAGTTTGGAATTTTTGAATCTTCTATATCGCCGTAGGTACAATGTATTTTTTACACCAATTCTTAAGGAGCGTATCCATCTTATAAAAACAGAATTTGGTGTTCTTAAAAACGCACATTTAAAACAATAATCTTTGAAACAAGTTAAATTATTTAGGTAGTGTTTCAAGACATTTGTCACGATACTTTTTTATAGCTTGAAAATAGTAGATAACCGTTTTTCTTGATCATGTGCTCTAATACAGTCAACTGGAAATAAATTATTTATATTAATGTGCTAAGCAGGTTCTTTATGTTTAAATATTCTTTTGAAACGCACTGCAAAATAAATAAATAAATAAATAAATAAATAATAAATAAATAAATAAATAAATAAATAAATATTGATATTACGGTACAATTCTGGCATCCCATCTGCCAGTATTATACCGTAAAATTAACAGTAATAAACAGTAATACACTGTCGTGCATGCGCAGTAGCGTATTACTGCTTATTTTACTGTTTATTACTGTTAATTTTACGGTATGATACTAGCAGCTGGGATGCTAGTATTAAACCGTAAAATCAACATTTTTTTTTTTTTTTTTTTTTTTTCAGTGCGTTTGAATTTCATTTTAAATTATGAAAGCGCATGTACAATGTTCTGCATGCAAAATGTCAAAACAATTGAACTGTCAAGATTAGTAATTTGCATAGTGTTTATTGTGATAAATTGTTCTATTTTTACCAGAATTAAAATTGTGTGAAGTCATCTTTATGTGAAACAAGTCCGAACATTTTGTCAATTTTAACCTTTTCTTGTTAGAATAGATTTCCCAAATGTGAAAATACGTATACAGTTTCATGTTGCAATTTATAATGTTGAAAATCTGTAAAATGGAGACTTTGGAGAATTAGAATTGAGCGGATTGCATTTGACTATGCTGTTTAGTCACAAAAAGTACACCTCATAAATATCGAAAGACTTGGAACACTGGGACAATTTGTCTCCCCCCCCCCCCCAAAGATAAAGAGAATGCATACATTGCTTGATTAGCTATAAAATCTCAACGTATACATTAAAAAACGTATACTGTAAAAAAAAAAAATGCTTCTTAATCTCCGAAAATATACTATAACACGAACGAAAATATACAATAAACCTCTTCCGAGTTACCCATGATTCGGAAAAGTGTTTTTTATTTTTAGAAATATCAGAAACCAGTATATTTTCGAGATTTAAACAAGAACAAAAAAATCATGCGTCAAGCATAGATTATGTAACACTTTCCAACTCTTCAAAATAATTTTACAAATCATTACCGTTTAATAATGTGAAAGATAATATCTAAGTAAACAATTTGGAAAACTCATAACATATTTAAAAACCCAATATCAGGAATTACTAACAACATTCGGAAAAATATTCAAATTCTTTTGTGCAGCCCTGTATATGATCTATAGATTTGTATATATGTTACATAGAACGCTAAATTTTAGTTCAGATAGGAAACGCGTAGCACAGTTTAAAATTTCCCTTAATAAACGTAAATGTACTCGAGAACTTTTGTGCTGCCCTGTATATGATTTATAGAATTTATACACACTAAGTAATAGAAAAAAATGAGTTAAATTTAAAACGCATTAAGCAACTGAAAAAGCACTTCCAGCAATTATTGTTAATAGACAGTACCAAATTTTTTTTTGTCCCTGCCTCTTGTAATGTACTTAGTCACATATATAAATTCCAATTTGTTTGAAATATTTAAACATTCTTAAAATAAATCGCAAACGATTTTTCTCCATAGACCGTAATGCAACGGAATTCTTTTGAGTGTCCCTGTAAAACAAATTTAAGTGTTATACACACCCTATTCTATAGTAAGCCTCTTGTAGTGCACCTCAGTGATATATATCAATTTCAATATGTTTGAAATTGTATAACATCATTAAAATAACCCGCAAATGATTTTTCCCCATAGACCGTAATGTAACGGAATTCTTTTGAGTGTCCCTGTAAAAAAAACTATAAGTGCTACACACTTCATATTCAATACCGAACATGCCATAGTAAACCTCAATAACATATATCAATTGCATGACTATACATATATATTTACGTGAGTTAGAGCACGGAAAGACAGACAGACAAACCGAATTCATAAACACTTTTCAACTATGTTGGGAAGTGTTAAAAAGTATTTATAAAAACAAAGTTCATTTTGCTGTTACTGGTTTTAGAGAAAAGTTTCCGAGTAGATTTTAGTAAGTGTATTTATCAATTTTCTCAATTCGAAATATCGGTTTTTAGGATATGTTATCAATTTTCTCAAATCGGAATATCGGTTTTTAGGATGTTATTAATTCTGAATTAAATATTTTCAGCTGCGAAATTGAATTTATGCATGCAAGAGTAACAAAATAATATTAATTATAATATTAATTCTGCTAATTTATCATGTATGTCTTTAACGCAAGTTTGTTGAACATGAAAATGTTTATTTGAATACATTAACATTAACATTAATATTATTTTGTTACTCTTGCGCATGTATAAAGTCAATTACGCAGCAGAAAATGTTTAACTGAGAAGTTATAGCATCCTAAAAATTAATATTTTGGTTTGAGAAAACTGATTAATACACTATAAAAACTACGCGGTCCGAAAATCAGTGGCAGCAAAATAAACTTTGTTTTTATAAATGCTTCTTTAAATCACGAAAATATATTAGTTTCTGAGGTTTCTAAAGATAAAGTACGCTTTTTGGAATCGTGGGTAACTCGGAAGAGTTATTATATATTTTCGTTCGCGGTTATATTAGTATATTTTCCTAGATTAAGAAACATCTCTCTTTTTTACAGCGTATACTGACTGAGCCAGTGTTCCCATATGGCCAGTGTGCCACGATTTTCCTTATCTAATGAATATTTTCATTAAGTATATTCATTATTTAATTCGTCATTAATTAATATTGAGTGATCCGATTTGCAATGTATACCCCTATGAGGAAAAATAATTTCATTTAATTATATTAATTATTTTTTCATTATTTATAATTTATGAAACACGACAAGGTTTTAAGAAATAGCAAGAAAGGGTTAATAATTGTATTTATAAACTATGCAAGATATCATATCAATATATTATCCTGATATATGTTACATAAAACTCATAACATCTGATATGTTCATTCATATATTTCGTTTGAATCGAAAAAAAAATAGAATTTTCAGATTTATATCAATTATTGTATTTTTCAAAATGATGTAGAAGTTCAAATGAAGAGTTGTATATACTTAAAATGAAATGTTATTCTCTAAAAATGAAATAAACTTCAAAGAAAGTACTTCAAACAAAAGATGACTGTATCATCTGTAATATTTAAAGTTGAAATTGGGATCTTTTTACAAATTTGAGCATTTAAATAAAACAAGTAGCTAGATTCTCAACGCCAAATTGTATTCTGCGAGAATTATCACTTGTAATTATAAAAATTGTAATCGTATTCTTAAATATTTTTTTGTAAATTTTAAAACCTTTTATTCATTAATTAAATTTTTCACATGCCTTTGGTTTGTATTATGCAGCATTTTCATAAATTTTTGAGAATAATTTATATTTACGCATCGCGTCTTCAATACAAAAATACTTTAAAAAAAAAATTAAGCATTGTTCATGTGAAAAAAAAAAGTATTATTTAAGTTTAAGAAGATTATATAAGGTTATATTTGTCGCTACATCCACTTTCTCATTTAATTTTTTTTATTAAGTACTATTTATTACATTTATCTTTCATCATCATAGGTGTGTTATTATATTTTTAGGTGCTTCATTCAGGTGCCAAATTAATATAATTAACAATTTTTCATATACTTATTTAAACACTGGCCCAACGATTTAAGGTTTTTATAATGCATTTTCCGCGTGAAACATTTATTAATGTATTTAGTATATTAATATATAAAAATTCTTAGTTAATATATTTAATAATTTTTCAACGCAGATATTTGAAATGTAAATAACACCAGTTGTCAAATAAAAATTCATATTGAATGGTTTGCAAAAACATATTTCACTATTGCTTTTAAATAAAGCATTGTATAAACTGTAGAATAATTTTGGCTCTTTCACTTTAAATCTATATGATACGTTCATATTTCTATTTTTGTAACAAGACAGGTGTATTTATTAACTTTTTGACAACGACTATTCCCAGTTTGGGAAACTGCATTGAAAAGGTGTTAAAAAAGTAAAAATGAATTCAATTTGACTTGAAAAATGTAGCAGTTATAAGTGAAAGATGAACCGATTTCGGAGATGGAAATTGCGTTTCAATCATAAAAGTAGAAAGGTATGGAAAATCGTATAAACGGCATTTTTTTTCTAGTTTTTAAATTGTTCGCCAAGCACAACAATTAAAAAAAGAATATTAAAAAAAATATTCCAATACCTCTACTAATTGGTAGACGTACTTAAAATTATTCCTATTATTAAAAGAACATAGATTATAAGAAATGAACTTGCTGGAATTCGTTAAACTTTCATTTATTTAATTGGTAATATTTGCCTGTAATACACTATTAACTTCAATGAGAAAGAAAAGATCACATATAAGTTTTTTTCCAGTATACTTATGGAGGGCAGGTATAAGACACTAAATATGAAACATCAAATATGAAACACTAAATATGAAAAATTAAAAATAATTAATTTTTCTCATACTTAATTACCCAAAACCGTATTAATAATAATTCAAAAATGATCATATCTCCAGAAATGATGTATATTTTTGAATGCGGTTTTTTGCATACCATTAAAAAAAGTTTAAAGATTCATAATAAAATAAAATCTGAAAATGGTGCTTTTGCATGTTTAAAGATCCTGTGTCACCTTAATTAATTCAAATGTTCAAAATGGTCAAATGTTAAAGGTTTTTCAATTTTTTATAAAACCAAATTATTAACCCAAAGCCAAATAAAATCATTTTTAAACATGTTTAAAATTTTTTATTAGACCATTTTTTATGAAATCAAATTATTTATCAAAAACAAAATTAAGCCAATTTTTTATGAAACCAGATTAATAACCAATTATTAACCAAAATATTCTAATGTTTAATTATTAACTTTTTTTTTCGTATGAAATCAAATTATTTACTTTAAGCTAATGCATGATTGTATCCTCAAACTATGTAGATATTTATAGTACGTTTAAATGCGATCATGTGAATGCATGCTTCATTACGATATATCTCATGTAGGGTGAAACACCCCAGTTATTGACACCTAACCAGTAACTGACACTTCAGCGGAAATCTAACTCATATTAACATTTTCTTGTAAAATTTTGCAAAGTAATGTCATCTAATGGTAACTTATTTGTCTTAATTGTTATAACTTATTTTTCAGCTATTGGTTTTTCAAAAAAGGGGATGGTGTCTGTTACTGGAAATATGGACCATATTTATAAAAAAAAAAACTAATTTTTAGTAATAGAAAATATAATTTTTTCAAATTTTCTCAACAATAATTTTTTAATGTATCTTTACTATACTTTCAAAAAAAAAAAAGATAAGTATATAATAGATTTAAAACTTTGTAATAGTGATTTGAATAAGTAAAAATCCTTAAAGTGACAGTTACTGGGGGGTTTCACCCTATAAATTTTTAAAGTTGCTTATCAAATAACTTTTTCAAGTAACAGCATTCTCAATTAATGTGTTCCAGTTAAACATACGCCAGAATTTTGCAAATATCTCGATGTTCTTCCAATCGTTTTTGTTAAAATCATTCATAGACTCTGTGTGCATATCATACCTATCACTGAAAAAGCTCCTAGGCTTTATGTATTATAATAGTTTGTTATTGTTTATCAATGTTCTATTGTTGATAAAAATTTATGTTTCTTTAAATAAAGCTGATTTTAAAAGCAAACATGTCTCTTTGTTTCTCAACTAGATGGAAGCCCGTCAAACATGGCGGAGAAACTGAGAAAAAAAATAATTAAGAATATTAAATTGAAAAAAAAAATTATATTACCAAAATGCATAAATTGTTTTTTATAAATATTTAGCACAATGATTCATTCACTGTTAAAAAATTGCAGCAAACTGTCCAGTCATTTCACTGTTTTTACGGTTCCAGATAACGGTTCCATAACCGTAATTTAGCACTAATTCTGACCATATTATTCCCCATATTATGGTCGGAATATAGTTAATTTATGGTTATGTAGCTCTTTTCTACAAAAACGGTCAAATGACTGGACAATTTGCTGAAATTTTTAACGGTGTTGGATCACGTTGCTAATATTTAAGATTCCATTATTTAGATTTACTTTCGCTTGCTTTGAAAGATCTACTCACAATCGCATGCAGGCCCCGATTAAATGACTTCGGTCCCTTAGGCACAACATGTGTTCGGGGCCCCCAACCATTCCTGTAAGTAATCGGGAATTCAAGCGCTCGAATACGTCATCTGGTGTAGAAAAGATATAACTTCTCGCTTCAGGAAAATCATTTGCAAATCCATTGCATTACATGCATTTTTAATTTGTTCAAAATTATTTTTTTGTACAAGTTCAGATTTCATGTGATATTTGTGATCTGTGTTTATATGACAATGTAAAAATAATCCAAATTTGAATTTCTAACACTTTCAAACGCGTTTACAATAAATAATGGTTTCAATGGCACTTTAGCATTAGTTAAAGGGGCAATTTTCCTGTACCGACGGCTGCGATCAGCGCCTCTATAGGCCGTTTTAAGTCCCAATATTTAATTTGAGCATCTTTGTGGACAATCCCACCTCTCCCTTTGGTTAATAGACCAAAAAACGTCACAGCTGATCACAGAGTCTTTGGAAAAGAAAATTGTTTTTTGGGCTTTATTTTCCAAACACTGTGTTGTCAGTTGTGACCGTTTTTAATAGCTCTTCAGATGTTTGGAAGCAAAGTACACAAAATCAACAAAAAAAATTTGCCACAGTGGAGGTGATAAACATATCAGGGACCCTCCTCTACTATCGTCTTGTCGTTCGACAAAAGGATGACCACATCAACAAGCCGAAAATAGTCCCGCACTCTGTCGTCTTATGATATATTCCGACCTTAAGACTGCGTATATACAAATTATTGCGACAAGGGCATAAATTATTTTTTCGGATTTCTTTTCCAAAGACTGTGTGGTCAGTTGTGACCTTTTTTTATTGATCTTCAGAGATTTCGAAGCAATGCGCACAAAATTAAACAAAAGAAATTATCTTCAGAGAATGTGATAAACACCTTCCCGAACGACGGTCCTTAGTTTATTGCGCGACAATTGTATGACCACATCAAATATACCGAAAAAGGTCCTGCATTCGTCGAGTCAGTGTATTTCAACCTTAAAAGTAAAATTTCCTTAAAAAAATTTTGCTTAAAATTTTTTCTAGTATTTGAATCCACGTTCAAATTTTCAACATACTAGGCTTGAAATTTAAACCCTGAATGTAATGCAAAGACGCATATTAAATTTACATAAAAAAAAGAGACATTGCTCAAAATATTTCTGCCAGATTTAATAAAGATGTCTTTAATAATATTACATAAAGTAGCATATTTTCTACCATAACAAAGAATATTTCAAGAAAATCTTTAATTTTTATCATTCGGAATTTTATCCCACATTATCATACAAAATTGCACTAGCGAGGTTTTGCACATTTATTGAGTAAATCTCGGGCATAACAAGATGATTATTCAAATGAGTATTTGTTCCTTCATTTGCAGTGGTTTTAAAAGAATGACTGAGCGAATAATCGTATGGGAAATATTATTGGAACATTTTTAGCTATTATGCGTTTTATATATATACACTGAGAAAAAAATATAACCTTCTCAACTAGAATCGAAGTTGTGGCTCTAGAAAAAATAGTTCCATGTCATCCCTATAAATTCTAGTTCGCTTTACTAGAGAGTTCTAGAGTCTTCTATTAGAATTCAAGTGTGTTTTTTTATATTCTCGTGGTCAAGCTTATTTAAAAATGGCTGCAAATAGATGCGAACACAAGACTCTAGTTATAGGAACTATAATGCTAGTTCATAAATTCATTCAAGAAATTAAGTGATAATTTCTAGCAATTTACACTATTCATTATTGTTTAGTCACCTAGAAAACAAGAGACTAGAAATTCTCGATCATTTCGTCTATTCAGTTTAGTTGCTTACCCTATTCGCATAGCTCGGACTTCTATACAGTAATCCCTTAACATTCGCGGTTTTAACATTCGCGAGTTTTGATTATTCGCGAACATGAAAATGCGGAAAACTTAACATTCACGAGAATTTGACTTGATTATTCGCGATTTTTTTTTCAATTATATATTTGCTTTTTGAGAATTTACAGTGGTTAAAAATTGTTTCCCCTGTGTTATCTCAGTATTTACTTACAAATCAAATTGCATCAATTGTCAACTGAAAAAGGAGCGAGAGCAGTAGGAAAGCAAAATAATATAACAGTTGAATAATCATTGCAATACGGATATTAGGAATGGGAAGGTAACGGCACCTTCAATATCACTACATAGTATAAAACAAAGTCGCTTTTTCTGTCCCTATATCCCTATGTACGCTTAAATCTTTAAAACTACGCAACGGATTTTGATGCGGTTTTTTTTAATAGATAGAGTGATTCAAGAGGAAGGTTTATATGTATAATAACCATATGTTTTGCTTTGTAATTTCAGATAAATCACTACATAGTATAAAACAAAGTCGCTTTTTCTGTCCCTATATCCCTATGTACGCTTAAATCTTTAAAACTACGCAACGGATTTTGATGCAGTTTTTTTTAATAGATAGAGTGATTCAAGAGGAAGGTTTATATGTATAATAACCATATGTTTTGCTTTGTAATTTCAGATAAATCACTACATAGTATAAAACAAAGTCGCTTTTTCTGTCCCTATATCCATATGTACGCTTAAATCTTTAAAACTACGCAACGGATTTTGATGCGGTTTTTTTTTAATAGATAGAGTGATTCAAGAGGAAGTTTTATATGTATATCCATTAAATAGTGGAGAAATACTGTTATTTTTTAGGTTTTTAATGTGATGTCGTAAATAATTTCATTTTTTCCGCTTATACATTACAAACGCAGGCTGAACCCTACAAGATTTATCAAAATAATGTACTAATTATTGTACACATTAAAAAGGTCTACAGAAAACACAAAGAGATGAAGGTTTTCAAGGTTAACCCGAAGCAAAGCGAGGGAGGGCCGCTAGTATCATATATTCTAATACGAGCAAATCTTGTGTGTGATTATATATATATATATATATATATATATATATATATATATGCAAAAATTATCTTAAAAACGGCTCTAACGATTTTGACGAAATTTCGTATCCTACCGTTTTGGGGCACCAGAAAACCATTGGGCTAGGTCACATGTTCGAGAAAATTCGATTAGTGGGTCATTTTGAGTCATGGTCTAGCTAATTGTATCTAAAAAACGGTTCAAACGATTTTGACGAAATTTTGTATCCGACCATTTTCGGGCACAAGAAGACTATTGGGCTGGGTCACATGTTCGAGAACTTTCGATTAGTGGGTCATTTTTGGGTCAACGCGGGTCAAATTAATTTTATCTAAAAAACGGCTCTAACGATTTTGATTAAATTTTGTGTCCTACGAGTTTCGAGCACGATAAAAGCATTGGGCTAGGTCACATGTCCGAGAAAATTCTATTAGTGGGTCATTTCTGGGTCATTGTGGGTCAAGATCTAAAAAGCGGCTCCATTTACACTAAATTTTGCATCCAATGGTTTTCGGGCACGAGAAAACTGTTGGGCTAGGTCACATGTTCGAGAAAATTCGATTAGTGGGTCATTTTGGGTCATGGTCTAGCTAATTGTACCTAAAAAACGGTTCAAACGATTTTGACGAAATTTTGTATCCGACCATTTTCGGGCACAAGAAGACTATTGGGCTAGGTCACATGTTCGAGAAAATTCAATTAGTGGGTCATTTTGGGTCATTTTGGGTCATGGTTAAGCTAATTGTATCTAAAAAACGGTTCAAACGATTTTGACGAAATTTTGTATCCGACTATTTTCGGGCACGAGAAGACAATTGGGCTGGGTCACATGTTCGAGAACTTTCGATTAGTGGGTCATTTTTGGGTCAAAGCGGGTCAAATTAATTTTATCTAAAAAACGGCTCTAACGATTTTGATTAAATTTTGTATAATACGAGTTTCGGGCACGCGAAAATCATTGGGCTAGGTCACATGTTCGAGAAAATTCGATTAGTGGGTCATTTCTGGGTCATTGTGGGTCAAGATCTAAAAAGCGGCTCAATTTACACTAAATTTTGCATCTTATGGTTTTCGGGCACGAGAAAACTGTTGGGCTAAGTCACATGTTCGAGAAAATTCAATTAGTGGGTCATTTTGGTCATGGGTCATGATATTTGAACTCAAATTTAATTTTGACCGAGCATAGCTCGGTCTTCCCTGCTCGTTAATTTAAAATGCGCTTTTGCAGGTTCTCGTAGAGATGGAGCTGAAGCTACATACATTACCATCTCTTTGCGAATAGAGAGAGAAAGAGTCGAAATTACTTTATTTTAAAAAAAAAACTGTGCTTTTTAGCTGTAATTATTTTTTCAGTCAATTAATTTGAATTATCTTCATTAAATAAATTTCATATTTATGAACATGTCTGTACATTCACCTTCTACAAACATGTTATGCATAACGTATTATTAATAACTACAGTCTTTTGTTCTTTAAAATGCTGTGCCACTCTAATTAAAATTTTATAGAGCATAACTCCTGTTTTTAGTACAGAGAGATAGACTCAACATTCGCGGATTTGACATTCGCGAGGTTTTCCTGGAACGCAACCCTCGGGAATGTTAAGGGATTACTGTATTTCTAGTTTAGGGATTTAGAAACAGTCTAACTATTCATTCTAGTTGAAGGAGGTATATTTTTTTCTCAGTGTAGAAAATGTAACTTTTTAGATTAAAATTCTCAAATTTCTTTGGGACCCTTTAAAATCTGGAGGCCCTAAGTGCATACCTACTGCGTCTGGACCATAATCAGGTCCTGATTGCAAGGATAAGAAATTGAACAGCTTCATTTCATTCCAGCGCTGTTGGGTTTGATTTGATTTGATTTGATAGCCTAAAAGAGACTGCTCGGACGAGGAAACCAAGTCCGTAGCGCACAAATCTCTGTAGTGTTATAGAGACTTCTGGAATTTAACGAAAAACTCTAGTAACCTCTTGACACGCCAAAATATTTTCCAAATTTTTTTTATTTCGAAGCGCCGGTATCAATACCAGCCGATACCACCTTACACATACGAAGTAAACGCTCTACATATCTGAGCTACTTCCCAGGCGTTAATGTCTTTATTCAGAAAGCATTTATATATTTATTTATTTATTTATTTATTTATACTAGCTGACCCGCCCGCGGCGTTCACGGGCCCGTGAAAATAAATTTAATCAAATCTAAAGTTTGTAGGATTTTATATCTTTAATCCGATTTTGTATGAAATTACATTTTTAAATGAAAAATTTGCAAAAAAAATTGATAATTAGTGGTAAAAGAGCTCGTAAGAACACATTTTCTTGTTTTTTTTTCACATAGTGTCGTTTCATAGTTTAAAAAAAAAAAGTTCTTGTTGTCTGAACTCTTTCAATTTTTTATCTGTTATAAATATTAGCGCTTTTACAACCCGTGTAAAAATTTCGTGAAAAAATATTGTTATGTAGTTGTAAAAGAAATGTTTTCTTCTCGCTTTTATTTGTTTGTTTTCGCGTCGGCTCCTTTAACATAAGAATAAAAAATAGTTCTGATCTCCCGAACCCTCAAAAACTTTAATTGGTTATAAATATATCTGTATCCAATCTCGCTTTAAAATTTCGTGAAAAAATATGCATATTTAGTACTGAACACACGAGTTGAAGCACAACGAACCCACGCCGACAAATCCCGCTTTTTCGCGTTTTTTTTTTTTCGAAAATTTTACAGTTTTTTAAAAAAATATTTTTACACGTCCGAAAAATTCGAAAATGTTGTAGGTGATGTGAATCTGGTCTAACAAGATGTTTTAAAAATATTGTGTCGAAATACGGACGTTTAGTTACTTTTAGTGCAGAAAAGTGATAGTCTCTGTGAGGCGTGGAGTGACTTGCATTCGCCGATATTTTTAAAAGTTTAAAATTCATATTTTTTAAAAACAATGACACCGTTGATTAGAAGAAGGTTTCAGCTTTATGACCATATTTTTGGTTTGTCAGTATCTCCAAAACTGCGCCCTGAAGGGGCGTTGCTATAAAGGAAAAAACGACCTTCCAGAAAACGACCCTTTTTTTGGAATTATTTTTTCAAAGAGTTAACAACGATATTTTTTCAATTTGATTGCGAAATTACAAACGTAGGAGTACGATCTTTTCGAATAGGTCTTTCAATCTTAACTGCATCGAGCGATTTGACCAATTTAGAACAAAACTACGAAATGACACATAAAACCGTGCGTTTCGGTTCACCATTTCCTCCCAATGCGTAAATCGGGTTCTAGACATGCGCGGGCGCTTTTGCCGGCTCGGAAAGAAAGAGATGAGTTTTTGGTGAGTTTTTAATTAATATCTCGGCTAATTATCAGAAAATAGAAAAGATCGAGCCTCTGATGCATCAGAACCTGCGTGGAAATATCTTCACCCAAATTTTCAAACTTCTACGTGCGCTAGATTTTGCTAGCCATCACACACACACACACACACACACACACACACACACACATAGAAAAAAACTTTCTTTTATTAGCATATATATATATATAAATATTAGAGCAATAGTTAGTCAGTTAATCGGGGATTACGGTTTTCGTCATTGAAAATAAATTAAAGATAATAAGATAATATATGATATACAGTAGACTCTTTCAAATATACAACTCTAAAATAAGTATATATCTCCAAAGTACACACATATTGTTTATGGTGTAAACAGTGAATTTTCTGTGTTTTCAGAATATGTTGCCCAGAATTATATGGCAAAATATTTAATTTTCTAAATAAAACCCAATTTTTAAATTAATTGATGAAACATTTTTAAATAAATATTTTTAAATGGAACCCCACCATGTCTCAATTGTCTGCGAGAATATGGCTTGGGGAACTATACCAACCACCTACTAAGTGATAACTCTCCATACGTTTAAGAAGATTTCAGGTGAGGTGTCTATATTGCCCTCCTTTAACCCGAACCTTTAACCAGAAAATTAATTATAACTCGCATAAATTGATATTAAACTTTAATTGTCTCTGAGTCCTAATTCTACCTAGGAAACCACACACGTACTCAGACCGGAAGAAAAAATACAACTCTGCATTCAGCTTTGAAACAAAATCTTGAGTATGCTTTAAACCTTTCTTTAGAATTTTGAAAAAAAAAGAAAAAAGAAAAAGAAAAACATTTACTTATATTCCACATCCCATTTTCCAATACACGCACAAAAAAGTAATAAATAAAATTCAATACAACACAGAATTAAATCTTAATTTTTATACAGTAAATACTAAATAAATGAATACATGCAAATCAGATATTACAGTAATTAAATTTCCAGTTTTAGAATAAATACAATTCAGAGAATTTTTTTCCAACTTCAAAACTCTCACCAGGACACTCTTAATTATCCTATGAGAAATCAACCCCACTATATGATTAACTACCTAAGCAATAACTCCCACGTGACATGTAGTTCTCATTCAATCGTAAAATGCTCCATTTCAAAGTTTTACACATTATACTAATTAAAATATAACATACCGCAAGATTGCACAACGAATCATAAAAAACATATCGGCTGTAAAAATATAATGCTCCCGAGATAATTAAAATATGAAATACCCTATTAATATTCGCAGTTTTTTTTAAAATCCTTAATGCATATCCTTATAGAATAACATGGTCAGAACTAATACCAAAATCGCAGAGGTTTTTCTCAGCTTAATATATTAAAAAAACAAAAACAAAAAAAAAAAAACAATGTGTTTTAAACAAATTTGAAAATCCTCGATTCTGTGTTGTACACAACATTCGTGTGGCACTAATCGATGCCTCCTGATCTTCACGCCAGAATTTTACCGTTTATAATCTTTATTAGTTTAAAATAATTCTACTAGTTTAATTTTAACACAATTATTCAAATTGGTAAAGAGATCATACAAGTTGTAATTTTCCAATTAGACGAAAAATGTTCGGACCAGGATTCGAACCTGGGATCTCTTTGCTGAAGCTGCCATGCTCACCCCACTGAGCTATCCTGGTCGAATCTGGAGGGCATAATTCCTCCAGATTCGACCGGGATAGCTCAGTTGGTAGAGCATGGCAGCTTCAGCCAAGAGATCCCAGGTTCGAATCCTGGCCCGGACATTTTTCGTCCAGTTGGAAAATTACAACTTCTAAAATAATTTTACTTTGATATTTTCGAGATTCATTTTGACCATGGAACACTCAGTTCCTTTAAAGAAGTTTAAAATATTTTGAAATCTGTATTTTTTATATAAGAAAATCTTCCGCTCTATTTATTGCTCTCTACACTCTCAGAAATAAAACACTCAATTTTGACGATTCGGCAATCTTCAAGCTTTATTTCGTTATTTTTGACAATCATTTATTCACAGAATCACGTGGTTTTTGACGAAACGCGAAACCTCAAATATCTGACGGAACTGTTTCCTCACTGTCAAAAATAAAACTCTCACTTTTGGCGATTCAGCAATTCTTGAGCTATATTTCATCATTTTTGACAATCATTTCGTCTCAAGTGATTTTTAATGAAATAAAACTCCTCAAATATTTGACGAAACTGTTTTCCCATTCACGGCCAGATTATTTTTGTTGTTACAAAATCGTTCAAAGAAAAAAAAAATTCAAAATTTTAGGAGCTCTTTTTTATTTAAGAAATATATTCATATAACAATCAAATTTAAAATGTGCATAACTGATCCCTTTCCTCTCTATAATCAGTAACGTGCTAAAATCTTAACCCCCATCATTTAAAATAGATAATCTCTCCTCCAATATGCACTTCAAAATTTATAATTTCTGACCAACAAATTAACTAGACCATATTCTAATCATTCATTGAACAAAGGAAATTTCTCTAATAAATTATATCAATCAAGCCATATTCTAATTATATTTATTAACATTAGAAAAACCATAATAATAATCTAGTCTTGTTAATTATAACAGCACCGATAAAAATACAATCTACTTTCTAAAAATATAAACACACATCAACATCCCGTCGATACATTTAAAATCAAATTCACGCAAGGTCCCGCTGGCTGGCGAGGTAGACAGCGCACTGGTCTCCTACACCAAAGGTCGCGCGTTCAAATCCCCTTGAAGACTTGTGAAAAGCGACGTAATTTCCCCCCTGTCAAGTACAGATGCTTCTAAAATTGGCCCTAGATGGCACCACTAGCCTTTTTTTACACTTTCGAACAAGCACTTTGACGAAATTAATTTCCTCACTTTTTTGCGGATACGAATTTACTCAATTTGACGAAATATTCGCTCGGAGCATTTCCCAGGAAACAGTTTCGTCAAAAACGAAGAAAATTTCGTGGAATTTGCGTATCCATTTCTGACAGTGTAGTGGCAATAAAAAAATAATCTTATAAATTACCCCCTATCCCCAAAATTTCTGCTTCTTCTTTTACCTGCCTTTTCCTTCTAGCATGCAGAGTTTCAAACTTTTAGAACTGTTTATTTAAAAAAAATCTGCAACATTCGTTGCTCAATAATATAAACAAATAAATAATCATCTAAACTACCCCCTAACCTCCCAAATTAACGCTTCCTCCCTTTGCCCTAGAGCATACAAATAAGTTAAAAATATTTTTAACTCTTTATCTTTATATATAAAAAATTCTGCCCCATTTATTGCTCTTTAGTGACAATAAATAATCAATCGTATAAATTATCCACCTGTCCCAGAAACTGCCGCTCCCCTTTCCTCCAGCATACAGAGTTTCAAATATTTAAAACTCTTTATTTTAAAAAAAAATGCCACATTTGTTTCTCATTAATAACAATAAATAAGTAATCATCTAAATTACCCCTTAACCTCTCAGGATTTTCGCTTCTCCCCCTTATCATACAAATAGGTTTAAAATCTTTAAGCTATTTTTATTTTTATGTAAAAATATCTTTTGCCCTATTTATTGCTCTGTAGTAAGAATAAATAATAATCAGTCATATAAATTAGCCCCCTTCCCTTGAAATTTCCATTTCCCCACTTCCCCTCTCCAGCGTGCAAAATTTAAAACTCTTCATTTAAAAGAAAAATTGCCGTATTAGTTGCTGTCTAGTAACAATAAATAAATAATCAATTATCTAAAATATCCCCCCCCCCCTAAGCGCGCCTGTTCCGACATAGTACACTGTTTAAAATCTCTAAAAATTTGTTTAAAAAATTATTCAGAAAAAAGTGCACTACAGAAAAGCACACTAGCTTAGGAATGGATTTTGCCACCCAAACAAACTAGCAGCTGAAGCAAACGTCACATGCGCATGCTCTATCGTGACCAATGTCACACCGAGTGGATCATCTTCACATGGCGATTGGCAGAAAATGATGGACGCGCCAATCCAATGCACGCTTTCTTACAATCACATACTAAAAGTGAGCCAATCCTCCGTATGAGTTTTTAAGCATCATGAATCGGATGTCTATTTCGGTACAGGTAAAATGTTTGAATTTTTGTAAATTAATATATTTTTTAAACATTTAAACTTTTTTTTAGTTTGTATAAGTGAACATAAAATGAAAACACTTTGAATTTGATGATCTTGAATTTCTCGTACTTAACAATACTTTGAGTTAAAATTTTTAAAATTGAGTTAAAAACAAGAATAAATTTGTAATATATAATATTTTATTTCTTCTTATTTAATATATTTTATATTATCAGAGTATCTTGTAGCAAGAATCGTTATGTTTTGAAAAATTTATCAGTTTTTATGTCATAAATCTTATATTATAAAAATAAAAATTCATAAAAATTAATAAAAATATATATATAACCGCTGTCATAAAAATTATATTGCAATTTAATATCTCATAATAATAATAATAAAAGATTAGATTTTATAATAAAAATGTCAACATACATTGGCCGTTTAAGTAAAATGCAGAACAGTGAAATATTTATATATCTATAGAATTAAGAGATAATGTTCACAAAGACTAAGAATAAAAAAAAAAAAAACATTAAATTTAGATTTATTATTATTATTATTAATTTTAGTATTCTAAGCCTATAATTTATTTTTGCAAGTTCAATGTTTGGTAATAAGTTATTGTATATCTACCTACAGCATAACATTACTTTAAAATTGTTTTCATTTTATTTATTTATTACTTATATTTTCACTGTGAAGCTTCTATTTTTTTTAATATTGAGTTAATATCAAAAATATTTTAAAACTTCTACATTAGAATTAAACATTAACTTTGAAATTTAAATATTAATCCAATACCGAATTTTCAGTGCCAAATTTAATCGAATATTATATATACGTCAAAAATCACTTTCAGTGCATTTCTAGTTTGTTTATTGTTATATTACGATAGATAAATTAAAGCTGTTTAAAATGATTTTGTATTGCTAAAATAATTACCGATTCATTCAAAATATTTTTCATAAACACTTTTTAAGTTTAATTTTTATACTAAATTTCGAATGATAATAATGTTAAGTGATATAAATAATTTTGAATGGGCAAATAAAAACAAGACGTACAAGCGCCTGAAACTTACGGTCATTACTTATCCCCGCTCTACAAGTGTGAAAAATATTACGTCATCAGCGGCCATTTCATCTTCATACGAAAATCCATCATGTGACCTATTTTCTCTTTCATCTTTCCTCTCTCCACTCTGTGAGAAAACAGAACCAGACATTTCCTCGAACTTCGTCTGCAAAATGTCTTCTTGCACAACTATACGCTATAAAATCTTTTGTTTTCGGTAAAAGTTATAGTACTTAATAAAATGTAAATTATTATTTTTAATCGTGTTCGAAAATAATAATAAATCCAGAACTAGCTAAGTTACTTAAAAAGGAAATATTTCTTAGAATAATTAAAATAAATATAAGGCATACAAAATTTTATTTCAGCTCCCTTATAACTATATTTCTTTTCTTTTCAAGATTTCATTTTTAACCGGCTTTCAACAAAGAAAGTTATAATACATTTTTTATGTTTATGTTTTTTTAAATGTATGTAATGTACGTCCATGCATAACATTTGAACGGATACTTCGATTGTTATAATTTTTTAACACTTTCCAACACAGTTGAAAAGTGCTTAGGAATACGGATAGTCTGTCTGTCTGCCGTCTGTTTGTCCGTGCTTTATCTCACGTAAATATAATCGGATTGTTATGCAATTGATATATGTTATTGAGGTTTACTATAGCATGTTCGGTATTGAAAATGAAATGTGTAGCGCTTATATATATATTACAGGGGCACTCAAAAGAATGTCGTTACATTATACTCTAACGGGGGGAAATGCTTTGCAGTGAATTTTAATGATGTGCCACAATTTCAAATATATTGAAATTGATATACATCACTGAAATACACTACAAGATGCTTACTTTCGAACATGGTATGTCTAGCACTTGTAATTAGTTTACAGGGAAACTGAAAAGCATTCCATTACATACATTATGGTTTAACCCTTTCCGGCACACACAAAGTCTGTTCGTAAAATGAGAAATTACTGACTGACACCGGAATTTACAAACGACTTTTTTAGAAAATAAGAACTCCTTATTTTAAGCTTTCATTGTAGAAGCAAAATTTTATTAAATATGCTTGGTATCGAATGCAAGTTTGGAATTAAAATTAGGTGTCCCGGAGTGGGACCACTGTGCATTTTATTCATGTTACACATTACAAACACGAGCAGGGAAGACCGAGCTATGCTCGGTCAAAATTAAATTTGAGTTCAAATATCATGACCCATGACCAAAATGACCCACTAATTGAATTTTCTCGAACATGTGACTTAGCCCAACAGTCTTCTCGTGCCCGGAAACCATTGGATGTAAAATTTAGTGTAAATTGAGCCGCTTTTTAGATCTTGACCCACAATGACCCAGAAATGACCCACTAATCGAATTTTCTCGAACATGTGACCTAGTCTAATGATTTTCGCGTGCCCGAAACTCGTAAAATACAAAATTTAATCAAAATCGTTAGAGCCGTTTTTTAGATAAAATTAATTTGACCCGCTTTGACCCAAAAATGACCCCCTAATCGAAAGTTCTCGAACATGTGACCCAGCCCAATAGTCTTCTCGTGCCCGAAAATAGTCGGATACAAAATTTCGTCAAAATCGTTTGGACCGTTTTTTAGATACAATTAGCTTGACCATGACCCAAAATGACCCAAAATGACCCACTAATTGAATTTTCTCGAACATGTGACCTAGCCCAACAGTCTTCTCGTGCCCGGAAACCATTGGATGCAAAATTTAGTGTAAATTGAGCCGCTTTTTAGATCTTGACCACAATGACCCAGAAATGACCCACTAATCGAATTTTCTCGGACATGCGACCTAGCCCAATGCTTTTATCGTGCTCGAAACTCGTAGGACACAAAATTTAATCAAAATCGTTAGAGCCGTTTTTTAGATAAAATTAATCTGACCCGCGTTGACCCAAAAATGGCCCACTAATCGAAAGTTCTTGAACATGTGACCCAGCCCAATTGACTTCTCATGCCCGAAAATGGTCGGATACAAAATTTCGTCAAAATCGTTTGAACCGTTTTTTAGATACAATTAGCTTGACCATGACCCAAAATGACCCAAAATGACCCACTAATTGAATTTTCTCGAACATGTGACCTAGCCCAACAGTCTTCTTGTGCCCGAAAACCATTGGATGCAAAATTTAGTGTAAATTGAGCCGCTCTTTAGATTTTGACCCACAATGACCCAGAAATGACCCACTAATCGAATTTTCTCGGACATGCGACCTAGCCCAATGCTTTTA
Organism: Maratus michaelseni; assembly: GCA_963931845.1. Lineage (NCBI taxonomy): Eukaryota > Metazoa > Arthropoda > Arachnida > Araneae > Salticidae > Maratus > Maratus michaelseni. The sequence goes on from OZ007586.1 coordinate 99,700,788, forward strand.
TCGTGCTCGAAACTCTTAGGACACAAAATTTAATCAAAATCGTTAGAGCCGTTTTTTAGATAAAATTAATTTGACCCGCGTTGACCCAAAAATGACCCACTAATCGAAAGTTCTCGAACATTTGACCCAGCCCAATTGACTTCTCATGCCCGAAAATGGTCGGATACAAAATTTCGTCAAAATCGTTTGAACCGTTTTTTAGATACAATTAGCTAGACCATGACCCAAAATGACCCAAAATGACCCACCAATCGAATTTTCTCGAGCATGTGACCTAGCCCAATGGTTTTCTGGTGCCCCAAAACGGTAGGATACGAAATTTCGTCAAAATCGTTAGAGCCGTTTTTAAGATAATTTTTGCATATATATATATATATATATATATATATATATATATATATATATATAACCACCCACAAGATTGGCTCGTATTAGAATATATGATAATGAAATTGATATCAATTTCTGAGATGCACTAAGACATGCTGTAGAATATGGAGTGTAAAGATTTTTTTTTCATTTACAGTGCGACACAAAATTATTGTTTTATATAATGGTCTACGGAGGAAAAACTGTTTGCAGCGTAGTTTAATTATGTTACGTCATTTCAAATGTAATGAAATTGATATACCTTATTGAGGTTTACTACATGACACTTGTTATGTGCATAGTATTTTTCGCTCATTTACAGGGACACACAAAATATTTCGGGTACGTCTGTGTCCGAAGTATTGTTTATAAGCCATAATTGGAAGTGGGATTTTTGTAAGGTATGCGTTTAACTAAAGTTTTGAATGCTATGAGGTATGTATAAATGTTACAGAATGTATACAGGGCTACACAAAAAAAAAATTGCATTAAGGTGCATCAGCGTAAATTGATTAAAATGGGTTTTTAATTGAATTATGCATTTTTAAAATGAAATATATTTAGTATACCAAGAAAGGTTTGTAGAATATAAATAAAATGATATACAGGGCCAGGCAAAGAACTGAATACATGGCTGCCTATGTATGACAGTTTCTGGATGTGTGATTGAATTCATAAACACTTTTCAAATATGTTGGAAAGTGTTTAAAAATTATCACAATCGAAGTATCTGTTCAAAAGTTATGCGTGGACGTACATTACATACATAAAAAAAAAAACAATAAAGAAAAATCATGCACCATACATAGATTATGAAACACTTTCCAAAAATAACAGAATACTTTAACAAACAATCGCTGTTTAATAAGGTAAATAAGGTATCTAAGTAAACATTTCAGAAAAAACACAAAACACATTTGAAAACCAGATTTCAGCAATTACCATCCACAGCCGGGAAAATATTCCATTTTATTTCTGCATCCCTGTATATAATTTATATATTTGTATGTACTTTATAATATGCTACATTTTAGTTTAGTAATAAAACACATAACACAGTTGGTTGGAAACTCCGCTGCAGCAGTTTCTACCAATAGACGGAAACATATTTGAATTATTTTGTACAGCCCTGTATATTACCTTAAGCTTTTATACACGCTACATATTAAGCTATAGTTTAATTCATGTCTGTCTGCCGTCTGTTTGTCCGTGCTTTAACTCGCGTAAATATACTCGGATTGTTATGCAATTAATATATATGTTATTGAGTTTTACTATAACATATATGTTCGGTATTGAAAATGAAGTGTATAGCATTTTTAATTCCTTTACAAGGACACGCAAAAGAATTTTGTTACATTACGGTCAATAGGGAAAACCATTTGCGATTTATTTTAATGATGTTACACTATTTCAAACTTATTGAAATTGATATATATCACTGACATGCACTACAAGAGGCTTACTATAGAATAAGGCGTGTCACTTATACATATTTTACAGGAACACTCAAAATTACTCCGTTACATCACGGTCTATGGGGGAAAAACAAAATTGCGGTTTATTGCCGAAACGTCAGCCGAGGCTCACTGTAGAGACGCGAAAAGTTTTTGGTTTCTGTCTGTCTGTTTGTCTATATGTCTGTCTGTCCCGCGATAACTGCCGTAAAAATCGTCCTATAAGTTTGATTTTTGGTGGGTATGTTAGTGAGGTACACGGAATTAGCTGTATAGTTTTTAGTTACATTTGATTCATTCGTTCGAAAAGTATAGAACATTTCTTTTTAGGTCATAATTCTTTCCTATGGGAATGCAGACGAATTTCAAATTTCATTTTTAAATTAAATAAAAATAGCATATTTGAATAATGGATTTAAACGTAAAATTACTAACGCTAAATTTTCGATATGGAGGTTTTAAATATACCCAATAGCTTTGAAAATTTGCTGATACATTCACTAGAATTTAGAAATTAATTGTTTAAATTCTTGGAAATTTTTTTGCATCTGTTCGGGAAATATAAAACATTTTATTTTCATATTTTTTACAAATTTTAAAATGCATTTCTTTTTACTTGCTCTTTAATTTATTAGTAGTTTAGCAAAAATATTTCAAAGAATATCAAAATAATAAAATTCAAGTAACTCGCACTACTTTACTGCAATACTTTATTATCAAAATAAATTATTTTTGTATTCTATTGACAAAAATGAAGAATTTATTTTAATACAAGTTTATTTTTTTTTATCTAAAAAGTTACACGAATAAGAAGTTCATAAGAATTTCAAAATATGAATGCATAAACCATGTTTAATTTAACGCGTCTAATTTCTGAAATCTCCGAAGTATTTTATATGCTTATAAATATGTATGTAATAAAAAAAAAAAAAATTGCGGCTTGTAAGATAAAAATAATATGAAAAGTGAGATAAAAAAACAATGACTTTTAGAGTTTATGTTGAGGCTTATAATCTGCAGATTTACTAGTTTTAATAATGTTTCACTATTTCAAACATATTGAAATTGATATATATCACTGCTGAGGTGCATTACAAGAGGGTTACTATACAATATTGTGTGTATAGAATTGATCGTTCATTTATACGGACACACAAAACAATTCGGTTAGGGTACTGTCTGTTAACATTAATTGCTGGAAGTGTGTTTGGAACGCGTTGTGGAGTGCGTAATGTTTTGCTTATTACTTGGTGTGTATAAATTTTATAGGTCATATACAGTGCAGTATAAAATATCTCGAGTACATTTCCATTTATTGGCGGAAATTCCAGATCGGGAATTTTAAACTGTGCTGTGCATTTCCTAACTAAATTTTGCATTCTATGTACTATTATACATACAAATCTATATATCATACACATGGCTGCACAAAAGATTTCAGATATTTTTCCAAATATTGTTGCTAATTCCTGAAATTGGATTTTTAATTGCGTTATGCGGTTTTAAATTGTTTATTCAAATAATTATTCATTATTTCAAACATATTGAATTTGATATATATCACTGAGTTGCATTACATGGGGTTTACTATAGAATACTGTGTGCACAGCATCCAAAGTTCATTTATCAGGGACACACAAAAGAATTCGGTTATAGTACTGTTTGTTAACAATAATTGCTAGAAGTGCGTTTTTAGTTGCAGTACGCATTTTTACATTTAACTATTTTTCGCCTATTACTTGGTGTGTATAAATTTTATCGATCATATACAGGGCAGCACAAAAAAAAAAAAAAAAAAAAAAAAAAAAAAAAAAAAAAAATCACATTTCCGTTTATTGACAGAAATGGCTGAAGGAAAATTTTCAACTGTGCTATCCGTTTCCTAATTGAACTAACTAAATTTAGCACTCTATGTAGTACATATACAAATTTATTTATCATATACAGGGCTGCACAAAAGATTTCGGATTTTTTTTTTTTTAATATTGTTCGTAATGCCTGAAATTTGGTTTTCAAATGTGATATGTTTTTCCAAATTGTTTAGTTAGACATGTACAGAGTGTTGTACACATTAGTGAAATTATTGTCAAAACTGTATTAATTGAAATATCCCAACAGTGTTATGAAGTAGTGTAAAAATAAACGAAGTTCTTGAAAATACTCTAAATGTATATAACATATTTAATAACCAAGAAATTTTTCACAAACCAAAATGTCTTGGAAAAATGTTCAAAATGTACCATTGTCTATATATGAGTTTATAACACAATCCAGGGTGTCTCAATGCAGACAAAATAATTTGAACAAGGTCATATGTAACTATGTAAATAACTTTAAAATGTGTAAAAAAAAAAAAAAAAAAAAAAAAAAAAAAAAAAAAAAAAAAAAATTCAACACGTTGTTGTATGTCAAAGTAAACAGTGGGCTTGTGTCTTCTCCCCGGGTTTGCACATATTCTAAACGAAAGATGGTTTTCCGGGGCGGTCATCTCTTGTCATCCCTTGTTTACTTCGACATTGTCTTTCAGCTTTTTAAACGATAAAGATTTGTAAAATTATTTTGGAAATGTTGGAAAGTGTTACATCTATGCTTGACGCATGATTTTTAACATTTTCCAACATAGTTGAGAAGTGTTTATGAGTTTGGTTTGTTTGTCTGTCTGTCTGTATGTCCGTGCTCTAACTCGAGTAGATATATCCGGATAGTCATGAAATTGATATATATTGAAGTTTATTATAGCATGTTCGGTATTGAAAATTAAGTGTGTAGCACTTATATATTTTTTTACAGGGGCACTCAAAAGAATGTCGTTACATTATGGTTTAACGGGGAAAAAACGTTTGCAGTGCATTTTGATGATGTGACACTATTTCAAATATATTGAAATTGATATACATCACATACACTACAAGATGCTTACTATCGAACAGGGTACGTCTAGTACTTATAATTAGTGTACAGGGAAACTAAGAAGAATTCCATTACATTATGGTTTAAAGTTGAAAATCGTTTGCGGCGCATTTTAATCATGTTACACTATTACAAACATAATGAAATTGATATCAATTTCTGAGATGCACTAAGACATGCTTTCTGTAGAATATGGAGTGTAAAGCTTTTTCCTTTTATTCATTTACAGTGCGACACAAAAGTATTCTTTTACATAGTGGTCTACAGGGGAAAAACTGTTTGCAGCGTATTTTAATTAAGTTACGCCATTTCAAATATAATAAAATTGATATACATTACTGAGGTTTATACTACAAGACACTTGTTATGTGCATAGCATTCATTGTTCATTTACAGGGACACACAAAATATTTCGGGTACACACTGTAAAAAAAAAAAAAAAAATCCTGAAAAAAAACCGGAAATTGTACTGGCAATCGAGACGCCGCCAGTACTATTTCCGTGTTTTAACAGAAAAAAAATTCCGTAAATTCCAGGAAATTTTCCGGGATTTCTGAAATTTCCGTTTTATAACAGATATCTTCCACATTTTTTAGAAATTTTTATGTCGTTAAAATAAAATTTATAAGACCAAAAAGGAAAAAAAAAGTTACATCGCGAGGACAACCTTATAAGGGATAGATACATTTCTGCTTAATTTTTTCATTCAGGGGTGAGTTTACAGTAATTAACTAACCCTTGCCATGAGCGGAATCGAACCCGTAATCTCTCGTATACTAAACTGACGACCTAGACCACTGCGCTATGAGTGGTCAAGCGTCCTTTTCAAATGTTGTTAGTTATTTTAGGAAACGTTTTGCAAAAACTCGAGGTTTCATATGTAGATGGATTTTTTTCAGTTCCAATGTTTTTAATATTTTCTTTTCATAATTTTCAATATTTTGCTGTATTATTTGATGTCTTATAACAAATAAATTTTAATTTATTATGTATTATATGCGTAAAACATTGTATTAAGAATAACGATTGCTTCTTTTTGCAACAGTACCAACATTTTCTTTTTTCGAACATATACTTTTTTAAATTATTTGCCTGATTATTTATTTATCAATTCCAATAAAAACAACAATTATCTTAATCAGACGTGTTTATTACATGCTATTAAAATATTTTTTTATCTCTTTTTTTTTTTTTTAAATATGTAAATAAACAATTTTATAATAAATTAAATTATTATATTTCAGCTATGCTGAGAGCTTTTGCGTACGGTTCTGTTAAACTGAATAGTTTTGAAAATATAAAAACAAAAAAAATTGATTTTTAGAGAAAAAATTGAAATTAATGACCTTGGGATAGGTAAGTTTAAATCTGGACTTATTGATTTAATTTAAATTAAATTAGTTTAATTTATAAAAATATAAACTAATGCAATAAATTAAAAACGTTATAAAGTTGAAAACTTTATTTTTATAAAAGTAAAGAAAAAATATTAACTATAATTTTATAAATTTAAGGAAAAAATTATAATCTTTGTAAAATTATAATTTATAAAATAATAAATTTTAGCGTAATTCACCTATTTGTAAGCCATATCAGTTTAGTTTAATACCAATTTTCATAGCTATAATTTGCAGAGATATTATGTTATGAAACTTTTAAATAACACAATATTGCCTCAAGTTAAAAAAAGTTAAAATAAATTTTAAAACAATTAGTGGAAAAAAAATCATAATTTTGAAGTACTATCAAGAAAAAAAAGTAGATTTTAAAAAGTATATATATTTTTATGTAATATATAAAAACAAAATTAATTTCTAAATATTTCATTAAAAAATATAAATATTACTATTCTTTTCACAATAAATTGACATGGCCTCGGTTAGAATGGGTCAGCCGGTCGAGCCGGGACAAGCCTGTATCCTAGAAGAACTCTAGTAAATACAACCATTTTAATTCTCATTTCAAAGAAGGCGATTTCTGTACTCAACTTTTAAACGTCATTTACGGAAATTGCACTATTTTGGAAGAAATACGGACACTGTACTGTTTTGAAAGAAATACGGAAAAAATTCATTACATTTATGGAAAACTTTCTGCATATTTACGGATTTGAAATATCTTTGACGGAACTAATATCATTTACGGAAATTGTACTGAAGTTTTGGAAAAATGAAACTTCTCCGTAAAATTTTACGGAAAATCTGTTGTATTTTCACGGATTTTTTTAGAGTGCAGTACTGAGTCCGAAATATTGCTTATAAGCCATAATTGGAAGTGGGATTTGAGTAAGGTATGCGTTTAACTAAATTTTTTAATGCAATGAGGTGTGTATAAATGCTACCGACCTGGCTACAAAAAAAAAAAAAAAAAAAAAATCGTAAGCATTACGGTGCATCACACAGATTGATTAAAATTGGTTTTTAGTCTAGTTATGTATTTTGAATGTGAAATATATTTAGTATACCAATAAATGTTTGTAGAATATAAATAAAATCAAACACAGGGCCACGCAAAGAACTGAATACATGGCTGCCAACTTATGATAATTTCTGGAAGTGTGATTTCAGCGTGTATTTGCCGGAATTTTAACTATAGCTTAATATGTGGCTGCATGAAATGATTAAGGTAATATACAGGGCTGTACGAAATAATTCAAGTATGTTTCCGTCTATTGGTAGAAATTGCTGAAGATGAATTTCCAATTAAGGTATGTGTTTTTTTACTAAACTAAATTGTAGCATACTATAGAGTAGATACAAATATATAAATTATATACAAGGCTGCAGAAGAGAATTGGAGTGCTTTTTCGGCTGTGGACGGTAATTGCTGAAAGCTGGTTTTCAAATGTGCTTTGTGTTTTTCTGAAATGTTCACTTAGATATCACTGTAAAACATTTTCAGGAACGTTCCTGGAAAATAATGGGCAGCTAATATGCCTAATTTATACCAGTAACATTTCTGGCAAAAAATAAAAAACTTTTTTAAGAATTCAGAAAAGTTAATATTAAAAGTCAGTAACTTTCCTGGAATTATAGTGGTAAGGTTTCTCAATTCTTCAGAAAGGTTCCAGGTTTAAGCCGGTAACCTTCCTGGAAAAAACCATGAAATATACTAAAATCTTCTCAGTAAAAGCCAGTAACAATCCTGGAATAAATCAGCAATCTTCAGAAAAATTTAGATATGTTCACATCCTGTCATCTTCCTGGTAAAAACCAAGAACATTCTTTAAGAATTTAGAAAAGTTCCACAGAAAGCCAGTAATAGTACTTGAAAATATATGGAAACATCCTATATATTTCAGGGATGTTTCTGATACATCAATATGATTTTTGTTGATATGTAGCTCACAATTTAATTAGCTTAAAAATTTTGAAAAGTAGTTTTTGTATGTTTTAAGAATATTTTTAAATATTTAACTTATAAAAAATATTTCTTTTAAATTAATATTTATTTTATAAACATATTTGTTTAATAATAACATTAAATTTTTCTGTAACATTTTTTTTAATGTCATTCTATTTAAATTTTTTCTTACAAAATATAGTTTGATGTTAAAAATTAATTTGTTTTTAAGATAAATATATGTTGTTTCATTTTTAAATTGTATAATGTTTTCTTTTTTAAGTTAAATATTTTGAAAGTTCATGAAATGCATTCAAAATTAGTTGGCAAAACTTTAAAGCTAATCAATTGCTATTCTGACATAAGAACAATCAATTACTCATAAAAATATTATATTTTTATGAGTAATTAAAAATTTTTAAAAATGTATACTTTTATGAGTAATTGACTGAGCAGTCAATTGCTAAAAAATGTTACATTTTGGATTATAAAGAAATATAATTTAGTTTTTATCCATGTAATCATCCGATATTAAATGTTGAAAATTTTTGCTTTTTTCTGAAAATCAATGGATCCAATCCTTTTTTTTTAATTTGACTGGACTATTATAACTAGAATGCATTCAAGGATAAAGTCAATCAAAGTATTAACAGACTTTGTCATTTTAAAAAATCTTAGGCAGATTTATTTGAAACCGTTTACTTTTCAACATATACCTACATTTACAAATAATTTGCTTAGTATTTTCTTTATAATCCCATGTAAAAAATCAAAAACCATTTTTTTTTAATTTTCAATAATTTAATTTAGGTGAAGGCGGAGAAAAGTAAAATTATTATAAGAAACTATTTGATCTTGACAAATTATTTCTTCTTGAAAAAGTAGTGACTTTCCATTTATTTATACTCAAATGAGCTTAAGCAAGAAGTTTCCAGAACATATTAGCATACTTGCAATGCTAAGTATTTTTTCCAATATTCATTACCAGTTATTAAAATTAATTATTACTTTTCTTTTTTGTTGTTTGTAAACGAGAAATAATCGCATTTTAAGAAGCAAAAATTTCAGTACAAGGGTAGTATTGGTGAAATTTCAGGACACAGTTTCCAACATAATCAAAAATAAAATTTTCAAACAGTATATAAAATTAATATGTTTATGGAAATTAATAATTTCTCCAAAACAGCATTTCGACAAAACGAAAATATTGTCTGTTGTACCTCTGTCAGTTTAAAATCCTGATCATTGTGTTTGTAGTGTTTATTTTAGAACTAAAATTGTGTCAGTTGTTCTTATTGTAAAAATGTTTAAAATTATACAAATTAAAATTTTTTTTATCTCAGAAACGTCTTTTAAAATAAATTGTGCGCAAGATTTCTATTAAACTACTTTATATTTTTTACAGATAAACTTTACGGATTCAGAGATTATATCTATGTCTTAAGATTTGGCCAAAATTTGTGTATAATTCTAAACACAGAATAAAAAAACATAGATAAACTCCTAAAAAAATATGCAACCTGTTTAACTTTATTTTTAAACAGAAATTTTGCTAAAATATACAAAAATTTAGGTTCAGTTTAATATAATAAATTCACAAAGATTTCAGGTAGAAACATTAACTATATAATTTAGTAAAATTACTGTTCACAATTTAAACAAAGTACGTTTTTAACTTTTTTAGATAGACCACTTTAAAGTATCTTTTTATTCACTGCTTACAGTGAGAACAACATATATATTTTTTAGCCATAACTCGTGTAAATATCGGGAATGTTTAATACAGGTTATCTTAAAATGCTCAAACAATGTTATTCTTTCGTGTTTTTGTTTTCGAAAAGGTTAATGTTTTGAAGATTAAAATTTAATTCCTTTTAAAATCAGGCATACTTCAAATATACAAACATACTAATATTTTTCATATATGAGTAAATGTACATTTTAAAATATTATAATCCTTGCAATATAGGTTTAACTCTTTTTTTTTTCAGATTGTCGAGTGATTTTTAATAGGACAGAAAAAGTATTTTATACACTTACATTATGTTGCTCTCAATGTATGCATCAAATTATAAAAGTAATAATAATAATAATAATAATAATAATAATAATTATTATTATTATTATTATTATTTTACATTCTCATTTATGGATTTCTTTTGGTACAAAAAGTTACATATACAACTATAAAAGTCAGAAGCATGAAAAAATTAATACTTTTAAACAGTTTGTAATGTTTACTAATTTTAGATTGTAGAAGTTAAAAGCTTGTAGCTTAAAGGAATAAAAAACCCAGAATTGTGAAAAAAATTTCCATCAATAATTGATTAAAAATATTTTTAATTATATTAAATTACGTACATAGCTTTATTTTTTGTTATCCAACTGTTTTTCTGAGGAATCGTAAGATGAATATAATCCAAGAATTAAGAACAATTAATTAAATAAAGCTAAAAAGCAATCAGGTGACAATGAAGGAATTACATAAAACACTTCGCAAAGCCAACCTAGTTACCATTTGACTAATTATTGCATGAAATTAGGTTAAAATTTAATTTTAAAATATTTTCGCTAGCAAAAAGAACGTCTTCCGGCTTGTAGTTGAAAGAATAAAATGGCAGAATTTTGACAGTGTCCAAAGGCAGCTGATTTATTCATTGTTTGTCTTCCGCAGATGATTAGATTACCACCTCACTTCCGCAATACATTTTCAGGAAAGTTTTAATTTCCTAAGAAATCAAGTACCTCTTTCATTAATATATTTTTTAACTCAAGGCCGCTGTAAGCATAGGTGCAAGGGTGCCAAGATGGCGGAGCGCGAAAGCTAAGAGCAGAGACGTTGCCACGCAAAAAGAAGCCTTATCCCTGAATTCAGGAAACTATTCGCAAAAAAACTTATTTTTCTCAGGAATCTGATAGAAACCTGCGAAAACACGGAAGGTTGCTGGACATAATTCGTGACGTTACAGAATTTTCTCACAATGTACCTTATTTACCTTATTAAATAGCGATACTTTGTTAAAGTATTCTGTTAGTGTTGGAAAGTGTTTCATAATCTATGCTTGGTGCATGATTTTTCTTTCTTGTTCGTTCTTGTTTTTGTTGGAGAGAACTCATTTTAATGGCAGTGTCACAATAAACTTCCCCATGATCCAAATATATTATGTTTGTCTACTTGTCCACACTCTTGTCTTTTTTCTGGGCTGTAACTTTCGTAAGTATACTGGCTATTCTTCGCAAAATTTCAATAATTTGTTAGGTACATAGTACTACTTTGTGTTCTTAAAACAGTCGTCGTATCGTATATAGTTTTTTTTTTTTTTTTTTTTTTTTTTTTGCAGGGACATGTCAAAATATTTAATATATGATCGTCTACTGCGCGTCAAAATGCGCGATATTGGCAACAATAGGATTTAAAATGAATACGGATAACAATAAAGGTTTGCCAAAAAATAATCAGTATTATAATGTATGAAACAATCCATTGGAGAGGTTTTTATTTTTATTATTATTTAAAATTTAGAAACTCGCAAATTCCAAATTATTCAGAATACCTCATTTCCTTTCTAAAAGGAGAAACAAACAAACAAACAAACAAACAAAAAACAACAACTATATTTGATTAACCATTGTCGGTTTTATGTAAGGGGTAATTACCACTCTCAGACGTTTGAAATCTCCACTCAAACCCCTCTCACTAAATTATGCCAACTGTCGTGTTATAAGTAAATATCACTGTAATAAAGTAAGTAAATATCCCCTGAAGTCGGATTTTTTTTTCTTTAAAATCATTTTCAATTTGAAAATTTCTAAATTCCAAGTTATTCAGAAAACCTGATTTCCTTTCTAAAAGAAAGAAAATATTAATATACGCACTAACCATTGTCGGTTTTATGAGGGGAGTATTGAAGGCCGAAACAAAGGGGGGGGGGGGCAGAGGGGACATGTGCACCGGGTGTCAGAGCGGAAGGCGGAGGGCGCGTCAAATGTCAATTTGGGTTGCCGTTTGATACAAAAAAGATGTATGAAATTTGAGTAAAAATGTTTTTCAGCTAGAAAATCTAAAAGAAAAACTGAGCCACGTGGGTTAAAATTGGCAAATAGATAAAAAAAAATTGGTGAGGTAGGGTGACAGCCCGGAACATTAAAAACTAAAGGATGGAAAATACGCAATTTAAAAAATATTTTTTTATTGTAATTACTTTTTGTACAACCAGATCCGGGCTTAGAGAGGGCGACTGCCCGGAACGCTAAACTCTATGGGGTGAAAAATTATAAAATAAAATACTTAGTGAAAACTTAATAGGTTTTTGTTTGTTTGTTTGCTTTGTTTTGTTTTGATTCAAGTCATTATTATCATTTTGAAAATCGGCGTTAGGTTCAGAAAAGAATCTAGACATATCAGTCTATTAATAGAAAGAGCGGTATAAGTGACGGTTCAATTAAATTGGCTGTAGATAGTACACAAAGATATTTTGCGGTAGTGGAATTCATTGTTATTCCTACAGAAAATCCTGGTTTTTCAGTTTTTAAGACACTGTGACTCCGATCATTATGACTTTTTAAACGCCTGCTCAATTATTCTAAAACTAGTCGTTGGGAGCCACCGTGATACTTACCCATCATGGATATGCATAATGTAAAATATGAAAATAAAACATGTGTAAACTATTTATAAAATGCATTGCACTTCGAATAAAATCGTGGATTGATGACGTCATAAACTTTAAATGCTCTATTACTGAATTGCGTAAAAGAAACTTTCTTATAACTCCAAAATTGGTAGTATTATTAACTAACGGTTTACTGCGTCGGATTAAGCGACTCATTTCCAATTAAAATATATCTTTGAATTGAAATTTGAATGAAATACAGGGTCATGAATATGGTCATGCGTGTGGAAAATAATATGGAACTAATTATCCGATCGACTTCATTCTTTAAGCAAAATTTATGTTTTTGTATTGTCTTTTACATTCACTTCTTAAAAGAAACAATTTCGAAAAATTTTATATACCTTTTATCAGAACGAATATTTCGAGAGTCCGAAAAAAATAGTTCCGGATAATTGAGGTCACTGAAATTCAATAAGCTTCTTTCTATTATTACGTACTAAGTACATACCAAATTTCAAGTCTCTATTTCAATTTGTTCGGGAGATAGAGCGTTTACAGACACACACATACACACACACACAGACGGACGGTAAAATTTTTTTCTAAAAATATGTTTTTCGGAATCTCCAGTGTCTGAAACGTGTAACTCCGTCATTTTTTTTTTTTTTTTTTTTTTTTTGTCAAAACGATTACAAGACTTACCCTATACTACGTATGATGGGTAAGTAATATGTGAAAGTGAAATCTTCCTATCGCAGAATCATGTCTTAAGTGGAAAAAAAAAATACACGGTCCCAACATAAAGAATATCTACAATTGCACATGCTAAGATCTGTATAAAATGGAAGTTATTTGCGATTCCGGTGTCACAGGTTTTATTGAATAAATGTTTGACAAAGTTCATTACATAGTTCAATAGTGCTCATTTTATGATTACATATTTTTAATTTTAAATAAGTCGGGTACTAGAAGCTTACTAAAATTCCCTTTGTAAGTTTATTTTGAAGAGGAGGGAGGAAGTGATGTGGGTGGCGTCAAAATCCATGTGTGGCTTCATGAAAAAAAAAAGCTAATTTCGGCCTTGGGAGTAATTATCTCTCCCATACCTTTGAAATCACCTCTTAATAAATGTTCCCCAATGCTATAAGAAAATATCAGTGTAATAAGGTAACAAACAATCTTTTAAAGTCAGTTTTATTTTTTTTTAAATAAAAAATTACTTGTAAAACCTTCCAAGTTCCAATTTATTCAGATATCCCCATTTCCTTCATCAAAAGAAAAAATAATTATAAACGCACCAACAACTGTCGGTTTTACGTGGGGGTTAATTACTATTTTTAGACCTTTGAAATCCAAATTACTCTTTTTCCTTTTTGTATAGAAAAATAAATAAACCATTCAAAATGATCCAATTCATCGGAAAATATCCGTGGGCGTATACACTTCCTAGGTCTTCTCTGTAACCGTCTTTGAAAAGAGCGAAATAAGAATTCTAGGAAAATAACGAACAATAACGGCTTATCGTTTAGAAATATTTTGATTCTAGTAAATTAGAATTCGCTAAAGTCGAATAATTTCCAGAATTGAATTGAAGAGAAGGAATAAACATGCTCATTGAATAGTATACCGTTGATTCAGTGATGCGTAGATTAACGAAGGGCCGGTAAAGAAAACATTATTTAAGGGAAAATGTTTCGAAAAAGAAATTCTGAGAGTAAACTTTAAAAGAAAAAATAGACCGTCTATATTGAGAGCTTAGAGAAGCCATTCGAAAGCGGCAGTCCGCAGGGCTAATTTGTTTCATTGTGGTCGGGTGTGGGTGGGGTTGACTTTAAATATTTCGGACTGAGTTTTGATTCTTTCGGATCGGGTTTGGGTCGGTCTGATTTTTCAAAAAAAGTCTTTAATATTTTTCAATTGAGATAAAAATATATGTTTGAATATTCATGAGTGTATATATCTTCATTTTTGTACAAAAAAAATATTCAATTGCTATTACACTGCAAATTCCCAGAAGATATTGGGAACACATTTAGAACACTTTGATTCAAAAAAATGTTCCAGTTACCTTAATGTGTAATGAATGTGTTCCCTTAATGTGTGTTGAATAGGCTCCGCTACAAAGAATGTGCTCTGAAAGTGTTCTGCTTAAGATATCTGTTAAATCTAAACTATAGGGAACACATTTGAGAACAGATTGGGAGCAAATTTGGGAACACTTGTGATATCATCGCTTTCAAAATGTGCGCTAGAAAGTGTGCTGAACAAAAGAAGTGTTCTCAGAAGTATTCTAAAAACTTTTCCAAAATGTGCGCTTCAAAGTGTTCTAAAAAAGGTGACAAAATAAGTGTTCTAAAACGTGTTCTGAAAAGTATATAATGATTTGCAGTGTATATACAAAATTGTGCACTACTTTTCAATAATTGTATTAAAATATGGATTAATTTTCTTCCGGGTCGGGTTGGGGTTTGAACATTTCGTTTTCGTGTTGAATTGTGTTAGGTACGGGTTGGATTTTGGGTTGACTTCAAGTAGAATTTTCGAATTCGGGTCGGGTATAAACCGATCCGTGCAGGAATTTGGACGGCTCCAGACACATAATCGTTAATCTATATTTATAAAATTAATTAAGATGCGCATAAAAGTTATTTAAGACCTCACTGTTGCTACATATATTTTCATCGGTTAGACAAAATGTCTCCTGTTTTTTATACTTATTTTAAAATTATGTTAAACATCTTAAATACCGTTTTCAGTCAAAAGTTATTTTTACATGTTAGTCCTATTTGTGCTACATTAGTGTAAGTTTAATCTTCTACACCAATAAACCATTATTCCAAATTAATTAAATTTGAACTAACATTTAAAAAAAGGTTTTGCATTGAGCAAAAGATTCATTTGGTATTAGACAATCTGACTTTTTAACACATTCCAACCTAGTTGAAAAGTGTTTATGACTTCGGTTTGTCTGCCGTCTGTCCGTGCTCTAACTCACGTAAATCTACTCGAATTGTCCTGAAATATTTGTATGTTATTGTCGTCCACTACAGCATGTTCCCTATTAAAAATGAAGAGTGTAGCACTTATAGTTTTTTTTACAGGGACAGTCAAAAATATTCCGTTACATTACAGTCAATGGGAAATAATCGTTTCAAGTGCCTTTTAATGATGATACGCCATTTGAAACATGATGAAATTGATATATATTTATAAAGCGCATTAAAACATGCTTTTTGTAGAATATGGGGTGCAAAACATTTATTATTCATTTACAGGGTCAAACAAAAGAATTCTGTTGCATATTATTCGCAGGGGAAAAATCGTTTGCAGTGTAATTTAACGGTGTTTCACTATTTCAAAGATAATGAAAATTATACCCATTACTGAGGTGCACTATATATTGCTTGCTTAAAAGTATGGTGTTCATTCGTTTATCGTTCATTTACGCGGACACACTAAATAATTCGGTTACAGTATACGTGCGATAATTACAGTCTATGTGTGATAATTGCGTTTTCAAGTTTGGTTTGAGTTTTTAAGTTTAACTAAATTTTTTCATATTACGTGGTGTGTATAAATTCGGTTAATCATATACAGGGCTACACAAGGGAATTCATATTACGCACTATGAGAGTAAATTGCTTAAAGGTAGTTTTTAATTGTGTTACTCATTTTCATGAACTATATTTAGCAGACAGAATAAGTTTGTGGAATATAAATAAATTCATATACAGAGCTACGCAAAGAACAAAATACATTATCTATTACGGTTGGTAAATGCTGGAAGTGAGTTTTAAGTTGCCTTGTGTGTTTTTTACCTGAATTAAATTTTACCTTGCTATGTGATGTGTACAAAAGAGTTTAGATAATATACAGGGCTGTACAAAAGATTTCGAGTGTATTCTAATCGATTGGCGAAAATTGCTAAATGTGAATTTTGTAACTGAACTAAATTTTACCATGCTATCTATCCAAATCTACAGATCATATACAGGGCTGCACAAAATAATTTGACTACTTTTTTTTTTTACAATGGAAGGTAATTTCGAAAACTGTATTTTTCAATGTGGTATGTGATTTCTAAACTGTTTACTTACATATCTGCTTTTACCTTGTTTAACGGTGAATTTTCGTTACAGTTTTCTGGATGTGTTGGAAAGTGTTTCATAATGTATGCTGGACGCATAATTTTTCGTTCTTGTTTTTTTTAGAGCTGGGAAATTCTGCATTGTTTTGTTATAACTTTTTATACTTATTGTGTAGTTAATACTGCTTATTAGGTATATGAACATTTGTCTCGAAAAAAAATAATAACACCAAACAATTTTTACACCAATATTTCCCAACAACAATGTTCAAAATATATTTTTACAACATTTGCAATAGAAATATATCACGAAGAATATTGTTTGTAAATAGTGATATTAAAGTAGTTTAGTAATATCTGTTCCGCGACAAATGTTCAACCCTAGTGATAATACTAACATTCTTATACTTTTTTTGTTATCTTACTATTTTAATTATCTTTTTTTAACACTTTTCAACCTAGTTTAAAAGTTTTTATGACTTCGGTTTCTCTGTCTGTCCGTCCGTGCTCTAACTCTAGTAAATATATTCGGATTGCCCTGAAATTCTTTTTATGTCATTGACACTTACTACAGCATGATCCCTATTGAAAATGAAGTGTGTAGCATTTATAGTTTATTTAAAGGAACAGTCAAAAGTGTTCAGTTACATTACGGTCAATGAGAAAAAATCGTTTCAAGTGCATTTTGATGATATTACGCCATTCGAAACAGGGTGAAATTAATATACAATTACATAGCGTACTAAAACATGTTTTTTTTTTCTAAAATATTGTGTGCGACACATTTATTATTCATTCGCAGGGTCACACAAAAGAATTCTGTTATGTAATGTTCTACGGGGAAAAAAAGTTTGCAGTGTAATTTAATGATGTTTCACTATTTAAAACAAAATAAAATTTATATGTTTTACTGAGATGCACTATAAATTGCTCACCGAAAAGTATGGTGTGCATTGCGTTTATCGTTCGTTTACAGGGACACACAAAAGAATTCGGTTACAGTCTTTGTGTGATACGTACGTTTTCAAATTTGGTTTGTGTTTTTAAGTTTAACTAAATTTTTGCAAAGTACGTGGCGTGCATAAATTCTGTTGATCATATACAGGGATATCATATACAAAGGATCATATACAAAGGAATTCGTAAATATTACTGACTATGGGAGTGAATTGCTTAAGGGTATTTTTAATTGTGTTACGCATTTTCCTGCTGAACTATATTTAGTAGACTAATATAAGTTTGTGGAATATAAATAAATTCACATACAGGGCTAGGCAAAGAACAGGTTACATTGTCGTTTATGGTTGGTAATTGCTGGAAGTAAGTTTTAAGTGTCCTTATGCTTTTTTAACCTGAAATAAATTTTAGTTTAATATGTGGTGTGTACAAAAGTCTTTATATTACTATACAGGGCTGTACAAAAGATTTCAAGTGCATTTCTATCGACTGGCGAAAACTGCTAAAAGTTAATTTTCTAACTGAACTAATTTTTATCATTTCTATATAGTATACGTATATTCAAGTCTATAGATCATATACAGGGCTGTACAAAATAATTTGACTGCTTTTTGTCTATGGAAGGCAAATGCTAAAACTGCATTTTTAAATGTGTTGTATATTTCCTAAACTGTTTACTACGTATCTTCTTTCGCCTTATTTAACGGTGAAGTTTCGTTACAATTTTCTGGATGTGTTGGAAAGTGTTTCATAATCTATCCTTGACGCATGATTTTCCGTTAATGTTACATTATTATATAAGTATGTCTATTAAGTGTGTATATTATTATATAAGTGTGTACATAAAGTTGTTCCGCCTAACGTCGCAAATATATGTTTGCGGCTCGCTAGAAAATAATATGGTTGGTGTAGAGCAGACATACTTAACCTTTTTTTTTTATCGCGGGCCGCAAACATATATTTGCGACGTTAGGCGGTATGCAACACACTTACAAAATGATTTAAAAAAAAGAATAATTAAACTAGAAAGGTAACGTAGTAGTATAAAAAAGCAATATAACAAAGTTAATATTATCAGTTGTGTTGAACATCTGTCGCGGAAGAAATGTTATAAAAAAAATAACACCACTAATTCCAAACAAAATCTTCATGGTAGATTTCTATTGCAAAGATTATAAAAATTCCGTGAAGTTTGTTGTTTAGAAATAGTGGTGTAAAAGTTTTTTGGTGCCAGTTTTTTCCGCGAAAAACGTCAATTCTAAAAAGCAGTATTAGCTTTATAATAAGTATAAAACAATAAAATAACAATGCAGAATTTCCAAGTTTTAATGAAAGAAAAAAATCAGGAGATTTTCTCTCAGGAGTCATTTGCTCAATGCAAAAACTTTATATTTCTTAATTGAAAAAATATATAGTGTAAATTTAATTAATTTGGAATAATGTTTGATCAGTGTTATAGGTTAAGAAATGTATACACCACAGTAGCACAAATAGAGCTACATGTAAAAATAATTTTTGACTAAGCAAACGGCATTTAAGATGTTTTAACATAATTTTAGATTAATTACAAATAACAGAACAGATTTTGTAATTCCATGAAAATATATAAAACAGCAGTGAAGGTCTGAAATATCTGTTATGCGCATCTAAATTTTATAAAGATGGAGTAATGATTATGAGTCTCGGGCCGCATATAACAGGTCACCGGGCTACATGTGAACCGCTGGCCGCAGGTTGAGTATGGCTGATCTAGAGTAAGTTTTTGAATTTCCATCCTGATGCATATTTTAGTATATGAATAAGAATTTAGTATATGAATAAGAATTTAGTATATGAATAAGTATTTGAATTTTCATCCTTTATTCCAAGGTGTTTGGATAATCATCAAGTATGACACTCAAGTAAGTAAGAATACTGATAAATTGCATTATGAGAGATAAGAAAAATTCTAAAACACCTGAAAAAAAGCACATTTGTACACTGTAAAAAAAAAAAAAAAAAAAAGACTAATGTTTTTGAATCTATGATGTAGCCACGAACGAAAATATACAATAACCTCTTCCGAGTTACCCATGATACCAAATAACGTTCTTTATCTTTAGAAACCTCAGAAACCAATATATTTTCGAGATTTAAAGAAGCATATAGGAAAAAACAGTACTGCTGCCACTGATTTTTGAAAATGTTTCCGAGTAGTTTATGTAGTCTAATAATCAATTTTCTCAAACCGGAATATCGGTCTTTAGGATGCTATCAATTCTCAATTAAACATTTTCTGCAGCGTAATTAAATTTATACATGCAAGAGTAACAGAATTTTATTAATTTTAATGTTAATACTGTTAAATTATCATGTTTGTCTGTAAAACACGTTTGTTGAACATGAAATGCTTACTTCAGAATTGATAGTATCCGAAAAAACCTATATTCCGGATGAGAAAACTGATTAACACACTATAAAAACTACCCGGAAACGTTTCCGAAAATCAGTGGCGGTAAAATAAAAATTTTTTTTTTTTTAATTCCTTCTTTCAATCTTGAAAATATATTGGTTTCTGAGGTTTCTAAAAATATAAAATCCTTTTCGGAGTCGTGGGTAACTCGGAAGAAGCTATTGTTCAGTTTCGTTCGGGATTATATTATATTTTTCCAGATAAAGAAACATTTGTCTTTTTACTTACCCATCATACGTAGTATAGGGTAAGTCTTGTAATCATTTTAAAAATCGAAACATGTTTTCGACGGATTTACACGTTTCAATCACTGGAGATTCTGATAAACATATTTTTAGAAAAAAAATTCCCGTCCGTCTGTCTGTGTGACTGTAAACGCTCTATCTCCCGAACAAATTGAGATAGAGACTTGAAATTTGGTATGTGCTTAGTACGTAATAATCAGAATAATCTTATTGAATTTCAGCAACTTCGATTATCTGAAACTATTTTTTTCGGACTCTCGAAATATTCATTCTGATAAAAGGTATATAAAAATTTTCGAAATTGTTTATTTTAAGGAGTGAATATAAAAGACAATAAAAAAATAAAAAAATATAAATTTTGTATAAAGAATGAAGTTGATCGGGTAATGAGTTGCCGAGATATTTGTAATTCTATCTTCCACACTCTTTGATTTTTCATGACCCTGTATTTCATTCAAATTTCAATTCAAAGATGTATTTTATTGGAAATGAGACGCTTAATCCGACGCAGTAAACTGTTAGTTAATATGATTTTCATTTTTGGAGTTATAAGGATGTTTCTTTTACGCAATTCAGTAATAGAGTATTTAAAGTTTATTGCGTCATCAAGCAAGGATTTTATTCGAATTTCAATGCATTTTATAAATAGTTTACACATGTTTTACTTTCATATTTTATATTATGCATATCCATGATGGGTAAGTATTACGGTGGCCCCCAACGACTAGTTTTTTACTGTGCCCAATTATTTTACATTTTAATAAAATAGCAATCATGATTATCACGAATGATCCCTTAGGAAAGAGTTTCAAATGAAAACTGTTATGGCAGACGATGGCGCCTATTAACAGTTAATGTTAACACATATTAAACTTATACAGAGGGATCCAAAATAGAAGACATAGTTATTATCTCATAAAACTCCGGTTATAGGAACATGCTTCCAATTACAATATCTATTCAAACGAAATATAACTCTTAGGCGTGGAATTTGTTTCACGAGAGACTGAATATGTAGGGGTGGCTGGTACACAGTGGACCCCTTTTTCAGTTAATATTTTTTGTTCTCTTTAACGGACACTCCGATATGCATGATTTTTTTTTTTTTTTTTTAATATTCCTTAAACCTTTTTACATTCATCATAATTTTATCAGAACATAGTTTTCAATACATTAAAAATATATATATTTATATACACTCGTAAAGTGGAACAGTGTGACCCGGAAGCAGGGCACACTGGTCCATTCATCGGGGCACAGGGGACCGTTATTAGGTATTATCTGAAATACAATATAAATCTATTTTTCATTAATTTAAATCTTTTTTATTTCCCCTTTATCTCCAAAATAACATAATAATATAAATTTGCAAGTAACATTTTGAAAAAAAATAATAAAAATAAAAAATAAAAAAAAGTTTGTTATATTTTGAAACTAATAACAGATTAATACCTGAAAAATTGCAATTTAGATGAAGTTAAAACTTAAGTACAAAAAAAAAATCAACGCACATTAAAATTTGCAAATAAAATTCTAAAATACTTATGAGTAAGATTGAGCCTGGAATTTTTCTGAAATACTTTTGGGTCTGGGAGCAAGCAACATTACAAAATCATCGACATCAACAACAGATTCACGTTCAGTTTTTGGAAAATTAACTAATTTCCATTCAATTTGCGTCTGGTGAATCTTACTTAAATAGAATCATCACCAATTAGGCTACAGTTATATTTTTCAAAAGCAGCAAATACAGAACAAAATATTTCTTACTATGTTAAATAAATTGTTATTTTCTTTTGTTTACTTTATTTTACAGTTACATAACTACTTTAAAACATTTTTTTAATAGAAAATAAGCAATTATTAAATATTTTGAACATTCTGCATTACAGGAGCAGAGTGGATTGTGGACCACTGTGTCCCATGTTGAAGTTCAATAAATAATCACAGTAATATTGTTTATAGCTTTCTTTTAAAGATTTTTACTTTAAACTTAAATAAAAAAAAGTAACTTACCTTTGCAAAATAGCTGTTTTATCTTATTTATCTACAACCTTTAATTACTAAAAAAAAAAGAGAAATAGGATGCTTGAAAAATGATTTTACTTTTAGAAGCTCAAAACAACTAATCAGGATAAAACGGTTCACTCTGAGCTAAACATGTTCTCTGAAGGCTATAAATAATCAACCCAGTGATGTTGTCTATTAGGATAGAAGAGAAGCTTAATTTTTTTTTAAATAAATAAAATCTTAGGGGTGCTACACTGTGCCCATAGGTCGAGTGTGCACCGGTCTCCCCTATTTAAATAAGAAATTAAATTTTTAATATGATCTCTGGGTCCAAAAATTATATATTTAGAAAACATTCTCCATGGAAAAACAAATAAAAATAAAAATTATTTTTCGACAAAATCTTGCCGAGTTATAATATTTTGTATTTCAGGAATTTTCAACGTTTTCTAGCGTTAAAAACCGTTAAAAAGCATGTTTAGAGTCTGAAAATTCATAAAATTCAAAGCATCATAACTGGGAAAGTCTTCATCATGCAAAAATAATTTTTTTTTTCAAATCCAAAAAACAAGAAAACAAATGATTTTAACTTTATTATAGAATCGCAGTTTTTACTTGCTCTCGAAGGATGTTCACTGGTGCACCAAAACCGTTGGAAGCTGTTCATTTTAGTGAGATGCAGATCTGATCATTTATTGTGTGTTAAATTACCATCCATATGGTAAATGTTGTTCGTGTGAAAATATCCATTGGAATTATTGTACCGATAATGGAAGGAAAATATGAGACTTGTGTAACAAGAGACTAATTAATAGTTATAGAGTTTCAAAATTAAAAAATAACGCAAAGTAATTTTTCCCCATATCTTAATTCTGTCTTGCCAAATTCATAGATAGGCTCCTAACACTTTTTTTAAATATCTCTCAAACTTATGCAAATATTTGCTGATATTTGAATATTTTAGGTAAACGCAATGCTACAGTAATTCCCTAACCCCTTTTCTTATACTTCTAATTCTAATGGCTGTACAGGGCGGTCATTATATAACTTTAACTATTTAGAGGCATCTGTAGTTCAAACGAATGAACGGAATAAGACCAAAATTAAAATATTTAGACTTGTGAAAACATGAGCAGAAGAATTCCGTGAAGAAACAAAACAGTACCTTTTAGTAGAAAAGTTTCCGAAAGAAATAATTTTGGCGTAATCGAAAAAGTCAGATATTTGCATTAATAGCTTATAAAAGGGCCTATGCAAGTTGTTTTGTACGTACGTGGCAGCAGAAACACAGCCCTCTGAATACTAGGCTTACGCGCTGACACAAAAATGACGGCAGTCGCAGGCGGATTTTTTCCAGTGTTTGGATGGACCCTTGAATATGAACTTCAGTATTTTCTAAAAGTGTTCATCGCCTTTATTTAATCTCAGAAAAATAAGGCGAAGATTACTTTTAGAAATTACTGCTATTCAAGTTCAAGGGACCGTACAAACACTGAAAAATATCCGCCTACGACACCCGCCATTTTTGTGTCAGCGCGTAGGCCTAGTATTCAAAGGGCTGTGGCAGGGTCACTAATTTCCATTGAAAATGGATTAGGTACATTTAGGTGATTAATTGATTTGAATGGTTGACGAATTGTGCTCAGTATGCGTGCAACCTTGTACCAAAGTACAAAAAAACTTTAGTATTTTATTTCTTGTGTTATCTTTTTCTCAGAATTAGTATCATACTTTCAAAAGTCAAAATGTAAAATCCGGTCTC
The DNA here is from genome assembly GCA_963931845.1 of Maratus michaelseni. Taxonomy (NCBI): domain Eukaryota; kingdom Metazoa; phylum Arthropoda; class Arachnida; order Araneae; family Salticidae; genus Maratus; species Maratus michaelseni. The sequence goes on from OZ007586.1 coordinate 99,724,995, forward strand.
ATTCCGTTCATTAGTTTTAACTACAGATCTCTCCGAATAGAAAAGTTATTTCATGGTATCCCTCTATTTCCATGAAATGTTACATTTTGGTTGCATACATTGTGACAAATCATTTTACAGTAAAAAAATAAAGGATGTATTTCTATTGGTAAGTTTAAAGGTAGCATCAAAATAAATATGTAAATGAGTCCTTATGCTAACAAAGTATTAATATTCTGAAAGAAGACGTAGCTTTAAGTCTGATGACACCATTGGTTTAAACCGTAACCCGTTGAAGGGCGGTGGTGTAGGATTTATATCGCCTAATTTTATTTCCAAATTGCCAATTCGCACCCAGGATATTTAATAAAATTTTGCTTTTATAATTTATACGGTGTAGAAAAGCATTTATTTATTTTCGAAGCAATTAGTTCGCAAAATCTGATGGCAGTCAATTATTTCAGCTTATTAGCAACGGAATTGTTTTGCCCTGAAATGATTAACTGGCCATTAGTCCCCACATATTTTTCTACTCGTGCAATTTTTTCACTAATCAAGTAAGATTCAGATTAAAACAATAAAGTATATAAGTGATATACTTACGGATTTATTCAACTGACAAATACAGTCATGTAAAAATACCACTGCTTTTACAAAAAATAATTTTTTTACATACATAAGTTATAATACTAGCTGGGGACGAAATGGCCATATGACGCCAGTTGAGCACGAATATTTCACGACACCAGTTAGAAGTTAATGTTGATAACTGTATGCAATGTTCGCAACTTAATAAAACATCCGAAGTTATAAGATAATTAAATGCTTATCAGAGAGACTTATTAGATGAAATTTAAATAATAACAATATTTTCTGATTAACCGTACCACAATTGAAGACATGAGAGGAAAAAGATGTTGTGTTACGTTTTTCTTAGAAATATTTTATTTTATGGTTGAAGGCGTTATAACGAGTTAATATATCATATGGTAAATACATTGGAAAATCTAAAATACTAAGACTCAAATTACTTTTGAAGATATGAGACATTTTTAATACACAAATAACAAGATTATATTTAATAATTTAAAGAATAAAAATGTTTAATATTTAATAATTAACTGTTAAGTTTTTCTGAGAGAGTTTCATACAACCTTTTAAAATGTTTAACATATGCTACCAAGAAAAAAAAATACAACAAATAGAGTTCAAATAACGTTTAAACATCTACAATAAAATAATATTGTGGCTTTTGGTTTAATAAGTGTGAAAATTGTTGATCGGAACGGTTTAAATTTCGAAACAGTGGATTCAAGTATTTATAAATTTTTAGTTATTTGATCTTTGTTGATATTGTCTATCCCTTCAATTTTTGTTACATAACATGTTCTACCAGTTTATATGAGGTAATCTATCAAAGCTAAAAATACTTCAATTCTTATAGCACAAACATTCATTAACGGTCCCTTAGCATTGACGAAGAGCATTATATTGTATATAGCATTATGTCCCTTATGTAATTAAACTTCAACGTTTAAACATCTACAGTAAAATAATATTGTGGCTTTTGGTTTAATAGTTGGAAAATTGTTGACCGGAACGGTTTAAACTCCGAAACAGTGGATTCAAATATTTATAAATTTTCAGTTTTTTTTTTTTTATCTTTGCTGAGATTGTCTATAAAAAATGTTTTTTCTTCCTCATTCCCGCCAACAAGATAGTTTGCTTTCTTTGGATGATGAACTCTCCAGCCGTTGCTTGGCTGAATAAGCAGTAGCTTGATATCAGGATGTTGATCCGACTTTAGTTGTTGATATTTAATTATCGTTTTTCAATTAGTATTTTGTTATTTCTGAGGCGAAAAGAAATTAATTCTTTTTGTTTCAAAATAAATTGAAAATGGCTATATTCTACAGGTGTTATTAAACCCATTAAAGACGAAATTATTTTTCTCCTTAAATGCAAAAGTTGCATTTCATAACACGTTTTTCAGAATAACAATCTATGTGTTATTTTTATGCGGAGTTTCTGTCATCAAATCAAGAGACTATATCTCTTTAAAAAAAACTAGTATTCAAACAACAAAAAGGTTGACAGCTATGCTGTGTCTATATGGTAACGCTAGTCCTAAGTCTAGCTAGTCATTAGATAAACTTTAAGAATAGGTCAGGCGTGCAAAAAGAAGTTGTTTTTACAATAGAACGCTGAGTCGCGATCTATTTATTCAGACAAATATACAGGGTTTTTCACTGTTGAATGAGTAGCAGCTTGAGATCAGGACGTTGATCCGAGCTTAGTTGTTTTCTTTCAATTAGTAATTTATTATTTGTTTGGCAAAAACAAATTATTTTTTTTTTTAAATTTCAAAATGAAACTGATGGTATTATACAGGTTTATTTAAAAGACATTAGACATATTTAAGGGTGAGTTAGACGTAGAAAAAGACGCCATTTTTACAATAGAACATGGAGTCGGAGTCCATTTTTTCAGTCAATAATACAGGGTGTTTCAATTTAACGGAACTCGGGTTTCCGTTAATAGCTTAGAGAAAAGTGAAGATATTGTAATGAAATTTTGAAAAAGACTGAGCTTGATTTGTGCGAAATACAACATCACGGAAACTGCTGGAAAAACAGAGAAATTCAATCAGCGATACCGTATACACTGGATACTACATTTGATAATGCGGAGTATCGAGTTCGTGTTGTTCAGGCGAGGATAGTGGGAATTTCAAGTGCTTGTCTTGATGTTATCCTATTTTGTACAAAATAAAAAAGGAAAATTTCTTCAAATTTTCATTGCAACATCCATTGGCAGGACGTTGATCTGACTTTAGCTCTTTATATTTAACTATTTCTTTCAGTTAGTAATTTATTATTTGTTAGGCAAAAACATTTTTTTTATTGAGACTAAAAACGACGGTATTACTCAGGGTTATTTAAAAAACAGACAAATTTTAAGGGTAGTACAGGTATACAAAAAGAAGTCATTTATACAATAGAACAAGAAGTTGCAATTCACTTATTCAGTCAAAAATACAGGATATTTCAATCTCACGGAACTCTGGTTTTTCCACTAATAACTTTGAGAAAGGTGAATATATTGTAATAAAAATTGGAAAAGACTGACCTTGCTTTGTGCGAAATGAACGTGTACGAAAAGTGTACGAACGTGTACGAAAACGATGTGCGAAAAGTGCTGGAAAAGCAGAGAAATTCATCAGTGATACCATATGCACTGATGCAAACATTACAAAATATAAAGCATCGAGTTCGTGTTGATAAGGCGGGAATAGGGGAAATTTCTAGCACTCGTCTTGATGTTATAGATTTCCCACATAACAAGGTAAATGTCTTCAAATCTTCATTGTAATATCTTAACATTTCTCAAAGTTATTAAAGAAAACTAGAGTTCGATTAAAGTGGAATACCTATTTTTAATATCTTTGCGACAAGGGTCCTTTACAGAAATGTTAATCTTTTATCACCGGTTTTTTAAAAATAGAAATTTTTGTCTAATTGAATAGTCGAAATGCGTTGATTAAATAAGGCAAAAGTTTGAATTAAAAATTATTGGTCGGAATAATCAAGGATTCTGATAATTGTATGCGTCACGTAAATGTGACGCTCTTCGCGAAGGGATAACAGATTTCGAGGAATTTATGCAACTCGTGTATGTTTTTTTATGTATGTCCACGCATAACTCTTGAACGGATTCTCTGATAAAATATCAATATGAAATTCGATAGATCTCAAGGTCAAGGTCAAACTGGTTGGGGAGGCCTACCTTTCGGCTTAAGCTCAACTAGCACCGCCCATCGATAGATCTCAATGTTACTTAACAGGTGACATTTAAAAAACACAAATAGATGTTAAAAGATGGTTAAAAGGTTTAAAAATCCTCCAAGTATTTTCGGCCGGCAATCACGACCATCTTCAAGGAGCGAAAATCCTTTCTGACTGCCGTCTTACGCATCTGAACTCTAGCTTCGTCTTGAGGTGGAAAAGTTCATTACTTCTTGGGTGTTGTTTGAGTTGGTTTCTAGGGATACTATGAATGATAATGTTAAAAACTTTGAAAACTATGCGAAAAAGAGGGGGGGGGGAGGTTCACGCGCTTTATCTCTCAATATTCCGATTAATATTGGACATATTGTATGATACTGTATCGTTACAAACCTGATCTCTTTTACACAAAATTTATATAGATTCTTTGATAACGGATGTAAAGTGGTTTGATGAGGGATAAATGATTTTTGATGATTGAAATATTACAATATTTTGTTTACAATTTAACTGGGATAAAGCAGGATTCTCTGATTTTCATAACTTTTTTTTAAAAGTCTCGTCTTGTTGATGGTCCCATTTGTCTGTCTATCTGTTTTTTTTTTGTCTTTTCTTGACTTTATGGGCTTTAACTGTCGTAGAAATTGAACATTCGTCAAGAATTTTGAGTATGGTGTTAATTTACACAGTACTACAGAGTGGTCAAGATAAAAGAGACCCGGTATATAGAAGTACAAATACTTACTAACTTTTATTTAAAAGTAGTAAATACAGAATATTAAGAATAACAATAGACTGAACATTCAATAGTTCACAGGAGGTTTTATTCATAATAGTCTGTATTTACTACTTTTAAATACAAATAATTAAGTATTTGTACTTCTGTATACCGGACCTTTTTTATCTTGCCCACTCTGTACTTTGCGATTTTAAAATAGTCATCGTATCATGTATAGGTTTTTTTTTTTTTTTATATAGAAAGTATCATTCATGTTTAGTTTTTTTTCTTCTTTTACATGGCACTCCGATTTTATCTGAAACCGACCCGACCCGTGCTCGGGTATAGCGTTTCGGGTTGACTTCAAATAATTTTTGGATTGAAGTCAGTTATAATATAATGTTGCGTGCAAAACACAAAATGTGTATAATAATAAAAGGTTACCACAAAATACAAATAAGGAACAAAACGTTTAAGTCGGTTTTATTTATTTTTTCTTAAAAGTTATTTGTTCAATGAATAAATGAATTGCAACCCCATCTTCCTAAGTTATTATTGCTTAGTCTTGTGTTTCTGACCTCCCTGAAAAATCAATGAACAGTAATTCTAAATCACCGTGTTATAATTAAATTTGGAAAATCATGTTGAAATTAAGTTGAAACTCAAACACGAAGTGACAAATCGTAATTCTGAAGTTTTATAAAGTTTATTCTATATGTTTATTCCTGATCAAACATTTCCTCTTATTGCGTCTTCTGATCCATTTACAATTCTTCGAATTATTCACAAATCACAGATGAATGATATTTTTGACAGTTCTGTGGCGCAACAGAAAATCTACGGAAATCACGTAAAATTGATTACATAAATATTATTTATTAATCATAAATCAGTAACAATTCAGTTTTTCTGACTTATGCAAGCGGAAGGCGAAAACCGGGCAGTTATGGCTTTTTTGAACAGTATATATCATGGGCGTACGTACGCAGGGGTATGGGGGGGAGCTATAGGGTAGGGTAGTCCCCCACCCAATCTTTGTAAATTACAAAATATAACTGCAAGACAATTTTTAAACATATAAACATAAAAAACAATAAAAAAATTAACAATTAAAAACTATTAAATATTCAAAAAGAAGCTTCTTCCAAAATTTTACAGAAAAAGAGAATTGAAACAGTTTATTCTTTTTTGACAAAAACTTAAAGTCGCCCCCCCCCCCCCCCCCCGTTTAAAATAAATTGGAAATACTTAAGCGTAGAAAAAAAATAGTATTAAAAATTCTTTTCCACGGGGTGTTAAAGGGGGCAAAGCTCCCCTGACAAGAATTTTTTATTGTTCTCAGTCGTTAATTATTCTAAAGTCACTTGCGAAGAATAATTTTATAATTTTTTAAAACAAATAGAGATTAAAAAAAAAAATTAGTAATTATATTTCAAAATCTAGGAAGAGATCAATGGACCACCCTCGCCCTTCTTTTCGGCATCTAACCTAAGTGAAAGTTTGAACTAGGTACCACTGACCCCCTAATGAAAACTCTGCGTATGCCCATGACACATTTTTACATGCATTGTGCGATCTGAAATCTGCAGAAATTTTCTGTAGGCTTACAAAAAAGAATTAAGAAAAAGTCATATATTGAGCTTTGATGCAAGCGTTTTACAGTCTTCAAATGAAAACTGGAATACTACAACGCATCTTATTTTAAGATTAACGTTTCAGAACTTAAAATATATAATTCTTATGCTACAAAATATGTCATCAATAATCCGCCAAACAATTTTACTATTATTAAATAATATCTAACATATTTCCAATCTAAAAATTATTTGTTTTGTATACCAACGTATCTTTAAAGTTTGTCTAAGGACTTTTAAATCACCCTGTATTTTTAAGTTAGCTGATCAGAATATCAACTTTATCTCAGCAAGTCACATTTTTGCCATATTTTATTTAACATACATACGCTAGATTCTCATTCAAAACAGTTTATTTTTCAATTAAGCATAACATATTCCTCTTTAAAGATACAGATATGCAGTTTTTGTAATGCTATTGTGGCAAAAATTAAATAAAAAGAAAAGTGCCCAGTTAAACTGATGGGATTGAGCTCATAGGCTGTTCACACTAATTGTATATTATGTTCTTATTTAAAAAAATAATACCTCTCGAAAAATAAAGAAATCGACAAAAATTAAGGGGGAATCAGCCCCTTGTTCCCCCCCCCTTTATAATTAAGCAATGAACCTCTAAAACTAATAGGGGAAGCGCCTTATCACAATGAATCTATAAACAAAATTTGAATCAAATCGGAAAATTCTGCATAAAAAGCCCATTTATCTAAATTAAGGGGGGATTAGCCCCCCGTTCTCCCCTTTATACTTAACCAATGAACCCCCAAACCTAATCAGGGAAGCGCCTTATCACAATGAACCTATCAACAAAATTTGAAGCAAAACGGATATTTCTATCAAGAGTTATCGCGTTACGTATGCATACGTACATACATACATACAGAGCCGGCGGGCACATTAGCTCTCAGGCTTTGATAGCCTATGAGCTAAAAAGTATAACTTGTCAGGACTCTGTCACTAATATAATTTTATTTATTTTTCTAAACTTACTAGTATTTCGGGACACTTTTTGTAATTTACTTTGTTTACTAATCTCCAATATGTGAAAAATTAAAGTTCGTTTCAATATTTTTTGAAAATCTGTTTAGCGTGCATATTCTACAACTTCCCACACAGTGTTAGTGTTAATATTACGAGAGTGCATCAAATATAAAAGAGACTATTTTAATATGAATAGACATTTTTTTACACTTGTTGTCATGTCAATTATGATAAGTTGTTTATGGTCTGAAAATGTGTCTGACATCGTTTTATTCACAATACATTCATTAATTTCTTCTTAGCACTATGAATTTATACAAAGTACCCAGTGCGCAAAGTATAGTTATGACACACCTACTGAAATTTGGCACATATTGATTGTACAATTCATAAATGACATCCTATCGAAGTCTCAAGAGTGTAAATAGCACAAGTTATTTAAAAATAGCCTTTAACACAAAACATACCGGGAATTTTACTTAAGTTTTATAAAAATACAGGGTGATTATAAAAAAACTATTCCGATATATGAGTCCTTAACTATCTTACCGTTCACAGAAACTGATTGAAATTTTGGTTTTAAGTATTTTGAGGCATGCGCTCAAGAATTGTATGAAAAATAACAGTTAAACTCTAACAGTTACGGTTACAGTGACAAAATTTTGAAAATTTCAAATGGTAACACCTATTTTTTTTATTGGAATGTGATCTTCATAGTGAAAAACCATAAAAAGCGTTGAAACGGTACCTTTAACACGAAAATTGCCGGCGCTAGAGAGACTAAGAAGAAAAGTGAAAACAACCCATAAAGGACAGAGAAGCAAAAGAAAGTAAAACATTTTATTATTCAGTGCTATCCACCATCAGCCGCATGCAACGTGTCTTCGTGTGTGACGTGGAAAATTTGTGAAACACAATAAAATGTTTTGTTTTCTGTTGATTCTCTGTCCTTATTCGATGTTTTCACTTTTCTTCTTAGTCTGTCCAGCGCCGGCAATTTTCGTGCTACAGGTACCGTTCCAACGCTTTTTATGGTTTTTCACTATGAAGATCACATTCCAATAAAAAAAATAGGTGTTGCCATTTGAAATTTTCAAAATTTTGTCACTGTAACCGTAGCTGTTAGAGTTTAACTGTTGTTTTTCATACGATTCTTGAGCGCATACCGCAAAATACACTGCTCAAAACAATTAAAGGATATTTGAAGTTTTATATAAAATAAAAATATAAACGAAATTTTTTTTGCCGAAAATAGAAGAAGAGAGTCACAAATGCAAATTTTTCTGGTTTTCAAACTGTGGAGTATGCAAATTTTGAGTTCGACGTCAAAAACGTCGCTTCAGCGGCAGCGAATGAAATTTGACTTTCAACTGGATAAAAGAGAATGAAGACAAGGATGATGGGCATTCAGTGATTGCTTTGTTTCGATGAGTACGATGTCTCAGCAAAGTCATTTGACAGATTCAGAAGCTTGGAGAATTGTTGGTAGGTTAGAAGGGGGCCAAACTCAAGCCGAAGTAGCACAAGCCATTGGAGTGTCACAAAGTGTCATTTCCAGGATCTGGAACCGTTTTTTGGAGAATGGATGTGCAGGCCGAAGACCAGGGCAAGGTCGTAGACGGGAAACAACGCCCAATGAAGATCGGTATTTAGCGTTAACAGCTCGGAGACACCGAAACATGAACGCTACTCTTCTCCAACAACACCTTCGCTCGGCTACAGGCACCATGATTTCAACTCAGACTGTCCGAAACCGGCTCCATGCTGTAGGTCTGTATGCTCGCCGACCGATGGTATGGGTTAGATTAACATCAATCACCGCAGGGAGTGGGCAACCGAGCATGTCAACTGGAGGAGAAATGAATGGAGCAATATTCTGTTTTCTGACGAGTCCCGTTTTTCTGTGCATCCGGATAATAGGCGTATTTTCATCTGGAGGGACCGTGGCAGTAGGAATAATCCTGCGTTCGTGCACGAAAGTGTCAGATTTGGCGGTGGAATATGTTGGTGTATGGTGGCATCTCCATTGACGGGCGCGCTGACCTCTACATCATTCGAGATGGAGCTCTGACTGGTCGCCAATATAGGGATGAGATCCCCAGACCTATTGTAGTCCCTTACGTTGCAGCAATCGGAGATAACTTCATTTTAATGGACGATAACTGCAGGCCACATCGTGCAAACCTGGTGGAGGATTTCCTTTTCGAGGAAGGAATCGTTCGAATGGAATGGCCAGCGTGTTCTCCAGACATGAATCCAATCGAGCACGTTTGGGACGCTCTAGGAAGACGAGTTTCTGGCCGCCAACAACCCCCACAAACTCTCCAAGAACTGGAAAGAGCTCTTCTGGAAGAGTGGGGCAGAATACCCCAACTCGTCATTAATAGCCTCATTGAGTCCATGCCTCAAAGGTGTTCAACGTTGCTGGCCGCCCGTGGAAACCATACCCCCTACTGAAAATGATTTTCTTTGAAGAAAACACCTTTTCTTATTCTTTTTTTCTCATATGCACAAATTGTGTTTTTTTCCTTTTGTACACAAATGCGCAATAAAATGCATTTTTTTCTGCCAAACATGTGTAATTTATTCTCATATAGCCTACTATGTCTGTCGACCATGTATCAATCAGCTAAAAAGTTTCCCAGATACAAAATCCACCTAAAACTGCAATATCCTTTAATTGTTTTGAGCAGTGTACTTAAAACCAAAATTTCAGTCAGTTTCTGTGAACGGTGTGATAGTTAAAGGACTCATATATTGGGATAGTTTTTTTTATAATCACCCTGTATTTCACACCCTAATTTTTATTTAAAGCTAATTTTTCATTTAATTTATTTCTATGTGATTTATATTTTATAAAAACATTTCTAGTTCGAATCGAAATATTTTCATTTGGTACAGGTCAAATGACTGGTTTGTGGAAGGTCTAGTGTTAAGAAGGTGAAACAAGGTAATCGAGTATAGAATACACGCAGAAAGTAAAACTGCTCATCCACTGCAGAAACAACTGACAAAGTTCTAACTAATATTTTAGGGATTTACGTCTATTGTGTATTGGGTGATTGGGTACTTTGTACGTCTATTTTCTTGATCAACGACGTACATATAATACTTTATAGTAACATTAACTTTTGTAGAATATTAAAGTTGCACATCGGTCCTAAAAACGTTCCATTCCAACCCGAATGTCTATCTTCCCGATTCAATGCAATGCCTCACACAATAGGTGCAACGAACAAAAATTTAACTCTAAATTATAATTTTTCTACGATACACACTACACTCAAGACTTGAGTGGCTCACTTTTAGGTGCCCACTATATTGGTGCATCAGAAATTTAGTATGCCCACTACTGGTGCTGAAAGGAAGGTAATGTTTATATTTTTATTTTTACCAGGGCATATATTTCGAATGCTTATTCGGATAGATGAAGGTTAGGACTTGGCTAAATGAATATACCGGGTGGTTATAATATAAGTATCTCTATTTGGAGCTGTCTGTAGCTTGAAGGAATAACCCGAATGAAACCAAAATCGGTACACTTACTATTCGAGAAGGGGAAAGAAAAATGGAATAATAATAATAATAAAATAATTGCAATAATTGCTGAAAGATGGCGTTTTGAGTGTGAAATATAATGTGTAGTACAAGAACAAAGAATTAAGGCGTAAAACCAGATGGCACACCTAATTTATTGGAAAATGTCACAGTGAATTTGGTTACGCTTTCCCATGGCGGTGCCGATCAAGTTCAGGTTCCACATGGTCATTGAGCTGGAGGACACAATCAGGCGGTGCACGACGTGCTCAGTTCCGGAATGTAACGCATCAGGAGTGATGTTTCGCACATATGCAACATTTTAAGTCATCGAGTATTGCGACACCTCCACGGTAGACAACGGTGTTTGCACCGACAAGCCCCGTAGTGCCATCTGTTGGCGATTACTGTAACTATATTTTTATTTTTCCATTATCCTCCCCCCTTCCCGAATAGTAAGTGTACCGATTTTGGTTTTATTCGGGTTATTCCTTCAAGCTACAGACAGCTCCAAATAGATATACTTATATTATAACCCCCTGTATATCTTTGGGAGTTGACTAATTTTTTAATGATAATTATATAAATATATTCAAGTGTACAACGTAAAATAGCACAAATTAAAAAAATATAAATTGGCAAACAGCTGTTTCGGAGCCCCTGAAGCTTCATCATCAGTGCCAATTCAAAAGATTAAAACCGATTTAAAATCCTAAGCCATGTCAATTTTCTTGCGTCTTTCGCACGCGCGTTATTTATTTTTAATATAACGGCACAAAGTTTAATCCACCTTTTTAGGTATAGTCCAGTCAAATTAGGTTTTTTTGCCATAATAAATGCTAAGGAGATAAAAATTGGTCCAGTTGTTCATTGATGGCTACTGATGACTATGTAAAAAGTCCCCAGGAGGTGAGCGGAGGGAGGGGGGGGGCAAAATAAAGAAATTTTTTAGTTTTTTACAAATATCTCAGAAATTGTTGGTTTTCATGAAAAAATTACTTTGACATAAATTAAATAACATAAAATTCTCTGCAAATGACAGGTATATACAGTGGAACCTCAATTATCCGTCACTCAGAAGACCGGAGTTTTGAAGGATTTTCCGCAAAAAAATCCCTTTAATTTCAAATTTATTTACCTAATGTCGCCATAATAAATGCTACAGAGATAAAAATTGGTACAGTTGTTCATTGATGGCTACTGATGACTATGTAAAAAGTCCTGATGGATAAGAGGTGAGCGAGGGGAGGGGGGGGGGGCAAAATAAAGTACTTTTTTAGATTTTTACAACTATCTCAGAAACTGTCGGTTTTCATGAAAAAATTAGTACATAATTTCTGGGATATTTGTAAAAAACTAAAAAAGTTCTTTATTTTGCCCCCTCTACCCTCGCTCACCTCCTATCCATCAGGACTTTTTACATAGTCATCAGTAGCCATCAATGAACAACTGGACCAATTTTTATCTCTGTAGAATTTATTATGGCGACATTAAATAAATTAATTTGAAATTAAAGTGATTTTTTGGGGGAAAATCCGTCAAAGCTCCGGTCTTCAGGCTGACGGATAATCAAGGTTCCACTGTATATACCTGTCATTTGTAGATAATTTTATGTTCTTTAATTTATGTTGGAGTAGTTTTTTCATGAAAAACAACAATTTCTGAGATATTTGTAAAAAACTAAAAAAATACTTTGTTTAGCCCCCCCCCCTCCCCCCGCTCACCTCTTATCCATGGGGACTTTTTACATAGTCATCAGTAGCCATCAATGAACAACTGGACCAATTTTTATCTCCTTAGCATTTATTATGGCAAACTGCTCAAAAATGGGCTAATTTGACTGGACTAGTATTCAATTGGCTCACTATTGGTACATTTACCTTAGTTCTTAAATTGTTTCAAAGAAAGAATCAATAACGGAAGTAACCTGAGGATTCTATACTTTCTTGAGAGACTAGCTTAATTAGCTGTTTTAAAGTTACTTTTAAAAGTCCTTTTATTTGCGCCCAGGCGTATATTATTTAAAAGTTCAGAAATAAGCAAATATAGAGCAAAAAGGAAGGAGAGATGATTAAAAAAGTAAACGTGCAAAACGTCAAAAAAAAAAAAAAACTGCTGCATCCCACAAAGTAACTTGGAATTTCAACGTCTAGGCCTAGATGGAAAGCCTAGATGGATAACTTATGTGAATGGTTTTTGAAGAAGAAGATTATTAGTTGATTGAACTCTCAAATGATTTTTTTTTTTTTTTTGGTAGTACCGCGAAAGGAACAAAGATAGATAATGTTTTTCATCGGCTTCTTTTGAAACTTGAAATTATGTTTGTATTTTTTCTTTTTTAATTGCGGTTTTATATTATTCCTGGATGTTCCATTTGAATTCGCAATTTCAATTATTTGTCATATTTCTTTTTTACTTTTAAATATACCTTTTTTTCGGTTATTTCATTTGAAGTCTCAATTTTAATTATTTTCCATTTACATGTATATATATATATATTAACTTGCGGTTTTATGCTCCCCATGTATCGAGGATTGATATTATAGTAAATAAAATATATTAGCTTCAAATTTTACACGAACGTTAAAAATATACATAGTGAAAAAATGAAGAGTTTCCGATTTTGACGAACATTTTTCAGTCATTTGTACTACGTTAGTACCGGTAAGTGCCGATAGATTTTCGTTTGTACCGGCTCCGGTACCGAGTTATTCAAATTTTTAGGCGGAAGGACCATTTCACTGGCCCCTCCACCCACAGACCTGGAATTTTTGCAAGTACCAATCGTTTGTACTTTGTTAGTGCCGGTAAGTACCGCGATATTTTCACTTGTACTGGCTCCGGTACCGAGTTATTAAAAATTATAAGATTTAGAGGCCATTTCACTGGTCCCTCCCCTCCCCGGACCTGGAGATTTCGCATACACCAATCGTTTGTACTTTGTTAGTACCGGTAAGAACCGAGAGATTTTCGTTTGTACCAGCTCCGGTAACATTTCACTGACCCCTCCACCCCGTAACTGGAAATTTCACGCACACCAATCGTTTGTACCTTGTTAGTACTGTTAAGTACCAAGAGATTTTCGTTTGTACCGGCTCCGGTACCAAGATATTCAAAATTTTAAGGTTTAGGAACCATTTCACTGGCCCCTCGAACGTCGGACCTGGAAATTTTGCATACACCAATCGTTTGTACTTCGTTAGTTCCGGTTAGCACCGAAATATTTTCGTTTGTACCGGATCCGGTACCGATATATTCCATTTTTTAAGATTTAGGAGCTATTTCACTGGCCCCTCAACCCCCGCACCTGGAAATTTTGCATACACCAAACGTTTGTATTTCGTTTGTACCGGTAAATACCGAGAGATTCTCGACTCTACAGGCTCCGGTACAAAGATTTAAAAAAATCTTTTTTGGAGGGGTTAGTGAACTAGGCATTTCCCCAATTACCATATTAAAAAAATAAGTATTTCTGATTTTGTCCGAAAACTGGCAAAAATTTCTACATAATATCAATTATTACAAAACATTTCCTTTTTTATCCTTTTTAGTATCGTTGGAAATGTAGATTTTTGAACGTTTTGCTCATACGTTAAGTCTGTAATTTAACATACAGATTTCGTAAATCTGTAAATTACGATTAATATCTTAGACTGAATCATTACCAGCTCAAAACTAAAATATGTCAACGAAAACATCGATTTTAATTTTCTGTTGAACGTAAAATTAATATCATATAAATTAATCAAGTTAATCAAATTAATTTAAATTGGTTAAAAGATATGTTGCAGCAGAATATGCCCGGAATTGGGTTTCAATTTAATTTTTTAACACTTTCCAACTTAATTGAAAAGTATTTATGACTTCGGTTTGTCTGCCCGTGCTCTAACTCACGTAAATATACTCAGATTGCCCTGAAATTTTTGTATGTTATTGTTGGTTACTATAGCATGAGCCCTATTGAAAATGAAGTGTGTAACACTTATAGTTTTTTACAGGGACAGTCAAAACTATTCGGTAACATTACAATCAATCGGAAAAAATCGTTTCAAGTACATTTTGATGATGTTACGCCATTTGAAACATGAGGAAATTATATACAATTATGAAGTGCACTAAAACATGCTTTTTGTAGAATATGGGGCGCAAAGCATTTACTATTCATTTACAGGGTCAAACAAAATAATTCTGTTACACATTGTTATACGGGGAAAAATCGTTTGCAGTGTAATTTAATGAAATTTAGCTATTTTAAACATAATGAAATTTATATGTATTACTGAGGTGCACTATAAATTGCTCACTTAAATGTATGGTGTGCCATTCCTTTATCGTTCCTTTACAGGGACACAAAAAAGATATAGGTTACAGTATACGTGCAATAATTTCAGTCTATATGTGTGATAGTGTGTTTTCAACTTAGGTTTGCGTTTTTAAGTTTAACTAAATTTTTGCATAATACGCGGTGTGTATAAATTCGGTTGATCATATACAGGGCCACACAAGGGAATTCGTAAGTATTACAGACTATGGAAGTGCATTTTCCTGCTGAACTATATTTAGAAGACTTATCGAAGTTTCTGAAATATAAATAAATTCATATACAGGGCGACGCTAGCAATAGGATACATTGTCGTTTATGATTGGTGTTTGTTGGAAGTGAGTTTAATTTGCATTATGCGTTTTTTACTTGAATGAAATTTTAGCTTAATATGTGTTGTGTACAAAAGTCTTTAGATAATATATACGGCTGTACAAAAGATTTCGAGTGCATTTCAATCGGTTGGCGAAAATTGCTAAATATGAATTTTCTAACTCAACTAAATTTTGTCGTGCTATGTAGTGTTACATCCAAATCTATATACAGGGCTGAATAAAATAATGCGACTACCTTTTTGACAATGGAAGGTAATTTCGTAAACGGGAATTTTCAATGTTCTATATGTTTTCTAAACTGTTTACTTATATATCTTCTTTCACCTTATTTAACGGTAAAATTTCGTTACAGTTTTCTGTATGTGTTGGAAAGTGTTTCCTAATCTATGCTTGACGCATGATTTTTCCTTCTTGTTACTTTTCTGCTGTATACCGAGAGAAAATTGATTTTTTAAAACAAATTGATTGAAGAAAATTTTTACCAAACATCAAAATACATTTTCTTCGAGTTGTTGTAATATCTTTGAATGTTGAAATTTCCTCATATAACTATTATTTGAAAATTATAAAGATTCTCAAACACACAATAAAATATAAAAATGGGATTTGTTTGAAATAATGTGAAATAAGAGCATCTCGTTTTTACTCACAATTTCAAAAGTAATTATATTAGCGGAAATTATACACACCTTATTGTCTTACAACTGTTATATGCTATTTATCTCATAAGATTTTCATTTGAGCCAGACATATCCCCAATGCCAATATTTTACGAAATAAGTTTTAGTCATTCTTTTCTTTTTTCTTATCTAGACCTAACATTCATCAAAATTTGAAGTTTATAATTAGTTTTGTTAAGAGCCTACTCTAGTCACGCGAAGATACTTGCACGCTAATCTTAACCAATGCACTTTAATTTGAACTTTTAAAACTGCGTTTTCAAAATTGTTGTTATAAACTCATTTTACAATATTTAATAATTATAATTGCAAATTTTTGTATTGTTTTTTAAGTTGATATGTTCAAAAAATCATCTTGCACGATGCGGTTTGTCAAAATATTCTTAATTTAGCTTATTTAAACTTTAAAATCTGCATTTTAAAAAATCGGTCTAGGCTGTGGACCACGGGCATATCTGTTCCAAAATCTTGTCCCTCCCTACATTTCTTTCTACAAGCGTTCATGTCGCTTTGTATTTAAAAATATATATCTCACTATTTTCTTATATTTAGATGGGGGGGGGGGGCTTCCTTCCTGCACCCCCATGCGTACACCCGTGTGTGCAAGTAATTTTTGGATATTTTCGTGAAATAATTCTTTAATTAATGTACAAAAATAACGTATTTTCAAAATTTAAAGGCAACCTTGTAAAATTTTGACATACATCTTATGGTCTAATCAAGTTACCTTTTCTAGAAAGTAATACTAGTTAGTAAATGGTAAACAATAGTCGTTTGAAAGATCTCATAATATCGAACTAAAAAAAATATTTGTTTTAATTTTAGGTATTATATTTTCGGAGATCTCGTCGAAAATATGTTCCTCTCCCCTCTATTTCCGAATGAGTTTATTTAAACCTTGCAAGAAAACTATAACGATTTTCCTAGTAACATTGTTTTTGGGAAAAACGCATTTTTCTGTTACACACAAACTTTACTTTTCGGGCAGTCAGTAGGGAAGTTGAAGGGCACTCAAGGTATCTATCGACGCAGAATAATCCAAGGATATTTGATAAAGATTTTCGAAAAAAATTGTCGGTAATTAGCCCACATATTAATTAAGTTACTTGAAAAAAAAAATAAAACATTATTTTTATCTATCTTGTAGGGTATCGTTCGGAAGATCTCGTAATCATATATTCTAATACGAGCAAATCTTGTGTGTGGTTATATATATATATATATATATATATATATATATATACAAAAATTATCTTAAAAACGGCTCTAACGATTTTGACGAAATTTCGTATCCTACCGTTTTGGAGCACCAGAAAACCATTGGGCTAGGTCACATGTTCGAGAAAATTCGATTAGTGGGTCATTTTGGGTCATGGTCTAGCTAATTGTATCTAAAAAACGGTTCAAACGATTTTGACGAAATTTTGTATCCGACCATTTTCGGGCACAAGAAGACTATTGGACTGGGTCACATGTTCGAGAACTTTCGATTAGTGGGTCATTTTTGGGTCAACGCGGGTCAAATTAATTTTATCTAAAAAACGGCTCTAACGATTTTGATTAAATTTTGTGTCCTACGAGTTTCGAGCACGATAAAAGCATTGGGCTAGGTCACATGTCCGAGAAAATTCGATTAGTGGGTCATTTCTGGGTCATTGTGGGTCAAGATCTAAAAAGCGGCTCAATTTACACTAAATTTTGCATCCAATGGTTTTCGGGCACGAGAAAACTGTTGGGCTAAGTCACATGTTCGAGAAAATTCAATTAGTGGGTCATGATATTTGAATTTAAATTTAATTTTGACCGAGCATAGCTCGGTCTTCCCTGCTCGTATCGAATTAAAAAATATATTTGTTTTAATTTTAGGTATTATATTTTCAATTATATCGTCGAAAGTATACTGGAAAAATATGTCCCCCCCCCCTCCGCCTCCTATTTCCAAATCTACTGAAACTAAAATTATGAAACTAAATGAAACTAAAATTACTGAAACTAATATTAATTGCAAATTGCTTTTTTATCGGCAAAATAAAGGATATAAAAGCAATTAGATAATACATAAGTGTAATTCACATCTAAAAACATACTCCATTAAGTAAACCAAGTCATATTTCTGTACATGAAAGACTGTATATCTAAACAAATATGAAAGTTAGTGCTTACCTTATGAAGGATGTTGTGAAAACCAATTTTTCAAAGAATTCTATTCAGACACGTAATACTGCGATCGTTTGAATACCACCGTTGCTTCTTCTTTACTTATCACAACTAGTTTATATGTTACCCTGTAGATAGCGCGACCTGTCTGGAAGAAAACATATGTGGATCGTTTTGCCCGTTAGGATCATTTTAGTCCACCTTCTCCTACTCGTACTTGATCGATTTATTTTAAAGTCTAAAACTACCCAATATTGTTTACTAGTAACTAGAATAAAGGTAGTCATTGAAGTAAAGAACGTTTAAATTATTATTTAAGAAATGAAATTACTATACCTTGGCAATAGCGGCGCTCAGACAAACTGTAAGGCCCAATACAGATTAAGCTGAGGCCTTATTACAGATTACGCTTATGGGCCCCCTACATGCTTGATGTACTGTACAGCTCATATTCAAAATATTAGAATAATTACTTTTTTTTTGCAAATTGAAATTATCGTTTCGTAATTTAATGTATTTTAATAAAAATATGCAAACGATATTTTTATTAAGAACTTATTGTTGATTAAATTTATTTATTATCTTAAAAATAATATAATTTTTGAAAAGATTAATTGAAATAAAAATTATTTTGAAAAGTCAAAATATTAAAATATTTATTCAAATGGTGTAAAATATAGAATATTTCACATTAATTCTCCTTTAATTACACCAATTCATAACTGGTGGCATCATTGATTAAATTCAGACGATTTTATTTAAAATCAGTATTCTTTTTGCAGATGGTTTGCTTTTTCGTCTTAAAATGGGTCGTGTGAGTGATATTCCTGACTCTATTAAACTTCGTATGGTTGATTTGCATCGGCGCATGGTAAAAATCAATGTTATATAGCGAATTATTTACATTGTTCACAATCAACGTTAGTGAAACACTAACACAATATTCAAAAAATGGAAAATTTCAAAATAATTGCCGAAATGGCTTCCGAAAACCAAAAACATCTGCTAGAGATGACAGGAAACTGAAGTGTATAGTTAAGAAAAACCGTTTTAAAAGTGTGCGATTCTTGCACCGAAAATGGAAAGAAGAAGGAGTTGAAGTTTCTACATCGACAACATTAAGACGTCTCCATAAATTTATGTTTGAATCTCGTGTACCAAAAACAAAACCTCTCATGACTGCAAAACAAAAGCGTATAAGATTGAATTAGTGTAAATCAAGACGTTTATGGAGCAAATAAGATTGGAAAAAGATATTATTTAGTGATGAAAGTAGGTTTTGGGTTTCATATGGTAATCAAGGTATTCGAGTTTGGAGAATGAAGCAAGAAGCATTTGATAAAGAATGCCTTAAACGTTCCGTAAAATTTGCTGCTAGTGTCATGGTTTGGGGTTGCATGAGTGCAGAAGAACCTGGGAAGTTATGCATCGTCTACGAAAAGGTTAACTCTCAGATATATCAAGAAATTTTGGAATATTACATGATTCCATCATCAGAAAATTTATTTGAATATGATTTCATTTTTCAACAAGATTGAGCGTCACCGCATACCTCGGTGTCAACTAAGAATTGGTTCCGCAAACGCAACATTAAGATGGTTCCTTGGCCACCAAACTCACCAGACCTTAATCCCATCGAAAACTTATGGTGTATAATGAAGAAAAAACTCCAAGAAAATCCTCCTTCAAGTAAAACTGAGTTAGTGGCACGTATAAAGTCTATTTGGGCTAATATTGATAGAAATGTTTGTAAACACCTTGTATATATTATGCAAGATCGATTGTACTCTGTTATGAAAGCTAAAGAAGATGCTACAAAATATTTACTACCATTTACTTCATATTCATAAGGTAATATTGTTGCGTAAAATGAAATATTCTAATATTTTGAACCAATCTAAATTTTATTCTATTATTTTGATGTGTTTCAGAAAGCTGTATACCTAATTTATTGTTACTGTATTTTATATTTTGTAAATGTTAAAATCTTATCTAAGCATTCCAGATTTAATTTATAAGAAATTTAATTGCATTTACTTAGTATCAAAAATAAATAAATGAAAAATATTTTTTTCTTATCACCTTTTCTCAATTATTCTAATATTTTGAATATGAGCTGTATATGAAATATTATTCAGTGGGCTATTACTGTGTTTTTTCAGCTGAAGTATAACATATAGCCTTTGCAGGCATATTTACCGAAAACCTGCCCTAGCCATTTCCCAAGTGCACAATGCCGCTTTTAGAGCTTCTTTTCTGAAAAAAAGACGGTTTTAGAGGGGGGGGGGGGGGTGTTCGACTGAAAAGGATTGAAAGCGCCGCTTCTTTCCATCATTGGTTGTGATCCACGCCTGCCACTACTGAAACCTAAGTACACGAGAATAGAATACACATAATTGATTAATTGTAAATGATATTTTTAGAAGTGAACACTCCAGAGGCGAAACCATAAATTTTCATCTGGGAGGGATTTTGAATCATTTTATAATAAACAATTTAGTTGTTTTATATGGGTACGCATTTTTCTCCTGATTTTTTTTTCTTAGTGTTTCTTCTTTTTCTCTCTCCTTTTATTATTTTTTCTGCTTTTTTTTTATATGCGATGTGCAATAACCAACCTAAAGCAAATTACACGGTCAAAATATATGTACAGTCGGATACATAAAAACAACAGAACATTCACTTTAAACACCGGATTGTATCCGAAAAAATAAAAACACGTCTTTGGGGGCCACCGTAATACTTACCCATCATGGCTATGCATAATATAAAATATGAAAATAAAACATGTGTAAACTATTTATAAAATGCATTGCAATTCGAATAAAATCCTGGCTTGATGACGTCCTAAACTTTAAATGCTCTATTACTGAATTGCGTAAAAGAACCATCCTTATAACTCCAAAATTGATAATCCTATTAACTAACGGTTTACTGCTTCAGATTAAGCGTCTCATTTCCAATTGAAATATATCTTTGAATTGTAATTTGAATGAAATACAGGGACACGAAAAATCGAAGAGTGTAGAAATATGATTACAAATATCTCGGCAACTAATTATTCGATCGAATTAATTCTTTATGCAAAATTTATGTTTTTTTATTGCCTTTTGTATTCACTCCTTAAAACAAACAATTTCAAAAAAAATTATGTATCTTTTATCAGAACGAATATTTCGAGAGTCCGAAAAAAATAGTTCCGGATAATCGAGGTTACTGAAATTCAATAAGCTTCTTCCCATTATTACATACTAAGTATATACCAAATTCCAAGTCTCTATCTCAATTTGTTCGGGAGAAGAGCGTTTACAGACACACACACAGACAGACGGACGGCAATTTTTTTTTCTAAAAATATGTTTTTCAGAATCTCCAGTGTCTGAAACGTGTAAATCCGTCAAAAAATGTTTTTCGATTTTCAAAACGATTAAAAGACTAACCCTATACTACGTATGATGGGTAAGTAATAGTCTTTCGATGGAAAATTGTGTCTTCTCTCAGTTAATTCAAAAAAAAAAAAAAAAAAAAAAAAAAAAAAAAGAAGAAGAAGCTGAGTGGTCTCCATATAGAAATTGTAGTCAACTCTGAAATTTTCATTACTAACACTTAATTTCGACATCATATTTGGTTTTCTGGTAAATTTTACCTTCGGATACCAAACGGGAAGTCATTTCAAAGTATTAATTTAATTTTGAATTTAATTTTTGAAAAAAAAAAAAAAGAAAAAAAAGAAATGTAATCTATAAAAAGTTGAACTGAAATCGATATCGAGAAACTTTAAATCCGTGAATCCAAAATTAGAGCTCATTCCGTCTTTTTGAATTATGTTTAAAAAGCTACCCAAATTACAGTTTGTTATGCAACTATTAAGAATGAATTAAACATTAGGAATTCAAAACTTTAAATGGCCATAATTCCTAAACAACTTCACCGAAGGACTTTCCGTTTGGTAACCTAGGATACAATGTATCGAAAAATCCAAATAGGATGTCAAAATTACGTGTTCGTATTGAAATTTTCAGTATTTGATACAATTTCTATATGAAGACTGCCCCCTAAGCATTTTTTTCAAACATTAACTGAAAGAAGACATAATTCCCATTCAAATATCTATTTCCGTTTTCTAGGATAATTTTGAAATTGAAATGCGTGGGAAATTCTCTCTTTCTCTCTTTCTCTCTCTCTCTCTCTCTTTTTTTTATTTTAATGTTTGTACTTTACAGATAGCTAATCAGCTTGAAGGTGTTTCAAATCTTCATAAAGGAGCCCTCCTTTTCTTTTAGAGAGAACGGAAAAAAGATAATGAGATACAGATGCAGAAAAGCATGTGTACTGCTTTTGTTTTTCATTCTCTCTCTCTCTCTCTCGCTTTTTCATTTTACTCTGTATGACTCCTTTTTATGAAGGATTTTCCTTTTTTAATTTTTTTATGATTCCTGTTTTGAAACAATTTGATTCTAATTTCTTTATCTACTTTTGATTTTTCTTTTATGCTGTTTTATTGTTACACATCATTTATTTATCGTAACACAAGAGTTTTGTCTTATCTTTTTAATTGTATCTTTGAGGGGTTTTAATCTTTTCTTACCTGCTCCAGTGGAATATTCGTATTCATATAACAATTTGGACCAGGCAACCATGACTATACAAACCGCTTCTGGGATGAACACTTAGAGCCCGGGCAGCAGAGTCCTGCATGGGTCGGGCTGACCCACACCCGAAAATTCTGCTTAAAGTCAACCCGGAACCTGACCCAAAAACGCCAAAAAGAAAAATTCGTCAATCCAAAATCCGACCAAATCCTTCCAAACAGGAACCCAAAGGGGAAGAAAATTAATCCATATTTTAATACAATTATAGAAAAAGTAGTCTAAAAGTAGTCTATCTCTAATATCAATTTTATATTTTTTGCATAAAAATGAACACATAAACACTCAATAATATTCACGTATATAGTTTTTTTAATTGAAAAAATATCCAGGACTTTCTTTTCAAAATCAGATCAACCCGAACCCGACCCAAAAGAATCAAAACTCAAACTTAAACCGAGCCGAACCCGAACTATTAAAAGTCAACCCGACCCGACCCCGACTCGCAACGAAAAATATCTTCCGAGTACTCTAATAAATGACTAGACATTACGAAACAGCTATTGCGGAACTGTTTGTTTAATCATTCAAGGAAATGAAAATGTTCGAAAGCATGAAACTCAAAAAAGAAATATATCAAAAATCCCCATTTTCTCCAAAAAGCAGAGTAGCTAGATATAGTGGGAAGAGGGGGAGCGGGTGGTAACTTTCAACCAATCCGATCGCATCTTATTTGCGCAGGCTCTCAAAATTGAAGAAAATTGGCATTTCAATAGGGACATTTAGATGAAGAAAGACAGTGTTAAGCCTGGACCATCGCTCTCCCTGTTTTCGCTGGATTAATTCCATTCTCAAAGTAAGTAAAATATTTAACTGATTAAAATTATTTTTAAATATTTCAAAACTTTTGTTCTCGTATAACAGCAAAATTTTATTAAAGAATTCTATATGCCGTTTGGCAGTTTGGAATTAAAATTACCGGCTCGCTTTATGCAAACACTGCCCTTGAAAGAGATTTTTTTTTTTTCCGAATATTTCTTCATCCTGTTATATGTAAGGTGTAAATCAGGGCCTGTTTACCGAATAGGCCCGTGAAGCCCGAGCTTACCCACTGAATTTTAAAGGGGCCTAAAAATTACTTTTCAAAAATTATTATTAGAAATTATTTTTTTTTTTTCAATCAGGGGAAAGAGTTTCTTTTTTTTAAATTTTTAATATGAAATTCAGTCTTTCTTTCATTACCCGTAGTGACGTCGATCGCCCATAGTTATTTTAAATTCAGATGTCACTATTTCCTTTTGCAACGATGTAAATTACTAAAGTTTTCAAGATAATTGCAGAATTTCTGTTTCTTATTTTTTATTAGTATGGATAATTTTTTTAATACATAATGATAAATATAACCATTATTTTAACTAAACAATATTAAAAATCATAATTATATTTATTAAATTTTCCTTCAGACAGACAATTACCGACACATTTACTCTATTATTTTTTCCTGTTGATGTAAGTAATATTATAAAAAAGTGATTAAATGCAATTTTTAAAAATTTTCTTATGTTTTACAATTTAATTTCAAATGTTTAAGACTGTATCATGCGCCGATCAAATAACAAAAATATTAATCTATATTATTTCTGTTTATATTCATAAAGAGTCGATAAATAATATAAAATATGGAGAATAAATTATTTAAATAAAGGAAAAAATAATTAACATTCATTTATATCAAAATTTTGTTTATAAAATAGGAGTAAAAGTAGTATAATTGTGTTGCAGCTAAGTACAAATTTACGTCAAATAATTTGTTACCCCTTTACTGTTCGTAACACAAAAAGCTGCAATTTCTAAAGCATAAAAGATATTTTGAAGCTCAAATACTAGCAACTGCAGTATTTTAATTCGTATTTATAAAATATGTTCTTAGGAAATTAATATTTTTAACTTTTTTTTTCTGTGAAGTATTTTTAATGGATGTCCTTTCTTTTTGGTTGTCAAAATATTTCTAAAATATATACCAAATTTATAATTTTATGTGTTAAAATTTTAGCGAAAATAAGTAAGATTTTAACACTTCACATGAAATTAAATATATATTTTAGAAATATTTTGACAACTAAAAAATAAAGAGACCTCCTTGAAGGAGAGTACAAAAAAAAAAGTTTAAAATGTTAATTTATACAGGAAATATTTTATAAATACGAATGAATCACATGGCCATAGGTTTAACATTAGCGAGGGGAAATTGATATCTCACTGATGAAGAGCCTTGAGATACTATACATGCACGTAACTAAAATTTTAAAAATCAGTGACTTCCGCCACTTTGCCTTTTTTAAAAGCCTCATTTATGCGTATTATTAATGTATATGGGGCAATTCCATATGTGACGGAATGACATTTTGAGTTATAGAATTAAGTTAAAGCTAGAATTAAGTTAAGCTATTTTCAAATGAAAATTGACTTTTCAGTTTGCACATGTTTGTTATTGATTAAAAGATTAAAAATATATATATGAAACAATTTTTTTAGATATTTTATTCTTTCATTTTTGAGCAATTTCTTATAGTGTGACGAAATGACATTTTTGCTACCATGAGTCTAACCTGGTGTTTGAAACTGGAAACTTTTGCGAATTAAGAATTAAGACTCTCTCTCTCTCTCTCTCTAAACTAATAAATTATATATTTTTTTATTAACCAGAATGATCATAAGAAATTACATTATATAACTATTCACATGTGACAGCTTTTTCAAAAGCATACTGAGTACGATTTCTTAATTTATTTTGCATGCATTATTATCAAGTATATGGCTGTAAGACTATTGTAAACCATTAAATATTTTACTACATGCATTCATTTATTAAGAAAATACAAAATAAACAACAATTACATTCTTTTTCACAGTTTTTTTTTTTCAAAAATAATATTTGTACAAAACTGCAAATATTTTATTTTTCAGCCATAACCTAAACGTTTTGAATCTAAAACCTTAATTTGAAAACTTGAAATATATTTCAATATATTTCTTAACCTAATTTATAAAAATTATTAAAAAAAATTTTTTTGATAAAAGTTGACACTTTTATGGAATTGCCCTATGGAGTTAATCCTAATCTATTTCCCTGTTTACTAATAACGAAACATTTTGTTTTTATAAATTAGGGCATATTTTTATTTCAGTTATACGTTGTAGTCTGATAAGTTTTGAGATTTCACGGAAATTCTACGATAGAAATTTGTTCTAAAGAAAGAGAATGACTTCTAGCGCGGACTCTCTGTGTTTCTTAACCCTTTCAGAGGCACAGTACTTCTGCTGCTAAAATAATGAAATAATTGAATGACACCAGAATTTACGAAGAAAATTATTTTAAAATAATTAAAAGCTTTTCTTCACGTATAGTAGCAAAATTTTATTAAAAAATTCTGAATGCCGTTTGACAGTTAGGAATTAAAATTACGTGCTCACTTTATGCAAACACTTCCCTCATTCTGTTATATATAGAGAATAATGTAAATTAACATACTGTTAATTAAGATTCGCAATGGAATCAGGGCCAGGTTAAGACTCTAGAAATACATTAGAGATGAGACGGGCTCGGGCTTGGTTTTAATACCAGTCTTCGAGCTCGGTCGGCTCGGGCTCAAAATAAAAATTTTATTTATTCACAAATTGAAAATAAAGGGGGAAAAACTTTCTGTTTGAGAAACAAGAATGTAGTATTAGTTTCATAAAGTGTTTTACCATCCATTAAAAATGCTTCACAACTATTAACTATTTTTAAAATATAGTTCGTATAAGCGTAATAATTTAAAATCTTAAAGTTATCTTTATATTTGCAAAACTATACTGTCAGTGTCAGATGACTTAAATTTACACATAAACAGTAAATGTGTTTACCATTTGGTTCACTGTTTTATGTCTATTTAATTTTCCAATTATTTTATGCCTATTTAGTGTTTTACAATTCATTAAAAATGCCTCACAACTATTAACTATTTTTAAAATATAGTTTGTATAAGCATAATAATTTAAAATCTTAAAGTTATCTTTCTATTTGCAAAACTATACTGTCAGTGTCAGATGACTTAAATTTACACATAAACAGTAAATTTGTTTGGTTCACTGTTTTATGTTTATTTAATTTTTCAATTATTTTATGCCTATTTGCTCCAATTTCTCTCTTTTCTTTACCATTTTTATTCCAAAAAATGGAAATCCAGCAGCATTCTGATGGTTTGAGATTTTTCTTTTTAGAGGGTAAATGCACATAGTCTAAATAGTATTCACATCAAGTTTGGTTAAATTAGGCCCAATACTTCTTTTTCAGTCAGGTTTTAAACATATCTTCTTTTATTATACATCAGATATGTAGAGATAATATGTTTCTAGTAATTCATTAAAGACAGGTATGATATTGTAAATTTTACTAATTTTGTATTAACTAAAGAACTTTATGGAATGTAACTAATTTTGCAGTAATAAACAGTATTATGTATATTCTTATTTATAAATTATAAAATTTTGGACCTTTTATTTTCTATTTAATTTTGTGTTATTACCAGTATAAGTCTCTTCAAAATTTTCCTTATATTCATTGATGAAATGAAATAAATTTTCATGTGTTACAAGTTTTTGCTCTTTCTTTATACCAACTGATAAAAAGTAGAGTTAGTTGCTACTTTTGATCATTTGCTATCATTCTCCAATGTTAGACAGATAACTTTTAATAAGTAAGGTAATACATGTTTCATCTTTTGTCTTCAATAAAAAATCATGTAATTTAAAGAAAAATTCTCTTATTTAACATAAAAAATTACATTAAAATAGTTAACTATTCATAAGGTACATAAAATGATTATATATATTTTTTTTTCCATGTTTAAGAAGATTGGTTTCATCTGATTTTGAAAGGCTTCTCGTCAATATATAGAAGGTACATTGAAAAACCGGTCTTTTGCAAAGATTGTTATTGGTAAGTATTTTTTTCAGTTTTTTTTTGTACTGTTTATACTGTCTGTCTCAAAAATTTTGGCACAACAAGAAAATGTTGAATATTAAATAACAATAAAAAATTAAATAAAAAACATTATGCACTTAGTGGATTCTGTAAAATTTTTAAAGTAAATAGTATTAAATTGAATAAATATGTACATTATCATAACATTGATATAAACTCATAAAAATCTATAACTGTCATAAAGTATAACATATTGTAGAGTTTTAATCAGTTAAGCGGGGAAAAATGATTTAAATAATTCAATATGTAATACTGTATGACATAAGTAATATGTTATAAAGTACGACATATTGTAATATTTAAATCATTCCCCTCCCCCCCCCCCCCCCACTTAAATGATTAAAATTCTTAAATTATTATTTTTTAGTTAACATCCACTAATTATATGAAAATACAAAAAAATATCTTTATTTAAAAATATCGCTCAAATCTTTTATGAGAAAAAATTGTCATATTAAAAACCAAAGAAAGTAAATGACTGTTTCCTGAGGTCGAAATTCTGATTGCCAATTTCAGTCATCCAGGCCATACAGATTTCTGTTTTTTTTTTTTTTTTTGTTTCCATAGCCAAATAATATGTTAAGGGTCCTCTTCACGCACTTGAAAACACCCGCTCGCTAATGTTAATCCTATGGAGCATTATTTTTCTAATATCTCGTTTGCATTTCAATATTTTTAAACGATTTTTTTTTTTTTGCATTGGATAGCAGAGATCAATCTCTATTTCCGCCGTTGATTAGTTTTTCGATTTTTTTTCCAGATTTTTTTTTACGAAGATACTTCCACTTTCGGAACCGGTTTCAAAAATGAAAGTATCTTCGTAAAAAAAATCCGCAACGAAAATCGAAAAAGTAATCAACGGCAGAAATAGAGATTGATCTCTGCTATCCAATGCAAAAAAAATCGTTTTAAAATGCAAACGAGATATTAGAAAAATAATGCTCCATAGGATTAACATTAGCGAGCAGGTGTTTTCAGTGCGTGAAGAGGACCCTTAAGCCACTTGTACTAGAGATGAGATTGGCTCAGTCTGAACCTGGGCCCAAAATGGGCTTGGGCTCAAAGTGAAAATTTTATTTATTCACAAATTGAAAACAGGGATAAAAGAACTTGTTAATTGAGAAACAAGAATATAATCTAAGTTTCTTAAAGTGTTTTTACGGTTCTTTGAAAATCTGTATGAAAGGGAATTGAATTGTTAATGATGGGAGATAAGGAGAAATATTCTATATGTTTCTGAAGCCTTTGCACGGTCAGTATTAGTAACAATGAAATCATGATCTATCCCTTGCCTATCCTTGCTTTCTGTTCGAAGACCTTTACTAGAATTACTGGAAAACAGAACTCACGCCTTTCTACCATAGTTGTAGAATAATATTTTAAAATAATAAGAATTGTGATTTTTTCAGATTTTCGTGATTTCTGCCAGCGGTCGAGTATAAATAACACATTTGCTATTTTAAACATATTTTCAGGGACATATTAAAGAACGAAACGTTGTCACGAGGAATTACATAGGATTACATTAGACACCACCATATTCGGCCCTCTCATATCCGGACTCTCCCAAATCCGGACTGATAAAAGCTCAACATTTATTGCACGCTTGTAAATTCAATTTTTTTAAAAAAAATTCTTAGGATCATCTATGTTGATTTGGATGCTAAATTTTTTGGATTATATGTAAATCCCAAATCTTGACTGATGAAAGCTCAAAATTTATTGCACGCTTGTAAATTAAATGTTTTTAAAAAAAATTTTAGGATTATCTATGTTGATTTGGATACTAATTTTTTTGGATAATATTAAAACTATAAATAATAAGGATGCAATATTGCGGTCTGCTGAAGCATGGGAGATAGTCAAAAACTCTTTAAAAAAATATGTTGAAAAAAAAAATGATTAGCAATCAATAAAAGTGGTGAAAATATCCCCAAAACAGAAGTTCTTGCCTGGGTAAATAGTGATGTAGATTACCACCTGACCAACAATGAAGTTTTTTTTAAATTTAGTAATGATAATGAAATGGATGTAAAAAGAGAGACAATGCAAAGTGAATCAACTCCCTCTGTCGTAATTATAATGAGGCATTGGCGTGAGGTGGCAGGGAATCGAGCAAAGAACAAAGCAGACAAATTTAATCAATATTTAAACATAAATATTATGCGAATAAATTATTATACTCCAAATTGTAATTGAAAAACTTATGGGCATATAATAAAAAGTGAAAACAAACGTTTCATTCGCTAAATAGGTACATTTATAGCTATATTTTAATATATATACATATACATACAGTAAAATCTCGTTAAAACGAATTTCTGGAAACTGTCGATAAAATTCATTATACTGAAAAATTCGTTAATGTGAATTCCAATACGGCGTTTTATAAGAAAGGAAATTTTCTAAATAAAAATATATATTACTACTACACTTATATTCAATTTCGGTAAACATCCAAACATGACAGTAAATAATAAACATACAATATTAATAAATTGTGAACTTACTACTTAGAAATAAGATAATTATTAAAATCATTAATTTTCAATATTTTAATCGTAACTATTATCATGGAATTATAATTTACGTTATATACCTGACGGATTAAAAAAACCCACTGACATCTGCCGTTACTGTAACTTTATTTCTTTACAAAAAAAAAAAAAAAAAAAAAAAAAAAAATCCGTTTTTTTTCCCCTGCTTAGAAATTGACAATGCATTTTTCAAACCTAATTGAATAAAATATTTTCGGAACATTATTTTCCTGAGTAAATTACTTTTAAAAGTTTGAATGTTCTATAGAGCCTCTTTTGGTCGTACAACACAGTCTGAGGTACTTGATGGACAATCATAATCAGCTTTACACTGTTAAAAATTTGCAGCAAACTGTCCAGTAATTTGACCGTTTTTATAGAAAACGGTTACACAACCTTAATTTAACTCTATTCTGACCATATTATTGCCCATATTATCGTCAGAATAGAGTTGAATGATGGTTATTTAACTGTTTTCTATAAAAACGGTTAAATGACTGGACAGTTTGCTGCAAATTTTTAAGTGTATTTTCACTGTCATCTGACACAATTACATTGAGTTTCCGACGAAAGTTTTCTTCCAAATTAAGGTTTTTCAATCGAGATATTTCTTTCTTGTCACCTCAAAATTCGTAAAACTGAAATAACTATTCTTTATAAGCTTACAATAAATTCGTTAATTTGAAAAATTCATTAATATGAAATTCGTTAAAGTGAACATTTTTATAATGTGAAAGCATAGAACCTTTTTTAACAATCCAAAAATTATTCGTTAAACGGAAAAATTTGTTAAAACGACTTTCGTTGTAACGAGCTTCTACTGTATATCTGTTATCCGGATTTTTCTTATATCCATATTGTCCCAGTATATATACATTAGTTCGGCTATGGGAATGTCTAATGTAATACTTATTTCTATGTAAAAGATTTTTAAATGAGAAAATTTGGATATCTCAGTTATGACTCAATTTGAGCATCCTTCCAGCGAGTAGTATTAAAATACTTAGCTTTAGGCCAGAAGGAGAAGTGGCCGTTACGGTATCTCCGTACTGGTATTTGTGTAAATTCTGTGTTTAAAAATTTATTTTATCGCATTTTTGTTGTAATACTTTTTAATTTTCAACTTTTCTAAAATATGAAAACATTTGAAGTTACTGAACTTTTCACATTATCAAGAATAATAAGAAGCTATAATAGTAAGATATATATAATAATAAGAATTTATTCCCCACAATAAAACTATTGTTAGCATTTAAAATATCGTTTTATGACTTACTTTTCCATTCACGTTATCTTGAGGCAAAATCGCACGTCCAACGTGGGATAAAAAAAGTATTGGAAAACAATAGCTGATGAGCTTGTAAACAATGTTTGAAAAACACGCAAACACTACATAAACAAGAGTGATTTTGATTTTTATAATACTGATAAAGAGTTGAACATTTCTTCTGCAATTTCTCAAATTGTAATGAAGATAACTATCTTTTATTTAGACTTTTAATTGAAATATTATTACTTGAGTTCCTTAGTTAAAGTTGCCAAATAAAATATATTGTTCCTTTTTAAAAGAAACTCTAAACTATTTCATTTCCTGTAAGATTAACTTATCCATGCGAAGACCGGAATATTTGACTGTTTTTTTTTAAATAAATAATTATTTATTAATAAAAATGTGATGAATTAATCATGGTATTTAAAATGATATTATGGTACAAATATAATTGCAGAGTGCACTTCAAAGAAAAAGTGTTGATTTTACAGTATAGTACTGGCAGCTGGGATGCCAGTTTCATACTGTAAAATCAACACTTTTTTTGCAGTGTGTGTACGCTATGTTTCATTAAATTCTGCTTAACCTTCCTAGTACTTTGACTATGGAGACAATGCAAATGGGCTTATGAAATATTTAATGCAATAATTAAACATAAATATTATGCGAATAAATTATTATACTCCAAATTGTAATTGAAAAACTAATGTGTGCATATAAAAAAGAGTGAAAAGAAACGTTTTTATTCGCTGAATAGGTACATTTATAGCTATTTATTATAAAGGACCCAATTTATTTGACCCTATTTATTTTTATTTAAAAATTTTTCAAATTTCGAACCAGAAAAAAATAGTAACTTAAACATAATAAATAAAATCAAACTGACATTTCGGAAGAAATTTAATAGAATTAATTTAATTAATTTCTAGTTCAAGGTTGGTTGGTCGATTGATTTTATTTCGGCCGATTATCTACACGAGGGACATAGGCCCTAAGGGGGAGTGCCCTCCATGGGGGTTCTTTCTAAGGGATCCTAACCCGTATTTACGGCAAGGTTCGAAGAAAACCACGGAAAACTCCGAACGGTTAGGTCGACGAGCGCGACAGGGGTTTGAACCCAGCACATCCCGTCTGCCAGCTTTTGAGAGCAGAACCGCTCAGCCACTGGTGAGGCAATTTCTGGTTCAAATCATCTAAAATCAAGAACTCTCATCAAAAATTAAAAATTGGTATTAGGGGGGGGGGGGGGAGGGTAAAAAGCAACTAATATTATGATACGTGATTTTACCACATTTCTTCCTATATTCTCGAACAATATCCAGTTACAATGATTTCTCAAAACATGTACAGTAGCTGATAGTTTAACCCTTTTCACGACGAGTATACTTTACACTTCTTTTAATTCTTCGTCACCAGTTTTTAAAAATTGTAACTTTTGCTTTATTTAATAGCTGAAAATCTGTGATTAAATAAAGTGAAAATTTCTGCACAAAAATATTGTTGAAATTCAAAGATTTCGTGCACCTTAAACGTCACGTATACGTGACTCTAGTCGCGAAGGAGTTAATAAACCGTATCGAGTTAATAGTTAATCGAATATGACGCTTTTGCGAATCGGTAGATTGAAGATATGAGGTTAGATTTGTAATATATTCAGGGTCTCTCAAACTTTAGTTGGGAGCCCACATGATAATTTTTCCACCTCAATTTATATTTATTTATATTTTTGAACATTTTGGTACGATAAGTTTTATTCAAATTTTATATTACATTAAAATGGGTTAAAATTTTGTGATGCATTAAAATAGTTCGCTTTATACAGTTAAACGACCGTTATTGCACATTGAAAAATAACATATAATACTCATTTTACATGTTGTTTACATTGGGATTTATAAGTTTGAATAATTTAGTCGCAGAAATTTAATTCTTAGAAAGCTAATTCTTAAAGATTTGTAAAATCAAATCATTTTAAAACCAAACAAGCAGCCATAAATTTTATTTGATGATTTTATATTTCTATTATTGTGAATTGATGATGTTATTATTATTATTGTTATTATTATTATTGTTGTTATTGTTGTTGTTGTTGTTGTTATTATTATTATAATTATTGTTATTGTTATTATTAAAATACACGACAGTTATTTTAACCACTTTTGTAAATTAATAAATATAATGTTAGTTTTATGATACATTATTATAGAATCGGCCGGTTTTAGGTAGATTTCGTAAGAAATACTACATATTACATTCTCCCCTCAGTTGGAATTTTTGAAAAACTTTTGCAGATCTACGCCAATCATGACTCAAAACTTTATATATCTATCTATCTATGTCACTTTTTTATGGACACGATAACTGCAATAATTCTGCACAAATCTCTTCTAAACTGATACATAAAATCAAGGGCCATAAAATCTCGATCAAGTTCGTTAACGGTCAAAATCGAACCAAGGGGGGATGGGGAGGGGGCTTTTTGTGAAAACAGAACCCCCCCCCCCATAATTTCTTAATTATGAAACGTATCGAATACGTTTAAAGTTATTATTATTTCTAGGAAAAGAGCCGAAAATTTATGTATGACAGATTTTTGATATAATTAAAAATGGCCCCAAGGTGGGGGGGGGGAAAGGAGGGTTTTAGAAGAAAAAAAATCATAACTTCGTTAATTCCCAAGATATCAAATCCGCTTAAATTTATTGTAAATCTCCTTAAAATTATCTACATCATTTATATTGACAAGTTTTTTATAGGACCAACTCTTACGGCAAAAAAATAAAATAAAAATAAAAACAAAAAAATCCTTTGTGGCTCCGCCTACAAGCAGACGTGAAAGCAGAAAAAACTCATAACTTCTTAATTTTTATACATATCGAATCCGTTTAAAGTTATTATTACTTCTAGGAAAAAGGCTAAAAATTTATGATTTTTGATTCATTCATTTTTTTTATTTCATTAAAAATGCCCCCAAGGAGTGGGGGGGGGGAGAAGGGGTTTCAGAAGAAAAAAATTCATGACTTCGTCAATTCCCATGATATCAAATCCGCTTAAATTTGTTATAAATCTTCTTAATATTATCTGCAACTTTTATACTGACAAGTTTTTTATAGGACCAACTCTTACGGTAAAAAAAAAAAAACCCTGCTGGCTCCGCCTACAGGCAGAGGTATATTTCGATGTGGGTGGTCCCAACTGCCACATCATGACAAACAGGTCTTTCTTCTGAAATTCCCAATAAACAGGTGCCCCACGGTTTGCGTCTTCGAAATCTACCTGTGCCTGTAGGCTGAGCCGTCAGGGATTTTTTTTTAAGTGTTTCGTACAGAAAATACCTCATAACGTCTTAATTATGATACGTATAGAATCCGTTTAAAATTGTTATTACTTCTCGGAAAATTTGCCAAAAATGTATGTATAACAGATTTTTTATATCATTAAAAATGACCCCAAGGGGGGGGGGGGAGGGGGTTTTAGAAGAAAAAAAAACATGACTTCGTCAATTCACAAGATATCAAATCCGCTTAAATTTATTATAAATCTTCTTAATATTATATACAAATTTTATACTGACAAGTTTTTTATAGGACCAACCCATATAGCAAAAAAAAAAAAAAAAAAAAAAAAAAAATCCTTGCCGGCTCCGCCTGCAAACAAGTTAGATTTCGAAGTGGGCGGTCCCAACTGCGGTATCACTGCAAAAAGTTAATTTCTTTCGCAATTCCAAACAAACAGGCTTCCCGCGGTCTGCGTCTTCGAAATCTACCTGTGCCTGTAGGCGGAGCCGTCAGGGATTTTTTTAATTAAACAGCCATAAATTTATATGGTGGTTTCGTATTTCAATTATTGCGAATTTGTAATGTTATTATAATTACTATTATTGAGAAATATAAGTACTTGGAACAGGTATATTAAATTGTGTTTTTGAAGCTTTTTTGTTGTTTATTTAGAGGGAAATATCATGATATGCAATATTCAAGTTGCAATGATAACCATGGGTTAAAAATGAATTATACTTTTGAAATCATTATCACTTTCATGCTCAACGAAAATGGGAGGTAAATAGTCGAGGTTATGTATCCGGAGACAGGGATTTAGAGGTAGGTTGAGCATCGAAATTGTAATAATAAAGCTTATTTCCAAGTGTTTTATTTGACATTTTAGGGAAAGCAGCGTCGTAAACGCTTATTATTTCCCTTCATGATCCTGATTATTTATTCAGGAATAATTTAAACAGCGTTTTATTGAAATATATTTGCAGCGTGTTGCATAAAAATTTAAATACTGAACTACATAAACTAAAAATTAATATAAAAAACAAAATGATTAAAAGGTATACGAATGCATATTTTCATTCACTTCTAATTATACTGTATTTTATCAGAAGTGATTTTATGATAGAAGTAATACACCCTGCTTTATTTAACAATATACCTGATTTTGCATTGTTAATACAGTAGCTGTCGTTTAAAAGAATGAAGTTCGTTAAAATTTGGTTCCTAAGAAACGAACACAAACAGTTTTTTTTCCCTCTCCTCCTAATTTTAAGAAATAAACTTAGAAACTATATTCATAGACAAACAATATTTTTTACTGTTATTTTTAATTTGGCAAAAATAAGTTCATCAACTGCAATTTTGTCGGCTATTTTCTTAAGTAATTATGCAATTCTTAAACGAAGGTTCTCTAATTCGTTCTTTTTTTTTAATCATTAATAAACAGTCCTTTTTTTGAGATAAAAATTAAATTTTCTTTTCAGTCAGCCGCCATTTTACAAAAATCAGTTTTTCATAAATTCGTTAGACCAGTCACGTGAATAAACCTTATTTAATTAAAAAAAAACGTTAATTATTTTAATTTCAAATATGGCAAAATTTAAGCTATAACTTTTACCGCATGGCACCACCACCACCACCAACAACAACAGAAAAAAAAAATCATCAGAGTGACAATAACTTCAAATATATCGTATGTACAAGCGTAATCTGCGCCCTCGCGCATTTTACTTTTGAAAGAAAATTTGAATAAAAAGCAAAGATTCCCATAATTTTCACATCAAGATTATGAGATAATGTGAGATAATAAAACCACATGTATCCTCATAGTTTTCTTTTTTAATACTTTCCAACGTAGTTGAAAATGGTTTATGAATTCGGATTGTCTGTCTGCCTGTCCGTGCTCTAACTTGCGTAAATAAACTCGGATTGTCATGCAATTGCATGTTTATGACGTTTACTATGGCGTGTTCGGTGTTTAACACGAAGAGTGTACCATGTATAGTTCATTTATAGGGATACTCAAAAGAATTCCGTTACATTACGGTCTATGGGAAAATATCGTTTGCGTTTTATTTTAACGATGTTACACTATTTGAAACATATAGAAATTGATATATATCGCTGAAATCCATTGCAAGAGAATTACTATAGAATGCGGTGTGCATAGCATTCATTTATACATTGAAAAAAAAAATGTTGATTTTACGGTATAATATTCCAGCTGCTAGTACCGTAAAATGAACAATTTTTTTTGCAGTACAGGGACACACAAAAGAAATCGGTTACAGTCTGTCTATTAACGATAATTGATGGTAGTGCATTTTAAGTTGTGGTAAGCGTTGTTAACTAATTTTTTGCCCATTACTTCTTGTGTATAAATTCAATAGATTATATACAAGGCTGCACAAAAGAATTCGGATACTTTTCCGACTACAGATTCGTAATTGCTGAAATTGGGTTTTCAAATGTGTTATGCATTTTCTAAATTCAGCAGCAGTTTTAGGTAGGAGCGTAAAATTCAGCATAACAAATCTACTAAAAAAATGAGTTAAACACGTATTTCAGCGATTTTAGAAATTCAACTACTTTTTTACCACGAATCTTTGAAATAACATCTCGTAGGAGATGCTAAGATGTTTTAATGCTTTAAAGTGTAAAATAGTTTTCCCATATTTTATTATACGCTCGGGAATACTAAAGAAAAGATTATATTGTCCCAGTTCGAAAATTATCTACGAACTTTTAAAACTGTTATACATTTTATTTGTTCTTGATTAATCATTTATTAAAACAGTATATTAATCATATCCCTTTTTAACATTTTCCAACATAGTTGAAAAATGTTTATGAATTCGATTTGTCTGTCTGTCTGTCCGTGCCATGGTCGTGATCCAGAGATTCTTTTTTGTTTGGGGGGGGGGAGGAAGGGGCGATACATTGTTACAAATAATCGACAAAATATTGTAATGTAACCTGTGAAAACGAAAACTGTCTATACCGGAATCCTGTCTTAAATTAAAAATTTGCATGGTCTTGGCGGAAAGAAAACCATACAGTTATACCTGCTAAGACAAAACCTGTCTAAAACGGAATTTTATTCGCGTTCTATGCGATTTCGTTGTTACGTCATGTTTTAGTGTATGTAAAACGATGTAATGAGTTATTGTTTACGATTATATTTTTTGCGATAATAGTTTACGATAGGTCATAACTTTTACTGGTTAATTCATACAGTCAAATCTGTGAATACGGTTCCGGTCTATAGCGGAATCCTGTCTCAAAATTTTTTCAAGGTTCTGACGGAAGGAATTCCATGCATATCTCTTAATTAAAACGAAAACCTGTCGGAAACAATTTCTTTCCGGTCGCTAGTGGCACCCTTCACATTACTTTGTAGTTCATTATTGATTGTTAAATTTACAAAAAACTAATACCTTAAAACCTGCTAAGACGGAATCACTATG
Organism: Maratus michaelseni; assembly: GCA_963931845.1. Taxonomy (NCBI): domain Eukaryota; kingdom Metazoa; phylum Arthropoda; class Arachnida; order Araneae; family Salticidae; genus Maratus; species Maratus michaelseni. The sequence goes on from OZ007586.1 coordinate 99,763,283, forward strand.
GACCAAAGAAAATATCTGATTTAGGCAATATCTCTCTTAGCAGGTATAATTTTTTTGTGATTCTTCATGTACTTTTTTCCGTTTAAGGCAAGAATTCATTATAGACAGTTTCCGTTTTCAAGAGTTTTAACATACAATGTGTATTTATAATGATATACATGAAACGGAATCATCTTAGTGCGCATAATTGCCAAAGAGACTAAGAAGTTTTTACGTTTAAGAGCAGTAAAACCTACACAAACGAGAAACTGCCTATGACGGAATCCTGCCTAACAATGAAAAAAATCCATGCTATGGAGAAATGAATACCCACACAATTATACCTCCTTAGTTAGAAACCCGTCAAAAATGGAGCTTTTCTTTCGTTCCTAGGGATTCCATCTCAGCAGGTTTTGCTGTATTTTATTACAATTAGAATGCTTCTTTATGAAATAATTTTAGTTCTTTAAAAGCAGAAAAATTATTCTTCGAAATTAGACATGGAGCTAATAATACATTTGTCTCAAAATATTTAAAAGCAAGCTTTATGATAATCTTAATTTTCAAAGCAATTTCAGTAATTCATATATCACAACCAAAAAAAAAAAAAAAAAAAAAAGCGGTCAAGGGTGAGTATAACTTGCGCTCAAAGGGTTCCGTACATTGAATTTATTAATTAACAAGCTCCTATACTACCCCTAATTTTTTAGTAATTTTAGCTTCTGTAGATTCGGAAATTGGAAGGGGGACATATTTTTCCAGTATACTTTCCACGATATGTGTGAAAATATAATACCTAAAATTAAAACAAATATATTTTTGAGTTCGATGTTAGAGACCTTTCGAACGATATATAAAAATAATTTTTTCAAGTAATTTAATCAATATTTCGGCTAATTACCGACAATTCTTTTCCAAAATCATTATCAAATATCCTTGGATGATTCTGTGTCGATAGATACCTCGAGGGCCCGTCAGCTCCCTCGCTCACCCCTCGAGAAGTAAAGTTTGTGTATAACGGAAAAATGCGTTTTTCTCAAAAAATATATTACCTCGGAAAATCATTATAGTTTTTCAGAGAGGTTTAAATAAACTCCTACTACCCCTATAATTTTTTGATAATTAGTTTCAGTAGATTTGTAAATAGAGTGGGTGCATTTTCAACGACATATGTGAAAATATAATACCTAAAATTAAAACAAAAATATTTTTGAGTTCGGTATTACGAGAGTTTTAGCACAATATACAAAGAAAAAAAAATAGGCAACTTAATTAGCCTCCTAAAGTTTTTCTAAACATATAAACATATTTGTGAATCGTTAATAATCTGAAAATATGTGGGCAAAAAGTCTTTACAAATTTCCCTCTACTTCCCATTAGTTTACGAGAAAAAGCGCTCTGACAGACGGACAGACAGACACAGGAGTGATCTTATAATGGTTTCGTTTTTATTTTTTAAGTAGGGAACTCTAAAAATAGTAGTTACGCGGACCACAGCGATGGTTGGAGGGGGGTGGGGATTTAGGGGTTAAAAGACCAATTAAAAACTGATAAGACAAGCTTAAATAGATTAAAAGTTGGTATGAAATTGTTTCACGGCTTCATTATAAGGAACTCTTTATATGTAAAATGCAATATGTATAAAAGATAATGAGAGACAGAAGCAACACATTACTTTGATGCTGTTGTTTTTCATTCTCTTTTGCCATTTCGCTCTGTAAAAAGGGAGAATTCTTTTATGATTCTGTGAAACAGCTACCGCTATCTAGCTGCAAGATTAATTTATCTGACTGTGTATTTCACAATACATTGGTTTTACATATCATTATAAAACCTGTGAAAACGGAATCACTAGCGATATGGAAAAAATTCCGTTTTAGAAAAGCATCCACATTACCAGGTTTGATTTTATGTAGTTCGTTCTGTTGGGACCTTGAAATGTTTCCGTTTAAGGCAGGATTCTGTTATACTCAGGCATAATCGCACTCAGAGAAGTTGGCTGTAGGCCCGGGTCTATTCATGTATTTTAATTTTAAAAGGAATTATAGCTTAAAACCTAAATAGTTACCCCCCGCCCCCCCTCCCCTCCCTATCATCTTTCACGTCTTCCCGAAAGAAAATTCTGGCTTCGGCTTTGTAGTCAGGTTTCGTTTTAGCAAGTATATCGATTTTGTATCAGAAAAATTTGTCCCAAGTGAAAACTTAGTCGGGAGAGGAAAAAGGGTAAGAATAAGTAATACGCACATACTATAGCAAAGGAAATTTTCAGACAACTCGGGCTTTTAACTATCTCTGATCTCCTTTGTCTAACTCGTCTAACTCTAATCCATTTCTCACCCCCCTTTATTTTCGCCGAGATGATGTTTCGAGGAATAGTAAAAAGGAGTTTAAGTCTCTAAGGAGGACACAGTTGTTTAGCAATAGAACGGCGGAACATTTTACCTCTAGAACGGCGGGAAGGGGTCATTTTGACTCCTCGATGAAACTACTGAAATAACAACGATAAAACAATTTTAAATGAAAATATATTGGAAAAAATATGTAATTTATTTAATTTATTTATAACATATTACATAATTTATATTTAATTTATATTTAATATTACTTGATAATTTATAGAATTTTTAAAGTACTGTAGATGTAGCGTCTACAGGGTGATCAATTGGATCATACTAAAATTACTCAAATAACTTTTTAATTTGATATAAAAATTGATTGGTTTCACAAATTAAAACTAATGCTAACTAAAATAAAACACAATTTATAAATTAATATTTTTTTCATCAATAATCCATACATATATATATATAAATTCAATATAGCCCAATATTTCAAAAGCTAACAAATCTAGAATTCTGATTTTTTTCTAGTACTTGTCATCTATTTTACTTGTTATCTATTTAAAAAAAGTCAAAAAATTTCAAAAAATTTCTTCCAACCAAACAAAAGTAATCAACGGACAAAAGTGCTCAGGGGTCAAAATGACCCCCTACCGCCGTTCTAGTGTTAGAAATATTACGATTGATTGATGGGTCTACTAGCAACCACCTTAAAATATCCCACTATAACAATGATCATCGAAGAAATGAACGGCATTATCATTCGTTCATTGGTATATTTTCTTTAAACTTTCGTAAAATCTTTAATGAAAAAACAATAAGCAAGGAAAAAAAAATTTTTTTTAGTAACAAACAAATATTATACAGAAAAAATATGAGTACAAAAGAAAAGAAGTATGCTTAAAACTATTTTGCCCCTTGGATCAGCGTCCGTACTCAAACTGGCAAATATATACTCGGATTGCCATGCAATTCATACATATGATCACGAGGTTCACTATGGCATGTACGGTATTGAAAAAGAAGTATGTAGCGTTTATAGTTCCTTTACAAGGAGACTCAAAAGAATTCCGTTACATTACGGTCTATGGGGAAAAATCGTTTGCAGGGTATTTGAATGATGTTACACTAATTCAAATGAATTGAAATTGATATATATCACTGAGGTGTACTACAAGAGGCTTACTATAGAATATGGAGGGTATAGCATTCGTCATTCATTTATAGGGGCACACAAAATAATTCGGTTACAGTACTGTCTATGAACAATAATTGTTGAAAGTGCGTTTCCAGTTGTGGTACGCGTTTTTAAATTTAACTATTTTTTTTACATATTACTTGGTGTGTATAATTGCTATAGGTCATATACACGGGACAGCACAAAAGATATCGAATACATTTCGGTTTATTGACGGAAATTGCCTAATAGGATATTTTAACTGTGCTATGCGTTTCCTAACTGAACTATATTTTAACATGCTATGTAGCCGAGGAAATTGGAGAATCATCTCTCTTTCGCCAATCAGCCTGATGTTTTTCAGGCTTATTGCAAAGAGCCTACAGAGCGTTAGGATAATTGGAATATGGACATATATATTCCTCAATCAGCCTGAATTTTTTTAGGCTTATTGCAAAGATCCTAGATAGTATTAGGCAAATTGAAAAATGACCACTTCTTTCTCAATCAGCTGAGTTTTTCAGTCTTCTTGAAAAAGAGTTTATGAAGTTTTTGGCTAATTAGAAATTGTTCAACTGTTTGTCCAAATATCGTGTTGTACCCGACCCGAACTTGAAAATTTCATTCGAAGTCAATCCGAAATCCGACCCGAACAGGACAGAAAAATTCCATCGAACCGTAACTCGATCCGAAAAGGAGAAAATGTTTTTAGGCGACACGCAACCCTACCCGAACCTAAAAATTTAAGTTAACACGAAAACGGATTCGAACCCGACAAAAAAAATCCATCGAACCGTAACCTGATGCGAACCCGACAAAAAAAATCCATCGAACCGTAACCTGATGCGAACCCAACAAAATACATTCCTTCGTCTCGCATCTCGATCCGAACCTGAAAATTGAAGTTAACCCGAAATCCGACCACAATCAGACAAGTAAGCCATAGAACTGCAATCCGATCCAAAGTCGACAAAATTGTTTCCGTCGACATGCAACCCGACCCGAACTTGAAAATTGAAGTTAACCCAAAACCCGTCCTGAACCCGACAAAAAAATCCATTGAACCGTAACCCCATCCGAACCCGACAAAATAAATTCCTTAGTCTCGCAACCCGACCCGAACCTGAAAATTTAAGTTAATCCGAAACCCGACCCGAACCTGACAAAAAATTCCATCGAACCGCAATCCGATCCGAAGACGACAAAATTATTACCGTCGACATGTAACTCGACCCTAACTGAAAATTGAAATTAAACCGAAACTCGACTTTTTTATGGGTTTCGGGTTAACTTCAATTTTTTGGTTCGGGTTGGGTTGCATGTCACCGGAAATAATTTTGTTGCTTCGGATCGGATTGCAGTTCGATGGATTTTCTTGTCGGGTCTGGGTCGGATTTCCAGTTAACTTCAATTTTCAGGTTAGGGTCGGGTTGAATGTCGACGGAAATAATTTTGTCGCCTTCGGATCGGTGGAATTTTGTTCGGGTTCGGGTCAGGTTTCGGATTAATTTCAGGTTCGGGTCGAGTTTGAGGTTAACTGGGAAAATAATAATAATGATAAATTATAAATATGGTAATTATTACAAATTAGCAATTCATTGCTTATACAAAACAAGAAAAAAAATCATGCGTTAAGCATAGATTATGAAACACTTTCCAACACATCAAGAAAACTGTAACGAAACTTCACCGTTAAATAAAGTGAAGGAAGATGTTTGAGTAAACAGTTTAGAAAACATATAACACATTGAAAAATCTAGTTTTCGAAATTTCCTTCCATTGTCAAAAGGGTAGTCGAATTATTTTGTGCAGCCCTGTATATGATCTATAGATTTGAATATATACTACATAGCATGATAAAATTTAGTTCAGTTAGAAAATTCACATTTAGCAATTTTCGCCAGTCGATGGAAATGCACTCGAAATCTTTTGTACAGTCCTGTATATTATCTATAAAGACTTTGTACACACCTCATATTAAGCTAAAATTTCATTCAGGTAAAAAACGCATAAGGCCACATAAAACTCACTTCCAGCAATTACCAACCGTAAACGACAATGTATCTTGTTCTTTGCGTAGCCCTGTATATGAATTTATTTATATTTCTCAAACTTCTATTAGTCCACTAAATGTAGTTCAGCTGGAAAATGCGTATATAATTAAAAACTACCCTGAAGCAATTCACTTACATAGTCTATAACACGTACAAATTCCCTTGTGTAGCCCTGTATATAATCAACCGAATTTACACACACACGTACTATGCAAAAATTTATTTAAACTTAAAAACTCAAACCAAAGTTGAAAACACACTTATCACAGACTGTAAATATCGCATATGTACTGTAACCGATACTTTTTGTGTCCCCCTGTAAATAAACGCAATGCACACCACACTTTCAAGAGAGCAATTTATAGTGCTCCAATTACCTCAGTAATGGATATAATTTTCATTATGTTTGAAATATTGAAACATCGTTAAATTTCACTGCAAACGATTTTTCCCCGTAGAACAATGTGTAACAGAATTATTTTGTTTGAGCCTGTAAATGAATAATAAATGTTTTGCGCCCCATATTCTACAAAAAGCCTGTTTTACTGCGCTTCATAATTGTATATCAATTTTATCATTTTCAAATGGCGTAGCATCATTAAAAATGAACTTGAAACGATTTTTTTCCCGTTGACTGTAATGTAACAAAATACTTTTGACTGTCCCTGTCTAAAAAATTATAAATGCTACACACTTCATTTTCAATAGGGATCATGCTATAGTAAACGACAATTACAATAAAAAATTTCAGGGCACTTTCAGTATATTTATGCAAGTTAGAGCACGGACGGACGGACAGACGGCCAGAAAACCCGAATTCATAAACACTTTTCAACTAGGTTGGAAAGTGTTGTAAATCAACTAAGCTGTTACAAAAAATAACCAAACGCAAGATAGATACAGTTATCTGTTCACCGGTCTGTACGTCCCTACACAATTTAAATATCGAAGAAGAACGAAAAATGATGCTTCAAGCATAGATTATGTAACACATTCCAACACTTCCAAAATAATTTTGCAAATATCTACCATTTAATAAATCCAAAGATGATATCTAAGTAAACAATTTGGAAAATGCATAACATATTTAAAAAACCCATTTTCAGGAATTCTTAACAATATTTGGAAAAACATCCGAACTCTTTTTTACAATTCTGTATATGATTTGTAGATTTGTATAATTTCTACATTAGAATGCTAAATTTTAGTTTAGTGAGGAAACACGTAGCACAGCTTAAAATTCCCATTCTGGAATTTCTGTCAATAAACGGAAATGTACTCGAGAACTTTTGTGCTGACCTGTATAAATCTATACAATTAATACGCGCCAAGTCATAAACAAAAAAATGAGTTACATTTAAAAACGCGTTCAGCAACTCAAAAAGAATTTCCAACAATTATTGTTAACCGGCAATACCGAATTATTTTGTGTGTTTTTGTAAATGAACGATGAATGCTATACACACAATATTCTATAGTAAGCCTCTTGTAATGCACCTTAGTGAGATATATCAATTTCAATATGTTTGAAATAGTGAAAATTTATTAAAATTAACCGCAAACAATTTTTCTCCACAGACCGTAATGTAGCGGAATTCTTTTGAGCATCCCTGTAAAGGGTGCTACACACTTCCTTTTCAATACCGAATATGCCATAGTAAACCTCAATAATATATATCAATTGCGTGACAATCCGAATATATTTACGCGATTTAGAGCACGGACAGATAGACCAACAAACATAATTCATAAACACTTTTCAACTATGTTAGAAAGTGTTTAAAATGCTCTAAGAATTTCGAATTTGCTATTGGGAACAAGTTTACACAGTTTGTTGAAAGTCCGAGGGTTAGAACATTTTAGTATTAATATAAAATTTATTTAAGCACACTTTTCCAAAGATCAAAATTTCGAAATAGAAAATCGCTTCATTTACACATCTTATCACTAATATATATTGAATGATTCTTCTACTTAAATCCCAGGTCTTTTCAATTAGTGAAATGTCTCTCTAAGTAATTTACTTAGAGGTTGCTCAACAAGAATTTTCGGTGAATTTATAATCCTATTTTTGTAATAATAAGCCTTAATGGGGAAAATATTTTCATGATAAAAATTCTAGGGAACAGTGTAAGAATTCCACGAAGTTTCATAAAATAATGTTCAAAATATTTTGAAGCGAGCTTTTTGAAGACAAAACAAATGATTTGTTGAACACAAAGCATTTCGGAGAAAGGCGTCGTTTTAAAGATTGTACATTTTTAAAAGGATATTTCTACTAATTAGTATAATCGGCAGAAATACTTCTAATAAGCAAATTTTTTATACTAGTTGTGATTATTAATAATTACTTCTTTAATCCATTGCTCTCCTTTTCGTTAATTTTTGTACTTTATTCCATTAAATCAATGTTTTGAATATTTGTTAGTTCAATTTATCGCCTTATAATGCAAACTATTTCTTATTTCGACATTTTAATTGCAATTTGTGTTAAATTTTATCTAGATTGAAGTTATTTCAACGTACTTAAAAAAAGGATATTGGTCGAGTTTTATTCTTCCGATACCTACTCTGATTTTATAGATATTTAATTTAAAAAAAATGAATATAGGATGAAACTCCCAGTAACTGACACTTTAAGGATTCTTTCTTGTTCAAATCAGTTCTACAAAAATTTAAATCTATTTTATACTTACCTTTGTTTTTGAAAGGATAGTACAGATATATTAAAAAATTACTGTTGGTAAAATAATTATTTATTATAAAAACAAAATACATTAATATTTATTATAAAAAGTGGGATTTAGTAAGCTGTACGGCATTATTAGTAATGCAGAGTATAGTAAGTGTATATAGCAGTAATATTTAGTACTGCATTATTAGCAATGCAGATATCCAATAACTGACATTGATGAACCAGTAACTGACATCTGGTGTCAGACACTGGTAAAACAACTTGAATTTTAATGATGTTTACTACAAGATAAATTTAATTTAGTATTATACATTTTTAAACAATTCAAATAATACATTTCAATTTTCTTTAATTTAACCAATAACTAACACCTCTGTCAGAGACTGGTAAAATGAAATTATAGGAAACAATAACTGACACCACCCATTAAGCTAAATTAAATAACTATAAACCCTAAATCATGGACCTAATATATCATATGAATCTTTAAACTAATTTCTACTAGTATAACTTTAAGAAAAAAATTTATGATCGTTGCATTACAAATAGATTAGAAAAACACTTCCTTAAATTTAGAAATAAGATGGTTGCTTCAAAATGACCCGTTTTGTATTCTCAAAAGTTTCTTCCTCATTGAATTTCCTCAAGTGGTGAATAAATTGACTTCAAAATAAAAATAAGTGTCTAATTTATCACTAGATGACATTACTTTGCAGAATTTTACAACAAAATGCTTACTTGAGTTAGATTTTTGCTCAAGTGTCAATTACTGGTTAAGTGTCAATAACTGGGGGTTTCACCCTATTAGACAGACCTTTATAAAATGCTAGGAATATATCTTAATTTGCTTATTTAAAAAGCATTTAACAATTGATAAAAAGGGTAAATATTTAAAATTTAATATAAGACATTTTTGGGGATATATTTTTTAATTCATTTTTTAAATACATGATAGTTTTTTCTGCAATTTGCGCATTATGTAGTAATTGATATTCTTCTATTCTTATTATTACTATTTTTAACACTTTCCAATATATTGGGTTGTTTGGATTCGGAAAGTTTCTGCCATTTGGAAAAAAAAATTCGTACCAGAAAATTCTGCACGTCAATTATTACGCATCAGATATCGGAATTAATGTCCAATAATAAAATGATAGAATTTTCGCGTACGAACCAACTTTCCCAAACGGAAAGAACTTTCCGAACAACCCAATAGTTGAAAAGTGTTTATGAATTTTGTTTGTCTGTCTGGCCTTCTGTCTGTCTGTCCATTCGTACTCGAATTTGCATAAATAGATTGCCTTGTAATTGATATGTGCTATTAAGAATTGCTATTGCATGTTCGATATTAAAAATGAAGCGTGTAGCATTTATATTTCGTTTACAGGGGCACTGAAAAGAATTCCTAAGGAAAAAAATCGTATGAAATTCATTTTAATAATGTTGCACTATTTCAAACATATTGAAATTGATATAATTCCTCGGGTGCACTACAAGATGCTTACTTTAAAATATGGTATGTATATAATCTATCGTTAAGGAGGTCTGGGACACATTAAAAATATATATATATTTATTGAGTTAAAATTTTGAATTTTTTGTGATGGTTAACCATATCAGTTGTAAACAAAATCACATGATAAAACTTCTCATAACTTTTGAAAAAAAAATATTATTTAAAATTTATTAAAAAAGTGGGGTCATTTAAAATCGTTATAACTCGAAATATTATTTGTAGAATTTCAATTCTTTTTCATTTAAATAAACATAAATATATAAATTTTAATTTTGATTCAGCATTTAAAAAATATTAATTATAAGTATTTAAAATAAAAACTTTAAAAAAATCATATTTTCAAAAGTAAATATTTTTTTCAAATTTGCTGAATCAAAATTAAAGTAAAATAATTGAAAAAGACATTTTCCAAGTTTAAACCATTTATCTTTAACTGTTTTTGACTTATAACGATTTAAAGACGAGAATGCGTGAAAGAACCCATCATGCAGAAAACGCAAAAACGTTTCCATGATAACCACTATTTGAAAACTAGATTTTTAAAACAAAAAATTAATATATCTTGTTCTATTTAAGATAAAAACATGATTTAAATGTCATTTTAAGCGGATAAAAACAGAATTTTTTTTTTAATACAATAAAATATTTTAAAAAAATTTGAAGATTTTTGTGTCCCGGACCCCCTTAATCGTCACACAAAAGAATTCGGTTACAATTATGCCTATGAGCGATAACTTCTAGGAATGGATTTTCAGTCGTGGTATGCATTTTTAAATGTAACCTTTTTTTTTTTTTTTTTTTTTTTTTTTGTATATTACTTCTTGTGCATAAATTCTATAGATCATATACGGGGTTGCACAAAATAATTTATTTCTATTTATTGACGGAAACTGCTGAAGGGGAACTTCCAACTATGGTATGCGTTTCTTAATTGAACTAAGTTTTAGCATACTATGTAGTATACATACAAGTATATAGATCATATACAGGGCTTCACAAAAGAATTTGAATTATTTTCCGACTATAGATGGTAATTGCTGAAATCGGGTTTTCAAATGTTTTATGCATTTTTCAAATTTTTTACTTAAATATCATATTTCACCTTATTGCGCGGTGAAGTTTTGTTACAGTATTCTGAATGTATTGGAAAGTGTTGTATAATCTATGCTTGGCGCATGATTTTTTTCTGACTTTTTCATGTATTATTTATGTAGTTTTTTCTCTTCCGTTTTGTATGTCAATCTTTTAAATATTTCCCATCTTAATGTGTACGTGCTTAAAAGACTGATCGAGTTTTTGTTTAGATTCCTATTCTGATTTAACGGATATTTAATTATAAAAATATTTAATATATGTGTATACACGTTATAAAAATGAATAAAATCGGGTTGATTTTTTTTACAGAACAACAAGTAGCTGCAAGTGCTTGTTATAAATAAAAAATAATTTAAAAATGAGGAACTTCTGGAGTATACCGTACAAATGTAGAATATGCTTATGCATTTCAGAGAATATACCCGAAATTGTTCATACATTAATTAGACCCCACAAATTTTCGTTTTTTTCTTTTTTAAATTTTCTCTCCAATGTGACAATCTGTCACACTTGAGTAAAATCCCCTATTCTCTTGTGTTGTTAGAAGTTTTTTAACTGTTAATTTAGAACAATTTTGTTTAAAAGAGCAATTTTGTTTTGTGGCATATCACACTGTCTTTTTTTTAATATTATTAGGCAACTCAAAAAAAAAGTGGAAATATAACCTAAAACAACTTGAGTAAACATTTATATTTTTTTCATGAATTTTATTATGCTGTTTGCAAACACTGCCTATCTAATTATTTTCATATTTTAGGTGTAATGTCACACCATCTGAACCCACTCCCTTCACCCTGTCAAACATTGTGTGCCCACTCCCACACCTCTTTAAGTGTGACGAAATTAATCCACGACCTCCTACTGCCCAATGCTATAATATCTAATGTAATTGAAACTACTAAAAACGCAAAAATAAGACGTCTTGCTACTGCTCTTGAATAAGTGGCACGCAAGGTCGAAGAATATTTATGAAGAATACTCTTTACACGTTTCAAGATTTTTCAAAACTTTAACACAAACTTTAAGATACTAAAAAACTGTTCTTAAAGTACTTTAAGCTTATTAGGCGTATAGAGAACTTTCGTATCTATGTTCTGAGAAAAAAAAAAAAAGTTGCTATTTTCAAATTTGGATGTACAACAAGAAAAAATATTTTCTCCCATACAATAACATGAGATACCATAATTTTCTCTCCCATGAAATAAATCTGCATTTAATGCTGGAGAAAAAGGGGCTGCACATATATATATAACATCACCAACTTATATTAATAATTTTGGATCACCCTCTTACGATATCATACGTTATCATTCTTAAACAACCCCCCCCCCCTACTCCTTAAGGATACCGTTATCAATGTCTAAAATTACTTTTTTTTTTTTTTAATTATTTTTACTTATTTCTTCTTTTTATACGTTTCTAGTGATATACAATTATGCCTATACATTTATTATTCGCATAATTTGCTGATTCAAATGAAGAGAAGAAATGAATAAAATATCTCAATTATACATGAAATAAATTTATATCTCTCAAGTATTATTGTATAAGACTGTTGTGTTTATTTAGATTGATGAAACCTGCTAAGACGAAATCGCAAGGGACAGGAGAAAAATTACGTATTAAACAAGCTTTTGTCTTAGCAAATACAGTTGTATGGTATTTCTACTGTAGGAAAAATGACATTTTTACATTTAAGGGTCCACTTCACTCACTTGAAAACACCCGCTCACTAATGTTAATCCTGTGGGGCATTATTTTTCTAATATCTCGTTTGCATTTCAATATTTTTAAACGATTTTTTTTCATTAGATAGAACAGATCAATCTCTATTTCCGCCATTGATTACTTTCTCGATTTTCTTTGCGGATTTTTTTTACGACGATACTTTCACTTTCGAAACCTGTTCCATGTTTTCAAGTGAGTGAAGAGGACCCTTAAGACAGGATTCCAAGGTTCCGTTATCATAGAATTTACTGTATTTTTAAGTCCCGATTTAGAAGCCTTTGTGACGCTTTTTTTTTGTCTCTCTGTCCCGCTTTTTGTGGCACTGGACCTGGCAGTACTATGTGGTACAAACAATTATTCTTGTAAATCATACATTCCGTCGAAACCCTTTTTTAGGTGCGTTCGTAATTATATAAATACGTAGCACCTACAGTCGTCGTCTGGTCCGGCCGTCTGTCCGCATATAACAGTGCAAAAACTACCCAACTGAATGGTTTGAAATTTAATATATATATATATATATATATATATATATATATATATATAATCGTTGCAGAATTTTGTCGAGTCATTTCAAATTTTATGAATCAAGACTTAAAAGATATTAATAAAAGTTTTCTTCATTCTATTAAACTCTATCATACGTAATTAATTCAATGATAACCCATGATAGATAATGATTCTCGGTTGCTATGGTGATTACGTCATGTTGAAGATGGAGTCGTATTCTTTCCGTATTATTGAATTTTAAAAATGAATTTGTATACTAAAATTGTTTAATTATAGCAATCCTATAATCTACCGACAGTTTTTTGGATAAATGTTTTCGGAGAAATATATATTAAATGGAAAAAGAGTCTAAATATAGATTTCACGTTCTGAAATTTTCAATGCTAGGCTTAAGTTTCCCATTGGAATTTTCAGTAAATGTCAATAAAAGATAAAATGTTTCGAACTTAAAATTCACTGACTGTATTACGGAAATTAATCATATCATAATAATAGACGATATAATTCATTCACTCAAACTAGTTATGGTATGAACGCACCTCATTTGTCACGATTGACGTACATATTTGCTCTTGTTTGTCTCTCTATCCTGCTTTTTGTGACACTGGAACTGGCAAAACTATGTGGTACACACTTACGATTCTTGTAATTCATACATTCTGTCTAAATCCTTTTTTATGTTCGTAGTTTCAAGTCTATTTATAAACTATTCGTATATTCAAAATTATATTACATCAAAGCATAATTCTCTTTAAATGGTCAAGAATTACACAAGTGGTTTCTGATTATGGTTTCTAGTCAACATGACAAAACCATTTTTTGTGACAAATTCATGCTCAAGAAAATTATTCGTGTATTAAAATCTGAAATTAGAAATATACCCTTATCACTGGCAGTATTCTAGTTTAAATCGAATATGTTCTCTGTAATGAGTACAGCACTCTTATTATTTGAACTCATCAAGGTATCTTGCCATTAAGTTTTCTGCGTTATGTGCCATTATAAAAATGTTTGGATTTAATGTTATTTCTTTCTGCATGAGTGTGAGTTTCTAGCGAGTTGGGGGTAAGTAACCAACCATTAATTCTGAATATTTATTGTAATATTAAATCTTTAGGTAGTCGTTCACAAACATTAACTTGTTTAAGATTCCTTATACGTGTTTATGAAAAACCAATTCAATTTATTCTTAATTAGTCTAAACGTTTATCTATTATATTTATAGCCATGATTTGGTCTGTCGAAGCTTACAAAGAGCTACGGTGGAATCCGTTCTTAAAACGTAGTGGTTGTTTATTGCTAGATATATCGGTGCTAGATATAATTTATTTAAAAACAAGAACAAAAAAATCATGCGTCCAGCATAGATTATGAACCACTTTCCAACACAGCCAGAAATCTGAAACGAAATTTGACCGTCAAATAAGGTGAAAGAAGATATGTAAGTAAACAGTTTAGAAAACGTATACCACATTGAAAAATACAGTTTTCAAAATTACATTCCAGTTCCAAAAAAGTAGTCGAATTATTTTGTTCAGCCCTGTATGTGATCAATAGATGTATAGCATGATAAAATTTAGTTCAGTTAATATATTCTCATTTAGCAATTTTCGCAAATCGATGGAAATACACTCGAATTTTTTTGTACAGCCCTGTATATTATCTGAAAACTTTCGTGCACACCACTTATTAAGCTAAAAGGCAACTTAAAACTCACTCGCATCAATTACCAATCGTAAACGACAATGTATATTTTTCGTTGCGTAGTCCTGTATATGAATTTATTTATATTCCAAAAACGTCTATTAGTGTAACTAAATATTCTTCAGCAGGAAAATGCGTGGCACGAATAAAAACTACCTTTTAGCAATTCACTCCAATAGTCTGTAATACTTACTCCCCTGTGTAGCCCTGTATATAATCAACGAGTTCATAAACATACACGTACTATGAAAAATTGTAGTTAAACTTAAAAACGCAAACCAAAGTTGAAAACGCTCTTATCGCACGTAGACTGTAAATATCGCACATGTACTGTAATCGATATCTTTTGTGTGTCCCTGTAAATACACTCAATGCACACCACACTTTCAAGAGAACAATTTATAGTGCACCTCAGTGCATATAATTTTCATTATGTTTGAAATAGTGAAATATCACTAAATTACACTGCAAACGATTTTTCCCCATAGAACAATGTGTAACAGAATTATTTTGTTTGACTCTGTAAATGAATAATAAATGCTTTGCACCCCATATTCTAGAAAAAGCATGTTTTAATGCGCTTCATAATTATATATCAATTTCATCATGTTTTAAGTAACGTAGCATTATCAAAATGAACTTGAAACGTTTATTTGCCATTGACTGTAATGTAACGGAATACTTTTGACTGTCCCTGTAAAGAACTATAAGCGTTACACACTTCAGTTGAAATAGGGAACATGCTATAGTAAACGACAATAACATACAAGAATTTCAGGGCAATATCAGTATTTTTACACAAGTTAGAGCACGGACAGACGGACAGACAAACCGAAGTCATAAACACTTTGCAACTAGGTTCGAAAGTGTTAAAAATATGTGTAAAAAATGTTATATATAGATAGTCCGAGATATTAATTAAAAACTCTTCGGAAAAGCATTCTTTTTTTCGCAAATTGTCAACCGCGCTCACACATGCCCAGTTCTGATCTTTTCGAAGCGACCATGAAGAGAAAAAGCAAAGTGCGAGAACGGCTACTTTCCTGTTTTTCTTAACATGCTACAGCCGAACCGTCAAAAATACGGAAAGACGGATGATATATTCTTAAATTTCGTACTTTTACGTTTTCAACAACCCAGCCCCATTCGAAAAATAATAACATTAACTCTTTCAAAAAAATTCATTATGAATCTCTTCCCCGGTTTACGAAACTCGTATCCACCGAATTAACGAACTACGGAAAAACCGATTGCACCAAATTAAAGACCGTACTTTGTTCTTTAACAGGCCGCCTTCGTATTAAAAAATATTAAAATTAAACATCTGAAAAAAATTATTTTCCTTACGCCGTTTCACGATTTTCGTAATCCTTAAAAATCTGCATCAGTACTTCTGATCAAGATACGAAAAAAACTAAAATACCAGACCATATCTAGGTTAATTCACATTTCGAAATCAGCATTTCGTTTCAAAAATACGAATTTTTGAAACGAACTCTTTGAACCATTTGAAAATAAATCGGAAGCAATGGAAAGCACAACGAAAAGCAATGTTACCCCCCCCCCTCCCAATATTAGGATCGTTTAGAAAGATTTTCGTTTAAATATATAAAATCATTCAGCATTCATTTTATATGTATTTAATGTTATTATCACGGGCCAGGGCAACGCCGGGTGGGTCAGCTAGTTAAAGAAGAAAATTTAGACCAGTGTTGGGATTTGTTATACGAGAGATTCAAAAATAAAAGACAATTGGCAGTAAGCCAAATAAATGAAATATTCTCTGTAAAAAATTTTAAAGATAGTAATTCAAAAATTAGAATTATTAAATATATGTAATGATGGTTCAGAATTTAAAAACTTTGGGTTTAGAACCTAATGCGTTCAGTTGTTGTTTAATGTTAATAAATTTCACGCTCACTAAATTAGATCAGCCTCTTAAATAAAGATGTGAATGGATGTTAGGAAATGATAAACTACCACATTTAGATTCATTTCGAAAATTTATCGAGTGTGAAGCTTGAAGTGTGAAAGAGTCAAATTATCAGTAAAGTACAGTCTATATTTAATTTCGTACAAAATCTCTAGATGGTAGCAGGGATAAAATCAACTAATTAAACAGCGCGATTGACAGGAATTTTAAGATAGATTTTTAACTTTATTTAGTAGCATATTTATGTTATTTTTACAGGATTAATATTTCTATATAAATAGAGCGGTTGCGAAGAACTTGATTTATTTATTAAAAGTTAAATAAAAAGTGTTGCCAATTGGATACAATATGCATTTAAGGTTTAATATATATATATAATCGTTGCAGAATTTTGTCGTGACATTTCAAATTTTATGAAAACCGAATCAAGATTTAAAAGATATTAATAAAAGTTTTCTTCAATCTATTAAATTCTATCAGACGTAATTAATTCAATGATATTCCATGATAGGTAATGATTCAGGTTGCCATGACGATTGCGTCATATTGAAGATGGAGTCGTATTATTTCCGTATTACTGAATTTTAAAACCGAATTTTTATACTAAAATTGGTTAATTATAGCAATCTTATAATTTACCGACCGTTTTTTAATAGATGTTTCCGGAGAAATAGATATTAAACGGAAAAAGAGTATAAATATGGATTTTAAGTTCTGAAATTTTTAAAGCTAGGCTTAAGTTTCCCACTGGCAATTTCCGTAAATGTCAACAAAAGATAAAATGTTACCAACTTAAAATGCACTTATTGTATTAAGGAAATTAATCATATCATAATAATAGACGATATAATTCATTTCACTCAAACTAGTTATAGTACGAACACACCTCATTTGCCACGATTGCCGTACATTTTCCAACTTGTTTGTCTTCCTTTCCCGCTTTTTATGACCCTGGACCTGGCAAAACTGTGTGGTACAAACTTACGATTCTTGTAAATGATACATTCTGTCTAAACCCTTTTTTATGTTCGTAGATTCAAGTCTATTTATAAACTATTCGTATTCAAAATTATATTACATCAAAGCATAATTCTCTTTAGACTGTCAATAATTACACAAGTGGTTTCTGATTATGGTTTCTAGTGAACATGACAAAACCATTTTTTCGTAAAATCTTTATTCGGAACAAGTCTGTCATTTTCGGAGTCGTCTTATAAAGCTACAAATCATGGAAACTTGATGCGAAATCTTTTATTAAGACTGTGTGACAAATTCATGTTCAAGAAAATTATTCGTGTATTAAAATCTAAGATTAGAAATATACTCTTCTCACTGGCAGTATTCTAGTTTAAATCGAATATGTTCTCTGTAATGAGTACAGCACTCTTATTATCATCAAGGTATCTTGTCATTAAGTTTTTTATGTTATGTGCCGTTATAAAAATGTTTGGATTTAATGTTATTTCTTTCTGCATGAGTGTGAGTTTCTAGCGAGTTGGGGGTAAGTAACCAACCATTAATTCTGAATAGTTATAGTAATATTAAATCTTTAGGTAGTCGTTCATAACCATTAATTTGTTTAAGATTCCTTATACATGTTTATGCCAAACTAATTCAATTTATTCTTAACAGTCTAAACATTTCTCTATTCTTTATAGCCATGATTTGGTCTGTCGAAGCTTACAGAGAGCTACGGTGAAATCCGTTCTTAAAACGTAGTAGTTGTTTATTGTTAGATATATCGGTGCTAGATATAATTTATTTAAAAACAACAACGAAAAGTCATGCGTCAAGTATATATTATGAAACACTTTCCAACACAGCCAGAAAACTGAAATGAAATTTGACCGTCAAATAAGGTGAAACAAGATATGTAAATAAACAATTTAGAAAACATATACCACATTGAAAAATACAGTTTTCGAAATTACCTTCCAGTGTCAAAACAGTAGTCGAATTTTTTAGTGCAGCCCGGTATATGATCAATAGATAGCATGATAAAATTTAGTTCAGTTAAAATATTCAGATTTAGCAATTTTCGAGAAGCGATGAAAATATACTCGAAATCTTTTGTACAGCCCTGTATATTTTCGGAATACTTTCGTACACACCTCATATTAAGCTAAAAGGTAACTTAAAACTCTCTCGCAGCAAATACCAACCGTAAACGACAATGTATATCTTTCTTTGCGTAGCCCTGTATATGAATTTATTTTTATTCCACAAATTTTTATTAGTGTACTAAATATTGTTCAGCAGGAAAATGCATGACACAATTAAAAACTACCCTTTAGCAATTCACTCCTTCTGTAATACATACGAATTCCCTTGGGTAGCCCTGTATATGGTCAACCGAGTTTATAAACATACACGTACTATGAAAAAATTTAGTTAAACTTAAAATCGCAAACCAAATTTGAAAACGCACTTATCACACGCAGACTGTAAATATCGCAAATGTACTGTAACCGATATCTTTTGAGTGTCCCTGTAAACAAACTCAATGCACACCACACTTTCAAGAGAGCAATTTATAGTGCACCTCAGTGCATATAATTTTCATTATGTTTGAAATAGTGAAATATCACTAAATTACACTGCAAACGATTTTTCCCCATAGAACAATGAGCAACAGAATTATTTTGGTCGACCCTGTAAATGAATAATAAATGCTTCGCATCCCATATTCTACAAAAAGCATGTTTTAATGCGCTTCATAATTATATATAATTTTCATCAGGTTTTAAATGACGTAGTATTATCAAAATGCACTTGAAACGAGTATTTCGCATTGACTGTAATGTAACGGAATACTTCTGACTGTCCCTGTAAAAAAACTATTAGTCCTACACACATTAGTTGAAATAAGGAACATGATATAGTAAACGACAATAATATACAAAACTTTTAGGGCAATCCCAGTATTTTTACGCGAGTTAGAGCACGGATAGACGGCCAGACAGCCAGACAAACCGAAATCATAAACACTTTGCAATTAGGTTGGAAAGTGTTAAAAATAAGTGTAAAAAATGTTATATATAGATAGTCCGAGATATTAGTTAAAAACTCTTCGAAAAAGCATTCTTTTTTTCGCAAATCGACAACCGCGCTCGCACATGCCCTGTTCTCAGCTTTCCGAATCGGCCATGCAGAGAAAAAGCAAAGTGCGAGATCGGTTTCTTTCCCGTTTTTCTTAACGAACAGTCGAACCTACAGCCGAACCGTAAAAAATACGGAAAGACTGATGATATATTCTTAAATTTCGTACTTTTACGTTTTCAACAACCCAGCCCTATTCGAAAAATATTAACATTAACTATTTCAAAAAAATTCATTATGAATCCCTTCCCCGGTTTTCGAAACTCGTATCCGCCGAATTAACGAAATAAGGAAAAACCGATTACACCAAATTAAAGACCGTACTTTATTCTTTAACACGCCGCCTTCGTTTTAAAAAATATTAAAATTAAACATTTGAAAAAAATATTTTCTGCACGCCGTTTCACGATTTTCGTAATCTTAAAATTCTGTATCGGCACTTCTGATCAAGATACGAAAAAGAATTAAAATACCAAACCTTATCTAGGTTAATTCACATTTCGAAATCAGCATTTCGTTTCAAAAAATACGAATTTTTTAAACGAACCCTTTGAACCCTTAGAAAATAAATCGGAAGCAATGGAAAGCACTACGAAAAGCAATGTTCTCCCCCCCCCACACACACACGCAATATTAGGATCGTTTAGAAAGATTTTCATTTAAATATATAAAATCATTCAGCATTGATTTTAGTTGTATTTAAGGTTATTATCACGGGCCAGGGTAACGTCGGGTGTGTCAGCTAGTTCAAAGAAGAAAATTTAGATCAGTGTTGGCATTTGTTATACGAGAGATTCAAAAATGAAAGACAATTGGCATAGTAAGCCAAATAAATAAAATATTCTCTGTAAAAATTTTTAAAGCTAGTAATTCAAAAATTAGAATTATTAAATATATCTAATGATGGTTCGAAATTTGAAAACTTTGGGTTTAATATCTAATGCGTTAAGTTGATTAATGTTATTAAATTACAATTTCATTAAATTAGATCAGCCGCTTAAACAAAGATGTGAATGGATGTTAGAAAATGATAAAATACCACATTTAGATTCATTTCGAAAATTTATCGAGTGTGAAGCTCGTAGTGTGAAAGATTCATATTATTAGTAAAGTACAGTCTAAATTTAATTTCGTAAAAAAGTCTCTAGATGCTAGCAGGGATAAAATCATCTCAGTAAACAGCGTGATGGACAGGAATGAGAATAATTGTATAGTATGCAATCAAAATCATGCGTTATTCAATATTTAATTCAAAACCGATAAAGGAGACGTGGAAAATTGTCAATTAAATAAATTATGTCAGAAATGTTTACGTCAAAATCGCAAAGTTTTGAATTGCAGGATAAATGTTTGCTTTAAAAATTTTCTCAAAAATCCATACGTTGTTATATATTTATACAATTAGTCAATCTAATAAGGAATTTGTTAATAATAATGTGCCAGAAATTTCTGTTTCTAATAGTGCTCAGTGTCAATCATCTATTCAAAATTATAATGTTTTGTTATATACCGCACTTGTTAATGTTAAATCCAGCACAGTTGATGTGCTATATCAGGGCAGAGCACTTATTGAAAATGCTTCTCAAAATTCCTTAATTTAAAAAAATTGTGTAGAACGATTAAATTTGTCCGTATTTAGTACTACTCATATATTAGTACTAATAAATCGTACATGTTATAAGTATTTTCCTCAATTAGCATCTTTACATTTTTTGTAAATGTGATAAATATATTATTTATTCAATAATGTATTTTTTACCTCTCAAAATTCCTACGTAAATTACATTTTGTCATGAAAAAAATAATAATTCTGTTACAAATTACAAAAAAAAAAAAAAAAAAAAAAAATTTGAATTACTGTTACAAGCTTTTCTCATATCTTTGGTTACAATAAAATTCTGAGAAATAATTTCCAAAATATAGTAGCATTCGTCACCTAATAAAAATATTTATAAAATTTTTTATAAATTTTTTTATTAACTATTTTTATCTATATATATATACTTTTTAATTTCAGTTACCAAGCTTTTAATTCAGTTGCCAAGCGCTAATCTGGTGACGCTAACTGGAAAAGTTAAGAACTGTTTCTCAATTTGAATGTAAGTATTATTTATTTAATAAAAGTAAAATTATAGTTTATGTACTTTCATTAACTTTTTTTAGATATTTACTTTAATTTTTATACCCTACCCTAAATAAGCATTATGAAACAAAACATTGTCTGTTTGTAACCGCTGCAGATGCATTTACCTTTACAATATTACTAAGGCAATCACCCCCCAAAATTTTATAAAATAAATCAAGCACCATAATTAATGAGTAGATCAGCAATATAATTCTTAAAAGAGGTGAGGCTCACTGTGAAGACGCGAAAAGGTTTTTGTTTTCTCTCTGTCTGTTTATTTGTCTGTCTGTTCCGCGATAACTGCCGTAAAAATCGTCTTATTAGGTTGATTTTTGGTGGGTATATTGGTGAGGTACCTGGAATTAGCTGTATAGTTTTTAGTTACATTTGGTTCATTCGTTCGGAAAAATATAGAACATTTCTTTTTAGGTCATAATGCTTTCCTATGGGAATGCGGACGATCTTTAAATTTCATTTTTAACTGAAATGAAAATCGCATATTTGAATGATGGATTTAAACGTAAAATTATTAATGCTAATTTTCGATATGGCGGTTTTAAATATATCTAATAGCTTTGAAAATTTGCTGATACATTCATTAGAATTTAGAAATTAATTGTTTAAATTATTTTTAAAATATTTTTCATCTGTTCGGGAAATATAAAACATTTTATTTTCATATTTTTACAAATTTTAAAATGCATTTCTTTTTACTTTGCTCTTTAATTTATTAGATGCTTAGCAACCCTATTTCAAAGAATATCAAAATAATAAAATTCAAGTAACTCGCACTATTTTGCTGCAATATTTTATTATCAAAATAAATTATTTTTGTATTCTATTGATATAAATGAAGAATTTATTTTAATACAATTTTATTTTTTTTATCTAAAAAGGTACAATAATAAGAAGTTCATAAGAATTTCAGAATATCATTGCATAAACCGTGTTTAATTTAACTCTTCTAATTTCTGAAACCACCGATGTATGTTATATGCCTATAAATATGTATGTAATATAAAAAAATTAAATTCCGGATTGAAAGATGCTAAATTATATGAAAAGTGAGATTAAAAAACAATGCACTTATAGAGCTGACGTTGAGGCTCCTGATCTGCAGATTTACAATTTATTGTAAGACTAAATATTTAGGTAGTCGTTCTTAAACCGTAGTGGTTGTTTATTGTTAGATATATCGGTGCTAGATATAATTTATTTAAAAACAACAACGAAAAGTCATGCGTCAAGTATATATTATGAAACACTTTCCAACACAGCCAGAAAACTGAAATGAAATTTGACCGTCAAATAAGGTGAAACAAGATATGTAAATAAACAATTTAGAAAACATATACCACATTGAAAAATACAGTTTTCGAAATTACCTTCCAGTGTCAAAACAGTAGTCGAATTTTTTTGTGCAGCCCGGTATATGATCAATAGATAGCATGATAAAATTTAGTTCAGTTAAAATATTCAGATTTAGCAATTTTTGCGAATCGATGAAAATATACTCGAAATCTTTTGTACAGTCCTGTATATTATCGGAATACTTTCGTACACACCCCTTATTAAGCTAAAAGCTATTAAAACTCACTTGCAGCAAATGCCAACCGTAAACGACAATGTATCGTTTTCTTTGCGTAGCCCTGTATATGAATTTATTTATGCACAAACTTCTATTAGTGTACTAAATATTGTTCAGCAGCAAAATGCGTGACACAATTAAAAACTACCCTTTAGCAATTCACTCCCATAGTCTTTAATACTTGCGGATTCCCTTGTGTAACCCTGTATATGATCAACCGAGTTTATAAACATATACGTAATATGAAAATATTCAGTTAAACTTAAAAACGCAAACCAGAGTTCAAAACGCACTTATCCACACATAGACAGTAAATATCGCACATGTACTGTAACCGATATCTTTTGTGTGTCCCAGTAAATAAACTCAATGCACACCACACTTTCAAGAGAGAAATTTATAGTGTACCTCAGTGTATATAATTTTCATTATGTTTGAAATAGTGAAATATCACTAAATTACACTGCAAACGATTTTTCCCCATAGAACAATGTGTAACAGAATTGTTTTGTTTGACCCTGTAAATGAATAATAAATGGTTCGCATCCCATATTCTACAAAAAGCATGTTTTAATGCGCTTCATAATTATATATCAATTTCATCATGTTTTAAATGACGTAGCAGTATCAAAATGCACTTGAAACGAGTATTTCGCATTGACTGTAATGTAACGGAATACTTTTGACTGTCCCTGTAAAAAAAACTATAATCGCTACACACTTCAGTTAAAATAGGGAATATGCTACAGTAAACGACAATAATATACAAAAATTTCAGGGCAATCCCAGTATTTTTATGCAAGTTAGGGCACGGACAGACGGCCAGACAAACCGAAGTCATAAACACTTCGCAACACTGTTAAAAAGTTGCAGCAAACTGTCCAGTCATTTGACCGTTTTTGTTGAAAACGGTTACATAACCGTAATTTAATTATATTCTGACCGTATTATTGCTCATTTTATGGTCAGAATATAGTTAAATTACGATTATGCAACCGTTTTCTGCAAAAACGGTCAAATGACTGGACAGTTTGCTGTAAATTTTAACAGTGAACTAGGTTGGAAAATGTTAAAAATAAGTGTAAAAAATTTTATATATAGATAGTCTGATATATTAATTAAAAACTCTTCAAAAAAGCATTTTTTTTTTTCGGAAATCGTCAACCGCATCTCGCGCATTCCCGGTTCTGAGCTTTCCGAAGTGGCCATGCAGAGATATTGCAAAGTGCGAGATCGGCTTCTTTTCCGTTTTCCTTAACGCATAGCCGAACCGTAAAAAATACGGAAAAACTGATGACATATTCTTAAATTTCGTTCTTTTACTTTTTCAACGACCCAAACCTATTCGAAAAATATTTACATTAACTCTTTCAAAAAAATCCATTACAAATCATTTCCCCGGTTTACGAAACTCGCATCTGCCGAATTAACGAAATACGGAAAAACCGATTTCTCCAAATTAAAGACCGTATACTTTGCTCTTTAACGCGCCGCCTTCAATTAAAATAATATTAAAATTAAACATTTGAAAAAAATTATTTTCCGTACGCCGTTTCACGATTTTCGTAATCCTTCAAAATCTGTATCAGCACTTCTGATTAAGATACGACAAAAATTTAAATACCAGACCATATCTAAGTTAATTCACATTTCGAAATCAGCATTTCGTTTCAAACAATGCGAATTTTTGATACGAACTCTTTGAACCATTTGAAAACAAATCGGGAGCAATGGAAAGCACTACGAAAAGCAATGCCCCCCCCCTCCCCCAATATTAGGATGGTTTAGAATGGTTTTTGTTTAAATATATAAAATCATTCAGCATAGATTTTAGGTGTATTTACGGTTATAATCAGGGGCCAGGTCAACGCCGGGTGGGTCAGCTAGTTAAAAGAAGAAAATTTAGAGCAGTGTTGGGATTTGTTATACGACAGATTCAAAAATAAAAGACAATTGGCAGCAAGCAAAATAAATAAAATATTCTCTGTAAAAATTTTTAAAGCTAGTAATTCAAAAATTAGAATTATTAAATATATCTAATGATGGTTCGGAATTTGAAAAGTTTGGGTTTAGAATCTAATGCGTTAAGTTTTTAATGTTATTAAATTTCACGTTCAATAAATTAGATCAGCCGCTTAAACAAAGATGTGAATAGATGTTAGAAAATGATAAACTACCACATTTAGATTCATTTCGAAAACTTATCGAGTGTGAAGTTCGTAGTGTGAAAGAGTCAAATTATTAGTAAAGTACAGTTTAAATTTAATTTCGTAAAAAAGTCTCTAGATGCTAGCAGGAATAAAATCAACTCAGTAAACAGCGCGATTGACAGGAATGAGAATAATTGTGTAGTCTGCAATCAAAATCATGTGTTATTCAATATTTAATTCAAATCCGATAAAGGAGAGATGGAAAATTGTACAATTAAATAAATTATGTCAGAATTGTTTACGTCAAAATCACAAAGTTGGGAATTCTAGGAAAAATGTTAGCTTTAATTTTTTTTCTCAAAATCCCCATACGTTGTTATAGATTTATACAATTAGTCAAATTAATAAGGAATTTGTTAATAAAAATTTGCCAGAAATTTCTGTTTCTAATAGTGCTCAGTGTCAATCATCTATTCAAAATTATAATGTTTTGTTATATACGGCACTTGTTAATGTTAAATCCAGCACAGTTAATGTGCTATATCAGGGCAGAGCACTTATTGAAAATGCTTCTCAAAATTCCTTAATTTAAAAAAATTGTGTAGAACGATTAAATTTGTCCGTATTTAGTACTACTCATATATTAGTACTAATAAATCGTACATGTTATAAGTATTTTCCTCAATTAGCATCTTTACATTTTTTGTAAATGTGATAAATATATTATTTATTCAATAATGTATTTTTTACCTCTCAAAATTCCTACGTAAATTACATTTTGTCATGAAAAAAATAATAATTCTGTTACAAATTACAAAAAAAAAAAAAAAAAAAAAAAAAAAAAAATTTAATTACTGTTACAAGCCTTTCTCATATCTTTGGTTACAATAAAATTCTGAGAAATAATTTCCAAAATATAGTAGCATTCGTCACCTAATAAAAATATTTATAAAATTTTTTTATAAATTTTTTTATTAACTATTTTTATTTATGTATATATACTTTTTAATTTCAGTTACCAAGCTTTTAATTCAGTTGCCAAGCGCTAATCTGGTGACGCTAACTGGAAAAGTTAAGAACTGTTTCTCAATTTGAATGTAAGTATTATTTATTTAATAAAAGTAAAATTATAGTTTATGTACTTTCATTAACTTTTTTTAGATATTTACTTTAATTTTTATATCCTACCCTAAATAAGCATTATGAAACAAAACATTGTCTGTTTGTAACCGCTGCAGCTGCATTTACCTTTACAATATTACTAAGGCAATCACCCGCCAAAATTTTATAAAATAAATCAAGCACCATAATTAATGAGTAGATCAGCAATATAATTCTTAAAAGAGGTGAGGCTCACTGTGAAGACGCGAAAAGGTTTTGTTTTCTCTCTGTCTGTTTATTTGTCTGTCTGTTCCGCGATAACTGCCGTAAAAATCGTCTTATTAGGTTGATTTTTGGTGAGTATATTGGTGAGGTACCTGGAATTAGCTGTATAGTTTTTAGTTACATTTGGTTCATTCGTTCGGAAAAATATAGAACATTTCTTTTTAGGTCATAATGCTTTCCTATGGGAATGCGGACGATCTTTAAATTTCATTTTTAACTGAAATGAAAATCGCATATTTGAATGATGGATTTAAACGTAAAATTATTAATGCTAATTTTCGATATGGCGGTTTTAAATATATCTAATAGCTTTGAAAATTTGCTGATACATTCATTAGAATTTAGAAATTAATTGTTTAAATTATTTTTAAAATATTTTTCATCTGTTCGGGAAATATAAAACATTTTATTTTCATATTTTTACAAATTTTAAAATGCATTTCTTTTTACTTTGCTCTTTAATTTATTAGATGCTTAGCAACCCTATTTCAAAGAATATCAAAATAATAAAATTCAAGTAACTCGCACTATTTTGCTGCAATATTTTATTATCAAAATAAATTATTTTTGTATTCTATTGATATAAATGAAGAATTTATTTTAATACAATTTTATTTTTTTTATCTAAAAAGGTACAATAATAAGAAGTTCATAAGAATTTCAGAATATCATTGCATAAACCGTGTTTAATTTAACTCTTCTAATTTCTGAAACCACCGATGTATGTTATATGCCTATAAATATGTATGTAATATAAAAAAATTAAATTCCGGATTGAAAGATGCTAAATTATATGAAAAGTGAGATTAAAAAACAATGCACTTATAGAGCTGACGTTGAGGCTCCTGATCTGCAGATTTACAATTTATTGTAAGACTAAATATTTAGGTAGTCGTTCTTAAACCGTAGTGGTTGTTTATTGTTAGATATATCGGTGCTAGATATAATTTATTTAAAAACAACAACGAAAAGTCATGCGTCAAGTATATATTATGAAACACTTTCCAACACAGCCAGAAAACTGAAATGAAATTTGACCGTCAAATAAGGTGAAACAAGATATGTAAATAAACAATTTAGAAAACATATACCACATTGAAAAATACAGTTTTCGAAATTACCTTCCAGTGTCAAAACAGTAGTCGAATTTTTTTGTGCAGCCCGGTATATGATCAATAGATAGCATGATAAAATTTAGTTCAGTTAAAATATTCAGATTTAGCAATTTTTGCGAATCGATGAAAATATACTCGAAATCTTTTGTACAGTCCTGTATATTATCGGAATACTTTCGTACACACCCCTTATTAAGCTAAAAGCTATTAAAACTCACTTGCAGCAAATGCCAACCGTAAACGACAATGTATCGTTTTCTTTGCGTAGCCCTGTATATGAATTTATTTATGCACAAACTTCTATTAGTGTACTAAATATTGTTCAGCAGCAAAATGCGTGACACAATTAAAAACTACCCTTTAGCAATTCACTCCCATAGTCTTTAATACTTGCGGATTCCCTTGTGTAACCCTGTATATGATCAACCGAGTTTATAAACATATACGTAATATGAAAATATTCAGTTAAACTTAAAAACGCAAACCAGAGTTCAAAACGCACTTATCCACACATAGACTGTAAATATCGCACATGTACTGTAACCGATATCTTTTGTGTGTCCCAGTAAATAAACTCAATGCACACCACACTTTCAAGAGAGAAATTTATAGTGTACCTCAGTGTATATAATTTTCATTATGTTTGAAATAGTGAAATATCACTAAATTACACTGCAAACGATTTTTCCCCATAGAACAATGTGTAACAGAATTGTTTTGTTTGACCCTGTAAATGAATAATAAATGGTTCGCATCCCATATTCTACAAAAAGCATGTTTTAATGCGCTTCATAATTATATATCAATTTCATCATGTTTTAAATGACGTAGCAGTATCAAAATGCACTTGAAACGAGTATTTCGCATTGACTGTAATGTAACGGAATACTTTTGACTGTCCCTGTAAAAAAAACTATAATCGCTACACACTTCAGTTAAAATAGGGAATATGCTACAGTAAACGACAATAATATACAAAAATTTCAGGGCAATCCCAGTATTTTTATGCAAGTTAGGGCACGGACAGACGGCCAGACAAACCGAAGTCATAAACACTTCGCAACACTGTTAAAAAGTTGCAGCAAACTGTCCAGTCATTTGACCGTTTTTGTTGAAAACGGTTACATAACCGTAATTTAATTATATTCTGACCGTATTATTGCTCATTTTATGGTCAGAATATAGTTAAATTACGATTATGCAACCGTTTTCTGCAAAAACGGTCAAATGACTGGACAGTTTGCTGTAAATTTTAACAGTGAACTAGGTTGGAAAATGTTAAAAATAAGTGTAAAAAATTTTATATATAGATAGTCTGATATATTAATTAAAAACTCTTCAAAAAAGCATTTTTTTTTTCGGAAATCGTCAACCGCATCCCCGGTTCTGAGCTTTCCGAAGTGGCCATGCAGAGATATTGCAAAGTGCGAGATCGGCTTCTTTTCCGTTTTCCTTAACGCATAGCCGAACCGTAAAAAATACGGAAAAACTGATGACATATTCTTAAATTTCGTTCTTTTACTTTTTCAACGACCCAAACCTATTCGAAAAATATTTACATTAACTCTTTCAAAAAAATCCATTACAAATCATTTCCCCGGTTTACGAAACTCGCATCTGCCGAATTAACGAAATACGGAAAAACCGATTTCTCCAAATTAAAGACCGTATACTTTGCTCTTTAACGCGCCGCCTTCAATTAAAATAATATTAAAATTAAACATTTGAAAAAAATTATTTTCCGTACGCCGTTTCACGATTTTCGTAATCCTTCAAAATCTGTATCAGCACTTCTGATTAAGATACGACAAAAATTTAAATACCAGACCATATCTAAGTTAATTCACATTTCGAAATCAGCATTTCGTTTCAAACAATGCGAATTTTTGATACGAACTCTTTGAACCATTTGAAAACAAATCGGGAGCAATGGAAAGCACTACGAAAAGCAATGCCCCCCCCCTCCCCCAATATTAGGATGGTTTAGAATGGTTTTTGTTTAAATATATAAAATCATTCAGCATAGATTTTAGGTGTATTTACGGTTATAATCAGGGGCCAGGTCAACGCCGGGTGGGTCAGCTAGTTAAAAGAAGAAAATTTAGAGCAGTGTTGGGATTTGTTATACGACAGATTCAAAAATAAAAGACAATTGGCAGCAAGCAAAATAAATAAAATATTCTCTGTAAAAATTTTTAAAGCTAGTAATTCAAAAATTAGAATTATTAAATATATCTAATGATGGTTCGGAATTTGAAAAGTTTGGGTTTAGAATCTAATGCGTTAAGTTTTTAATGTTATTAAATTTCACGTTCAATAAATTAGATCAGCCGCTTAAACAAAGATGTGAATAGATGTTAGAAAATGATAAACTACCACATTTAGATTCATTTCGAAAACTTATCGAGTGTGAAGTTCGTAGTGTGAAAGAGTCAAATTATTAGTAAAGTACAGTTTAAATTTAATTTCGTAAAAAAGTCTCTAGATGCTAGCAGGAATAAAATCAACTCAGTAAACAGCGCGATTGACAGGAATGAGAATAATTGTGTAGTCTGCAATCAAAATCATGTGTTATTCAATATTTAATTCAAATCCGATGAAGGAGAGATGGAAAATTGTACAATTAAATAAATTATGTCAGAATTGTTTACGTCAAAATCACAAAGTTGGGAATTCTAGGAAAAATGTTAGCTTTAATTTTTTTTCTCAAAATCCCCATACGTTGTTATAGATTTATACAATTAGTCAAATTAATAAGGAATTTGTTAATAAAAATTTGCCAGAAATTTCTGTTTCTAATAGTGCTCAGTGTCAATCATCTATTCAAAATTATAATGTTTTGTTATATACGGCACTTGTTAATGTTAAATCCAGCACAGTTAATGTGCTATATCAGGGCAGAGCACTTATTGAAAATGCTTCTCAAAATTCCTTAATTTAAAAAAATTGTGTAGAACGATTAAATTTGTCCGTATTTAGTACTACTCATATATTAGTACTAATAAATCGTACATGTTATAAGTATTTTCCTCAATTAGCATCTTTACATTTTTTGTAAATGTGATAAATATATTATTTATTCAATAATGTATTTTTTACCTCTCAAAATTCCTACGTAAATTACATTTTGTCATGAAAAAAATAATAATTCTGTTACAAATTACAAAAAAAAAAAAAAAAAAAAAAAAAAAAAATTTAATTACTGTTACAAGCCTTTCTCATATCTTTGGTTACAATAAAATTCTGAGAAATAATTTCCAAAATATAGTAGCATTCGTCACCTAATAAAAATATTTATAAAATTTTTTTATAAATTTTTTTATTAACTATTTTTATTTATGTGTATATACTTTTTAATTTCAGTTACCAAGCTTTTAATTCAGTTGCCAAGCGCTAATCTGGTGACGCTAACTGGAAAAGTTAAGAACTGTTTCTCAATTTGAATGTAAGTATTATTTATTTAATAAAAGTAAAATTATAGTTTATGTACTTTCATTAACTTTTTTTAGATATTTACTTTAATTTTTATATCCTACCCTAAATAAGCATTATGAAACAAAACATTGTCTGTTTGTAACCGCTGCAGCTGCATTTACCTTTACAATATTACTAAGGCAATCACCCCCCAAAATTTTATAAAATAAATCAAGCACCATAATTAATGAGTAGATCAGCAATATAATTCTTAAAAGAGGTGAGGCTCACTGTGAAGACGCGAAAAGGTTTTGTTTTCTCTCTGTCTGTTTATTTGTCTGTCTGTTCCGCGATAACTGCCGTAAAAATCGTCTTATTAGGTTGATTTTTGGTGAGTATATTGGTGAGGTACCTGGAATTAGCTGTATAGTTTTTAGTTACATTTGGTTCATTCGTTCGGAAAAATATAGAACATTTCTTTTTAGGTCATAATGCTTTCCTATGGGAATGCGGACGATCTTTAAATTTCATTTTTAACTGAAATGAAAATCGCATATTTGAATGATGGATTTAAACGTAAAATTATTAATGCTAATTTTCGATATGGCGGTTTTAAATATATCTAATAGCTTTGAAAATTTGCTGATACATTCATTAGAATTTAGAAATTAATTGTTTAAATTATTTTTAAAATATTTTTCATCTGTTCGGGAAATATAAAACATTTTATTTTCATATTTTTACAAATTTTAAAATGCATTTCTTTTTACTTTGCTCTTTAATTTATTAGATGCTTAGCAACCCTATTTCAAAGAATATCAAAATAATAAAATTCAAGTAACTCGCAGTATTTTGCTGCAATATTTTATTATC
Source organism: Maratus michaelseni (assembly GCA_963931845.1). Lineage (NCBI taxonomy): Eukaryota > Metazoa > Arthropoda > Arachnida > Araneae > Salticidae > Maratus > Maratus michaelseni. The sequence continues at coordinate 99,795,763 of OZ007586.1, forward strand.
AAAATAAATTATTTTTGTATTCTATTGACATAAATGAAGAATTTATTTTAATACAATTTTATTTTTTTTATCTAAAAAGGTGCAATAATAAGAAGTTCATAAGAATTTCAGAATATCATTGCATAAACCGTGTTTAATTTAACGCTTCTAATTTCTGAAACCACCTATGTATGTTATATGCCTATAAATATGTATGTAATATAAAAAAATTAAATTCCGGATTGAAAGATGCTAAATTATATGAAAAGTGAGATTAAAAAACAATGCACTTATAGAGCTGACGTTGAGGCTCCTGATCTGCAGATTTACAAGTTATTGTAAGACTAAATATTTAGGTAGTCGTTCTTAAACCGTAGTGGTTGTTTATTGTTAGATATATCGGTGCTAGATATAATTTATTTAAAAACAAGAACAAAAAGTCATGCGTCAACTATAGATTATGAAACACTTTCCAACACAGCCAGAAAACTGAAATGAAATTTAACTGTCAAAAAAGGCGAAAGAAGTTATGTAAGTAAACAGTTTAGAAAACATATACCACATTTAAAAATACAGTTTTCGAAATTACCTTCCAGTGTGAAAACAGTAGTCGAATTATTTTGTGCAGCCCTGTATATGATCAATAGATATATAGCATGATAAAATTTAGTTCAGTTAAAATATTCACATTTAGCAATTTTTGCGAATCGATGAAAATATACTCGAAATCTTTTGTACAGTCCTGTATATTATCGGAATACTTTCGTACACACCCCATATTAAGCTAAAAGGTATTAAAACTCACTTGCAGCAAATGCCAACCGTAAACGACAATGTATCGTTTTCTTTGCGTAGCCCTGTATATGAATTTATTTATGCACAAACTTCTATTAGTGTACTAAATATTGTTCAGCAGCAAAATGCGTGACACAATTAAAAACTACCCTTTAGCAATTCACTCCCATAGTCTTTAATACTTGCGGATTCCCTTGTGTAACCCTGTATATGATCAACCGAGTTTATAAACATATACGTAATATGAAAATATTCAGTTAAACTTAAAAACGCAAACCAGAGTTCAAAACGCACTTATCCACACATAGACTGTAAATATCGCACATGTACTGTAACCGATATCTTTTGTGTGTCCCAGTAAATAAACTCAATGCACACCACACTTTCAAGAGAGAAATTTATAGTGTACCTCAGTGTATATAATTTTCATTATGTTTGAAATAGTGAAATATCACTAAATTACACTGCAAACGATTTTTCCCCATAGAACAATGTGTAACAGAATTGGTTTGTTTGACCCTGTAAATGAATAATAAATGGTTCGCATCCCATATTCTACAAAAAGCATGTTTTAATGCGCTTCATAATTATATATCAATTTCATCATGTTTTAAATGACGTAGCAGTATCAAAATGCACTTGAAACGAGTATTTCGCATTGACTGTAATGTAACGGAATACTTTTGACTGTCCCTGTAAAAAAAACTATAATCGCTACACACTTCAGTTAAAATAGGGAATATGCTACAGTAAACGACAATAATATACAAAAATTTCAGGGCAATCCCAGTATTTTTATGCAAGTTAGGGCACGGACAGACGGCCAGACAAACCGAAGTCATAAACACTTCGCAACACTGTTAAAAAGTTGCAGCAAACTGTCCAGTCATTTGACCGTTTTTGTTGAAAACGGTTACATAACCGTAATTTAATTATATTCTGACCGTATTATTGCTCATTTTATGGTCAGAATATAGTTAAATTACGATTATGCAACCGTTTTCTGCAAAAACGGTCAAATGACTGGACAGTTTGCTGTAAATTTTAACAGTGAACTAGGTTGGAAAATGTTAAAAATAAGTGTAAAAATTTTTTATATATAGATAGTCTGATATATTAATTAAAAACTCTTCAAAAAAGCATTTTTTTTTTTTCGGAAATCGTCAACCGCGCTCGCGCATTCCCGGTTCTGAGCTTTCCGAAGTGGCCATGCAGAGATATTGCAAAGTGCGAGATCGGCTTCTTTTCCGTTTTCCTTAACGCACAGCCGTACCTCAGCCGAACCGTGAAAAATACGGAAAAACTGATGACATATTCTTAAATTTCGTTCTTTTACTTTTTCAACGACCCAAACCTATTCGAAAAATATTTACATTAACTCTTTCAAAAAAATCCATTACAAATCATTTCCCCGGTTTACGAAACTCGCATCTGCCGAATTAACGAAATACGGAAAAACCGATTTCTCCAAATTAAAGACCGTACACTGTAAAAAAAATTCAGGAACGTTCCTGGAAAATAATGGGCAGCTAATGTGCCTAATTTATACCTGTAACATTTCTGGCAAAAAGCAGAAAACTTTTTTAAGAATTCAGAAAAGTTAATATTAAAAGTCAGTAACTTTCCTTGATTTATAGTGGTAAGGTTTCTCAATTCTTCAGAAAAGTTCCAGGTTTAAGTCGGTAACCTTCCTGAAAAAAAAAACATGAACATACTAAAATCTTCCCAGTAAAAGCCAGTAACTTTTCTGGAATAAATCAGCAATCTTCCAGAAAGATTTAGATATGTTCAGATCCTGTCATCTTCCTGGTAAAAACCAGGAACATTCTTTAAGAATTTAGAAAAGTTCCGCAGAAAGCCAGTAATAGTACTTGAAAATATAAGGAAACAGCCTATATATTTCAGGGATGTTTCTGATACAGCAATATGATTTTTGTTGATAGGTAACTCACAATTTAATTAGCTTAAAAGTTTTGCAAAGTAATATTTGCGTGTTTTAAGAATATTTTAAAATATTTAACATATAAAAAATATATTTTTTAATTTAATATTTATCTTATAAACATATTTGTTTAATTATAACATCATATTTGTCTGTATTTCTTTTTGTTAATGTCACTGTATTTACATTTTTTCTTACAAAATATAGTTTGATGTTAAAAATAAACTTGTTTTTAAGATAAATATATGTTGTTTCATTTTAAAATTGTATAATGTTTTCTTTTTTAAGTTAAATGATTTGAAAATTCATGAAATGCATTAAAAATTAGTTTACGGGTTCAGAGATTCTATCTATGCCTTTAGATTGGGCCAAAATTTGTTTATAATTCCAAATACAGAAAAAAAGCATAGATAAACTCCGAAAAAAATATGCAACCTGTTTAACTTTATTTTTAAACAGAAATTTTGCTAAAATATACACAAATTTTGTTCAATCTTAATATAATAAATTCACAAAGATTGCAGGTAGAAACATTAACAAATTTTATAAAATTACTATGCACAATTTAAACAAGTATGTTTTTTACTTTTTGAGATAGACCACTTTACTGTATCTTTTTAATCACTGCTTACAGTGAGAACAACATATAATATTTTTTAGCCATTACTCGTGTAAATATCGGGATTTTTTAATACAGGTTATCTTAAAATGCTCAAACGATGGTGTTCTTTCGTGCTTTTTTTTTTTTTCGAAAAAGTTAATTTTTTGAAGATTAAAATTTAATTCCTTTTAAAAAGCAGGCATACTCCAAATGTACAAACATAGTAATATTTTTCATTTATGAGTAAATGTACATTTTAAAATATTATAATCCTTGCAATATAGGTTTAACTCCTTTTTTTTTTCAGATTGTCGGGTGCTTTTTAATGGGACAGAAAAAGTATTTTATACAATTACATTCCGTTGCTCTCAATGTATGCATCAAATTATAAAAGTAATAATAATAATAATATTAATTATTATTATTATTATTATTATTATTATTTTACACTCCCATTTATAGATTTTATTTGGTACAAAAAGTTACATAAACAACTTTAAAAGTCAGAAGCATGAAAAAAAAAATGCTTTTAAACAAAAAGTAATGTTTACTAATTTTAGATTGTAGAAATTAAAAGCTTGTAGCTTAAAGGGAAAAAAAAACAGAATTGTGAAAAAAAAATTCCATCATTTATTGATTTAAAATATTTTTAATTATATTAAATTACGTACATACCTTTTTTTCTTGATTATCCAACTATTATTCTGGGGAATTGTAAGAAGATTTTAATCCAAGAATCAAGAACAATTCATAAACTAAAGCTAAAAAAGCGACCGGATGACAATGGAAGAAATCTATAAAACATTTCGCAAAGCCAATCCAGTTACCATTTGACTAATTATTGCATGAAATTAGGTTAAAATTATATTTTTAAATATTTTCGCTAGCCAAAAGAACGTACGTCTACCAGCTTGTAGTTCAAGGAATAAAATGGCAGGTTTTTCACAGTAGCTGCCAGTATGGCAGCTGATTTTTATTCATTGTTTTTCTTCTGCAGATGATAAGATTACCGCCTCACTTCCGCAAAACATTTTCAGGAAAGTTTTCATTTCCTAATAAATATCAATAAGCACCTCTTTCAATAATATATTTTTTAACTCAAAGCTGCTGTTCGCATTGGAGCAAGGGAGCCAAGATGGCGGAGAGCGAAAGCTAATAACCATGATAACAGAGACGTTGCCACGCAAAAAAAGCTTAATCCCTGATTTCAGGAAACTATATGCAAAAGAAACTTGTTTTTGTCAGGAATCTGATAGAAACCTATGGACATACGGAACGTGCCGGGAAATAATTAGTGATGTTACAGAATTTTCTTACAGTGTACTTTGCTCTTTAACGCGCCGCCTTCAATTTAAAAAATATTAAAATTAAACATTTGAAAAAAATTATTTTCCGTACGCCGTTTCACGATTTTCGTAATCCTTCAAAATCTGTATCAGCACTTCTGATTAAGATACGACAAAAATTTAAATACCAGACCATATCTAAGTTAATTCACATTTCGAAATCAGCATTTCGTTTCAAACAATGCGAATTTTTGATACGAACTCTTTGAACCATTTGAAAACAAATCGGGAGCAATGGAAAGCACTACGAAAAGCAATGCCCCCCCCCCCAATATTAGGATGGTTTAGAATGGTTTTAGTTTAAATATATAAAATCATTCAGCATAGATTTTAGGTGTATTTACGGTTATAATCAGGGGCCAGGTCAACGCCGGGTGGATCAGCAAGTTAAAAGAAGAAAATTTAGAGCAGTGTTGGGATTTGTTATACGACAGATTCAAAAATAAAAGACAATTGGCAGCAAGCAAAATAAATAAAATATTCTCTGTAAAAATTTTTAAAGCTAGTAATTCAAAAATTAGAATTATTAAATATATCTAATGATGGTTCGGAATTTGAAAAGTTTGGGTTTAGAATCTAATGCGTTAAGTTTTTAATGTTATTAAATTTCACGTTCAATAAATTAGATCAGCCGCTTAAACAAAGATGTGAATAGATGTTAGAAAATGATAAACTACCACATTTAGATTCATTTCGAAAACTTATCGAGTGTGAAGTTCGTAGTGTGAAAGAGTCAAATTATTCGTAAAGTACAGTTTAAATTTAATTTCGTAAAAAAGTCTCTAGATGCTAGCAGGAATAAAATCAACTCAGTAAACAGCGCGATTGACAGGAATGAGAATAATTGTGTGGTCTGCAATCAAAATCATGCGTTATTCAATATTTAATTCAAATCCGATAAAGGAGAGATGGAAAATTGTACAATTAAATAAATTATGTCAGAATTGTTTACGTCAAAATCACAAAGTTGGGAATTCTAGGAAAAATGTTAGCTTTAAATTTTTTTCTCAAAATCCCCATACGTTGTTATAGATTTATACAATTAGTCAAATTAATAAGGAATTTGTTAATAAAAATTTGCCAGAAATTTCTGTTTCTAATAGTACTCAGTGTCAATCATTTATGCAAAATTATAATGTTTTGTTATATACAGCACTTGTTAATGTTAAATCTAGCACAGGTTATGCGCTGGATCAGGACCAAGCAATTACTAAAAATGCTTCTCAAAATTCCTTAATTTCCAAAAATTGTGAACAACGATTAAATTTGCCCTTATTTAGTACTACTCATAGATTGGTACTAATAAATGGTACATGTTATAAGTAATTTCCTCAATTAGTATCTTTACGTTTTTTGTAAATGTGATAAATTTATTATTTTTTCAATAATGTATTTTTAACCTCTCAAAATTCCTTTTACGTAAATTACATTTTGTCATGATAAAAATAATAATTCTGTTTAAAAAAATGTTTGAATTGCTGTTACAAACCTTTCTCGTATCTTTGGTTAGAATAAAATTCTGTGCAATAATTTCCAAAATATAGTAGAATTCGTCACTTAATAAAAATATTTATAAAAAAATTTATAAATTTTTTTATTAAATATTTTTATTTATATATCGATACCTTTTTAATTTCAGTTGCGAGCTGCCATCACACAAGAAAGTGTAAGGAGTTCGTAGTGAACTGGGAAAAATCAGCATTTTTTTCTTGATTGAAGTAAGCATTATTTATTTAATAAAAGTAAAATTATAGTTCATGTACTTTCATAAACTTTTTTCAGATATTTACTTCAGTTTTTATATCGTACCCTAAATAAGTATTATAAAACAAAACGTTGTCTATTTGTATCATCTGTAGATGCATTTTCCGGCATTACTAAGGCAATCACTCCCCATAATCTTTAGAAAATATATCAAGCACCATATACATAATGATCAGCAATATAATTCTTAATGGATCAGCAATATAATTCTTAAAAGAGATGTAAAATGAACTATGGGTATTAATATAAAAATATTTGGTTTAAATTTTTATTAAAATTTTTATGCTCAAAAACAAGTTATTGTCGAGACGATATCGTGTCAATATCTCTGTTTGACTGCCGTTTATTTACCGACAATTTTTGTAACAGGCCGTACTTTAGCCGATATCTCTTGCTGTTGGGGTATAGTGCTTTAGTGTACAGTGACACCACTGCTAAACGTTTTGCAATTTCGGCTAATTCGGAAATAATGCACCGTATACACGCTGTAGATTTGACTGAGAAAAGTGTTGGTTAATTTTAATTTCTCAACGTCATTTCTCAAATTTTCCTTGCATACTAAATCAAATTGATTTAAAAATCATCACATTCTTTTTAAAAATTTTTAAAAAGTATACACGATTTACTAAATTAATGGTGTCCCAATTGTGTAGCATGTAATTTTTTTTTGTAGGATGTTAGATAATTATTATTACTCATACATAGTACAAATAATAAGCAAAATTGTTATTTTGCATGTGTGCATAATTTATTTGTTATTTTTTGTAAATACATGACAAGTAAAAAACAACGTAAAGAAAAACACAAAAAGTTGGAAAATTTTAACTAATGTTTTCATAATTCACCAATAACTTATTCCTGCTTAACTTATTCCTTTATATTTCAAGGCTTCATAAAAAGAGTCCCTTGCTGTTGATATTTCTTTTATCTGTTTCTTTTAATTTTACGCTCAATAACTGGACACCTTTTAAGGCTTGAAACAGTTGCGTATATATTTTATTCTGGATGCTTGTCCTTATCTTTTCGTTGCTTTTTACATTTCACAGATTTACTGCAGCAGAAAACAATTCACATTTATTGTTTAGATTTTGATGCTCTGGCAAGAACGTTTAACATCTAATTTTCCTTCTACAAATCATCGCTACTTCACCGAATGTCTGGCATAGTTTTAATCAAAGAATTAAGAGTTTTAAGGAAAAGAGTAAAAACGAAACAATTATCTCAAACTCTTTTGAGTGACATATCTCGTTAATCGTCATTCATTTAGTCAATCTTATAAATTTGTCGTATATTTTATGAAGTATGGGGAAATATAATGTATACGACTCGTTAATTGGGGAAAACATTAATTTTGGGAACGTAGAAACGAGTACTAAGATTGGGGAGTCTTCGAGAGCATAGAAATTTCCATTTTCAGATTAAAATAGGTTTCATCCTTATGAAAAAATTATACACGATATAACGTACTGGTATAGAATGCATCCATAGGTCCCATACATCCACAATGTGTGTAGAATAGGCCCACACCTTGCAACTAGAATCCCGCATAGAGTGGGTATCCCGATTTTACCCGAACCCTACCTACCAGCGGTTCGTGTCGGGTTGACTTTATTCTTTCGAGTTCGGGTCGGTTTAGGATTGGGTTTTGATCCTTTTGGTTCGGGTTGACTCGATTTTCCAAAATATTTTTTCAGTTAAAAAAAGGATTATATAAAGTAAAACCTCCATAAGGGGGTTCGCGAATCACCTTTATTTGGCGAATACTTTTAAATACCCAACACCTATTTGTATTCTTTTATCACTGAACACCTCCGAATAGCAGACTAATTCCATGGATTTGAAGTGTCCGCTTTTCAGAATTTTTAATATATTTGAATATTAATAAGTAAAAATATATGTTCAATTATCTGTATAAAAGATAAAATTGGTAGTAGACATACTACTTTTCATAACTGCATTAAAATATGGATTCATTTTCTTTCATTTCGGGCTCGTGTTAAAGTTTTCGGTTCGAGCCGAGTTGTCGGACAAAGAAATTTTTTTGTCGTATTTGGGTCAGATTGACTTTAAATGGAATTTTCGGACTTGTGTCGGGTCAACAAGACCTGTGCAAGACTATAATGACTAACGGGTAACGGAAACGGTCTCGTAGCCCCTTTAAGAAAAGAGGCCTTTTTCAAAAAGGACCTGATTTGGCGAATCTATCACATTTTTTTTATTTTAACGCTATTTACCATGCGCTGTGTTAACCAAAACTTATTGTCAAATTGGTCATTTTAGAAACATTATCGCTAATCAGCATTTGCAAGTACTGAAAATTGTTTGTGCACGGCAATGTCAAACAAAATTTGGTGTTCATTATTGATTTCGGTTTTTGGCAGGGCATCTGCCAAGAATTAGCACTAGGACAAAGATTTTTTTTTTTTTTTTTTTTTTTTTTTTTTTTTTTTACGTGTTCCTGACTTTTTTATTAGCTAACTAGACTTTTGATTGTTTGTTCTTTACGTTAAGTGCTTTTTTTAAATTATTCTAAGTGACAATTTTTAAAAATACTTCAGTGATTGAGTGATCTGATCTCTCCGATGGATTCCTACAAAAGATAAAATTCTTAATTATTCTTCTGTGAGAGTAAAATTAGTGCTTTTTTTCTTTATACTTTGCGCTATACTCATTAGCATCGGCATTCTTTCTTTTTCTATTATTTTACTTTACTTGGAATTATTATATTTAACAACAGATATTTTAAAGTTTTCTTTCCACTTAAAGGCTTGTAAGTTCCGGGATGGAATTTTGCCTTTCGTGGAGGGGCAAGGGTCGAATTTTTAAATATGTTCATATTCAACTATTCACCATTCCCAAAAAATTCATCTTATGGTCTGATAGATAACGGAACATAGTTTAGGGAGGAGAGGGAAGATGTCAAACCGTTAATTGAGAACTCCTTTACACACGCCTATATTCTAAAATTCACCATTAGAAAAAAAATCTTCTATTAGGATTTGATAGATAACGTAATACGTTCTGCACCAGCCTGGGAGACAGGGATTGTACAGTCGGTAAACCAATTGAACGAACATTCTAACCTTAACTTAACCTAGCTCTTTCTACACAGTCTAGTCTGTTTCCAAAGAAATCAGGCTGGTTGACAAAAAAATGGTCGTTCTCCAATCAGTCTGATATTTTTCAGGCTCTTTGGAAAGAGGCTATGTAACACCAAGCTAATTAAAAAATGACTATTTGTTTGTTAATCAGCCTGATCTCTTTTTCAGACTTGCTGCAATAAGCCTAAGTAGTGTTAGGTTTATTATAAAATGACCAGGTAAGGGCTGTAACGGGTAAAGGTAAATGACCAGTAAATTGATGTATAAATAAAATCTACACAGGGAGTCAGATTTTTAATTGATTTTTTTTCAACATTACGTAGAAAAATGAGTTACTTCGTGAAAATATTATTAAAAAACATATAAAAATGTGGTATAAATAAAATCTGCAAATGAGGCAGATTTTTAATGTTTTTCAACATTTTTAGTGTATTCAAGGGTATGTCTTTTACAAATAACCAGTACCGAAGTATCAATAAAGTCTGTCTCATCTTCAGATTTTTAATGTGTTTTGAGCATTAAAAATGAATTACTTATTGAAAATAATTATAAAAATACATAAAAATTGCTGTATAAATAAAATCTACATATAAGTCAGATTTTTAATGTGTTTTTTTCTCAATGTTACGAAGAAAAATGAGTTACTTTGTAAGAATATTATTATAAAACATATAAAAAATGTGGTATAAATAAAATCTGCAGAAAGGAATTCCTTTCCTTCCCATGGAGTATTGTGTAAAATATATGTATTTTTAAAAAATAAAACTAAAATTATTATTTTGAACTTAATATAAGACAAAGTATATGTAGTAGGCTAATTCAAAAGTCTGGTTTACAGTAAGTACTTTTTTTAACACTTTCCAACCTAGTTGAAAAGTGTTTATGACTTCGGTTTGTCTGCCACCTGCTGTCTGTCCGTGCTCTAACTCACGTAAATATGCTTGGATTGCCCTGAAATTTTTGTATTTTGTTATCCTCTACTACAGCCTGTTCCTATTTCAAATGAAGAGTGTAGCACTTATAGTTTTTTTTTTTTTTTTTTTTTTTTTTTTTTTTTTTTTTACAGGGACAGTCAAAAGTATTCCGTTACATTACAGTCAATGGGAAATAATTGTTACAAGTACATTTTGATCATGATACGTCATCTGAAACATGATGAAATTGATATAAATTTATGAAGCGCTTTAAAACATGCTTTTTTTCAGAATATGGACTACGAAACATTTATTATTCATTTACAGGGTCAAACAAAAGAATTCTGTTACACATTGTTCGACGGGAAAAAAATCGTTTGCAGTGTAATTAAATGATGTTTCACTATTTTAAACATAATGAAAATTATATGCATTACTGAGGTGCACTATAAATTTCTCCTTTAAAAGTATGGTGTGCATTGCGTTTATCGTTCATTTACAGGGTCAAATAAAAGAATTTTGTTCACATTGTTTTAAGAGGAAAAAAAGTCTGCAGGTAATGTAATGATGGTTCACTATTTCAAAGATAATGGAAATTATACGCATTACTGAGGTGCACTATAAATCGCTTAAAAGTATGGTGTGCATTGCGTTTATCGTTCATTTACAGGGACACACAAAAGAATTCGGTTACAGCATACGTGCGACTATTACAGTATATTAAGTGCTGATAAGTGTGTTTTTAAGTTTGGTTTGCGTTTTTAAATTTAACTAATTTTCTTCCTATTACGTGGTGTATATAAATTCTGTTGATCATATACAGGGCTACACAAGGGAATTCATACGTATTACGCACTATGGAAGTGAATTGCTTAAGGGTAGTTTTAATTGTATTACGCATTTTCTTGCTGAACTATATTTAGTAAACTAATATAAGTTTGTGGAATATAAATAAATTCATATACAGGGCTACGTAAAGAACAAAATACATTGTCGTTTATGGTTGGTAATTGCTGGAAGTGAGTTTTAAGTTGCCTTATGCGTGTTTAACCTGAATTAAATTTTAGCTTAGTATGTGATGTGAACAAAAGTGTTTGGATAATATACAGAGCTGTACAAAAGTTTTGAAGAGCATTTCCATTGATTGACGAAAATGGCGAAATGTGAATTTTCAAACTGAACTAAATTTTATAATGCTATATATTATATATCCAAATCTACAGATTATATACAGGGCTGCACAAAATAATTCGACTACTTCTTTAGCAATAGAAGGTAATTTCGAAAACTATATTTTTCAATGTGGTATATGTTTCCTAAACTGTTTACTTACATATCTTCTTTTACCTTATTTAGATGAATTTTCGTTACAGTTTTCTGATGTGTTGGAAAATGTTTCATAATCTATGCTGGACGCATGATTTTTCGTTCTTGTTTATCTATTACAATGAGACTGACTAATTATAATATCATCTACAGTTTTTTATCAGTTCAGTATGTTTTAAGTTTATTACAAAGAGCCTATACAACTTTGGGTTAAATTTAAAATAGACAATTGCTTGTTCAAACTATCAAGTTTTATCAAAGCTTTCTAGTAATAATTCCAAGGCAGTAAATGTGTATCTATTTATAATAATAAAGAAAGAAATTTGTATGTCTTTAGACTGTGGTCTGAAAGGACCGCTACACGCAGAGCTACACAATTTGGAAGCAAGGAGCTATGCATGTGGTTTTGTACCTCGAAGCCAGATTTTAAAGTTTTTGAATTTAATTTTTTATGAGATTTGAAGCGTATTTTCACGTTTGCAGCAATTTTCCCACATTAGTAACAATAATCCGATTCCAATCTTTTAGCCCAATATAGTAAATTTCGCCATCTTTTCAATAAAGTTTATTCGGAATTCGTACCGCGATTTTTGAATTGTTGGCGATGTTTTTCCTTCGCCACTAAGAAATTTTCCCCAGAATGTTTGATTGGTTGTTTCGATTTCGGCCTTAGTTATGTCCAAAATCGTCATTTTTTTCTCTTTTTATCTTGGATAGGATTGATAATTCTTTAAAGATAAAAAAATCATGATGTTAAAAGGGAAGGGCTGGTTATTGATTATTCAGAATTCGATTTTTTGGTGAGAATTTCTTTTTTTTTTAATTTTTGATGCGTTATTTAACGTTTTTTAAGTTTTGCGTTTTTTTTTTTTTTTACATTATTAAAATGAATCCAATTTTAATCTTAGCCCAATATAGAAAATTTTGTCCTCTTTTCAATAAAGTTTTTTTAGTGTGTTTTCACGTTTCAACCTTTGTTTTGACGGCACCGGGAAACGGTGGGTGGACCAGCTAGTTAAAAATAAATACATAAGTAAAAACAAATTATTTTAGTGTTTATTTTAGTGAATATCTAAATTAGCCATCAACAGTTTTGTTAAAAAGAAAAGAAAAAAGAAAACAACTGCACAAAAATATTCTTTGTGCAAGTAAATAATATTATTAAACATTAATTATAATGTTATTTTTCATGTAAACAAATTGTTTACATGAAAAATAACATTATAACAACTCCTTCTTCCATCCTTCCAACTCCTTCTTCCAACATTATAACTCCTTCTGCCATCGAAGCAGATTAATAATAGTAACTAGCTTTTTGGTTTTAAATGTAGTTTTCAAAGTTACCATTAATTTATAATGATCTTTTTTTCATTTATTTCAACACGTAATGTAGCAACGAAACGTCACCGCTTAATAAGGTGAAATGGGATATCTAAGTAAAGAATGTGGAAAACTCATAACACATTTGAAAACCCAATTTCAGCAATTACCCATTTTTAGTTAGAAAAATATCCGAATTATTCTGTGTGTGTCCCTGTATATGATCGATAGATTTGTAGTATATATGCTAATTCTTCAAGTATGCTAAAATTTACTTCAGTTAGGAAACGCATAACACAGTCGAAATTTTCCCTTCAGTAATTTTCGTCAATAAGCGGAAATGTACTCGAATTATTTTATAAAGCCCAGTATATGATTTATAGAATTTGTACACACCCAATAATACGCAAAAAAGAATAAAAATAATTAAATTTAAAAACACATATGGGTGATTCCACCGTTACGTGTGTGACTTTTAGAGAGCTTCAAATTTGGAAATTAAATTATTTAGATAACTTGCAAAATTTATACATTTTAACGTCTGAATGTGAAAACTATTAAAAACACCAAATAAAATAATTTAAGACAGACATGAGTACACTTAAAATAAAATTTATTAAAAAAATATACATAAAAACAGTTAAAAATACAAAATAGTAGACGTTTCGCCAAGCGACACGCAAGGCATCATCAGTACAAAAACAATCTATTGCATAACAAACCACTGAACAAATCAAGGACAGTTGAAGTTATTTTAAAAATAGATAATGTTCATTAGGGACAGAACGAGCTTCATTCAACGTCTGCGATCGCAATTGAGTGAACCAACCCTCAAGGAGTAATCGACCATGGTCAGGGCAACACTAGATACCGGGCTTGCTCATTCACTCTCAAAACGTCACAAATGGTGGCTGACCGCGACCAGCGATTGGTCCAAAGCAACGCGCCCATCGTTTTGTGCCAATGGCTGTATGTCTTTCCTCCTAGTCAGCCACCTTTTGTGACGTCATCATAATGAATGAGCAAGCCCGGTATGTAGTGTAGCCCTGCCATGGTAGCTGTTACAACCTGATTTCAAAATACTGGCGTTCGCAATTAGCGGGATGTGATTCGTTTGAAGTGAATGCTGGACAATTTTTGAATTCAAATTACTATTTTTTAAAGCACTAGTATGTTCTTTTAGGCGAATTTCCAATGATCAGGGCAACACTAGATACCGGGCTTGCTCATTCACTCTCAAAACGTCACAAATGGTGGCTGACCGCGACCAGCGATTGGTCCAAAGCAACGCGCCCATCGTTTTGTGCCAATGGCTGTATGTCTTTCCTCCTAGTCAGCCACCTTTTGTGACGTCATCATAATGAATGAGCAAGCCCGGTATGTAGTGTAGCCCTGCAATGATCCACCTGTTTCACCAATGTAGACACTATTGCAATCTTTACAGGGAATAATATAAACAACACCGGGTAATTTAGACTTATCATATTGAAATATATGCTTAGTAAAAAAGGAACTCACTTTATTAATTGGTTTAAAAGAAACCCCAATATTGAATGATTTTAGAATGCCAGAAATTTTTTCAGAAATGTTCTTATAATAAGGGATACAGATAAAAGAGTTTGGTTTACTACGTTGAAAAGAGGGGGGGGGAGTAAAATTCACAAAATTTAAAGTATTTTTAAAGATTTTTTTTAACAAGACCTATAGGATAGCTATTATTAACCAAATCGCGATAAATTTTACACTTCTCAATTTCAAAATCATTACTGGAACTGCAATATCTAATTGCCCTGAAGGCTAAAGTCAATAACGGCTATTTTATGGCTGAAAGGGCAAATTGAATTGAAATTCGTATATTGACCAGTAGATGTAGGTTTTCTGTAAACAGTAGTGGTGATAGATTGAGAGGTATCAGCAATGTGTCTGCGGACTAGAATGTCGAGAAATGGTAATTCAGCATTATTTTCAATTTCAACAGTAAACTTAATAGGGTCACCAATAGAGTTAGAAATCGTGAGAATATTATTTAAATCAGCTTCTTTCACTATCAAAAAAATGTCGTCGACATAACGTCTCCAAAAAAGAATACGTGAACCAAGCTCAGAATTAATCTTATTTTCAATATTCTGCATTACAAGTTCAGCAATTACAACAGAGAGGGGGGACCCCATAGCGGTACCAGAAATTTGACTATAAAAGCAATTATTAAATATAAAACAGTTTGAGGTCAAACAAAAACTAACCAATTCAACAATCTCTTCGACATCAAAATCAGTAGGTTGTGTCGGAGTGGGCCAGATATCTTTAATTACTTTACAAACCAGATCGAAAGGGATTGAAGTAAACAGCGAAACAACATCAAGAGAAGCCATGATATAACCGGTAGGGAAAACAAAACTCTGTAAATCATCAAGAAATTTGTAAGGTGAATTAAGACTATAACTGGAGTTAAGCGTAAGAGGTTTAAGAAGCGCGGATAAGTAACTAGAAAGATTATATAAAGGGGATTTAGAAAAATCAATAATGGGGTGGAGTGGGATAGACGGTTTATGAATCTTTGGTAACCCATAAAAGCGAAGGACTAGACCGGTGTAACATTTCAATTTCGAAGCAGAGTTAGGGGGGATTTTCTTAAGTTTTTCAAATTTGGAAATGATAATATTCATCTTACGTTGAATGGAAGGAGTTTTATCTTTCTTAAGTACCGAATATGTATTTACATCGTCAAGTAGTTCATGAGCCTTTGAATCATAAGCATCCCTATCCATCACAACAGTAGTTATACCTTTATCAGCTCTCGTAATTACAATCGAATTGTCCGATCTCAGTCTCTTGATAATACGCAAAGAATCATCAGCACCAGCAGGAGTGGAGTAATTAGAGTTTAAGATCGATGCAGAAATAGCACGTCTAATATCATGTCTTACCAATGGGCAAGAATCCGCTATTATGGGTTCTTGCCCATTGATAAGGCATGATATTAGACGTGCTATTTCTGCATCGATCTTAAACTCTAATTACTCCACTCCTGCTGGTGCTGATGATTCTTTGCGTATTATCAAGAGACTGAGATCGGACAATTCGATTGTAATTACGAGAGCTGATAAAGGTAGAACTACTTTTGTGATGGATAGGGATGCTTATGATTCAAAGGCTCATGAACTACTTGACGATGTAAATACATATTCGGTAATTAAGAAAGATAAAACTCCTTCCATTCAACGTAAGATGAACATTATCATTTCCAAATTTGAAAAACTTAAGAAAATCCCCCCTAACTCTGCTTCGAAATTGAAATGTTACACCGGTCTAGTCCCTTTTTTTTATGGGTTACCAAAGATTCATAAACCATCTATTCCACTCAGCCCCATTATTGATTTTTCTAAATCCCCTTTATATAATCTTTCTAGTTACTTATCCGCGCTTCTTAAACCTCTTACGCTTAACTTCAGTTATAGTCTTAATTCACCTTACGAATTTCTTGATGATTTACAGAGTTTTGCTTTCTCTACCGGTTATATCATGGCTTCTCTTGATGTTGTTTCGCTGTTTACTTCAATCCCTTTCGATCTGGTTTGTAAAGTAATTAAAGATATCTGGCCCACTCCACTCCGACACAACCTACTGATTTTGATGTCGAAGAGATTGTTGAATTGATTAGTTTTTGTTTGACCTCAAACTGTTTTATATTTAATATAATTGCTTTTATAGTCAAATTTCTGGTACCGCTATGGGGTCCCCCCTCTCTGTTGTAATTGCTGAACTTGTAATGCAGAATATTGAAAATAAGATTAATTCTGAACTTGGTTCACGTATTCTTTTTTGGAGACGTTATGTCGACGACATTTTTTTGATAGTGAAAGAAGCTGATTTAAATAATATTCTCACGATTTCTAACTCTATTGGTGACCCTATTAAGTTTACTGTTGAAATTGAAAATAATGCTGAATTACCATTTCTCGACATTCTAGTCCGCAGACACATTGCTGATACCTCTCAATCTATCACCACTACTGTTTACAGAAAACCTACATCTACTGGTCAATATACTAATTTCAATTCAATTTGCCCTTTCAGCCATAAAATAGCCGTTATTAAGACTTTAGCCTTCAGGGCCATTAGATATTGCAGTTCCAGTAATGATTTTGAAATTGAGAAGTGTAAAATTTATCGCGATTTGGTTAGTAATAGCTATCCTATAGGTCTTGTTAAAAAAATCTTTAAAAATACTTTAAATTTTGTGAATTCTACTCCCCCCCCCCTTTTCAACGTAGTAAACCAAACTCTTTTATCTGTATCCCTTATTATAAGAACATTTCTGAAAAAATTTCTGGCATTCTAAAATCATTCAATATTGGGGTTTCTTTTAAACCAATTAATAAAGTGAGTTCCTTTTTCACTAAGCATATATTTCAATATGATAAGTCTAAATTACCCGGTGTTGTTTATATTATTCCCTGTTAAGATTGCAATAGTGTCTACATTGGTGAAACAGGTAGATCATTGGAAATTCGCCTAAAAGAACATACTAGTGCTTTAAAAAATAGTAATTTGAATTCAAGGGGCCTCCGTGGCCGAGTGGTCAAGACACCATTCCGCTAATCGCTTGAAAGCGTAGGAGTCAGGTCGGCGGGTTCGACTCCCGCCAGCTCCATTGCACACACTTTGTGGAGCTCCCGGATGTAACTCTCTGGTGTTGTAAATTTCCTTGTGACTATCTCGTCCCTGTATATTGACGATGACTTATAAGCGGGCACTTGATGTCAAGCACACAAGTCAGATGTATGTTATCAATAAACAGTTGAATTCAAAAATTGTCCAGCATTCACTTCAAACGAATCACATCCCGCTAATTGCGAACGCCAGTATTTTGAAATCAGGTTGTAACAGCTACCATGGTCGATTACTCCTTGAGGGTTGGTTCATTCAATTGCGATCGCAGACGTTGAATGAAGCTCGTTCTGTCCCTAATGAATATTATCTATTTTTAAAATAACTTCAACTGTCCTTGATTTGTTCAGTGGTTTATTATGCAATAGATTGTTTTTGTACTGATGATGCCTTGCGTGTCGCTTGGCGAAACGTCTACTATTTTGTATTTTTAACTGTTTTTATGTATAATTTTTTTTTATAAATTTTATTTTAAGTGTACTCATGTCTATCTTAAATTATTTTATTTGGTGTTTTTATTTAGATAACGTTTTACTTTTTTTATATTGCTATTACAGGACATATACAGAAGCATTTTTGGAGTGACACCTTTAGTCTAAATTAAAAACAATTTTTAAAAATATATATTAAAGTCGTTGTAACCTTTAGTCTAAAGTAAAAACTATTCTTTTTTTAAATATATTAAAGTCGTTGTTACGTGTGTGATTGTTCTGAGTCACACACGTAACAACGACTTTACTATATATATATTTTTTTTTTTACTTTTATTACTTTAGACTAAAGGTGTCACTACAAAAATATTTCTGTATGTGTCCTGCAATAACAATAAAAAAGTAAAACGTTATCTAAGTAATTTCACTTCCAAATTTGTCTCAATTTGCAGAAAAACGCTCTCTAAAAGTCACACACGTAACGGTGGAATCGCCCCATACCACAGTCAGAGCTGCCAAGTCTCCGGCTTTTTGGACACCAGTATTTTATTACAGAAAAAGTTGACTTGTTCAATCGGAGCACTGTGCGATTTAAAAGAACAACATTTTCTCTAATAAAATACTGGTGTTCAAAAAGCCGGAGACTTGGCAACTCTGCACAGTTGAAAACGCACTTCCAGCAATTTTAATGTAACCAAATTCTTTTGCGTGCCCTTGTAAATGAACAATAAATGCTATGTGCATCCTATTCTGCAGTAAGCATCTCGTAGTTCTTCTAAGCGATGTGTATTAATTTTAATAGATTTGAAATCGTGTAACATCATTAAATAATACCGCTAGCGATTTTTTCTCCCGTAGACTATAATGTAGCGACATTTTTTTGAGTGTCCGTGCAAACTTATAAGTGTTACACACTTCATTTTCAACACCGAACATGTTATGGTAAACCACAATAACATGTATCAATTATATGGCGATCCGAGTCTATATACACGAGTTAGAGAGCGGACAGACAGACGGCAGACAGACAGGCAGACAGACAGACAGCAGACGGACAGACAGACTGCAGACAGACAGACAAACCGAATTCATAAAGACTTTTCAACTATGTTGGAAAGTGTTAAAAAGACTTCAAAGTTTAGTTGTTAAAACCATCAAAGATTACTGAAACTACAAAGATTACTGAAACGGACAAACGGACAAGCCCAGTGGATGTTAAAATGGAAAGAAAGAAACGAGTGTATCAGTTATTTTCTGCTGTCAAAGTTAGCAAAATAAGAAAAAAAGTTGTGCGTCCAGCATAGATTATGAACCACATTCCAACACATTCAGAATACTGTAAGAAAACTTCACCGATTAATAAGATGGTGTCTAAGTAAACAATTTGAAACAAACGCACAACATATTTGAAAACGAAAAATTCAGCAATTACCATCTGTATATTTTTTTATTGTAGATCATCCTAAGAATGAAGAGTAACAGGAAGCCCAGAGTAGAAAAACCCATATTGGGGCAATCAAGTGCCCTTTTACCTGCGAGAAGGATGGCGAAGGCAAAAAAGGAAGAAAAAATCAAAGTTATAAAGCCCAAGTTGGGGCAATCAAGTGCCCTTTTACCTGCGAGAAGGATTGGGAAGGAAAAAAAGAAAGAAGAATTCAAACTTGTAGAAAAGCAATCAAGTGACCCTTTACCTGAAAGAAGGATGGGGAAGGAAAAAAAGGAAGAAAAATTCAAAGTTGTAGAAAAAAAGGATAAACCAAAAAACACTGCTATCCTCTTCATAATAATCGAATAAATCATTTTCTCTTTTGCTAGAACCTTGGTTATATATCCTGATTTATTATTGTTGTAAAAAAAAAAATATGATTAAGTTATATTACAAAATGTAACTGAATTATTAAAATAAAGATTTCATTCATTAATGATTACACGGAGAAGTTTATGCATTCTAAACATAAAGGTTTGCTGTTTTCAAATTAAGCCTGGCTACGTTAACATATTGATGAAGCCATTTTCATACATAAATGCATATAATTTGCATCTATTCTCATTCAAATACCGATAAATCGAATAACATTTTCCACCTTTTTTTTTCTATAAATGTTTCAAAACTTAGCGTTTTAAGTCGTGAAAACGCAAGAAAACACCAGCAATGATAATTAAAGATGTAAGAAAAATGAAAACTCTATTCTATTGTTAGATCTGCACACACACACAAAAAGAGAATCTTTAATTTATAAATTATTTATTAAGAATTGAAAAAAATATACTTATCCCAACGAAATATAACAACTAAATTTTCTAATAAAGTGAATAAAAACTTCACTTGAAAAAGCGCATTGAAAACTATAGGTGGTTTCTTTCTTTCTATATTTCTTCTTCTTCTTTAAGTGGCTACTTTCAGAGTGCAATCTCAAAAGGTATTTTTCATGTAAACAAGATATTTGCATGAAAAATAACATTATAATTAATGTTTAATAATATTATTTACTTGCACAAAGAATATTTTTGTGCTGTTTTTAAGTTTTCTTTTCTTTTTTTTTAAACAAAATAGTTGATGACTAATTCAAAGGTTCACTAAAATAAACACTGAATTTCTTTTAAACTTATTTATTTATTTTTAATGCACATTTACTGCCTTAGAATTATTACGAGAAAGCTTTGATAAAACTAGGTCGTTTGAAAAAGCAATTGACCATTTTTAATTTAACCCAAAGTTGTACAGGCTCTTTGTAATAAGCTTAAAACATATTAAATTGGTTAGAAAATTGTAGATGATATTAAAATTAGTCGGGCTCATTAGAATGGATTAAAAGAATGTATTTACTGTAAACCAGACTTTTGAATTAGCCTACTATATATGTTTTTTTCTTATATTAAATTCACAGTAATAATTTTAGATTTTTTTTTAACTATATATATATTTTACACAGCAGTCCATGGGATGGAAAGGAAGTGCTGTGTAAAATATATGTATAGTTTTAAAAAAAACTAAAACATATTTCTAAACAGAAAACGTAAAACTCTGCCTCATCTGCAGTTATATTAATGTGTGTGCGGAGGTTAAAAAAAAAGGGGGGGGGGTGCCAAAATGTAATCCTAAAATCCCAATATATTAATTATTAATGAAATAATATTCTCAAAAAGTAACTCATTTTTCTACATAATGTTGAGAAAGAAAAAAAAAACGTTAAAAATCTGACTCATATGTAGATTTTATTTATGAAGCAATTTTTATATACTTTTTATAATTATTTCCACTGCGTAATTCTTATTTAATGATCAAAAATCATTAAAAAACTGAAGATGAGGCAGATTTTATTGATACTTCGTAACTGGGTATTTGTAAAAGATATACTCTTAAATATCCTAAAATAAGACCCTTACCTGGTCATTTTATAATTAACCTCACACTACATAGGCTCATTGTAACGAGTATAAAAAAGAAATCAGACTCATTGACAAACAAACAGTCATTCTCTAATTAGCTTGGCGTTACATAAGCTCTTTTGAAAGAGCGTGAAAAATATCAGACTGATTGGAAAACGACCATTTTTTGTCAATCAGACTGATTTCTTTGCAAACAGCCTAGACTCTTTAAAAAGAGTCAGTTTAAGTTAAGTTTAGAATGTTCGTACAATTGTTTTACCGACTGTATTTCTTAAAAACAACCCATTTACCTCTGCCTATGTTCCAAAATAGAATACCCTACAATTTTTCCGTTTTAAGATCAGGGTAGATTGTCAGGTATTGTTTTCTCCTTCCCAGGAAGGGGTTACACAAGATTTTTTTTTAAATAGAGGAGAGAAGCAGGCAGTTGTGTGTCCCGTCCAATTGACGCGGCAGTGCGTGTATCAATTCTCACTAGATCGTTCACCTTGTCGATGAGTTCGGCCGTGATTACCGAGTTTGCCTGGCCTGGTCTCGGGTCATTATTCAAACACCTCCGGCCTTCACGAAAACGGAAACTCCACTTTCTCATTGACTTGTAGGACATACAGTCTCCCCCGTATATGGCAACCATCTGGCGATGAATATCGGCTGGTTTAACCCCTTCAGCTGTCAGAAATCTGATAACACCTCACTGCTCCTCAATCATCGATTTTTGTAATGGGAGCGCCATGTCTTCACACGCACTGCCGCGTCAACTGGACGGGACACACAACTGCCTGCTTCTTTCCTCTTTCATGCGCGGACGCCCACGCATGCGCGCAACCACGCCGGACACTCCATTCGCGTCCCTAGATGTCTCACTATGTTATCCCAAAGCGGCATATTCAAATTTCACCCGGTTTGGTTGTTACGACGTTTCGTACCTTTCCATTTGAACACCCCTCGTATATTTATCTAATTACAATAAAACCTCTCAATAGCTGACACCACGGGGCCATGGAATTTGTCCGCTATTCAGAGGTAAAAGTATACGAATATATATGTGTTATGACTTGAAAAAAGTGCTTGCTAAATAGAAGTGTCATCTATTCGAGAGTGTCCATTATGGAATGTTTACAGTAAAGCTCATAACAGACACTTCCAAATAGCGGATACCTCTATTTATTGAACACACACCTTTTTCAATCCACAACACATACTATATTTTTACCACAGTAAAGTGGACAAAGTCCGCCGTCCCTAGTGTCTGCTATTGAGAGGGTTTACTGTATTTGGATAAAAATATTTTTTGTTTTTAATCTTATCCTATTCTTAAAGTTCAAAATATTTAATATAATAAGTTCAATATCGAAAGAGATTTAAAATATCAGCTATACAAAAATTGCATACCAAATTTGGGGCCATAGCAGGTGTAAGGGGGCAGTGCCCTGGAACAGTTTGTCTATCTATGCTTTAATCAGGTCCTGCTTCAGGAAGCAACCCAACCCTGTTTATTGGTTCGCTAAATACAGGTATATAGAGGATAATTCCATAGCCGAGGTAGAAGGAGGGGGAAAGCTGCTGCTAAGGCTTTAATCAAATCCTGCTGCAGTAAAAATCCAACCCTGCATTATGGTTACCTATATAGAGGTGTCCGCTATTCGGGAGTTGCCCGTTATGGAGGTTAATGAACATTCCCGAATAGCGAATACTTGTATTTTTCGAACACTTTTTTTAAATCCAGAACGTATACATTTTTTTTTACCTTGGAAAAGCGGACAAATACTAATATCAGACAAATTCCGTGGTCCCGAGGTGCCCGCTATTTGAAGATTTTACAGTATTTGGATAAATATATTTTTGTTTTTAATCTTACTTTGTACCCTAAAAGTTCAAAATCGTAATTATAATCAGTACGATTTCGAAAGCGATTTAAAATATCTGCTTTACGAAAATTGCGTACCAATTTCTTCTTTTTTTTTTTGGGGGGGGGGGGGGGGGATGTAAATCAAAAATCCTAGGCGAATTTTACTGTATATATATCTACAGTAAAACTTCCTTAACGAACATTCACGAATAGTGGACACGTCTATTTAGCGAAAACCTTTTTCAACCCTAAACACATACATATTTGTATACTTTTACCTCTGAAAAGTGAACATCTCCGAATAGCGCACGAATTCCATGATCCGGAGGTGTTCGCTATTGAGAGGTTTTACTGCATAGATTCATGTTTTTAAATCAATTTATATGGGTATTCTAAAGCATGAAAAGTGTTCAATTTCTGGCGACAGTATGGGAAATATGCTCCACATGAATTCCTGGTCCAGCGCAGCGGCTGGCGTTAATCACAAATATTTAGCAAAATTACTTTAATCATACGAATCTAAACACGAATGCATGCAAACTAACCAATTAAAATATAATCAGTCACACCCTTTAATTTGTAGCATCGTAATGCATGTATTTTTTTTTCTTGTCATATAAACAGGCGAAATTTAAATGCAGCAAAGATAATGTGCAATGCGATGCTAAATTATCAAACACACACACACACACACAAATAAGATTTAATTTTTTTTTAAATTAGATTCTTTTTTTTTTTTTCATGATTTTTTTTTTTACACCCAGATATATAAAAATACTTTGAGAAAAAAAATCTAAAAACATTTTTTTTTCTATTAACATCACAGGATTTTTTTTCATTGAACTATAAATTAAAAATATAATAAATATATGAAAATACCCCCCACACACACACACACACACAGCAAATATAATCATAAGAATAATTGTATCTTAATACCACGTTACCTTCTCAAAGCATTAAATATCAGCATTGTTACCAATCAGTAAACATTATTTCCGTTAACTGACATGAATATTAGATTACAACTGTGTTTTAAGAACTTGTTTATTTAGATCTCAAATTTTATTAAAAAAGAAAAAACCCCTATAAAAATATCTGTCCCTGTCATGGGCCGAAAATGGTTCTTATTTATACCCATCTGCTTTTTTTTCTCATCTTTTTATGCATGATATTATTCAGCTTGATTTTTTAACTATTTTTTTAGAGCATATTGGATTAATTACACAAATTTTTACTCTTCATTTGTAACGTATTTTCAAGATGGCTCTATGTATCGAAATTTAAATATGTTATTGAGATGGAATAAAGGAAATATATATCAAAGAAGTTTTTATATTTTCAAACAAGTTTTCATAAGAATTATTTAAACAAAAATAGTATCGTCCTGCAGGTAGATTTATTTCCCATTGCGAAAAATTGAAACTTATATATAACATTATGGAACAGATGCTTTACACTCACGCAAACATATAAACATAAGTTTGGCGACTTTTTGGTTGGCGCGATTTTCAAGACCGCGCCAAACGAATAACTTAATACAATGGCTAAGTTGCCATTAAAGGAAAAATCCCCTAAATTTGGTGACTTTTTTCCTTTTTATAACCAATTAAGAAAAAAAAAACTGTGCGTGAGTGTATGACATCATAGCCAACATTATATATATGCCTATTTATAAAATATTCAGAAAGTCATGTGAACTTCACGCTGATGCTTTCATGATTTCTTTTCATGTTCTATACATTTCTCATAACATAAATTTTAATTAGTTAATATCAAAACATTTACTTTGATAATATACTCTGTAAGAGTATTAAATGATACTGCTGTCACTAAAAATGAAAATTCATATGTAAAATTATATCAATCATACAAAGCCACTGGAAATTGCAAAGAAGGAACTTAATTGTGCAATATTACATAAAAACTAGCAGACTACGCCCGCTGCGCTGGTCGGTTTCTCCAAAAGAACCTTGAATCAAACGAAATATATCGGTGAATTTAACATTGTATTTTAAAGTAATCTGCACCTTTACCTGGAATGTCCTAAAATAACATAAAAACGGATACTTATTTCACTAAGTTGTGTTTTTTTAATACGGTTTACTGTTACGTTTACAATTTATTACTTACTGTTTTCCATTGATTCATATGTTTTATAGCTGCATTTTTTAATAACGTGAATTAACCTATATTATTCACAACTAAAAAGAAATGGCGCATCTAGTATTTGTCGAGAATTAAATAAAAATCATACACTCGTGACATCATAATTCACTTTTATATTTTAACAGAATAATACGGTTACTATAATTTGTGACTCGCGCTGACACATTGCTGTTATTATTATTTTTTTACGCATGAAGTTTTCGCTATGGTCCATTGTGAAATTTCGTAATTTTTGAAATTTAATATTTGAAAAACGGCATAATCATTAGATTTGAAATTTATATCAAGAAAAATACAATTTTTTACCTTCCTAACGCAGTTTGTCTAACAATTTTCTGACAAATACTTTTCCAGCAATTAATTTTTTCAGTAACTTCAAATGTTTCATTTTCCGAGATTAATCTGTGGCAACGATTAGCGAAAAATCCCAGTCGTCAGCAACACATACCTTTTTATTAAAGAGGATTCGATTTCTTTTTTATTGATATATGAGCAATTTTTTTCTTAATTTAGATCAGAGGATAATCACGAGCTATTTAGCTATCATTAAAAAATAATAAATATTATTTTTCAATAACATGCAGTAAAAATTACTTCTAATTTCGAAACTTCTTTTGTGTTTAATATTACATCTTATAATGTGGGATTGTTGCTTTTGTATTTTTCATGTAATTGCATGTAAACAAACTTATAAAAAAAATTACAGCAATTTTAAGTGTAAAATATAGTTATGTAGGTAAATATATAAAATTCTAGTTTTTTTTCTAATTTTCGTTTTAAACTTCCGAACACTTTTTTACCAAAAATAAACAAAAATCAATATTAAAATTAATTTCCATTTTCTCAAGTTTTGCATAACCTAAACCAAAAATTTTAAACAGCAAAACAAAAGTAAATAATGATTTATATATTAATTTTTTCTACATGAAATCAAATTATAGCTGTAAAAGTATTTATTGTTAATACAGTTAACTATTAAAAAATGGAAGACTTGAATAGTAATTATGTTAATAATAATCACTAAGTCACAAAGATTTGTTTCTTTTAATTATCGTTCATGTAGTTTACTAGCAGGCTATGCCCGATTCGCTTGTTGATTTTTCCAAACGAACCTCGAACGTTTAAAACATCTTTTAGTTCCACTTTCCACCGTTAGAGTGCTCATTCTCTTCTACCAAACTTCTTTACGAACGATCCTCCAGAACGTGTCCAAAAATTAAACGAAAAATTTGTTTTTAAACCATGATAGTATTATGTGGAATTTAATTTGGCAAGTTTTCAGAATGAGCTTTAATCGCAATTTGAATGAAGAATACAATTATTAAAATGATTATTTTATATTCTGCAATTAGTATTTTTTTAGCTAAAATCTAATATGAAATGTTAATTACTTTGAGTGTGAATACATAAGCATAAAAAAAGCAATACTATGATTCAACCATTAATCAGATTATTTACTATATAAAATTTTATTTATAAAATGAAGGTCTATAGAAATATTAAGGAAAATCATTAATATTGAAATATATATGTATTTACTGAAAATTATCAGAAGTAAGCACACAAATCTTTTAACACAAAAAATATTTATTGGATATAAAAAAAACGCAAATATGAAAAATGAAAATTATTCTAATAAAAATAATTTAAGTAAAAATTAAATAATATTACATATGTAAGGATGATCAATATTTTCCGGAAAATGTTCTGTTCGAAATTGTTAATTATCCTTCTTCAAAAGTGGAACAACTTACATTTAAAGAAGTATCCAAAAAAATGTAACAGCTAATCTTATTTGATGGATATAATATATTCACAATATAGCTATTACACGCCCCTGTTAAAAAACAATATGTATTCGCAATTTTATTGGCACACTCTATTCCTTTAAATAATTCTGATGAATAATGGATGAAAAATAGCGAAGAAACTATTGAAGTATGTATACAGGGTGATTATAAAAAAACTATCCCGATATATGAGCCCCTAACTGTCATACCGTTCACAGAAACTGAATGAAATTCTGGCCTAAAGTATTTTGAGGTATGCGCTCAAGAATCATGTGAAAAGCAACAGTTAAATTCTAACAGTTACAGTTACAGTGACAAAATTTCGAAAGGCAACACCTACTTTTTTTTATTGGAATGTGATCTTCATAGGGAAAAACCATAAAAAGTGTTGGAACGGTACCTGTAGCACGAAAATCGCCGGCGCTAGACAGACTAAGAAGAATAGTGAAAACAACCAATAAGGACAGAGAAGCAACAGAAAACAAAACATTTTATTGTGTTTCATACATTTTCCATTTCACACACGACGACACTTTACATGCGGCAGATGGTGAATAGCACTGAACAATAAAATGTTTTACTTCCTGTTGCTTCTCTGTCCTTTATTGTTTGTTTTCACTTTTCTTCTTAGTTGTGAACAATATGCACTTTTCTTTCTAATTTTAAACTTACTAAATCCATCTTAATCACTATGTCAGACCACACCACATTTAGGACCAATTGTTATTTCTTTAAAATTTATCTTAAAATATCACTCTTCAAAGGGTTCATAAAATAGCAACTGTATATTGTATCACAATGATTATGTCTCTTTTAAGAATAACATATTTATTTTCACAGCACACAACCAAATACAAAAAGTTACACATTCACAATTCAAACATAAACTAAACTGACTATACCGCTACGTTTTTTCAGAATCATCTTCACAGTGGTGCGAAACCCATGGAACTAGTAAGGTAATGAAAGGTGTTAAGTTTCATAAATTCTATGGCGAAACCCCAGTTTTCTCGCAAAAATTCTGAAAATAATCCCATCTTTAGTTTTTTTTTTAGTTTTTTACCACTGTTTCCAATGTATTTTGTAAGGAATTGAATGAGACTACTCACAGGTTGATACGCCCTATAGTTTACGAGTTATAACTACCTTTCTGTCGATATTTGATAACTGAACTTCTTGATTATTTCAGAGCGCTAAAATATATTCCTTTATGAAATAATTCAGTGTCTGTTCTTGTGTATTTTTTTCCGCTGAATCTAATGAAACTATTTGCAGGTCTGCACGAGTCATAACTATTGAGTTATAACCATTTTTCTGCGCACATTTGACAGCTTCAGGGAACTATGACAAGGAATGAAAAGCTGGAATCGGGGCTCTAAGCACATATTTATCCGAAAAACTTGAATTTTGCCTCAAAACTTGTATAATACATAATGTTAGTCCCATTATATAAAAAATTTGACTTAAAACGATTAAAAAAAGCACTTAATAAAACATGAAAGAATATGTTTAATAAAGCAAATACATAAATAGGAAATTAAGTAAAAAGTTAAAAAATGCAAAAGATTACATGGTTTAAGGTTTTTTTTATGATTAATACGTATTTTCGTGTGAAGAATCGAATACTTCCTGCCCCAAATTGATACGTCTAATCATTCTAGAGATAATTCTGGTCTTTTAATGAAATAATTTAATTTATGTACCTGTAATAAGGAAGAACGAAGGCTAGAATTGCAGATAATTGCAGCTGAAATAAATGTAGTTGTTTTTTGAATGTATGTGGGTGAGAAAAAATGCCAAGCTATGTCGGAGTTTTATGGATAATTTTTTTTAAAAATCTTCTACAGTAAATTTTACTAGCTATTTTAACATGTGAGTATTGTAATGCCTTAATTCTCCCTATATTAATGCAATATTTGAACGGGACAGTTGTGGTTCCCTGTCCTCAATATAGTTGGTAAATACCCTGAAAGTTTCAAAATTTTATCTTTGAAAATAACGGTACACAAAGTGGAACAAAATTCGGCTAAAATTTACCAATTTCCAAAAGTCTAAAAAAGCCCACATTTATTACGTATTTTGGTGTGAGGAATTTAATAAGACCTGTCCCAAATTTATACGTCTAATCATTCTAGATATAATTCTGGGCTTTTAATGAAATAATTTAATTTATGTGCCTGTAATAAGGGAGAACGAAGGTTACAATTGCAGATAATTGCAGCTGAAATAAATATAGCTGTTTCTGTACACTGTTAAAAATTTGCAGCAAATTGTCCAGTCATTTGACCGTTTTTACAGAAAATGGTTACATAACCGTAATTTAACTCGATTTTGGCCATAATATGAGCAATATTATGGTCATAATAGAGTTAAATTACTGTTATTTAACCGTTTTCTATAAAAACGGTCGAATGATTGGACAGTTTGCTGCAAATTTTTAACAGTGTACTGGCTCTGTACGGGCGCAAAAACTTTTTCTCGAAACAATTCAAGCAGGGCTTTATTCTTCAACTATCAAAGAGCAAAAAACCACTAGCGCAACAGCGCTTAAATATTAAAATAAATCCCAATTTTGGGTATTTTTGCCTCCTAGACCCCACTATGAGCCACTAGGCGCCACTGCGCTCTCATTTAAATTTTAAATTAAAAAAATTCACTAATTCATTAAATTAAAAAAAATCATAAATAAAGATTCATTTAGATTTTTTATATTTAGATCATTTTTAGATCATTTAGATTTTGAATATTTTGTTCAGGGACAAAATATTTAAAATCAATAAATGGTACTTAATGATTTAGAAAATGATTACTTTTCATCTCCATCTATTTTATTTAGCATTTAATGATTATTTATAGAAGTTTGCCTACCACATAGGCTTCCAGGAAGACTTTTAGCCATGTTTGATGAAAAAAAGACTTAATAATTCTACCCACTTTTGCACAAAATCGGACCGGTATCTTCCAAATATTGTACCTTATTGTACTTTTTTTAAAAATATTTTTTGGTTGATTTTGTATTAAAAATAATATTAATGTCTGATAAATTTGTTAGACATGATTGAAAAAAAAATCCAGTTTTTTCTTTTCTTTTTTTGTGTGTGTGTGTGTGTGTGTGTGTGCGTGAAAAAAATTAAATCTGATCAATAATGTCCGAGGTGTTTACTTTCTTTAAAAATTTGACACATTTTTAAGGGTATACTTCTTGTAGGTTAATAACTTTTAAACATTTGGTCAAAATCTCAAAAGCTGTATCAGAGGGGGCATCAAACAAGAATACTTGGTCTTCCTTGGAATTTGAATTAACTTTCTGTGGCTATTAAACAGAGCCTCAGCAAAGACAAATCTCTTATCCTGAAAGAGATAAAAAATGATAAAATAACTACAAGAAAACCTATGACAAAGGAATCGCTTAGGACCACAAGAAAATTCCGTTTTAGACAGGTTTCCGTTGGTATGATATTTGTATGGTATTCATTTTTTTCGGGACCATGAAAATTTTCCGTTTAAGACACGATTCCGTTAGTGGCATGTTTTTACTGTTTTCTATTTGAGAATGTCCAGATTAATAGTAATTTAGTGTCAAATATGATTTCTTTTTGCAACAAAATTCAATGTTTTTGTGAGGCCAACAAAATTATCTAAGCTTAAATAAGTCCACCCCGAAGTTAAATCCTGGGTACGCTGCTGGTTTCTGTCATTTTATAAGATATCCGTTTATTTTTAACTCTAAGTCTTTACTGGACGATTTTTATTCTATTATTTTCTATTTCATACAACCTAAATGGTATAAAAAGGGGGAGGATATTTTTTCTTCATT
This sequence comes from Maratus michaelseni, assembly GCA_963931845.1. Classification (NCBI taxonomy): domain Eukaryota; kingdom Metazoa; phylum Arthropoda; class Arachnida; order Araneae; family Salticidae; genus Maratus; species Maratus michaelseni. The sequence goes on from OZ007586.1 coordinate 99,826,968, forward strand.
AGATTTTCAGTCAAAATTGTGAATTTTACCGTTATTGACACTTAAGTAGCGCAAAATTCAGTTTTTATATTAAATGCAACCTGGCTGGTATGGTACAAAGCCCCAGAGCTCAATTAAAGCACTCCCATGCCCCAAGCCACGGTTTTCTTACGGGGGACTCCAAACACTATTTAAGGGACACAGGACCTTTAAACTTCCAAAAAATCAATATTCATATTTTATTTTAGTCTGAATATTTAAACATTTCTGAACAATATGCAAAAACCCGCATTAAAAGAATTTGCATTATTTTTTGAGTTATAATCGCTAATAAAATGGCTTACATGGCTGGCTTACATGGTGTGGGCTTTACATGGATACTTTAAGTAGATATTAAAACTTTAATATCCGTTTTCTCAGATTGATAAATTTTGAGTTTGGGCCCACTGTTACTTTTAAACTGTATAGATTAAAATTAAAAAAATAATAATAACCACAAAGGCGTTACCTTGTTGTCTTCATACTAAAACAAAAACAAAAACAACAAAACATTTTTATTTATTTATTTATTTATTTATTTTGCACTTGAAAAATATTCTTTTTTTTTTTTTTTACTTTTACTTACCCATTATACGTAGTATAGGGTAAGTCTAGTAATCATTTTAAAAATCGAAGAAAAAAATTTGACGGATTTTCACGTTTCAGACACTGGATATTCCGAAAAACATATATTTAGAAAAAAAAATTATCATCCGTCTGTCTGTGTGTCTGTAAACGCTCTATCTCCCGAACAAATTTAGATAGAGACTTGAAATTTGGTATGTACTTAGTATGTAATAATGGAAAGAAGCTTATTTAATTTCAGTATCCTCGATTATCCGGAACTTTTTTTTTTGGACTCTTGAAATTTTCGTTCTGATAAAATGTATATAAAAATTTTCGAAATTGTTTATTTTAATGAGTGAATATAAAGAACAATACGAAGACATAAATTTTGCATAAAGAATGAAGTCGATCGGATAATGAGTTGCCGAGATATTTGGAATCCTATTTCCACACTCTCCAATTTTTCATGACCCTGTATTTCATCCAAATTTCAATTCAAAGATATATTTTAATTGGAAATGAGACGCTTAATCCGATGCAATAAACCGCTAGTTAATAGGATTATTGTTTTTGGATTTATAAGGATGTTTCTTTTACACAATTCAGTAATAGAGCATTTAAAGTTTATGATGTCATCAAGACATGATTTTATTCGAATTGCAATGCATTTTATAAGTTGTTTATACATGTTTTATTTTCACATTTTATATTATGCATATCCATGATGGGTGAGTATTACGGTGGCCCCAAACGAGTAGTTTTAAAATTTTGTGTTAAAATTAACTTTTAAACAATACTTTTTGTGTATATTTTGGTCTTCAGTTAGAGATGAGTATATGTTATGATTGTATTTTGGTCAAAAAAAATTTTTTTTTACATGCATAATTTCTAATTTTATCATGCGTGCATTACTCAATGATTTTCATTCGTGTATTAGTGATGTGAATTTTTTTAATTAAAATTAAAGTGTTATTTTTTAACATACAACATTTATTTTTCCGTATAATACACTTAAGAATATATATTTAGGCAGGAAGTAAAAAAAAAAAAAAAAAAAAAAAATCTCAATTACATATTATGTGAGTTTTGATAATTTGAAAATGGTCATGTTTTTTATCGTTTCGACACACTCAAAGGTCCTGTGCCTCCTAAAAAGGAAGATCTCCATAAGCGCATACTCAGAAAAATGTGAAAGAATTTCAAAAAATTCTTCTCATGTGTACATATATGTTTATGGAAAAATTCCTGCGGAATCGCGATATGGTGTCCGTAAAAGTAAAAAAAAAAAAAAATAATAATAATAATAAATAAATATTTTTGGCGATTTCTCGTCTGTTGGCGCCACAACGAAATTTTAAAAAATGCGCTTTTATGATAAATACTCTTTAAGGAAAATTTTTTTCTACTCTTCATACTGAACTAGTTTAAGTAATTTTAAATTCAATAAATAAAATTTTATAACTACCGTATACATTTTTATGCATATATAATGAAATTTAATCATTGTATTATACGGTTTAGAACAAAATTTAAATTTATTATATTTGCATCAAACTAAAAATTAAGAAACGATTTTTAGCACTTTCAATTAGACTTCGATATTGTTAGTGTCGGAGACAAATAATAACATTATTGTTATAACGAAGGCGTTCTTAATCAGATAGTTAATTTTAAATACAGTTAAAATTTATCTAGCAGGAGAAACAGTGTAAAATTAAATAACTGTAGCAACATACAACTTATGTATATATTATGTAAGTTAACAGAAACAATAATAATTTTTTTCATCGTTTAAATTTAAATTCATTAGCAACTGCGCATTTAAACACTGAATTAAAAAGTAAATGCAATAAAATCGCTTGCATTTGGCGAGGAAAATGTGTTGCTTGACAAATCGCTTCTTTTGCGCCAAATACTCGAAAGTTTAGTTTCTTTTTTTTTTTCAGATTTTTTTACTGGATTCTGCAGCTAAATTTGACTGAAGATTTATAACGTACATGAGTACTTTCATTAGCATTTTTCTCAAAATACTCTGAGCATGCGCTTTAAGAGGCTACTTCACTCAGACGAAAACACCCGCTCGCTGATGTTAATCCTACGGAGGAAATATTTTAAGATATCTCGTTCGCATTTCAATATTTTTAAATGATTTTTTTTGCATTGGGTAGCTGAGTCCAATCTCTATGCACGCTCTTTTGTACTTTTTCGATTTTGATTACAAGTTTTTTTTATTAAGATACTTTCACTTTCGGAACCGGTTTCGAAAGTGAAAGTATCCTCAATAAAAAAAAACTGCAACAAAAATCTAAAAAGTACAAAGGAGCGTGCATAGAGATTGATCTCAGCTATCCAATGCAAAAAAAAAAAATCATTTAAAAATATTGAAATGCGAACGAGATATTTTAAAATATTTCCTCCCTAGGATTAACATTAGCGAGCGGGTGTTTTCATCTGAGTGAAGTAGCCTCTTAAGAAGACCTTCCTTATAAGTAAGCTCGAAATGCTGCTTGTTTTTGCCCCTTCCCTACACATTGTCTAATAACTGTAAAGTTTTCAAAAAGAAATACATTTTTAATGTTGTTGTTTTTTTCTCTCTCCGTATATGTATTTTATAAACACGTGTTTCTCAATGATATTTTTTTCTCCCATTTAAGCTATTTGGATCCTTATGGACAACTCCGCCTCTTCAAGTACGTCCGAATATGATGGGGAACACCCATCCACATCGACTGGCATCCGCCATGGAGCCCCAGTTGATGGTAATTATCTAACATTATTTTCTTTTTAACACTTTCCATAATTGAAAATTGTTTATGAATTTGGTTTGTCTGCCTATTTAGCCGTCTGGTCAACGCGTAAATATTCACGGATTGACATGTAATTTTCAGTAATCAGTTCACTATTGAAAATAAAGTGTACGGCATTTATAGTTCGTTTACAGAGACACACAAAATAATTCCGTTACAATATGGTCTATGGGGGAAAATAATTTGCAGTGCATTTTATTTAAATTGCTTATTTAGATATCTCATTTCATTGTATGAAACTATGAATTTTTTTAATAATATTCCCTTAGCTTAGGGAAGTGTTTCATAATCTATGCCTGATGCATGATTTTTCGTTCTTGTATTTTTCTCTTTTGCTGATTTGATTGTATTTTTCATTTAAATTACAGACGATTTACTCAAGCAGTCTTAATCTCATTTATGATATTTAAAATGCAAAGGCGGATGTTTACGACCGATTTCGGCAGATCTGAGCATGCGCAATGAGGATTTTAGGGTGTTTTTCTGTCGCAAAAGTGAGTAGTTAACCAGTTTTGAACAGGTTTCATTTCAAAGGAATATTGAGCGAAGTCGAGATGACCGAGTAGTCTAAGTACACTCTATAAACGACATTTTCGAAACTGAGCAAAAATACTCAAATCTGAGTACGCCGCATAGTCAAAATGGCTCCGAATCAAAATCACGCAAGTTTGAAACATGTATATACACATTTTTGAAAACATGCGCACACTCAAGAATAAAACATCATGTGCTCATATTTGAGTATGTCCATGTTTCAAAAATGAGTATGAACTGACTTCTATGTACTCATTTTTGAGTATTTCCATGTTTCAAAAATGAGTTTGAACTGATTCTAATCCTTTTTGAGTATGTCCATGTTTCAACAATGAGTGTGAACTGACCTCTATGTGCTCAGTTTTGAGTATGTCCATGTTTCAATATCCTGAGTATTTCTGGTATTTCAGAATTGAAAGCATTGGGTCATCCTATTTGAAACAAAAAGTTTTATAACAAAATGAAAACATCGATTTACTCAGATTTGAAAGTGTCATTTTTCTCAGTGTAAAAGGAATTCTGGTTCTCTAACGGAGTGTGGGTTCGAACCCCGCTTCTGACATAAGATGTTTATCTGATACTGTTAGAGTTCTGATAACTCAATTCAATACTATAAATTATATTTTATTTCAGCGGGAAAAATTATAGAATTTGTTTTTTCTTCATTATTAAGTAAAATTTACCATCCCCAATATTTATTTAATTAATGATTTTGTATTTAAAATGTTAAATTAAAAGCTTTGGCGTATAATTATCGATTAAATAAATTGAAATTATCTAAAATTGTTGGTATATTTTTATTACAAATGATCAATAAGACATAGACTTACTGGAGCCTAGACTGCTCAGTCATCTCGACTTCGCTCAACATTCTTTTGAAATAAAACCTGTTCAAAACTGGTTAACTGCTCACTTTAGCGACAGAAAAACACCCTTATATCCACATTGCGCATGCTCAGATCTGCCGAAATCAGCCTTAAACATCCGCCTTTGCATTTTAAATATATAAACTAGCTGTTTAACCCGTTCTACGCACGGGAGTTCATGAATTTAATTCTAAAATCCTCATTCACTCATTAGCTCGACATTTTTTTGAAATGAAACCTGTTCAAAACTATTTTCTCAATGCGTTTATGCTAAGAAAAAAGTAGGTGACTATTTTCCGTAAAAAAAAGGAAAAAAAACAGGAAAAATATTTATATAAAATCTGTGATGGTGCCATCTATTGGTATTGTAATGTTTAATGTGTTAAATATTTATATTTTAAAAAAAACTCAAAAAATTTTAACTTCAAAAGTTTTTATATTTGTGTAATTTTTAAGAAAAGAAAAACTTGGCTTTGCTCTTTTTTGGATCTGAAAACTTAATTCTCTAGAAAATGTTCTGATTTCCAACCCGGTTAGAACAGGGGAGGTTTTTATTTCGTTTAATTATAGCTAACAAATATTCTGTATACAAATTTCTGACATTTTCAGAGTTGTGAACCCTTTATCTGTGAAACCTTTAAGTTGTTTATCGTCAAGTTTTAGTGGGTATTACCCAGTTGTTTTTTAAAGAGTGAACACGTTTAGAAAAATATACTTAGCTAGCGAGGGTTTGAGGGCCTGCTCTATAGAGATCTGGAAAATTGGTATCTTTTTGTGCACCCATATAAATAAATTTATTTATATTATGCGTATGCCAAATAGCCACGTAAAAATCAGCTGAGAAAAATGCGTAACAGATTTGAAAAAGGCACTTTCAGCAATTCCCATATATACAAGTTAATTAATTCGAACTCTTTTGAGCAGCCCAGTATTGCCTCTAGAATTTATATATACTACATAAAATCTATAGTTAAACTTGAAAATGCATAACACAACTGAAAACGCCTTCTTTTAATTATTTCTCTTAGATTACAATGCATCTGAAATATTTTGTGAGGCCATATAGAATAATATTGAATGCTCCATGCTCTATTTTATATACAGAAAATGTTATCTAGTACCTCAATAATATACCAATTTCATAAAGCGCATTTCAAACAACTACTGCCTATAGTCAGTAAGACAATCAAGTTCTTTTGTGTGGCCCTGTAAATGAACAATAAATGCTACGCCTACCATTTTTTGCTAAAAACATATTACGAGGATAAAACATTAAGTAAGTCACAAAATATAATTAAATAATAACTTAAAATGATATTCACTTCAAAATTATTTTTATTTCTCAACATATTCTCCACCAATATTTATGCACCTATATCACCGTTTTATCAGTGCCCTAACACCAGCTGCATAACATTCTTTGGGTTGCTGTCTCAGACATATTAGGACTTCAAGTTGAACACAGGAGACAATTCAAAAGTTTGGTTAGCAACTTCTTCAACATCCACCATACAGCTTCGACTTAGCCCCAAGCGATTGTCATCTGTTTAGTCCACTAAAAAAACATCTTGGAAGCAAGATGATGTTTACAGATGATGAAAAGGTTCAACTTGAAGTCTTAATGTGGCTGAGACAGCAACCCAAAGAATTTTATGCAGCTGGTGTTGGGGCACTGATAAAACGGTGATATAAGTGCATAAATATTGGTGGAGAATATGTTGAGAAATAAAAATAGTTTTGAAGTCAATATCATTGTAAGTTATTATGTAATTATCTTTTGTGACTTACTTAATGAATTTCCCTCGTATATTGCATATCAACAATTCATATTAATTTCATAATTTTTGATATAGTGTAACATCATGAAAATATACTTTTAACATTTATCTTTCATAGACCATAATGTATCTGAATTCTTTTGAGTGTCCCTCTAAATGAATTTAAATGGTACGCACTTCATTTTCAATAGGGAGCATGCTTTAATAAATCTTAAAAATATAAAAGAATTTCGTGGCAGTACAAGTATATTTACGTAAGATAGAGCACATACAGACATTCAGACAGTCAGACGGACAAACAACCAGAGAGTCAGGCGGACAGACAGACAAACGATTTTCATATATATTCGAAAGTATTAAAATAACAAAGTTAAGTGTTAGTGTTAGTATATATTATAGTGTTAGTAAAATAATAATATATATAGTATAATAATATATAAGTGTTATTATCAAAAGCATGCATTTATACTAATATACAGATGCTATAGTCGTATGACACTGGTGTCCAAAAATTATGGAGTAGTGACCGGACAATTTCGATTTCAGACGTTTTGTCGAATATTTACTGAAATTCTTAACGAATTGTCCTTGAACTTTGAGGATGTAAGGAACATGGTTGACTTCATATTTCTCAGTAAAGATTTAGTCGGGAGGACAATTAGGGAGTTAATAATAAATTTAATAATAAAATAACAGCTGCGTTCACTCAAGAAACAGAAAATACTCAAAATGGTCCGTCACTGTAGCAAATGAATATGTAGGTCCTGTTAAACGTTTGTGTACATTTGTTTCAGAATAGCACGCATATTCTTGAAGATGTTAACGTATCTGTGAAAAAATCAAATGTTTTTTGCTTATAGGAGGCCGAGTTTTCAACTAAATTTAACACCACTTTCCGAAAACTTGACAAAGAACAGTAAAAATTGCACACTGCAGTTAAAATATGAAAATATTGACTATTTGAAGAGATGTGGGTATTTGTATGAAATAAATTTTAACTGCGCATGCGCGCCAAAGATTTTTTTTTTTTTAATGATTTGGTAGTCAATTCTATAGAGCAACCTATATAATAAGTCCATTCAAATATTGCAAAAAAACAGAGAGTAGCGATATAATGAGTTGCTTTCTAAAAGCAGCTGGATGATAAGGGATTTTTCCCCAATTTGTCAATCAGCTCACTGTATCGCCGACATCTTTTGAGTTTTCACTATATTAGACTGGTCTTTTTATATGAGTTGTTCTATAGAATTGACTATACCAAATCATGAGAAAAAAATCTTTGGTGTATTAAGCGCATGTACAGTTAAAATTTATTTCATAGAAATACCCATATCTTATCAAATCTATACTAATAAAAGAAAGTTTCGCTCTGTGTGTGTGTCTGTGTGCCTGTCCTTGTGTGTGCGATGGCTAGGCAAATCTAGCGCACCTAGAAGTCTGAAAATTTAGGTGAGGATAGTTCAAGGCCTGATATGATGCACCTGGGACAGAATTTTAATATTTTAATAATTACCTGAGGTATTAATTAGAAACTCATTAAACATCGCGTCGAAAATGGAATCTTTTTATCTGAAAAATGGCGAAGTTCATTTCTGCTTAGAATCGTACCCTGGTGTGAGGGTCGCAACCGACCAATGTAATGTCTTCTTTCACCGGGACTTCAAAAATTTTCATTCTCGCAGCAGTAAAATGACGGACTGTCTATTTTTCAGGCGTTTTCGATAAAATCGCAATAATCACTCTACACGAAAATTTGCAAACGGACGTAAAAAAAATCGTAATTTCAGAAAAGCAAAATTAATAAATATCCCCCAATTAGAACCAAGATATCAATTAAAAATTTTAATTTTTCGAGCGACTTTACTTGGCGCGTGTTTGATAAATCTTTTGTGAGGAGACAGGAGGCAGACATTGCGTCGCTTATTTGTGGAGATAAAATGACGCATTTGAAATGGACTGGTATTTTCGTGGGCTACATATATATTTCTTAAATATTGGATTTTTTGGATTTGAAAATTATGCATCCTTGCTTAAAATGGGCTGGGAATTCAGATTTTCTAAAAATTTTCGAATTCGGCCGGTAATTAATGATTTTAGAAAAATCCTGATTTTTGTATCGAAAAAGAAATAAAACGCTAATGATTTTCGTATTTCATTTCAAAGTATTTCAGGCTCTATAGGTCGATCACAATATGGTTTGTTTCATTCGACTTGATATCTATAGAACTTACAGATTTTTGTTCCAAGTTTCACCACCAGTGGGCGCTTTCCTATGTCGGGTTCTATGGATCTGATCACGGCGTGGTTTGACTCATTCGACTTGATATTGGTAGAACTTACACATTATAGTTACAAGTTTCACCACTAAGGGGCGCTTTCCTATATCGGTTTCTATGGGCCCGATTACGACGGGGTTTGGCGAATCTGACTGGATTTCGATAGCCTTATGAATTTCAGTTACGTTCTGCGTTCACTGGTGGTGGAAGATGGAACTAATGGATTTTACAGTGCGTGCGCAACACTCCTGCTATACGATGCTGCAGGTAGCGGGAAAACATGCCTGGGGTTCGTTTAAGATGACAATAAAGGATTTTTCGATGTGCTCAGCCCGCCCGGTATGGCTTCTGGTAACGTTTTCACTATTTAATATACATATAATTTCACAAAATTGTATAGAGGACTTGTATACAGTTATATATATATATAAACTAATAAATTTCAGAGAGTTCGTACGGTAAAAACAATTTTTCTTTCTTATGTTTACTGACCCGATGCGAAAACCAAAAAAAGCGAGAATAAAACTTATTTATTTTACAACTAGATAGCAATATTTTTTATGTAATTTTTACGTGGGCTGTAAAACCGTTATACTTTGAGTTCGGACAACAAAACTTAAAAAAAAAAAAAAAAAAAAAAAAACTATGAAACGTCCCTACTTGAAAAACAAGAAAATGTCTTCCTACGAGCGCTTTGGCCACTAAATATCAATATTTTTTGCAAATTTTTAATAAAAAATATAAATTTATTCAAAATCGTGTTAAAGATAATGAAAATCATACAAATTTGAGGTTTATTATCACGAGCACGGGCAACGCCAAGTGGGTCGGCTAAGTATTCAATTTATTAGTGTTTTAATTGTAGTATACTATTTCTACTGTTCTTTGTAAAGTTTTCGGAAAGTGGTGTTAAATTTGGTTGAAATCTCTGTATGCTATAAACAAAAAATATTTTATTTTTTCCCAAAAATATTAACATCTTCACGAATATGCATGGTATGCTTACACAAATGCACACAAACGTTGAACAGGACCTACATAGTCATTTGCTACAGTGACAGACCATTTTGAACATTTTCTGTTACTTGGGTGATCGCAAATATTATTTATTATTAAAATTATTATCCCCCTTCGCGACCTAATTATTCTCGAGACTAAATCTTTACTGAAAATTATGAAGTCAAACAGGTTCTTTACATCCTCGAAATTCAAGGACAATTCGTCAGGAATACCAGTATAGTTATTCGATAAAACGTCTAACAAGGAGAGGACCAAGCTTGTGAATCACAAAATTTGATTATTTTTATATATGTTGTAGGTTAGAAGCCCTTTAGTCTCAGGTTCAACGAATTTTATACAACGCTCCTTAGTTCTAGAGAAATAGGGGGTCTAATATTTCAACACAACTTAAACACTTACTTTGTAACGAAATTACTGCGTTGGTCGTGACTCAGTTATTATGGCGCTTGCTCGTTGATCCGCGAGCCCAGGGTCGAGACCGGGACGAGCTACGTTTGTTTTTCTCATTTTTTGTTTTATAAATATACTTGTAATTATAATTCAATAACCTCAATTAAGAATTTTAATATCGTACATTAATTATAATGTTAACATATTTAAATTTTCATTTAATTTATTTGATTTTTAAGCCATTATTAAACATTTCTTATCATTTAAAGAGATTTTTCTTTAAATAGATCCATTACTGACTAGTAAAAATTACAAAATTTTTACAAAATCATAACTAATTTTATTAATTATAAATTAATTCAAAGTGCAAGCATACGTATTACAAATTTTAAAATCTTTAATATGCAAAAAAATATGTTGTAAATTAATTCTTATGCTAAATTTTAATATAATTGTGCTTTTTACTTTAAAAACAGAGTAGTATTATCATCGCATTGACTTCCCTTGTTAAGGCAATATACAGTATGCCCACTAAAGTCCCTTGCCACCCTCTTAACTTCGGAACGGCTGCTGCTATATTCATAAAAGTGGTGTCTAGGTATAGTAAAATAGCCATGCGCTACTGAATGAAACCGCCTACGGCGCCACCTGGTGGAAGACTGTGGATTTAGCATTCGTATCTCGAAAACGGAAAGAGATATTTAAAAAAAGTGATTTACAAAATTGTACATAATCGATTTAGTACAAAAAGACACTTTGTGGGCATTAATGCGAAGAATAGAACGGTTAAAACGCGCATTTGTGTTTTCGTGATTTCCTACACTGTGACGTGACAAAATGATCTTAGAAAGAAAGAAACAACCAGTTATGAAACAGCAGGTGTATCCGACCACTCCTCAAACATTGCAGGACCTTAAACGACGCATTACGGATGCTTGTGCCAACTTGTCACCATCTATGTCACCATCTTGCTCCAATGTGTGCAACGTAAAATTCAAACAAGGATCCAAATATGCATTGCAGCTGACGGTGAGAAGTTTGAACATCTAAATTAAAGGTACATTATTATAAATAGTTGTTTTTTTTCTTTCTAAGACCGTTTTGTCACGTCACAGTGTAGGAAATCACGAAAAAACAAATGCGCGTTTTAACCGTTCTATTCTTCGCATTAATGCCCACAATGTATCTTTTCGTACTAAATCGATGATGCTCTACAACTTTGTAAATCACTTTTTTTCTCTATCTCTTTCCGTTTCCGAGATAGGAATGCTAACTCCGCAGTTCTCCACCAGGTGGCGCCGTAGGCGGTTTCATCGAGTAGCGCATGACTACTTTAATATACCTGGACACCACTCTTATGAATATAGCAGCAGCCGTTCCGAAGTTAAGATGGTGGCAAGGTACTTTAGTAGGCATACTGTATAAATGATTTTGCTTTAAAATCACAAAATGACACAATTGTTGAATATCATTGAATCGATAAAGCATATATGAAATACATTTTAAAAGTGACTAAAAAAATTAACTGTTTAATGATGTTTCATTCAACGATTTAGTTACAAATAAAAAGTTAAAAGTTAACATTATAATTAATGCACAATATTATAATTTTTAATTAGGATTTTTAAATAATAATTACAAGTATATTTATAAAACAAGAAATAAGAAAAACTAACGTAGCTCGTCCCGGTCTCGAACCCGGCTCCGCGTATCAACGAGCAGACACCATAACAACTGAGCTACGACCAACGATATAGCTTTGTTACAAAGTAAGTATTTAAGTTGCGTTAAAATATAAGACCCCCTATTTCTCGAGAACTAAGGAGCGTTGTATAAAATCCGTTGAACAGCTAAGGGGCTTCTACCCTACAACATATATAAAAATAATCAAAATCTGTTATTACGAAGCTTGGTTCTCTCCTTGCAAAATCGAAAGCGTCCAGTCACTGTCCCTTAATTTTTGGACATTAGTGTAAATATAATTAGCTTAACTTGGTACTATTAAGATTAAGACTGCCTAAATCGTCTAGAGTTTAATTATGTTACAACCAGCCAAAATAAATAAAAATATAATATAATAATCGCTAAATTGTCGCAGAGGAAAACGAAAATAGTCAATCGATTTAAAATATGTCTTCTTTTAACTGATATCTAATAAATAAGATTAGAGACCATCTGCATATTGAAATAGTAACAAACAAAATTTCCAGTACTAATACCAAAATTTGACATCATATTCCGATTCCAGAGTCATTGTAATTTTATATACCATAATTGAAAGCATTCGATGGAGAAATTTTGGAATTACATAGATCTAAAAATTCAATCTCCTAATGTTAAATATATTTTTAATATTTTCATTCATGTCTCTTGTAATAATTATTTTTCTCGTGGATTTTTATTATTTTTTTCTTGTGATAGAATTAATGATCCTAAACATTATGTAATTTTCATACATTTAAGAAAACAATTATGTGTGGAATATGAAATTAATATTAAAAAAAATATTAAACTTATGAATTTGTAGAAGAAATGAGTTTTTGTCAGTTTTTATTATGCTCTACAAAATTTCAGCTTGATCCGATAGATAGTTTTTGAGTTATGCTCAGGGCTTGATTAAAGCATGAGGACCCTGATTTTGCACCCCCCCCCCCCCAAAAAAAAATGATATGGAATTTTCATAAATTTGTTCTTTACATCTATTTTGACCTTGTACTGATTACAATGAACATTTTTTACTTTTAGAACAGGATAAGATTAAAAACCAAATATGTTTATTAAGTATGCATTTATATATTCATATCCATACAGGGAGATCGGAAACTATCTGGCAAAATTTTAAAGAGTGATAGGGGGGTCCAAAATAAGCATTTTTTTAATGTGTCCTGAATAAACAACATTTCAAACCAAAAATGTTTATTAAGTATGCATTTATATATTCATATCTATACAGGGAGATTGAAAACTATCTGGCAAAATTTTAAAGAGTGATAGAGGAGTCCAAAATAAGCATTTTTTATGTGTCCAGAATAAAATGTGTGCCCAAAAATGACACGTATACTGTTGGAGCTTGTACGCTGTCTTTCATTACAACTTTGAAAGTTTTATTCGTCAATAGTGTTTAAACTTGTCATTTTCGGACACATATTCTATGATGAAAAACTCTTGCTTAGGTTACCCCTACCACTCTTCAAAAATTTGCCAGTTATTTTCCTACCACCCGTATTCTAAGTCACAGCAAATGATTATTTTTGTGACGGTATCAGAAAGCGGGCCGGGGCCGAATGAATACCAGAATAAATTGATTATACAGCAATCACTATAAGGAAGCCTTATGCATACCCGAGCACATAAATATGGCGATCAGTATTTAAATTACAAATCTTTACTTCCAAAAAGAGTACTTTGAGAAGAGGGAGGAAATGTACTACATTTTGTGTAAAAATTGAAATCCGATCGCTAATGATGAAAAACGCAAAAACTATTTATAAAATATGAAATAAAAGAATATTTTTCTTGGAAAAATGTCACGCAAAATATCTAATAAAAAATCCCCAATAGTTGTTTTATTCCTCTAATCTTCTATAATCGGGTTCATAGTCGATGTTGGTGACAAAATCGCTGAAATACGTATTTAACTATTTTTTAGTAGATGTGTTATCCTGAATTTCACTCTCCTCCCTAAAACTGCTGCAGAGATATGCCAAAATGGCCTAAAACATTCCACCCCCCATTTAACCACCTTAAGGGGGGATTTTCAAAAATCATTTCCTATAGTGGCTGCTTACTCAGTGTCAATGAGTGTCAATGAGATTTGTACCATTTGTTAGCGTTCCGCGGCGATTTTTTGAGATTCGTAAAAGTAATTCTGTTTTAAACATATAGCCTAATATAGTACATTTTGTCTTCCGCGTTTTAAATGTAATTTTTAGAGTTCTTTCGCGTCGTTTTTTTTTTTTTTTTTATGGCATTCGGGAACGAATTCTGGTTATAATGTTTTAGTCCACTGTAGTAAATTTTGCCTTCTAAGATTTTTGAACTTTTTGAGATTTTTT